>JAZKJV010008261.1:0-1200000 GCA_037367405.1 Ottelia alismoides
TCACGTCTTGAATGGTTGGCGACGTGCGGTTCTGGCACTGACAATAGGAGGATCCAACGGCCTGACAAAGGAGCGAACGTGGGCGTATGGAGGCCATTAGATGTCAGATCTAATGTCCTGACAGGCACAGGCGGTGGACGGCCTTGATGTGAACTGGCGGAGAGGGAAGATCCAATGGCTGAGGAGGGTCTGGAAGAACTCCACCTGGGCGAAGTTCGCCGGAGAACCGGCGGTGATCCGGTGCTCTGATGAACGATCGGGCAGCGGAGCTCGACTCGCGACGCTCCTCCGCGTCGGGTGGCGGAGTCAGATGAAGTCACCAATGGTCGGATCTCCTGGACGGGGTGCGTGACCTGGGCGACCTCCGATGAAGTGGATGAAAGGCGTCCTGAGGCGTATATGCGCATGCTCTGACCTGCAGATGACAACTTCGACTCGGAGGGAGACTCTGGTCGGGGTTATTTGGCTGGAAATAAAGGGAAGCGACGGTGGGAGGCGAAGGGAGGTTCTGACGATGCGGAGGGTGGAACCTAGACCTAATCTTGGCTCGGATAGCCAAGATTTGGGTGATCAGGCTGCGGGGGAAGGATGACGGTGAACGGGGTAATCGATCGAAGCGGGTGGATATGACTGATGGAGCTCCGACCATCGGGTCGGAGCCGACGGAGGGACGAATGAACGAATCGAAAATAAATGGAGCTAGGAAGGAAATGAAAGCTACCTGAGGGTCCGAGGTTGATCCTAAGCTCCAGGAGGTGAGGTGGGACTGGGTCGTCGCCTCTACCACCCTGTGGAAGACGGGGAGGCTGAAACACGGCGGATCTCCGGCCACGTGCTTTGAGCGTCGGCTGCAGCTACTCTCTCCGACCACCAAAGGCTCTGGCCGAATGTTGTCACCAAGGGGAAGGAGACTAGGGTAGTAGGAGGGTGTGCAGCGTGAGCTGAGGGACTGGGTAGAAGAACCCTGAGTAATTTCGTAATAACATTCATAACCCTGCATAATCGCAAATTATGCTTAGGATCCTAAATAATTGTGTCCCTCTTACAACCACAACCTTCCTTACTTTACTTCATTAACTAACCATATCATTGGGTTAATCTAACCAATCGACGATCTAACAGCTGGGATTAACTTAAGTAAAAAAATCACACTCTTTTCTCTTGAGCCAACACCTGCAACGACCAACATGGGGGAGGGTGCTTGCGGGGGCGGGGGGGGGGGGGGGCGACCTTGAGACTTTAGAAAATCGTGAGGGTTCAAGTCCCTCTGTCCCCATTAAAAACCCTTTTTATTTCCTAACTATTTTCTCCCAGTTTTCGTCGGTGGTTCAAAATTCGTTACATTACTCGTTCATTCTACTCATTCACAAGCGGGTCCGAATGGGGGGGGGGTCTTGTGGTACTTGCAGAGGTCGATGGCGATGGGTTGCAGAGGGTTGGATCGTGGGAGAGCTTGAGAGGAGGAGGCGATGGAGGGGGGCTTGCAGAGGTTCCAAGGCGACGGGGGTAGGGTTTTGCAGAGCTTGACGGCAACGGTGGAGGGGGGCTTGCATAGTTTCGACCGGGCGGTCGTGGAGCTTGCAGGTGGGGTCCGATGATCCTGCCAGAGGCAGAACATGATGGCATGATTTGTAAATAAGAATGACTATCAAAGACAACTTTGTCTTTTTATAACGGAAAATGTCAAATATAACAGGCATCTCAAACGGAACATAACATAGGGTTTATGTCATTTAAGAGTTAAGCATTACTCGGGGTTTCTCATGTAATTCACGATTAAGCAGGGTTATGAATGTTATTATAACATTACTCAGGGTTATGCATGTAAAAACTCCAATAAATTATTGAATTGACTGAAATCAAAATTAGTCAGCTGGTCAACGTGAACTATCAATTGGCCTATTGTCCAAAAAATATTGTTCAATTGACTTCGAGATGAACATTGGCAAAGACGTTAGTCTGCTGATCAAATGTATCAAATAAATGTTGAGTAAATCACTAAACTAGTGATATAGTTAGTCACCTGGTTTGATTTGAGAACTAGCTTTAAGCTAGAGAAAAATATTGTGCATACGGATAATGTTTACAGTGCATCTCCACAATAAAAGTAGTTACAATAACTCTCAAAAATATCTTCCTCCGAAGCTTTCTTATAGCGTGATTTAGTAGCTAACATGCTTTATATAGCTTGATCACATCCTCTAGGCATGTTCTCTATTGTTGCATCATTTCTCATCAAATTTAGTAGCTAACATGCTTTATATAGCTTGATCACATCCTCTAGGCATGTTCTCTATTGTTGCATCATTTCTCATCAAATCTTGAGACCGATTCACTGATTTATAAAAATAAGCTAATATAAGAACAATATTTTTATCATTGCTAATATATGCATGACTTAACAATCTCCTCCTTTTTACGACAACAAAACTATTTTACATCAATTGAAGTTTTTTTGCGAAAAACTTTGTAAAAAACCTATGATATTTCTGAACCCTCCACAACATTATAAAACAATAAAGCTTATAAGTTCAAGATTTTCATTGGAAAATATAAATAATGTCAAAATATCAAACAGAATCATTTTTATTTTATTTTTGGAACCACTTCTTCTTTTGCTCACGATCGAGTCCCTTCTTTATTGTATGTATAGGGCTTCCCGTCAAAGGTAGGATTGTGGGGTCCTAGCCAATATTGTGTATAAACAATCTAAAAATATAAGATTGTAAGCCGTCCAACATCCTCGATGTAGGTGGACTCCTCTAATCATTGCATGTCTTTCATGATTGCATCCATGCCCATCTTTGAATCATGACTCTATTTAGTGTAGTGGGTTGTTTGATGTTTGACGTCCCACTTGTCTTGGTTTCCTATATCACAATACTCGTTAATGAAATTTCTAGTGCCATTTTTTACTTTGAGTCCATTGGAGTTATTATGCAAATTAACCTTAGGTGCCCGAACTTGAGTTACTCCCTTCTTCTTAATAGATCTTGAGCTTAAAGCATATTAGAAGTAACTTTTCTCTTTTTAGTTTTAAATTAGATTTATCATCACGTTCTTTCAATTCTGTGTCAAGATGAGAAAATCTATCTTCACTTATGAAATGCCATTTTTAATAGAATCATTTTCATTTTGTGAGAACTTCTCGCCTTGAGAAAATTGCCATGGATCATCTTTAAATGATCAATTCTCTTTTCATGCTTTTCTACTCAAATAAGAAGATATTGACAAATATTGGAAAATTTTAAAAATGTGGGAAAAATGGAGCGGAGGAGCTAAGTTAGCTCCCCTATGGGGCAGCCCTATTTTCCCTTATATATAGAGAGGAGTGATCCTGTGAGAGAAAAAAGCTATGAGAGCATGAGAAGAGTGATTCTGGACCACTAGATTCCGTCTTCTCTCTCCTGGTCTTCTCTCTCCTGGTTGAATCTAGTGAGCCACAGTCACTCCTCTCATGCTCTCAGAACTTTTTGCTCTCGTAGGATCACTCGTCTCTCTCTCTCTCTATATATATATATATGAGTGATCCTATAGTGGTCCAAGCTACTCTCATGTTGTCACTGGTTTTGGCTCTCACAAGATCAGCTCTCTCTCTCTCTATATACATACACACATACATACATACATACATACATACATACATACATACATACATACATACATACTAGGATGTAACCGGCACTTCGCGAGTGATAATAAATTGATAATATAATGTAAATTTAAATAATAATTTGTAATGTTTAACTTAAAATTAAAAATGAATAAAATGAAAATGAGTAAAAGGAATAAATATGTTGTCCGGAATTAGGTAAAAAAATTTAATATATAATTTCCATCTAAAAAAATACAGATTTATAATAAAAATGAGGAAGATTGTGCAGTTTTGTAAAGAGATGGATCCTGTAGATAATGATCTCATTGTATATTTGATCAACATTGTAATTCTTTTATTATGAATTAAATGAAATATGTAGTGATTTTTCAAAATATATCTTTTATGAGCACCCTTTCATTTTATATGGCACACATTCATATATGCGCACCCCAAGGTGCAAAATATAGTTAAAAATAAATATTCAAATACATATATGTTGTTCCTAAATCCTAACGTCGAATACAAAATCTAAAAGCAATGGGTTTTGGATAAATTAAACAAAATCCAAAGGTAATAGATAAAATTTGTAAATGCAATGGAAAGGATCCATCCCAAAGGTGTTGATATGTGTTGAATTATACATATTCTAAAAAAATAAATGAAACTTTCTACCATTTATTTAATTAGAAGGTTATCTAATAAATAGTTTTTTTAAAACAAGTCTCACATCTGAAGAAACGAAGATGCAATTTTTTATTGTTATCAACCAATAGAATTCTTGCATAGGATTTTAACATGAAATGTTAGAATAATTTGATATGTCGTTCTAACAAATTATATTAGATTAAATTTTTTTAAATATGTAAAATGACGGATTGGACCGAACCATTGTATATGGGCATCCATACATTGTATATGTGTGTGATTCTTTTAAATGTCATGTGTCGTTTAATATATTCGTATGTGATATCATGGATTACATTTTAAAAAAATATGAACGAGGTGAAATATTAAAATTGATAACTCTTTTTTTTATTCCGTTGTACTTATTTCATCCACGATCGCTTTACTCATGTTTTTTATTGTTGTTTTAACAAACAACACCACATTAATTAGGAAGAATAAGAAAGATGAATTTAGGATTAAAATATAAAAGTACAACATCCATTTTAACAGATATTCTTTTCTTTAAATCTAACACAATAATCAAATTATAATATGAATGTCAAGCGATGTGAACATGGGAGTATGTTATATTAAGGGAATATGTCACAAAAAGCCAATGTATTAGGAAATGTAGTGAAATATATGTACATCAGTGCAAGTGTTTAATAGAATGGATTTAGAAAATTAAATTCACTAAAATTGAATTTGATGTGACTAAACCAAAATCTAATCCATTCAAATTCATGTGAACCCATGTTTATTACAATTCTTATGAACATGGCACGTTATTAATGATCGGTGATCAGAAGGTAATGGAACTTATAAATAATCACTCTCCGTAAATGGTAAAACGTGCTGGCCATCGGGAGCTAAGGTCGTGATCTCACTTCCTCAACTTATGGCTTTAATTGTAATATTCCGTACATAAGCATGCGGATACATACATGCATGCATACACACACATATAGTGGTGGTGCTTTGAGTTCAATTTTTATGATATATTGTAGCATGTATACTTCAAATATCAAAAAACACATGGATTAATTAAATATCCAATATTATTTAAACTTATCAATTAATTATTATTATTATTATTATTATTGTATTTGCAATGTATCTACGAAGTACTTATCAAAATATATATTAATTTAAATTATAGGTTAAGGGATGAAGAGTTGTTTTTGAATGTTTACATTTTATATTTCCAAAAATAGTAGTTGTAGATAGAAAAAATATAATATACTTTTTCAAATATTGATACATTAATATAAAATCACTAAACAAACATTAAAAAATTCTAAATAATTAATTAGGGAGTAAAACATGAATTAAAATATAAAATGAATAATATAAAGTGGATATTTAAAAAAATCTTAATAATAATAATAAATCATCAAAAGATTAACATAATAAACTAAGACTTTTAAACAAAAAGTTGTCAATAAAACATCTTTGGAATAGATTAATCAAGATCCAAAAGTAAGCAACTTTACATAAAAAGCTATTAATTGATGGTTCTAACATTAAGCAATTTACATATATGTAATACACAATCACCGATAATTTAAAAGATAATATACGTATATATATCTAAGAATTACTAAATAAAGATTTGTTGTTTAAATAGAATTTTTTATGAGATTTATTTGAATTTTTATGGATTTTAAATATTAATATGTAAATTTCGCTTGTTATTTACTTACAAAGAAAAGGAGCTTAATTTTCATAACTATTTCGATGACTATAAGGTGTAGTAATATGTATTTATAGATATTTTTATTTATTGATTACTAACGTATTTTATTTAATATAAAATTTATAATTATTTATATAGTGAATATGGATATAATTATAAATAAGAATAAATTATAAGCGAGCGCATGTAATATCAATGAATAGTAGAGATCGTGTACCAGGAGAGAGAGAGAGAGAATGGTGACGGGTTAACTTACTTCATGACGTAGGTAACTTACCTACATCATGCTTATTTTTTCTCCATTTTTTTATTTTTTTGAAAAATACTTTCGTGGATTTTCATAATTTTATTCCTCTAATATGTCACTCAAATTTCATCAGAAACAGAAACTCCTATGCCCTCCATCCGGAACAGGTAAATTACAACAAATCTAAGACCGTTAAAATTACATGTTCTGGATGGAGGGCATATGAGTCTCTGTTTCTGGTGAAATTTGAATGATATATTAGAGGGATATAGTATGAAAATCCATGGAAATATTTTTAAAAAAAATAAAAAAATTGAGAAAAATTAAGCATGATGTAGGAAAGTTACCTACATCATGAAGTAGTATCCATTTCCCCATATATATAGGGGTAAATGGGGCTGCCCCCTTGGGGGAGCTAACTTGGCTCCCCCCGCGCTATTTCATCCATTTTTTTAAGATTTCTTTCGTAAATATTCATCACTATATCTCTATATTATGCTATTAAAATTTCGTGCGAAACAGAGACTCCTACGGCCTCCATCCACACAGTTATTTTTTAACGGTAACAGAATTGCTAAAAACGACCCTTCTGGAGGAAGCCATAGGAGTCTCTGTTTCGCGAGAAATTTAAGTGACACAATATAAGGACAATTTGATGAAAATCCACAAAAGAAATTTAAAAAAAATAAAAAAGGAGGCGAAATGGCGCGGAGGGGGGGGGCAAGCTAGCTCCCCCCATGGGGGCAGATATATGGGTAAAATGGGGCAGCCCCCATGGGGGAGCTAACTTGGCTCCCCCCGCGTCATTTCGCCTCCTTTTTTATTTTTTTCGAAATTTCTTCCGTGGATTTTCATCAATATATCCAATATTATGTCATTCAAATTTCGCACGAAACAAAGACTTCTACGGCCTCCCCAGAAGGGTCGTTTTTAGCAATTCTGTTACCGTTAAAAAATAATTGTCTAGATGGAGGCTGTAAGAGTCTCTGTTTTGCACGAAATTTTAATAGCATAATATAGCGATATAGTGATGAATACTCATGGAAGAAATTTTCCAAAAAAAAAGACGAAATAGCACGGGGGGAGCCAAGTTAGCTCCCCCAGGGGCAGCCCCATTTACCCCTATATATATGGGTAAAATAGGCTGCCCCCATGGGGGGAGCTAACGTAACTCCCCCGTGCCATTTCACTCAGTTTTTTTATTTTTTTTCGAAAGCTGCCTCCTTGGGGGAGCTAACTTGGCTCCCTCCGCCTAATTTCGCTCGCTTTTTTTTATTTTTTTTGAAAATTTCTTCCGTGGAATTTCATCACTATATCCCTATATTATGTCATTAAAATTTCGTGCGAAACGGAGACTCTTACGGCCTCCATCCAGACAATCATTTTTTTTAACGGTAACAGAATTGCTAAAAACGATCCCGTCTGAATGGAGGCCGTAAGAGTCTCTATTTCACGTGAAATTCTAATGACATAATATAGGGATATATTGATGAAAATCTACGGAAGAAATTTCAAAAAAAATAAAAAAAAGAGGACGAAATGGCGTGGGGGGGAGCCAAGTTAGCTCTCCCATGGGGGCAGCCCCATTTTACCCATATATATGTGAGTTTAATGGGGCTTCCCCCGCACCGTTTTTAGCATTTTTTTATTTTTTGAAAAATATTGCTATGTATATTCATCCATATATCCCTCCTATATGCCATTCGAAATTCGTCAGAAATAAAGACTCCTACAGCCTCCATCCAGACAGTCATTTTTTAACGGTAACAGGATTTTTTAAATCAACACCACCTCGATGGAGGCCGTAAGAGTCCCTGTTTCTGATGAAATTCGAATGACATATAGGAGGGATATAGAGATGAATATACTGGTGATATTTTTAGAAAAAAATAAAAAAACACCGAAAACGACGCGGGGCAGCCATTGTTGGCTGCCCCAAGGGGGCAACCCCATTAAACTCTCTCTCTCTCTCTCTCTCTCTATATATATATATATATATATATATAGGTTAATGGGGCTGCCCCCATTCCATTTTTGGCGTTTTTTTATTTTTTTTCAAAAAATATCACCATGTATATTCATCCCTATATCCCTTCTATATGTCATTCGAATTTCGTCAGAAATAGAAACTCCTACGGCCTCCATCCAGACATTCATTTTTTAACGGTAACGGGATTTTTAAATCGACACCATCTCGATGGAGGCCGTAGGAATATTTATTTCTGACGAAATTCGAATGACATATAAGAGGGATATATAGATAAATATACATGACGATATTTTTTGAAAAAAATAAAAAACAACCCAAAATAAGGGGGCAGGGCAGCCATGTTGGCTGCCCCCAGGGGGCAGCCCCATTAAATACATATATATATATATGTGGGGAAAATAGGGCTGCTCCCTGGGAGTAGCCAACGGGGCTACTCCCACCCCTATTTTTTCCACAATTTTTTTATTTTTTTGGAAAATAAAATTTCCTATATTCATCACTATATCTCTCTAACATTCTATTAAAATTTCGTCAGAAACAGAGATTCCTAGGCCCTCCATCCAGATGTCATTTTTTTAACGGTCCTAGGATTTTTTAAATCGATCATGTTTGGATGGAGGCCGTAGGAGTCTCTGGTCTGACGAAATTTTAATATAATGTTAGAGGGATATAATGATGAATTTATAAAATTTTATTTTCCAAAAAAATAAAAAAATCGGGAAAAATAGGGGTGGGAGCAGCCCGTTGGCTTCTCCCAGGGAGCAGCCACATTTTTCGCTCTCTCTCTCTCTCTCTCTATATATATATATAGGGTAAATGGGGCTGCCCTCATGCGGGGAGCTAACTTGGATCCCCCTGAAGGATATGGTTAGATCCTCAAGCGCATCACGGAAGCGTGAGCGTCGTATCGAATACCACGAGGAGCGACTAGTCGCACTAGTTGCTCGATGCAACGGAATTTAAAAAAAAATTCTCACGAGGAAACCACATGATCCAAGAACACTTCTCGGATCGTTTTGTCTAAACCACAGACAAGTAATAGGATTACCTCTTGAAGCATGGTTGCGATCGAGTCTCTAAATGAAGAGACCTCCTGTCTCAAGTCCGATCCAACGGAGGAGACGCTTGCGAGCGCAGGGATGAACCGCGTGCTTCTCGCAATCCATGTTGATGATCCAAGCGGCGGATCTCCTGATCTCGACACATGAGATCCGACGTCTTCTTCACGAGCGAGGCGCACCGAAGGAGACGGAGATCCACGAGCAGACGAGCGGGCAGCATAACGACGATGCCGCGGCGATGGAGAACCTCTCTAGGTCATCCATGGTGGACGGCCACATGAGAGGGAGAGAGAGGGCTGTCGAGTAGAGAGAAAAGAGAGAGAGATGCTTCTCAAGCATTGTGTGTAAAGAAGAGCAATGGGGTGCCTCTCCTTTTATATGGTTTTGGGATCGATGGATCTCAATCCATGGGACAACACAAATCCAATGGCTCTCATTGATTGTGTTTCTTTTAATGGCTAAGATTTGTGTTGGTAAAACCAACAACAATTAATTTAATTTAAATTAAATATATGTTGATAAATCAACACAATTTAATCACAAAATTAAATCATCAATATATGGAGATAATGGAAGAGAGAAAATGCTCCTTCCATGTGGAGAGGGGGGACGACCTCCCATTCCTAATGGGAGTGGTGGCAGTCCACCCTCCTCCATTAGGAAGGTGGCTATTTTATCTCTTATGCAATCTCCATTATTTGCAACAACTTTTGTTGCAAATTATTCTACAAAATAATTCACAATTATTTTGTAGACATTGCAATCTTGCCATTGAAAAAATTGCGAAACATATTCACAACCCAAAATAACATATAATTTACATTGTCAATTAATTACACAATGTGTATCCAATACACATAATAATTAATCAACACATATAAATTATAATTAGCTCTCTCTAATACATTATAAATCACATTTATAATATATTATGAATAATTGGATATTACTATCCACATTATTCTTATCCATAATAATTAAATCACATTTAATTATATTGGATAACTTATTCTCATGTGCTCAAATAATATGAATCACATTCACATTATTTACATCTTTGATAATCAAATCACATTTAATTATCTAAGATAACTCTCCTTATAATATGAATCAAATTCATATTATTCATGATAATTAAATCACATTTAATTATCCATTTTGTCAATGCTCGGATACATATTATCAACAATGAAATTATCCTGAACCCATTCAAGGATAATGCGCTTTCTCCGCGAATACTTGGAGATAAGGACAGGGCGATTGTATTGTTCCACGTATAGTAACATGGATATTGAGATAACATCTCAAATCCAGATCTCGGGCCTCCCATAGATGCTTGATTAAATCAAGACCGTAAATCTAATCTTCTCATTGAATCTGAATCACATTCAGATCAATGTCCAATATTTGGACTAAGATCAGATTACTTCTCTACTGAGAGGAGTCACTAAAATCCAAACCCGTTTCATCACTCCCTAGGAATGGAAGCGTCATGGTTATACAATCGTTTATGATCACATCACCCTCAGGTATTCCTAATACCTGTACATCCTGCATACTTGAAGACTCAGAATAAACCCGAAGTATTAGATCAACTTTATACTGTCTACTTCAGGGTTTTATCAGTAAGTTTCTCATTCGATCATTGGGAGTCGGTATCGATCATATACTTTCCAAAAGCATATATCATACCTAGGTCTTGATCATATACTTTCCAAAAGTATATATCAAACCTACAAATTCAGTCAAGCTTCCAAAGCGAGACAACCATGCGCATGGAATTTGATTCTTCCCAATATCTCATGAGTGAGCTCATGTCTTCCGGTTCAGTAAATGAACCTGTATGATCCCTTTGAGAGATCGTATTACTCATATGCCCTTATATGCACACCAGCGCGCCGGTGTATAGACCTTGATTAGGTCATCAACCTATTGGTCTGCCAAATGTATATACTCAGACATATAGTAACACATCTGTCTCCGGTCAGAGGATGTGTGCCTATATCATGACAGCATATGATATAGGACTTTGGTTATCTCGATCTCGTTAAGTCAACTCTTTGACCTAACTCATCTGACACCTCTGAATCTCTATTCCTATGCAGAGGACCTGCATCAAGAGGTCGGTCAGATATCAGCCTAAATGAGATAGGATTGCCATCTCCTACTCAGGCTGGAGATCATCTCTTAACAATCATTTGACGGTGCTCGATGAGTCCTCAATCTAACTCATTAGATATTCATCTAAGCACCAGCCTCTATGATTCAATAATTGAATCAACAGCTGTATGATCATTAAGATGGCCATGGTACATAACCCTAATTGTACTAAGGGACCTATTATGCAAATTATGTACTCTTTATTTCAGATTAAGGAGTGAATTGCAATAACATTTATTGCATAATGGCTCGCCGTGGGCTCGCATGTCCAACAATCTCCCACTAGCCCAAAGAGCCATTAATGGGCTAATCATTTAAACCCACACTCATGTGACAATCATAGGCTATTTAGAAAATAGCTAGGTAAGCTGATCAGTCACTCCGTTCTCAAGAGACTACGCCAAGTCCTTTTACGGCACTTGCATATCTCCTAGTAACAGCACTCGCATCCAATGCGAATGTTGCATCATATGCAACCAATACTCAATCTTGTCGGTTATAGTGTCCTTGACACTATATCTTATTATATATCATAACCAGTATTCCCATAATCCTTATTAGAATACCTTCATTCCTGGAGATCTCTATCTCCTAAGGTATCTACAGTTAAGACCCTTATAGATCACTATCTACAAGGTCTTAAACTTTTGAAGATAAGACTTTGAGATCACTATCTCTAAGTTTCATCATCTTTGAAGATATAGTTATTACCGCAATCAAGTGTTTTATTTCCAGAGTAGGATTAGTAACAGTTTACTATTCCCACTGCATGGCAGACATATGGTTTTTGTACACATCTAGCATACACTTCAGCTTCGCGTAACTGATGCACAAGTGCAAACAGTTCTGGCTTTTACTTCCTCAACTCTTTGAGGTGCTATCCCTTTAGGCAGGTCACTACCACATCTTAAGGGAAGGAAGCCTCTCTTGGAATTTTCCAGAAAATGGAATAAGTCCAAGGTGTATTACTAATGTGACGGTCCCAATATCCTCTTCTCTTTGCTTCTGAGCTACTTCAGAACTAAGATCTAAGAGGTATCCTCGAGATCGTATCTCAAGGTATGGAACAACCAAATTATCAAACACTTATTATTTATTCTTATATCATTCTAAATGATTAGAATAATATCTACATTAAGCACGATGAACACAATGGCACTCCCACTAAGCTTCACATGGTTCATCAAGATTTTATCTGAAATCGCAACATTTATAATTTCATCAAATCTTATGTTCCAGCTACAAGAAACTTATTGGAGTCCAAAGATGGAGTTCTTCAGCTAGCACACCTTGCTTTCCTCGGCCATAAAGCCCTGGGGCTACTTCATATGAATATCCTCAGAGAGGTATTCATAGAGCAATGCAATCTTGACTCACACCATGAAGATGTCATAGACAAGTTGTGTAGCTATAGTTAGCAATATTCTGATGGGTTAAAGCAAGGTCACTGGAGAGCAAGTCTTATCGCAAGCGATGCCTTCTCTTTGGTGTGTAGCTCATGGCTACGAACCGTGCTTTGAAGGTCTATACCTTCTCGTCAGGTTCCCTCTTTCTCTTGAAGATCCATTTACACCTTAATGGGTCTGACCCATATAGGTGGATCCTCGAGGGTCCATATACAACACTTGTATATGAAGTCTACATTAGACTTTTATTGCTAACATCCATCTTTCCATGTCATGATCCTCAGGAGCTTCATCACATGAAGTCTGATCATTTTCAGATTTAACTGACACATGGAATCCATCCTCAAACTTATTTGAAGAGGTATTAATGTTTCATCTTTAATTATCTATTTTAGTTTCCGATTTCAGGAGACTCATTATCATTTCAAGATTAAATGAGTTCCTTTACTTCATTTTCATCTTGATTCTCAAGAGAGTCATCCTATAAGAATCATATTCTCAAAGATGAGATCTTTTAAGAATCTCAAGGTCATAAAGTAGGTATCTAATACCATCCTTTATTTTCCTAATGAAGTAGCACTCACTGGTGCTAGATTCCAGCTTACCAGCTTGGGACCTTATTAAGTGTATAATGTAGTCTCTACCACATATACCTGGAAACTAAGAGATAATTATGCTAAGATTAATCATTGATCAAATCATGTCACACATGATCAATTGCATCTCCCTACAACTCTATTGAGTTAAGGCTCATTAGGAGGGGTGAGATAGAAATGATATTCACATCTCCATAAGGTATTCCTTGAATTCATCTAATAGGTACAAGCTACCCTGATTAGATCAAATTCATTTCATCTTCCTTCAAACTTTGGTTCTAAACCAAAATTGTGAAATCTTTGAACATTTCAAAGTTTTCTAAGTGAAGAGAAGAAATCTCATATCACAAATAATCACTAATAGATATCACATATCCATAATGTTTATTCCGATATAGGTGATTCACATACATCAATATGTATGAGATCTTGAATACCTTAACATCTTACACCTTTCCCCAAGAAGGGTGTATTGGACATTTTTACTTTGAATACAATATTCACAAGTATGTGAGATTTGAATCTTTAGACAATCTAAAGTTTCATGTCTTACTAGTCCATTGATTTCATCAACAGACATATGTCCAAAATTTGATGCCAGATCATTGTCAAATGATCTTTATCCTCCTACTTTAAAGGTTTAATTTTCAGTATTAGAAATCTTAATGAACCATTCATTAGTTTTCAAATTTAATAGAGTCCACTAGATTTTAGATTACTATCTGAAATATCTCCATCATAACTTTTTATGATAGATTTATTCCAGATTTCATGTTTATTCCCAACATTTACAAATAAATAATGAGTGCATTCTAATATCTAGGTCATAGAGACATTCTCTAAGACTAAGGGCTCCCACTGAAAATTTGAAGTCTATTCATCCGGTGGAAATTATTGCAACAATTGCATCAATTCCAACATGGATGACCATTAAACCTTAAGATCAAATTTCTATTATTCTAATACAGATGCAACCAATTGCAAGTGTCATTAGAAGATTGAGATACAATTATTAGACTTTATCTTATCAAATAAGTAAGTCAATTTCAATGATTATATGTAGATTTTTCTGATGTACTATTTGATTCCTTCTCTAAAGATTCTAGATAGATTTGATAGTCATACTATCAACACATCAATTTATTGCAGTATTGGCATTTATCCAACTCTTTGGATGGAAGTAACAGAAGTACAATCAACTCTTTGACTATACTTCTTACTTGAGTTCAACCCATGCTTCCACTGCGCTCCCTTTATCTCTAAGCAACCATTGCTCAAGACTAAAGGATCTCTTATCTTAAAATCAAAAATTTCAATATAAGAGTATTTCAACACTTATACATGCTTCATTAAATTCATACAATATGAATATTATGAAGCTTCATGAATGACTAGAGTAAAGATAATAGAATGATGACACTCATCACCTACATCCATCTAAACTCTTAAAGCATAGGTTCATGTAGGTACTCAAACAATTTGAATACATTATCTCTTATGGAGCCACCATTCTGCATGATGCAGAGAACCATGTCATTCATGATTAAATGTTGAGAGCACATATGTATGCCAGAATGTCTTTATTGATTTTATAAGGATTAATTTGACAATTACGATCATCATCAACATGTCACTTCCAAAGCACATTTGATGATATCAAGACTATAGAAACATACAAACCCTAGGTTTGAAGTCCTATTATCTATTTAATTGTCATTCCTCATTATTATGAGGAAATTTGCACATTGCAACCACATACATTATGTGTCCAATTGCAAGTATAATATCTGGATCATGAGTTCAATCCATGATATTTTACTGGTTATTATTGAGTATAGAATTGAGTGGGTTTAATGAAGGATTATCTGAAATAAGAAATTTGCATGAGTGTATATATTTATATATATATACATATTATACTTTGATTTAGGAATTTTATATCAAAGTTGTCTTGCCATGTCAACAATGAAAGTTCATTCCCTTAATCACTTTCAATGTAAGAGATATACTTACCATTATATCTCAAGCAAGATCTGGGATCTCCTTCCTTATCTTTGTTGCATCCCAATAATATGAGAACCTACAACTCGGATAAAAAAAAGCGGGAACATATTCCGCCTTGCAAGTCCAACTTGCATCTCCCAATTCGGTCTTTAATACCCGGGCCCACCACCCCTAAGGTGATGTTGACCCGTCATTAATTGAACCAACCGTCAACAGGAATACAACTCGCTATGCGCAATCCAATATCACCCCAGTAATATGAGGACCCGATATTGGGGTCACTACGCATACGTCCTTACTCTTTCGAGAAGCGACGAGCCCGATCCAAATGGATCATATGTAGGAGCTGTCACTTCGGACAGGCGTCTCCCACATATAATATCTGGCGACGAAACCCTTCGCCTTGACGAGAGACCATGGATGTCACTTATGTGATCCTCCATATCTTATTCAAATTAAATTAAATTCTATGAATCACATTCATATAATTAATTCTTCCAAGGGAATTATCAACTCTAATCATATTAGAGTATTTTTATTGGACATAATTAACTTAATCATATTAAATTAAATATCAATCCAATTCAATCAATCAAACTTGATTGTCTTACTTGAATATATATGGTATTATTCTCAAAGTACATATTAATCGTATTTTAATAATTAGAAAAATACATCTTAATCCCTCGGACATTATCCCGGCCCTACCCGCTGTCATGGCCAGTACCGGCGGGAGTGGGATGGACCGCATACGTTGCAACCCGCTACCCCAGCGATCCCCGACTAGACACCATATCCGCCTCGGGAAAGTATAATGCCAAATTGATTAATTTGTACTTGAGATGACTATCGGTTCTTCAACCGAAATTATACCATATAGTAATCAAAACAATTTTGATTATAAGAAATTTGCTAGACAAATTCCCAATCCTATTCAAGCAAGGAGTTTGCTGATTGTGTTTTCAATTATGATCTAGATCAAATCTAATAAATTAATTGGTTGAGGCCAAGTCAATTAAGGAAATAATCATATTCCAATATTTCTCAAATATTTTCCATAATTATTTCATGAAATTAACAATTAATTTCACTGATTGACAATCACATGGTTCTTGATTAGGAAAATAATTTCAGCAATGACCCCTACTTACTAAAATTAGCATATCTCAATTAATTTAAATCCAAATTAAGCAAAGTAAGTTTTCATAGTTTGCTAACTTGATTTACAACAGAACCTATGTTATTTGCACGCATTTCGAGGCATCTCTAAACAGTATTTAACTCTTTAATTACGTTAAGATTCGCAGTTCCCGTAACAGTGAATACATGTTCATTAAAACTACCATATCTAGAGCATACGAAATCCGATTTACGCAAACTCAGATCCTATGGTTTTCTTATTTAACGGGGAACAAAATTCAAGTAAATAATTCGTGCTTAAACATTTTAAACATGGCCGAAATTATTTACTAAGCAGATCTGCGAAATCAAATGCGATAAAAACTTTCGCGACCATAACGAACCCAAGTCGTCCTCGGTTAGCGAATCATATTCGAAACCGTCGACCTAAGGCTCTGATACCACTTGAAGGAAATGGTTAGATCCTCAAGCGCATCACGGAAGCGTGAGCATCGTATCGAATACCACGAGGAGCGACTAGTCGCACTAGTTGCTCGATGCAACGAAATTTAAAAAAATTTCTCACGGCGAAACCACATGATCCAAGAACACTTCTCAGATTGTTTCGTCTAAACCACAGACAAGTAATAGGATTACCTCTTGAAGCGTGGTTGCGATCGAGTCTCTAAACGAAGAGACCTCCTGTCTCAAGTCCGATCCGACGGAGGAGACGCTTGCGAGCGCGGGGATGAACCGCGTGCTTCTCGCAATCCATGTTGATGATCCAAGCGGCGGATCTCCTGATCTCGACACACGAGATCCGACGTCTTCTTCACGAGCGAGGCGCACCGAAGGAGACGGAGATCCACGAGCAGACGAGCGGGAAACATAACGACGATGCCGCGGCGATGGAGAACCTCTCTAGGTCATCCATGGTGGACGGCCACATGAGAGGGAGAGAGAGGGCTGTTGAGTAGAGAGAAAAGAGAGAGAGATGCTTCTCAAGCATTGTGTGTAAAGAAGAGCAATGGGGTGCCTCTCCTTTTATAGGGTTTTGGGATCCATGGATCTCAATCCATGGGACAACACAAATCCAATGGCTCTCATTGATTGTGTTTCTTTTAATGGCTAAGATTTGTGTTGGTAAAACCAACAACAATTAATTTAATTTAAATTAAATATATGTTGATAAATCAACACAATTTAATCACAAAATTAAATCATCAATATATGGAGATAATGGAAGAGAGAAAATGCTCCTTCCATGTGGAGAGGGGGGACGACCTCCCTTTCCTAATGGGAGTGGTGGCCGTCCACCCTCCTCCATTAGGAAGGTGGCTATTTTATCTCTTATGCAATCTCCATTATTTGCAACAACTTTTGTTGCAAATTATTCTACAAAATAATTCACAATTATTTTGTAGACATAAGCAATCTTGCCATTGAAAAAATTGTGAATCATATTCACAACCCAAAACAACATATAATTTACATTGTCAATTAATTACACAATGTGTATCCAATACACATAATAATTAATCAACACATATAAATTATAATTAGCTCTCTCTAATACATTATAAATCACATTTATAATATATTATGAATAATTGGATATTACTATCCACATTATTCTTATCCATAATAATTAAATCACATTTAATTATATTGGATAACTTATTCTCATGTGCTCAAATAATATGAATCACATTCACATTATTTACATCTTTGATAATCAAATCACATTTAATTATCTAAGATAACTCTCCTTATAATATGAATCAAATTCATATTATTCATGATAATTAAATCACATTTAATTATCCATTTTCTCAATGCTCGGATACATATTATCAACAATGAAATTATCCTGAACCCATTGAAGGATAATGCGCTTTCTCCGCGAATACTTGGAGATTAGGACATGGCGATTGTACTGTTCCACGTATAGTAACATGGATATTGAGATAACATCTCAAATCCAGATCTCAGGGCCTCATATAGATGCTTGATTAAATCAAGACCGTAAATCTAATCTTCTCATTGAATCTGAATCACATTCAGATCAATGTCCAATATTTGGACTAAGATCAGATAACTTCTCTACTGAGAGGAGTCACTAAAATCCAAACCCGTTTCATCACTCCCTAGGAATGGAAGCGTCATGGTTATACAATCGTTTATGATCACATCACCCTCAGGTATTCCTAATACCTGTACATCCTGCATACTTGAAGACTCAGAATAAACTCGAAGTATTAGATCAACTTTATACTGTCTACTTCAGGGTTTTATCAGTAAGTTTCTCATTCGATCATTGGGAGTCGGTATCGATCATATACTTTCCAAAAGCATATATCATACCTAGGTCTTGATCATATACTTTCCAAAAGTATATATCAAACCTACAAATTCAGTCAAGCTTCCAAAGCGAGATAACCATGCGCATGGAATTTGATTCTTCCCAATATCTCATGAGTGAGCTCATGTCTTCCGGTTCAGTAAATGAACCTGTATGATCCCTTTGAGAGATCGTATTACTCATATGTCCTTATATGCACACCAGCGCGCCGGTGTATAGACCTTGATTAGGTCATCAACCTATTGGTCTGCCAAATGTACATACTCAGACATATAGTAACACATCTGTCTCCGGTCAGAGGATGTGTGCCTATATCATGACAGAATATGATATAGGACTTTGGTTATCTCGATCTCGTTAAGTCAACTCTTTGACCTAGCTCATCTGACACCTCTGAATCTCTATTCCTATGCAGAGGACCTGCATCAAGAGGTCGGTCAGATATCAGCCTAAATGAGATAGGATTGCCATCTCCTACTCAGGCTGGAGATCATCTCTTAACAATCATTTGACGGTGCTCGATGAGTCCTCAATCTAACTCATTAGATATTCATCTAAGAAACCAGCCTCTAAGATTCAATAATTGAATCAACAGCTGTATGATCATTAAGATGGCCATGGTACATAACCCTAATTGTACTAAGGGACCTATTATGCAAACTATGTACTCTTTATTTCAGATTAAGGAGTGAATTGCAATAACATTTATTGCATAATGGCTCGCCGTGGGCTCGCATGTCCAACAATCTCCCACTAGCCCAAAGAGCCATTAATGGGCTAATCATTTAAACCCACACTCATGTGACAATCATAGGCTATTTAGAAAATAGCTAGGTAAGCTGATCAATCACTCCGTTCTCAAGAGACTACGCCAAGTCCTTTTACGGCACTTGCATATCTCCTAGTAACAGCACTCGCATCCAATGCGAATGGTGCATCTTATGCAACCAATACTCAATCTTGTCGGTTATAGTGTCCTTGACACTATATCTTATTAATTATCATAACCAGTATTCCCATAATCCTTATTAGAATACCTTCATTCCTGGAGTCTCTATCTCCTAAGGTATCTACAGTTAAGACCCTTATAGATCACTATCTACAAGGTCTTAAACTTTTGAAGATAAGACTTTGAGATCACTATCTCTAAGTTTCATCATCTTTGAAGATATTGTTATTACTGCAACCAAGTGTTTTATTTCCAGAGTAGGATTAGTAACAGTTTACTATTCCCACTGCATGGCAGACATATGGTTTTTGTACACATCTAGCATACACTTCAGCTTCGCGTAACTGATGCACAAGTGCAAGCTGTTCTGGCTTTTACTTCCTCAACTCTTTGAGGTGCTATCCCTTTAGGCAGGTCACTACCACATCTTAAGGGAAGGAAGCCTCTCTTGGAATTTTCCAGAAAATGGAATAAGTCCAAGGTGTATTACTAATGTGACAGTCCCAATATCCTCTTCTCTTTGCTTCTAAGCTACTTCAGAACTAAGATCTAAGAGGTATCCTCGAGATCGTATCTCAAGGTATGGAACAACCAAATTATCAAACACTTATTATTTATTCTTATATCATTCTAAATGATTAGAATAATATCTACATTAAGCATGATGAACACAATGGCACTCCCACTAAGCTTCACATGGTTCATCAAGATTTTATCTGAAATCACAACATTTATAATTTCATCAAATCTTATGTTCCAGCTACAAGAAACTTATTGGAGTCCAAAGATGGAGTTCTTCAGCTAGCACACCTTGCTTTCCTCAGCCATGAAGCCCTGGGGCTACTTCATATGAATATCCTCAGAGAGGTATTCATAGAGCAATGCAATCTTGACTCACACCATGAAGATGTCATAGACAAGTTGTGTAGCTATAGTTAGCAATATTCTGATGGGTTAAAGCAAGGTCACTGGAGAGCAAGTCTTATCGCAAGCGATGCCTTCTCTTTGGTGTGTAGCTCATGGCTACGAACCGTGCTTTGAAGGTCTATACCTTCTCATCAGGTTCCCTCTTTCTCTTGAAGATCCATTTACACCTTAATGGGTCTGACCCATATAGGTGGATCCTCGAGGGTCCATATACAACACTTGTATATGAAGTCTACACTAGACTTTTATTGCTAACATCCATCTTTCCATGTCATGATCCTCAGGAGCTTCATCACATGAAGTCTGATCATTTTCAGATTTAACTGACACATGGAATCCATCCTCAAACTTATTTGAAGAGGTATTAATGTTTCATCTTTAATTATCTATTTTAGTTTCCGATTTCAGGAGACTCATTATCGTTTCAAGATTAAATGAGTTCCTTTACTTCATTTTCATCTTGATTCTCAAGAGAGTCATCCTATAAGAATCATATTCTCAAAGATGAGATCTTTTAAGAATCTCAAGGTCATAAAGTAGGTATCTAATACCATCCTTTATTTTCCTAATGAAGTAGCACTCTCTGATGCTAGATTCCAGCTTACCAGCTTGGGACCTTATTA
The DNA here is from genome assembly GCA_037367405.1 of Ottelia alismoides. Classification (NCBI taxonomy): domain Eukaryota; kingdom Viridiplantae; phylum Streptophyta; class Magnoliopsida; order Alismatales; family Hydrocharitaceae; genus Ottelia; species Ottelia alismoides. Next base: position 21,405 of record JAZKJV010008261.1, read on the forward strand.
AGTGTATAATGTAGTCTCTACCACATATACCTGGAAACTAAGAGATAATTATGCTAAGATTAATCATTGATCAAATCATTTCACACATGATCAATTGCATCTCCCTACAACTCTATTGAGTTAAGGCTCATTAGGAGGGGTGAGATAGAAATGATATTCACATCTCCATAAGGTATTCTTTGAATTCATCTAATAGGTACAAGCTACCCTGATTAGATCAAATTCATTTCATCTTCCTTCAAACTTTGGTTGTAAACCAAAATTGTGAAATCTTTGAACATTTTAAAGTTTTCTAAGTGAAGAGAAGAAATCTCATATCACAAATAATCACTAATAGATATCACATATCCATAATGTTTATTCCGATATAGGTGATTCACATACATCAATATGTATGAGATCTTGAATACATTAACATCTTACACCTTTCCCAAAGAAGGGTGTATTGGACATTTTTACTTTGAATACAATATTCACAAGTATGTGAGATTTGAATCTTTAGACAATCTAAAGTTTCATTTCTTACTAGTCCATTGATTTCATCAACAGACATATGTCCAAAATTTGATGCCAGATCATTGTCAAATGATCTTTATCCTCCTATTGATCTTTAAAGGTTTAATTTTCAGTATTAGAAATCTTAATGAACCATTCATTAATTTTCAAATTTAATAGAGTCCACTAGATTTTAGATTACTATCTGAAATATCTCCATCATAACTCTTTATGATAGATTTATTCCAGATTTCATGTTTATTCCCAACATTTAGAAATAAACAATGAGTGCATTCTAATATGTAGGTCATAGAGACATTCTCTAAGACTAAGGGCTCCCACTGAAAATATGAAGTTTATTCATCCGGTGGAAATTATTGCAACAATTGCATCAATTCCAACATGGATGACCATTAAACCTTAAGATCAAATTTCTATTATTCTAATACAGATGCAACCAATTGCAAGTGTCATTAGAAGATTGAGATACAATTATTAGACTTTATCTTATCAAATAAGTAAGTCAATTTCAATGATTATATGTAGATTTTTCTGATGTACTATTTGATTCCTTCTCTAAAGATTCTAGATAGATTTGATAGTCATACTATCAACACATCAATTTATTGCAGTATTGGCATTTATCCAACTCTTTGGATGGAAGTAACAGAAGTACAATCAACTCTTTGACTATACTTCTTACTTGAGTTCAACCCATGCTTCCACTGCGCTCCCTTTATCTCGAAGCAACCATTGCTCAAGACTAAAGGATCTCTTATCTTAAAATCAAAAATTTCAATATAAGAGTATTTCAACACTTATACATGCTTCATTAAATTCATACAATATGAATATTATGAAGCTTCATGAATGACTAGAGTAAAGATAATAGAATGATGACACTCATCACCTACATCCATCTAAACTCTTAAAGCATAGGTTCAGGTAGGTACTCAAACAATTTGAATACATTATCTCTTATGGAGCCACCATTCTGCATGATGCAGAGAACCATGTCATTCATGATTAAATGTTGAGAGCACATATGTATGCCAGAATGTCTTTATTGATTTTATAAGGATTAATTTGACAATTGCGATCATCATCAACATGTCACTTCCAAAGCACATTTGATGATATCAAGACTATAGAAACATACAAACCCTAGGTTTGAAGTCCTATTATCTATTTAATTGTCATTCCTCATTATTATGAGGAAATTTGCACATTGCAACCACATACATTATGTGTCCAATTGCAAGTATAATATCTGGATCATGAGTTCAATCCATGATATTTTACTGGTTATTATTGAGTATAGAATTGAGTGGGTTTAATGAAGGATTATCTAAAATAAGAAATTTGCATGAGTGTATATATTTATATATATATATATACATATTATACTTTGATTTAGGAATTTTATATCAAAGTTGTCTTGCCATGTCAACAATGAAAGTTCATTCCCTTAATCACTTTCAATGTAAGAGATATACTTACCATTATATCTCAAGCAAGATCTGGGATCTCCTTCCTTATCTTTGTTGCATCCCAATAATATGAGAACCTACAACTCGGATAAAAAAAAGCGGGAACACATTCCGCCTTGCAAGTCCAACTTGCATCTCCTAATTCGATCTTTAATACCCGGGCCCACCACCCCTAAGGTGATGTTGACCCGTCATTAATTGAACCAACCGTCAACAGGAATACAACTCGCTATGCGCAATCCAATATCACCCCAATAATATGAGGACCCGATATTGGGGTCACTACGCATACGTCCTTACTCTTTCGAGAAGCGACGAGCCCGATCCAAATGGATCATATGTAGGAGCTGTCACTTCGGACAGGCGTCTCCCACATATAATATCTGGCGACGAAACCCTTCGCCTTGACGGGAGACCATGGATGTCACTTATGTGATCCTCCATATCTTATTCAAATTAAATTAATTTCTATGAATCACATTCATATAATTAATTCTTCCAAGGGAATTATCAACTCTAATCATATTAGAGTATTTTTATTGGACATAATTAACTTAATCATATTAAATTAAATATCAATCCAATTCAATCAATCAAACTTGATTGTCTTACTTGAATATATATGGTATTATTCTCAAAGTACGTATTAATCGTATTTTAATAATTAGAAAAATACATCTTAATCCCTCGGACATTATCCCGGCCCTACCCGCTGTCATGGCCAGTACCGGCGGGAGTGGGATGGACTGCATACGTTGCAACCCGCTACCCCAGCGATCCCCGACTAGACACCATATCCGCCTCGGTAAAGGATAATGCCAAATTGATTAATTTGTACTTGAGATGATCATCGGTTCTTCAACCGAAATTATACCATATAGTAATCAAAACAATTTTGATTATAAGGAAATTTGCTAGACAAATTCCCAATCATATTCAAGCAAGGAGTTTGCTGATTGTGTTTTCAATTATGATCTAGATCAAATCTAATAAATTAATTGGTTGAGGCCAAGTCAATTAAGGAAATAATTATATTCCAATATTTCTCAAATATTTTCCATAATTATTTCATGAAATTAACAATTAATTTCACTGCTTGACAATCACATGGTTCTTGATTAGGAAAGTAATTTCAGCAGTGACCCCTACTTACTAAAATTAGCATATCTCAATCAATTTAAATCCAAATTAAGCAAAGTAAGTTTTCATAGTTTTCTAACTTGATTTACAACAGAACCTATGTGATTTGCACGCATTTCGAGGCATCTCTAAACAGTAATTAACTCTTTAATTACGTTAAGATTCGCAGTTCCCGTAACAGTGAATACATGTTCATTAAAACTACCATATCTAGAGCATACGAAATCCGATTTACGCAAACTCAGATCCTATGGTTTTCTTATTTAATGGGGAACAAAATTCAAGTAAATAATTCATGCTCAAATATTTTAAACATGGCCTAAATTATTTACTAAGCAGATCTGCGAAATCAAATGCGATAAAAACTTTTGCGACCATAACGAACCCAAGTCGTCCTCGGTTAGCGAATCATATTCGAAATCGTCGACCTAAGGCTCTGATACCACTTGAAGGATATGGTTAGATCCTCAAGCGCATCACGGAAACGTGAGCGTCGTATCGAATACCACGAGAAGCGACTAGTCGCACTAGTTGCTCGATGCAACGGAATTTAAAAAAATTTCTCCGGACGAAACCACATGATCCAAGAACACTTCTCGGATCGTTTCGTCTAAACCACAGACAAGTAATAGGATTACCTCTTGAAGCGTGGTTGCGATCGAGTCTCTAAACGAAGAGACCTCCTGTCTCAAGTCCGATCCGGCGGAGGAGACACTTGCGAGCGCGGGGATGAACCGCGTGCTTCTCGCAATCCATGTTGATGATCCAAGCGGCGGATCTCCTGATCTCGACACACGAGATCCGACGTCTTCTTCACGAGCGAGGCGCACCGAAGGAAACGGAGATCCACGAGCAGACGAGCGGGCAGCATAACGACGATGCCGCGGCGATGGAGAACCTCTCTAGGTCATCCATGGTGGACGACCACATGAGAGGGAGAGAGAGGGCTGTCGAGTAGAGAGAAAAGAGAGAGAGATGCTTCTCAAGCATTGTGTGTAAAGAAGAGCAATGGGGTGCCTCTCCTTTTATAGGGTTTTGGGATCCATGGATCTCAATCCATGGGACAACACAAATCCAATGGCTCTCATTGATTGTGTTTCTTTTAATGGTTAAGATTTGTGTTGGTAAAACCAACAACAATTAATTTAATTTAAATTAAATATATGTTGATAAATCAACACAATTTAATCACAAAATTAAATCATCAATATATGGAGATAATGGAAGAGAGAAAATGCTCCTTCCATGTGGAGAGGGGGGACGACCTCCCTTTCCTAATGGGAGTGGTGGCCGTCCACCCTCCTCCATTAGGAAGGTGGCTATTTTATCTCTTATGCAATATCCATTATTTGCAACAACTTTTGTTGCAAATTATTCTACAAAAATAATTCACAATTATTTTGTAGACATTGCAATCTTGCCATTGAAAAAATTGTGAATCATATTCACAACCCAAAACAACATATAATTTACATTGTCAATTAATTTTACAATGTGTATCCAATACACATAATAATTAATCAACACATATAAAATATAATTAGCTCTCTCTAATACATTATAAATCACATTTATAATATATTATGAATAATTGGATATTACAATCCACATTATTCTTATCCATAATAATTAAATCACATTTAATTATATTGGATAACTTATTCTCATGTGCTCAAATAATATGAATCACATTCACATTATTTACATCTTTGATAATCAAATCACATTTAATTATCTAAGATAACTCTCCTTATAATATGAATCAAATTCGTATTATTCATGATAATTAAATCACATTTAATTATCCATTTTGTCAATGCTCGGATACATATTATCAACAATGAAATTATCCTGAACCCATTCAAGGATAATGCGCTTTCTCCGCGAATACTTGGAGATAAGGACAGGGCGATTGTATTGTTCCACGTATAGTAACATGGTTATTGAGATAACATCTCAAATCCAGATCTCGGGCCTCCCATAGATGCTTGATTAAATCAAGACCGTAAATCTAATCTTCTCATTGAATCTGAATCACATTCAGATCAATGTCCAATATTTGGACTAAGATTAGATTACTTCTCTACTGAGAGGAGTCACTAAAATCCAAACCCGTTTCATCACTCCCTAGGAATGGAAGCGTCATGGTTATACAATCGTTTATGATCACATCACCCTCAGGTATTCCTAATACCTGTACATCCTGCATACTTGAAGACTCAGAATAAACCCGAAGTATTAGATTAACTTTATACTGTCTACTTCAGGGTTTTATCAGTAAGTTTCTCATTCGATCATTGGGAGTCGGTATCGATCATATACTTTCCAAAAGCATATATCATACCTAGGTCTTGATCATATACTTTCCAAAAGTATATATCAAACCTACAAATTCAGTCAAGCTTCCAAAGCGAGACGACCATGCGCATGGAATTTGATTCTTCCCAATATCTCATGAGTGAGCTCATGTCTTCCGGTTCAGTAACTGAACCTGTATGATCCCTTTGAGAGATCGTATTACTCATATGCCTTTATATGCACACCAGCGTGCCGGTGTATAGACCTTGATTAGGTCATCAACCTATTGGTCTGCCAAATGTACATACTCAGACATATAGTAACACATCTGTCTCCGGTCAGAGGATGTGTGCCTATATCGTGACAGCATATGATATAGGACTTTGGTTATCTCGATCTCGTTAAGTCAACTCTTTGACCTAACTCATCTGACACCTTTGAATCTCTATTCCTATGCAGAGGACCTGCATCAAGAGGTCGGTCAGATATCAGCCTAAATGAGATAGGATTGCCATCTCCTACTCAGGCTGGAGATCATCTCTTAACTATCATTTGACGGTGCTCGATGAGTCCTCAATCTAACTCATTTGATATTCATCTAAGCACCAGCCTCTATGATTCAATAATTGAATCAACAACTGTATGATCATTAAGATAGCCATGGTACATAACCCTAATTGTACTAAGGGACCTATTATGCAAATTATGTACTCTTTATTTTAGATTAAGGAGTGAATTGCAATAACATTTATTGCATAATGGCTTGCCGTGGGCTCGCATGTCCAACACCCCCCGCTCTATTTCGCCCGTATTTTTATTTTTTTTGAAAATTTCTTCCGTGGATTTTCATCAATATATCCCTATATTATGTCATTCAAATTTCACGCGAAACAGATACTCCTACGGCCTCCATCCAGGAGGATCGTTTTTAGCAATTTTATTACCGTAAAAAATAACTGTCTGGATGGAGGCCGTAGGAGTCTCTGTTTCACACGAAATTTGAATAGCATAATATAGGGATATATTGATGAATATTTATGAAAGAAATTTTCAAAAAAAAAAATTAAAACACCAGCGAAATTACACGGGGGAGCCAAGTTAGCTCTCCTTGAGCAGCCCCATTTAACCTATATATATATAGGGTAAAATGGGATGCCCCCATGGGGGAAGTTAACTTGGCTCCCCCGCTAATTTCACCCGTGTTTTTATTTGTTTTTGAAAATTTCTTCGTGGATTTTCATCAATATATCCTATATTATGTCATTCAAATTTCACGCGAAATATAGACTCCTACGGCCTCCATCCAGGAGGATCGTTTTTAGCAATTATGTTACCGTTAAAAAATGATTGTCTGTTTGGAGGCCGTAGGAATATCTGTTTCGCACGAAATTTGAATAGCATAATATAGGTATATAGTGATGAATATTTACGGAAGAAATTTTTAAAAAAAGATAAAAACATGGGCGAAATTGTGCGGGGGGAGCCAAGTTAACTCCTCAGGGGGCAGCCCCATCTTTCAAATAGGACGCCGTCCTTCCTGAGTTTAGGAAGGCCAGCCCATTTTTGTATAAATCACGAACACTTTAGTGGAATACGTATACAGTTTGTATTATAGGTGCACGTTATAAATACAAAGCCGCATACAAAACTGTGCCTTATAATACAAACATTAAAACTTCACATTATAATACAAAACTGTATATGTATTCTACTAAAGTCATCCTGTTTTATACAAAAAAGAGGCTGGCCTTCCTTAGGGATGGAAGGACCAAGTCCTATTTGAAAGAAATCCTATATATATATATATATATATATATATGTATATATGTATATATATATGTATATATATGGGACTTATCCAATGGGCCTTGTGCCCATTTAAGATGAGATGAGCCCACTCATATTTTACCAATATATTCTATCATTTTGAGTTCAATGTTTATTTATTTTCAGTAGTTATATCATATTCTTACTATTAGTAACTATTTTCATATAAAGAAAACCTTAGATTCATAGGAAATTGTCATTAGTAAGAATAAAAACGACAGTAGTAATACGAATAATCATACAATCATTTCGTATGAATCTAAGGTTTTCTTTGCATGAAAATGGTTACTAATAGTAAGAATATGATATAACAATTATAAATAAATAGGCATTGAACTCAAAATGATAGGAAATAATGGGAAAAAAATGAATGGGCTCATCCCATCTCAAACGGGCATAGGGCTCATTGGATAATTTCCCTATATATATATATATATATATATATATATATGGGTATAATGGGGCTGCCCCATGGGGGGAGCTAACTTGTCTCCCCCACCCCATTTCACCTGGTTTTTTTATATTTTTGAAAATTTCTTCCGTAGATTTTTATCAATATATCCCTATATTATATCATTAAAATTTCGTGCGAAATAGAGACTCCTACAACCTCCATCCAGACATGGCCGTTTTTAGCAATTCTGTTACCGTTAAAAAATGACTGTCTGGATGGAGGCCGTAGGAGTCTCTGTTTCGCACGAAATTTTAATGACATAATGTAAGGATACTGTGATGAAATTTCACGAAAGAAATTTTCAAAAAAAAATAAAAAAACCAGACGAAATGGGGCAGGGGGAGCCAAGTTAGCTCCCTCAGGGGTAGCCCCATTTAACCCTATATATAGAGAGAGAGGTTAATGGGGCTGCCCCCGAGCCATTTTCGGCATTTTTTTTTCAAAAAATATCACCATGTATATTCATCCATATATCATTCATATATGCCATTCGAATTTCGTCAGAAACAAAGACTCCTACGGCCTCCATCCAGACAGTCATTTTTTAACGGTAACATGATTTTTTAAATCGACACAATCTCGATGGAGGCCGTACGAGTCTCTGTTTCTGACGAAATTCGAATGACATATAGGAGGGATATAGGGATGAATTTGCATGATATTTTTCGGAAAAAAAATAAAAATGCGAAATAAGGGGACGGGTGATGAATACCCATTCATCACTCTTTATTCTTTTATTTTAGCTACAAAATCTATGCAAAACACATGTAGATAGGTGTAAATAGCAATAATTACAATTCAGCAAGCATTATGTAAATATGCATTATTAGCATGTTTTTGTGCATAAATAAAAGAATAAAGAAATGAAAGAAAAAGAGGGAGATATTTAGAATAAATGTTGAGCGACCTAATCCCAAGGGAGGGCTCAGCATGGGCTTGACCGCAAAAGAGCCCAAGTAGAGAGAGATAGGGAAGCTCATGTGTTGTACATATACCTATAAATAAATAAAAATTATTTTCCTCTTATTCAAAATAAAATTGGGTGTATATTTATTTGTATATATTTGTAAATATAAAATTAGAATGAAAATGAGAAAAATATAAAAAAATAAAATTCATTCCTCATTGTATATACCTACCTTGTACATAGAGCCCCACATCTATTTATTTCCCCTTATAAATAAATAAATAAATATCCAATAAAAATATGTACATATTCCATATCCCATAATGTAAATAAATAAAATAAAAACCATAAAAATGAAAATAAAATACAAAGAAATAAAAATAAAAATCAAAATCAACATTGTATATATACCATGCATGTATATAAAAAAAGTATTTATTTAACCCTTGTAAATAATTAATAAAAATAAAATAAAAATACTATATTATTCCAAATTTTATTCTATAAATAAATAAAATATAAAATTGGAATAAAGTATATAAAATAAATAATTAAAAATCAAAAATCAAAAATACATATTGTATATACCTATATATAATAATACTATTTTGTAAATACCTAAATTATATTTCAAAAAAATAATAAAAATCACTAAAAATAGTTTAAAAATAAATAAACATTTTTCATGTTTTAACTTTTTCGAAAATCGGTCATTTATTATTATTTATTTAATTTTCCAAGTAATTAATAAAATCTGCATTCCTATTGGTTCACGGGGGATTGTTGACCCCCGGTCAACTCTCCCCCTGGACCACATCAGTTCCGGATCTGCGCCCAACCCGCTTTTCTCCAAATTTTCCCCACACGGTCCGATTGCCAAATCTCCAAACCCCGTAGTGATGCATCAACCGAGATCCACGGCCGGTGGTTTTTCCTCGGGGTCCGAGCTCCGACATCCATGCCCGACCCCTTCTTCAAGGACCCCTAAACATATAAAGTTCCACGCTCGGACCCCTAGCTATTCACGCCATCTTTGGCCTTCCCCCTCGACGCCAGTGACCTCCTCCACCTCGCCTGAGTGACAACTGTATGAGAGAGAGTAGCAGTGAGGCTCGGGCAGCCGGGAGCCACTGATCCGGCGATATCACCGCCGTGCGCCGCCACGAGGTGCGCCAAGCCTCGGGAAGCGACGAAACCTTGAGGCCATAACCCCCGGAGCTCCGCTAGCTCCAGCATAGTCGACTACGCCTGCCAGGTAGCTCTGATAGACTGTAGGTTAGCTTAGATTTTAGTTTTTCAATTTATGTTCCTGTAGTTCCGCCGCCGTCGCCAACCACCTCCGAGTGTCCATCTACCATCCCGACCCGACTACCACATTCACCAGACTTCCTTCCTTCTTCTCCGCCCTTCCATTCCCCCTGGCACGCCCCAGAGCAGGTTCCACGCCCTCCTCCGTCGTCGCTTCGCCAGAGGGCGACGCTCCACCTCACCAGACCACTTTCTTCACCCGCTGACGGGTCGAGGCACTTTGCCCTCGACCCCTATGCCGATCTGTGCAGCTTGCAGGTCCACAGGACCCCATCTGGGGGGTCAAATAGTTGAAGCACAAGTGCTCCAGGAGGTTCGTGTCGTCGGAGCATCTCAGACGCTTTCGGCCCAATCTGAGCATGCCATTAGCTGTGGACGACCTCGGCCACTCTTTTCCCTATCTTAGCAGCTCGGAAGGCTCCTTCCCTCACACGCACGGAGCCAGCGAAACTCACCGGCGAGCAGTTCTTGGAGACCCTCTCTCCGTCGTCCGATCAACTTCCTGCTCCAGATGTGATCTCAGCCATTCATTTGAGGAGCCACTCCACCGTTCGATCCACCAGAGGCGCGATCAGGACCGTCCATCCGAGCGAAGTGTTGCCCTAGCACCTCCACCGTCCGATCTGACACGCAGCGAGCCCTTGACCGTTTGATCTGAGCCTTTGGCCCTTGAAGAGACCCCAGTTCCTTCTCCACCGTCCGATCTGACACGTGGCGCTTCATCGGCCATCGGCTTTTAATAAGGGGTAAATTTCTTGTAGGCCCCTCTGTTTATTGAATTTGATAGTTTAGTCTTGTAAATATTTAGCATAGTTGTTTATATTTTGGATATTTTGCATCGAGGACCTTATGCTTATTTTATTTGCATTTCAACCCCTGTCTACGTGAAACACGTGCATCGTCACATGACTTTCTGGGATATTTGCATGTAAGGGCTTGGGGTTTTATATGGGTTATGAAATGGAATTTAGTTTGTGATATTTGCAGTTATACCCCTGTGCGTGGTTTTATTTGGACATGTGCTGAATATCTGGGCTTTTTACACTTTCCACCCTACACTTTTTGCACGTGTTATTATCCAGCCCTTGGAACATGTTTTTATGACATATAGGTCCCTGTGCACAGTGAGCCTATTTTTGATTTAAATAAAATATCAAATTAAGTCCAAATTTCGTGAAAATTGGACACGTGGCTCCTGCCACTGTGTAAAATTTTCACTAAAAATTTGGTACATTTTTTAGGCTTTTTAGTATTTTTAAAAATTCAAAAACAGCCATTTTTGCCTCTGTTCGGATTATAAAATCCAAAAAAAATATTAAAACCCTTTTAAAAATTCTAAAAAATCCAGTTTTGTTTATTTTTGGTGTTTGAAAATCATTTGCATTTTTGACTATTTTTGGATTTATAAAAAGCTTAAAAATTAAAAAACCCTTAAAAACTCATAAAAATTCTAAACAATCATAGAAAATTCAAAAATTCATAAACTCTTCATCTAAATCTTCCTTTTTGTTTCTACTTTTCATAAAAAATAACTCCAGGCTCTTTCAAGACCATTTTTTATTTTAATTTGTTCTCCAAGCATGACTATACAGTTTTCTTTTGTTTCTGCCTTCTTTTATTTTTAGAAATTTCAATAAAAATTATAAAAATCTCAAAAATTCATCAAAAACAGAAAAAACATATAAAACATAAAAATATTTTTGTTTGAATTTTTGGATCATTTTTGAGTGTTTAAATAATTGGTTGAAGTTGCATATATTTGTCTTTTTATTATTTTCCTTATTATTGAAAATCCAAAAAAATAAAAGAAATTAAAAAAACCAAAAAAATATTTGTTTTTATTTTTCTCTTTTTAGACTACTTCGTAGGCCGCGAGGCCAACTCGTGCTCCCTGAGTCCGACCCTGGGTGCTATACCAGCCTAATCACATAGCCAGGGCCACTATTTTGATTTTCTTTGATTTTATCTGCTTGATTGGTGGTCTGTCCCTCATTTTTCTTTATTGATTGAGATATCTCCGAGATCCGGGTCGCAACGATCCTAATCTATTTTATTCACCTGAGTTTCGGTCATTTTTTTCGGTCATCAGAATGGCACCGTTGCCGGGGAGCACCGCTTAGTAGTCCATTTTCTTTTTCTTTGATTTTTATTTTCTTTTGATTTTCGTGGCTTTCTACGGCTTTTTCTTTGTCTGTGGCTTTTCACGGCTTTTGTTTTCTTTTTTTATTTTATTTTATTTTATTTTATTTTTGTTTTTTTATTTATTTTGTGTGTTTATTTTTGATTTCTGCATATATTGCTTGTTTTATTTTATCTGCTTTATTTTTATAATAATAATCTACTTTGACACTCTGTTCTGTTTCTTGCGAGGGCCCGAGGACCGAGGCAGCTCCTTTCGAGGAGCCGACGCAACCGCGGAAGTCAGAGGCGGCTCTCTTCTCTACAGAGCCGCAGGAGGACGCGAGGAGCGAGCAAGAGTGCAGGAACCGCGGAATAGCCGTGAAGATAGTAGTAGTGTAGTTTAGCTTAGTTTCCCTTTCAGTTTTAGATATTATATTATTGTAATAATATAGGTACCCAGACTTTCAGACTTGGACTTTGCGGGGTCTTTTTCACCGAGCACCGGTGTGCTCGGGGGACCCCACCGTGGTTTTGATTTTCTCGCCTTTTTCTTTTTTATTTGATTTCACGTGGATTTCTGTGCTTGAGCCCCTAGATTTAGGTTTTTATGTCGCTGAGCCAGGTAGGCCTAGGTCCACAGCCCTAAAAGAATATATGTTCCTATAGTTTACGTCTGGACTTAGGCAAATAAACTTGTACTTCCCGATAATAGAAGCTTCTGTTTAGGACGGTTTCTCGCACTGCATTCCATATAGATTAGGTTTACATTTATGCGCGGATCATAATTGCATGTAGACTGCTGGAGTCAGGTACGCCTTCTATCTTGTGCATGCATCATTGATTCATCGCGCATTGGCTTTTCCTCTTTCCTCCCCCTGATTTTCTGGACTTAGGAATAAAAGGAAATTGGAAAATTTGTTAGACGATTCTTGGAAAATACATAAAAGGAAAAATAATAAAATCGGGACTGCTAATCACACTTGACCTAAAAGACACCTCATTGAAAAAATCTGTCTTGGGGAGAGTAACCCCCTCCTTGTTTGGTTTGGATGAGTGAGAGAGTGACCCGCTGATGTCTCACCTGAGCACTCGGGTATAAGGTACTAAATAGGTCGTTGTGACCCAAGCGATCAAGCGCAGACGATCAAGAAGAATGAACCACTAATAGAGATAAAACAGATAAAACACAAAATAGCGGTCCTGCTATTGGATTAACCTGGTATAGCGACCAGGGTCGAACTCAAGGAGCACGGGTTGGCCTCTCGGCCTACAAAGTAGTAAAAAGGAATAAAATAAAAGAACAAAATATTTTTAGTGGTTTTTAATTATTTTATATTTTTTTGGATTTTTTTAATGTATTAAGAAAATAAGAAAATTAAGCAAACACACACTTCAACAAATTATTAAGTACACTAAAAATCAATCAAAAATTCCAACAAAAATAGTTTTATGTGTTTTATAATTTTTAGTGTTTTTGGTGAATTTTTGAGAATTTTCTGATGTTTATTTAATTTTTTAAAAATCAAACAATGACTGAAATAAAAGGTACTGTCCAGCCGAGCCAAAAAGGCCTAGATAAAATATCTAAGGGCCCCAAAATGGCTGGGAGTAATTTTCCTGTAAAGAGAATTAAACGAGGAAAATCTAGGTACCAATTTTATTATTTTTGGATTTTGATTTAATTACTAGAATTTTTGTAAGTTTTTAAGTGTTTTTCAATTTTTAGTGGTTTTCTGTAATGAAAAATAGCCAAAATTGGCTAGAAAATCAAGCTAAGCAAAATAGACAGTAGACAATTTTTTTTGTAATTTTTAGACACTATTTAATATTTTTTGTGATTTTTAAAGTTAGACAGTAACAAAATTAAAGGTTTTGGATTTTTTATAAATAACAAATGAAAACAAAAATGTCCTAAAAAATCCTCGAAAATTTTACACCATGGCAGGAGCCATATATCCAATTTTCGTTGGATTTGGAGGTGATTTGCTATTTTATTCAAAAATAAAGAGAGGGCATTGTGCACAGGGACCAAAGTGCAAATACCCAAGAGTCTGGGGAGTCTGGTGCAATTTACCCAGCAAAAACACGCGCCACGCGCGTGCCTGGGGCACTCAGGGATCCAAATGCAATAAAAATAAGTCCCGAGGACTTATTGGTAACAGGTACCAAAAGCCCAAGGGCTTATCTGCAAAATACCCACAAATATCACGCACATGTCGAAATAAATCACGCACAGGGGTATAAATGCAAATAAGTAAAAACTTTCATTCAACTGTTAACATCCAGAACAACAGGGCATAAGATGCAAATATCCCAACAAACCACGTGACGAAGCACGTGTTAGACCACACACAAGGGCATAAGTGCAAAATCAACAGAGTACGGGGTCCTCTATGCAAATAACCCTAAAACTAAACAACTAAACTCAATATTTACAGGACTAAAGCGAAATAAAATAAGAAAGGGGGCCTAAGGGTAAATTACCCTTTATTATGCGGAGCGGCTGGATGGACGCCACGTGTCTGATCAAGCGGTTGAGGGCGACTGGGGGTCCAACGCTGCTCTCCTCGTATCGATCCAACGGAGGGGGGCTGGCCACGTGTGAGATCAAGCGGTTGAGGGCGACTGGGGGCCACACCCTTCTCTGGTCCAACGGCTGAGATCGCCTCTCCAAAGATCTGGCGGTGCAGGAGCCTCCTGAGATGGACGGTCTGGATCAGAGCTGGAGGGCCGAGGCGATCGGACGGCGACGGAGGGTGCTGGAAGAACAGGTCGCCGGCGAGACTCGCCGGCCTCTGGCGTGCGCTAGACTCCTCCTGGAAGCACTCTGAAGGTCGGAGAAGAAACGTGGTGTGCTCCCGCATCTGCCGGTAGGCTCCGATGATCCAGCCGAGCTCCGAGGAGCTCGGGCGAGGTCGGCGGAGCTGAGCCTCCTGGGATGGACGTTGAAGGACCTCAGATGTCCTTCGTTTGACCTGCAAAGCGATCCAGAAGACTCGCGGGTCGAGGGCAAACTGCCTCGACCCGGTTAGGCGAGGTGACGGTGGTTGATGGGTCGAAATGGCGAGCTCCGGTGAAAGGGGGGTAGACGGAGAAGCTCGGCTCCCAGCTCCTGTGCGAGCTGGGTTGGATGGAGGGGTGAAGAAGGTGCGTCACAGGGAGGCGGATGCGATGGTCGATTCCGATGATCGAACGGAGTGATGGGATGGTCGGAATCAGCTAGAGACGACGGCGGTACGAATTAGGCGTAAATGGACATCAGGGAAAAATAAAGACCTACAAGGTTACCTGGGTAGACGAAGAGACTGGGGAGGAGCTGGGGAAGCTCCTGGTCGTTGCCTCGAGGAGCGTCTCCCTCTGAGGCTCGGTGCTCATGCTGGTGGCAGAGCAGCGACGGCGTAGCTCGCCGAATCGATGGATTCTCTTCCTCCCCTCGCTTCGACAGGCTCGAGCTGCCACGTCTCGTGCACTCTCTGGAGCTCACAAGGTGAAGGATTTCGAATGGGCCAAAAGATAGAGAAATGAGGTGGCGGAGCAACGGCTATATATGGCTAGGGGTCCGACCTAAGAGAGGTCCGGGCAAGCTTGGAAGCGCGCGGATCCCGAGGATGCGGCTCCAGCGAGGATGTCGGATGTATCATTAAGGATTCGGACCCGGGGTTTAGGTGGTAGGCACTCGGGTTTAGCGGGGAAAAATCTGAGAAGTTGGGGACACGCTATGGACCCGAGTGGAGTGGTCCTGGGGGGGTAGTTGACCAGGCGGTCAACATCCCCAGGACCCAATAGAAACAGGCCACGTGCTGGATTTTGAAGTTAAAATTAAGGGTAGCTATGGGCTGATTTTAGCAAAAACTCAAAACATGAAATATTTTTATTTTATTTTTTCTATTTTTTTTGTGATTTTTAATTAATTTTTAGAAATAAAAATAAGGTACTTACATTATATGTACTATATAGATATATGTACACTATTAGGGTTTTTAATTTTTTTGATTTTTAATTGTTATTTTGATACAATTTTATTCCCATTTTATATTTTATTTATTTGTATTATAAAATAAGGAATAAAAAGATATTTTTATTTTATTTTATTATTTATCTATATGGGTGAAATAAATACATATGTATATCTATATACATGGTATATTTACAATATGTTTTGTTTTTTTAATTTTGTTATATTTATTTTGTTTTTGTTTTAATTGTTTTATTTTATTTATTTACACTATATAATATAGGATATTTACAAGAATTTTGGAAATTAATTTTTATTTATTTTATAATGTTAAATAAATATAGGTATAGTGGTCTATATACAAGGTGATAGTGATGTTTTTGTTCTTTTTTATTTTTCTTTCATTTTTATCTTGTTTTTATACTTATAAATATGTACAAGTATTTACAAACCCATTTGTATCTATTTTTGTGAGGAAAAATATTCTTATTTTATTTACATAAATATGTACACACATGAGCCCCTATCTCCCTCTACTTTGGCTTTTATGCGGTCAGGCCCATGCTGAGCCCTCCCTTGGGTTAGGTTGCTCAATATTTATTCTAAATATTTCCCTCTTTTTCTTTTTTAATCTTTATTCTTTTATTTTTGCACAAAAACATGCTAATTATAGGTTTTTACACAATGCATGCTTTTGGTAATTATTTGTATTTACACATATCTACATGCATTTGCAAAGGTTTTTGTAGCTAAAATATAAGAATAAAGAGTGATGAATGAGTATTCATCACCCCCCTATACTTAACTTTGCTAGTCCCTTAGCAAACACTTATTTGAAAAAGAAGTGAAAAAGAAATAAAGAAAAAGAAAAGAGAATGTACATGATCAAGGCTGATTATTAAACTTGCCTTCATTAAATTAGGTATGGAGCTCGATCAGGTCTTTGGATTATTAATGTGTCGGAACCTTATTTGGACTTAAGTCTAAAACTCAACAGCCTCTAAGTTCCACTAATCTATAACCAAGACTCCTCAATGCTCCAGATCAGAACAAGTCATCAATCACAAACCCTGAAGACCATGAATCTTTTCTTGTCCTGTGAATGTGAGGTCTAAGCTCTCCACCTCAGAAATGGCAACTTGACAACCCTCCCCAACAAGGTAACTCTATGACCTCAATCTGGCCACTCTTTCCTCGAGGAGCGGGGTATTCCCTTCTAAGTTCAAGTTCAACCGGCTCAAGAAGAGGAGGAAGAAGAGAATGGGTCAAGGCCAGTGTAGCCAAGTACCCTTGGGGAGCTTGACCAGTGTAGCCAAGTCTCCCTGCTGCAAGCTACATCAGGTGGATCATGAAACTCAAGCTTTGCTTATTGCACTCTATATACTACTCCGGTGGGATTATCATTTTCTATCAGACCCACCACTTTTTTGGAGTTATTTTTCTTTTTTGCCACATTTTTTTTTTCAAAGTGCATCTTACAACATACATGTGCAGCATATATTCAAGGAGTTTTTCTCTTGAGCCAGTAGACTATCCCTCTTTTGAAGCTTTATTGCAACCCACAACTCATGTCGTTAGACCTCATGGCAACCAGACCAAGTTGAGACGCACTTCCTTCACTAAAAGAAGAAGAGAGGTTCCGCCTAGAAGTACTACCCTCATATGCTACCCCAAGTCAAGGAAGACTGCCTCCTCACCACCTCATCCGTAGAGAGCTCGGTGCATAGTGCTGGTGTCCAAGTAAAGCCATAATCTATATGAGTCATGTGTTGTTGTTAAGTGCTCTACTTAGGCTCATTGAGATGACATGTGATCATAGCCTAGTGGACTCAAAGAATTAAGTCACCATGGACCTGAAAAGCCTTAGACCTAAGCCCTATATGGTTCCTCTTAGAAGTTAGGTGGATTAAGATCTTAATCAAGCTCCATTTCTCAATTTGGTTCCAGGCTAGTTTAAATGTCAACTATCATCCAGAAAAACTATATACATATGTACAAAAGATGCTTATTTACACAAATTTTACAAACATGCAAAATTTTTGAAAAATGTTTTGAAATCATGAATGGATGATGCATGAAGTGCAAGTTTTGCAAAAAGATATTTACACACATTTACACAAGATTTTTGCAAACATTTGATTTTCAAAACATTTTGGAAAAATTTTGTACTATATACATAATTTTGATACAAAAAATATTTACACAAACTTTACACAAAAGATTTTTTAAATCATTTTTACAAAAATAATTTGTATACTAGCTATTTATGTGCAAATAAAAGAATGTTTATGTACATGAAAATTTTTAATTTTTGTGATTTTTAGCCATTTATTAACACACTCACACAAAGTACGAGTTATGGCTAAGGTATATATGAAATATATACACACCCCCTATACTTAGCTCGAACGATGTCCTCAGAGTCAAGAGCGATGAAGAAGACATAACTCGTGCTACGTATAGGGAAGTGAAAAAAGGGGCTATATACAAAGAAGAATGAATGAAAAGTCAAGAGGATCTCGGGTCTTCCCCCTATACTTAGGATTAAATAATCCTAAGTATAGCAGGCTGTATACTACGGGAAAATCGAGTGGAGAATGTACAGGGTCTACCCCCCCTATACTTAGGGTGAAATATCCCTAAGTATAGGCAGCAAAACAGGGGTAGGCAGAAACAAAAGGAATACTCAAAAGGTCTCACATCCCCCCTATACTTAGGGTAAAGTGCACCCTAAGTATAGCATAATCACAAGATGAAGAAAGGGATGTGAGACTAAAGAATGTAGTGATATGGACATCTGGATCTATACAAGGCGGAAGATCAGTGAAACTCAGGCGTGAGATGTATTAGATGTGAGTCAAAGACCACATCTCACGCAAAATGAATAGGGGCAAGATCAGCGACCCGCGGCTCATGATCTAGAAATGGCTTGAGCCGCTGGCCGTTCACTCAAAAGGTACTCTCAGAAGACAACTCAGATATATCAGTACTACCGTTGTCGTGTACCTTTCTGACCAAGTAGGATCCCTTCCATTTGCTCTGTAGCTTTCCTGGAAATAGACGTAGCCTCGCATCAAACAGCCATACTCTCTGTCCAATCTCAAAATGCTTGTGACTGATATGAGAATCATGCCACTCCTTCACTTTCTCCTTATAATGCAGGTTGTTTGAGAAAGCTGTATCTCTAAGCTCCTCCAGGGCTGCTAACTCTGCCCTCCTCTGGTCTCCCATACCATCTGGATCCATAAGAATATCTGTGACTGCCCAAAGTGACTTGTGCCTCAGCTCAACAGGTAAATGGCACGGCTTGCCATATACGAGGTGAAAGGGAGATGTGCCCAATGGTGTCTTGAAAGACGTCCTATATGCCCACAAGACCGAGTCCAAAAGCTGTGACCAATCCTTTCGGTCAGGGCGGACGACTTTCTGCAATATAGTCTTGATCTCCCTATTCGACACCTCGGCTAGACCATTCGTCTGTGGATGGTAAGGTGTAGCAACACGATGGTCTATACCGAACTCGCTAGCAAGGGCCTTCACCTGGTCGTTGATGAAATGAGACCCCCCATCAGAAATCAGAACTCGTGGAACCCCGAACCGTGTGATGATGTGCTTCCTCAAAAATCTACAAACTGTCCTCGCATCAGCGGCTCGGGCGGGGATAGCCTCAACCCAACGACTAACATAATCCACGGCCAACAGAATGTACTCAAATCCCTGACTCTTAGGGAATGGACCCATGAAATCGATGCCCCATGCGTCAAAAACCTCACAGAAGTGAATGGGCTGCATCGACATCATATCACGCTGTCCACAAGTGCCCATCCTCTGACAGTCAGTACACCTCTTCACGAACTCATCTGAGTCCTTGAAGAGGGTAGGCCACCACAAGCCGGATTGGAGCACTTTCTGTGCCGTTCTCCTCCCAGAATGATGTCCTCCTGCCTCAAGCTTGTGGCAGCAAGTGAGGACGCTATGGTGTTCCTCCTGAGGAATACACCGACGCCAGACGCTATCCCCTCCTTCGTGGTAAAGGATGGGATCCTCCCAATGGTAGGACTTGGCCTTCGCAAGGAAGGTCTCAAGCCTCTGCCTGGGCCAATCTTGTGGGACTTTCCCAGCAACGAGAAAGTTCACAATATCGACATACCATGGGAGTGAGGCGATAGCAAGGACCGCCTCATCTGGGAAGGTATCTCGAATGGGATCAATCTGCTCAGACTCCTCAGGCTGCTCTAAACGGGAGAGATGATCCGCCACCACATTCTTGACTCCAGGCTTATCCTTGATCTCAATGTCGAACTCCTGGAGTAGAAGGATCCATCTAGTAAGTCTGGCCTTGGCATCCTTCTTTGCCATGAGGTACCTGATGGCGGTGTGATCTGTGCACAAAGTCACTCTAGATCCAATGATATAAGATCGAAACTTATCTAGGGCGAACACTACGGCTAGCATCTCCTTCTCTGTAACCGTGTAATTCCGCTGGGCGGAATCCAATGCGCGGCTAGCGTAGTGAATGGCAAATGGAACTCCATCCCTCCTCTGTCCCAGCACAACCCCTACGGCAAAATCGGAGGCATCCGTCATGATCTCGAATGGGAGAGACCAATCAGGCGGCTGGAGGACAAGAGCCTCAATCACACACTGCTGGAGAGTCGCAAAGGACGAAAGACACTTGTCATCGACAAGGAACTCGGTGTCTTTCGTCAAGAGGTCAGTCAACGGTCGGGCAATCCTGCTGAAGTCCTGAATAAATCTCCTATAAAATCCAACGAGCCCCAGGAATGACCGTAGCTGCCTCAAATTGGACGGCAGTGCGAGTTTTCTAATGACATCAACCTTGGCCGGATCCACCTCCATGCCCCTGTTGGAGATGATATGGCCAAGCACCGTCCCTTGAGTCACCATGAAGTGACTCTTCTCCCAAGATAGAACCAAATGGTACTCAATACATCGCTGGAGTACTCGGTCTAGGCAGTCAAGACAGGAGTCGAATCCGTCGCCGTAGACCGAGAAATCATCCATGAAGACCTCCAAACACTCCCCTACCATGTCCGAAAAGATCGACAACATGCACCTCTGAAAAGTCGTAGGGGCGTTGCATAACCCAAATGGCATGCGTCGAAAGGCATATGTACCAAAGGGACAGGTAAAGGTGGTCTTCTCCTGATCCTCAGGAGCGATGGCCACCTGGTTGTAGCCCGAGTACCCATCCAGGAAGCAATAATGGCTCTTCCCTGCCAGTCTCTCAATGATCTAGTCAATAAAAGGCAGGGGAAATGGTCCTTCTTGGTGGCCTGGTTGAGTCTCTTGTAGTCAACACAGACCCTCCAAGAGGTGGGTACTCGTGTAGCAATCTCCTCTCCCGACTCACTGATCACAGTCGTGATGCCCGTCTTCTTGGGCACCACATGCAAGGGGCTAACCCACTTGGAGTCAGAAATGGGATAAATAAAATCTGCACTCCACCATTTTGATATTTCCTTCATCACGACGTCTCTCAGGTTGGGGTTCAGTCGCCGCTGGAACTCACGTGACGGCTTCGCCCCCTCCTCGAGATAAATATGGTGGGAGCACACTGATGGACTAATCCCATGGAGATCTGCTACGCTCCATCCGATTGCCTTGCGGTTCTTTTCAAGAACCCCCATCAAACGGGATTCTTGCTCTCCAGTCAGATCGGCGGAGATGATGACTGGGTACATCTCAGGCTCGCCCGCAAGGAACCGATACTTCAGCGAAGTAGGGAGCGGCTTCTGCTCTGGACAGCTGGGCGCTGGCAAATCTGGCTGCGGAAGGAAATGTGTCAATGCTGCTAAGTCTGCCAAATCTGCCTGGGAGAAAGAAAGTGAACTCTCGCAAACTGGATCTGGAGGAGGCTGCTCAACTGTGCTGTCTCTGATCTGCTCTGCATCTACCTCCTCCTCATCTGTAGGCTCAGGTGGACTCAGGTCTGGCATCTGATCATCGCAATCGGCCCAATCAGACTCTGAATCCGAGGGATCTGTATCAAACAAGGTGGCATCAGTACCACCAAAACAAAAGGTGGCCTCAGTACCACCATCACTGAAATCCGTGTCGCGGTCAAGAACCGGCTCTGCTGCCTCTGTGGTATCCTGGACCAGGGCTGTGCTCTCCAAGCTCTCCTCTGTTGTCATCTCTGCATCAGTGGTGTCTGGAAATGAGAGGATGGACTGTGCTGAAGGGTCTGCCCATGCTGCCTCGTCGTCTGTGATCACAAAATCACAGTCCTGGTGGATGTCTGGCTCGGCGTCTGTCAGCTGCTCTGAATCTGTGCTGGCCTCTGAGCGTGCTCTCTCTGGCTCTGTAGTCCTCGACCGTCTCTATTTATATACTCTCGCCCTCGACGCGAAAGTATACCTTCCCGCTATCATGATCAGTCATCGCCTTGGCTGTGGCCAAGAACGGACGACCAAGGATGATGGGGGTATCGGCCACTGAATCAGGGATCTCCATGTCCAACATTACGAAGTCCACGGGGAATTTCAGGCCCTGAATCGTGACGATAACGTCTCGCAACAACCCCTTCTGCCTCTTGACAGATCGATCAGCAAACTGAAGGACTGTCCTGCTCTGTCTAAGAGTGCCCAACTCGAAGCGGTCGAGAAGGGCTGCCGGAAGGAGGTTGATCGACGATCCGCTATCCAATAGAGTCCGGTCGAACCTCTGCTCACTAATCTGGCATCTGACATACGAGGCCCCTGAATCTGGCCTCTTGGCCGGCAGACGGTTCTGGATCACGAAGCACGTGGCTTTCGTCAGCACATGAATCTCTGAAGTGTGGTTCCTCCTCCTCCTCCTGACTGTGGTCCTGTCTCTCAAAGATCGCTGAAGAAGGGGGATGTGCTGCAAAGCCTCCTGGAGGGTCAGCTGGATGTGAAATCTGTCGATCATGCTCTGGCTGAATTCCTCCTGCTCTCTCTTTTTTGGGTCTTTTTCTTTTTTCTTCCCTTTACCCATCTGAAGGGCTCTAGGGAAGAGGATCACAGGGTCCTTCACAGATGAAGGACTAGGAAAAGGTCTAGACGGCTCGACGGCCGGATCCGCACATACATCAATCACCACAGTGGGACCAGAAGAAACTAAACCTTTTCCTTTATTCACAACAGTGTTATGAGATACATGAGAATGAGGAAAAACATCTGATCTCTCTACACAAACACCAGTGGCCTCAGTACCACCACGGGCTGGCTCTGCTACTGGACGTCTCGCGGCCTCAGTACTGTGGGCTGGCTCGGCTACTCTGGTGGCATCAGCACCACCTCCTCGAACTGGTGAAGCGGCAGCCTCAGTACCGCCGGTGGAATCAACATCCTTGGTGGCATCAGTACCACCGTCATCATCGTGTGCGGCCTCAGTACCGCTCTCCTCCTCCTCCTCCTCCTCCTCATCTAGCGCCCTGGGTGGATCCTCGAGTCGTCGCTCAGATGAGGCGCCGCCTACTGGTGCTCTACCGCTCCTAAGTGTAACAAAATCAGCATCAAATAGATCCGAAGACATATCATCAAATGGATCACTAGGAGTGGCGTGCTCAGTGGAAACTACCTGCTCAGATTTCCTCTTGAGGCTATTGGGGTTCGGCTCTATCTGTGCAGGGATGGTGGCCTTCCCTCTCAAAAGGTCCCGCATCTCCTGACGGAACTCGTCCATCTCCCGTCTGAAGGTAGCCTGCTGGTCCGTGAGGAGGCGGGCTATGTCATCCAAGGTGGGGCTCTCATGGGAGCCCGACGGGTAGCCTCTCTGGTGCTAAGGCTGCTGGAACTGGTGCTGCTGGTAAGAGGGGTAGGAGGAAGGATGCTGCTACTGGTGTGGTGGGTGAGCCTGCTGCTCATGTCTCCAAGACTGTCCCTGCTGCTGATAGGGACGAGGAACGAAAGACGACTGCTGGTGTGACTGATAGGCTGGGGGCTGCTGCTGCGGCTGGTGATCTCTCTGCTGGCCATACTGCCCTCCCTGACCTGATGACTGCTGCTGGGGCTGGGTACCTCCACTCCCCCACCTGAATCCGGGATGGTCTCGTCGGATCCCAGGCTGGGGGCGGTCATACCAAATCCCGTTGACATCCATCAACGGCTCTGCATCGTAGGGGGCTGGCGGGAGTACTGCCAGAGGCTGATCCGGCTGGTATACCACCATCTACAGGTCTGGAGATGGTGGGGACTGGTAAGAGGGCTGCTGCTGCTGGTACGGCTCCGCCTGTACAAGGTGAACCTGTCTAGGCTGCTGAAAGGTGCTGGAGCGCTGGGACGAGCTGTTGCTGCCGCCGGTGTCGCCTCGCAACTGAAGACGGGGCTGTGAAGCCGTCTGTGCCTCCTGGAGACACATGAGCTGGGTCTTCATGTCGCTCAGAGTCTGTGCCATCTGTTCCATCCGCGTGATGCTCTGGCACTGCTTCTTCTCGGTCAGCTCCATCCGGTCCAACTTCTCGCTGATGATGCCCATATCCGCAGCGGACGACTCTGCCTGTGCTGCTGCAACTGCGGATGAACTGGATGGACCGGCATCGACCCGTGCTATCCGCTGGTACTGCACGGGTCCTGGCTGCTGCTGGGGTCTCCCCTGTGTGTACAACCGGGTCTGGGACATCACCATGTAATTCTCGGCCATCTCCTCGTAGATGGCCCAGACCTGGTCGTGGTCCTTGGAGAAGTAGGACCCGCCGCAAGAAGCATTCACCAGGCCCTGGAGCTCTGGTGTCAACCCGCTGAAGAAGCTCTGAACAAGGTTCAGCTTTGAGATGTCGTGGTGCGGGCATCGGTCTGTGAGCTCACGGAACCTCTCCCATGCCTCGTGGAATTTCTCATTGGGGAGCATGGAGAAGTTGCTGATCAGGGCCCTCGCTGCA
This sequence comes from Ottelia alismoides, assembly GCA_037367405.1. Classification (NCBI taxonomy): domain Eukaryota; kingdom Viridiplantae; phylum Streptophyta; class Magnoliopsida; order Alismatales; family Hydrocharitaceae; genus Ottelia; species Ottelia alismoides. The sequence continues at coordinate 46,266 of JAZKJV010008261.1, forward strand.
TTCGTCCGCCCGAGTGGATAGTACTTGTTCAAGTACTCGGTGCGGAGCTGCTCCCAGGTGTAGACAAACTTCCCCAAATGCTTCAGCCAGGTGGCTGCTCTGTCAGCTAAGGAGAAGGGGAAGGCGATCATCCTGATCGTGTCCTGGTCCACCTGACGGTCGTGGACAGTGCTGCATATCATCAAGAACTCCTGGAGGTGGAGATGGGGCTCCTCTGTCGCGAGTCCGTGGAAGCGGGGGAGTAGCTGCAAAGTGTTCGGGGGGAACTTGAAGTCCCCCACGATCGCTGGAAGTACTACCCAGTGGTGCGTCAGTGTCGATCCGGGGTTGTGTAACTCCCGCATCGGTCTCGGTGGTCCTCCGGCCGTGGCTGCGGCGGCTGCTGCTGCTGCGGCGGCTGCTGCGTCCGCATCATCTGGGATCCTCGGTCCCTCTCGCCTCTGCTCTTGCTCTGCTCTCATCTGCTCCATCTCTCTCCTCATGTCGATCATGAATGCTCCCTGATCCCTCAGCTGCTGCTGGACGGTCTCTAACGAGGCGATCAGGGTGGAGTTGATCGCTCCCTGATCCAATACGAAGTGCTCAGGCTGACGGGAGCGATCCTCAGAACTGCCGGCCATGACGTCTGCAAAATCAAATGAGCCCAACTCAGGTGCTGTCAAATCTGCTAATCTTTCCTCGGGCTCATGTCGCTCAGGTCCGAAAGAAAGGGGGTCGAGGGGGAACAGGGCGGAGTCGTACTCGGGCTCGGAGAGCTGGTCTTGGCTCTCGCGGGCCAACCTAGATGATCGGGTAGACGTGCCCGAAAGCGGTGCAGCCAGAGGCTGCCTAAGAGAGCGTCTACCCATCATCTTGATCTGGCGAGTAGTGCGGATGAGATCTGGAGAAATTATGATCAAAATGCAAACCCCCGGTTCACCAACGCAACGCGAGCTGAAGACCGTGAAAGTTCGGTCAAATTATCTTGTCAATTTTTATTAGGTGAACATACAAGATATCAGAGCGCTTACGTGACCTGTTAGGATACCCGATGCTACCCCCAACCGACTGGCCTGCACGGAGAAGTCGGTAATCAGTCGGGAATAACACCGGAGGGCTCTACCTAGGGTGCGGGTCACTCTCACGCGCAATCAAACCAAACAATGAGGGGGTTGCTCTCCCCAAGACAAATTTTTAGGGTGAGTGTCTTTTAGGGTCAATAGTTTTATCCAGTCCCAATTTTATGATTTTTCTTTTTAATATTTTTCAAATGGAAAACAAAGCCTAACGAATTTTTCGGTTCTCCTGGTTATTTAGTCCAAAACAGGGGGGAGAAGACGAAAAAGCCGATGCGCGATGAAATCAATGATGCATGCTGAGTCAGAAATGCGTACCTTGCCTCCAGCACTCTACATGCAAGTGATCCGCGCAGAATTTAAAGACAGAAAAGTAAACTACCCTAAATGATGCAACGGGAAAAACCGAGTCCTAGATGAGCAAGTTCTACTCGCAGAACCGTCTAATCGGTCACCGACCTCCAAGCCAAAGGGTCCGGTCTTGGCCCACCCCTCCTCTGCCCGACAAATCGGGGGTAGGAGAAAGCGCTTTACAGGGTGAGCTGCGGCACGTAGGCTACGAAGGAGATGAGTCGATTATTTTTATTAATTGGTTATTAGTAAGTCCAATTAGCACACTATAGGAACAGGCAAATAGTTAAGTGTGGGGACCCTACTAATTACGGCACAAGCAAGAGAAATTCCTAAAGCTAGGGGCTCGATGAAAACCGCGTAAACACCGGAAAAGGCAGAAAAAATGAAAAGAAAACAAAACCGCGTAAAAAGCCGCGAAAAAGCCTAAGGGTCCCCCGAGCACACCGATGCTCGACGAAACAGACCCGCTAAGTCCAAGAGTCCACAAGTGTCCAGTCTGAGAGTTCCTGTATTATTACAATAATAATAATAAAAATAAAACCTAATCTAACCTCACCCACTCAACTCTCTCTCTCTCTCTCGCTCTCTCCTGCGGCTTCGTAGAGAAGGAAGCCGCCTCCAAGTTCCTCGATTGCACCGGCTCCTCGAAAGTCGCCTCCGCGATCCTCGGGCCCTCGCAAGAGACAGAGACAAGTGGTCAGACCAAAATAATCAAATAATAATAAAGAAAATAAATGAAACTGAAAATGAGGGTATATATGCAAAAATACAAAATAAAATAAACGCTCAAAATAAAACAAAAATAAAAATAAAAGAAAAAGAAAATAAAACAAAATAAAACAAAAATAAAATATAAACAGAAGCCTCGAAAAAGCCGCGAGCTCTGAAAGAGCCGCGAAAAGCCGCGAAAACAAAAATGAAGATAAAACAAAAACTACTAAGCCGTGCTCCCCAGCAACGGCGCCATTCTGATGTCTCGCCTGAGCACTCGCGTATAAGGTACTAAATAGGTCGTTGTGACCCAAGCGATCAAGCGTGGACGAACCACTAATAGAGATAAAACAGATAAAACACAAAATAACGGTCCTGCTATTGGATTAACCTGGTATAGCGACCAGGGTCGAACTCAAGGAGCACGGGTTGGCCTCTCGGCCTACGAAGTAGTAAAAAGGAATAAAATAAAAGAACAAAATATTTTTAGTGGTTTTCAATTATTTTATATTTTTTTGGATTTTTTTAATGTATTAAGAAAATAAGAAAAGTAAGAAAACACACACTTCAACAAATTATTAAATACACTAAAAATCATACAAAAATTCCAACAAAAATATTTTTATGTGTTTTATAATTTTTAGTGTTTTTGGTGAATTTTTGAGAATTTTCTGATGTTTATTTAATTTTCTAAAAATCAAACAATGACTGAAATAAAAGGTACTGTCCAGCCGAGACAAAAAGGCCTAGATAAAATATCTAAGGGCCCCAAAATGGCTGGGAGGTAATTTTTCTGTAAAGAGAATTAAACGCGGAAAATTTAGGTACCAATTTTATTATTTTTGGATTTTTGGTTTAATTACTATAATTTTTGTAAGTTTTTAAGTGTTTTTCAATTTTTAGTGGTTTTCAGTAATGAAAAATAGCCCAAATTGGCTAGAAAATCAAGCTAAGCAAAATAGACAGCAGACAATTTTTTTTGTAATTTTTAGACACTATTTAATATTTTTTTGTGATTTTTAAAAATTAGACAGTAACAAAATTAAAGGTTTTTGATTTTTTAAAAATAACAAATGAAAACAAAAATGTCCTAAAAAATCCTCGAAAATTTTACACCATGGCAGGAGCCATGTATCCAATTTTCGTTGGATTTGGAGGTGATTTGCTATTTTATTCAAAAATAAAGAGAGGGCACTGTGCACAGGGACCAAAGTGCAAATATCCAAGAGTCTGGGGAGTCTGGTGCAATTTACCCAGCAAAACATGCGCCACGCGCGTGCCTGGGGCACTCAGGGACCCAAATGCAATAAAAATAAGTCCCGAGGACTTATTGGTAACAGGTACCAAAAGCCCAAGGGCTTATCTGCGAAATACCCACAAATATCACGCACATGTCGAAATAAATCACGCACAGGGGTATAAATGCAAATAAGTAAAAACTTTTATTCAACTGTTAACATCCAGAACAACAGGGCGTAAGATGTAAATATCCCAACAAACCACGTGACGAAGCACGTGTCAGACCACACACAAGGGCATAAGTGCAAAATCAACAGAGTACGGGGTCCTCTATGCAAATAACCCTAAAACTAAACAACTAAACTCAATATTTACAGGACTAAAGCGAAATAAAATAAGAAAGGGGGCCTAAGGGTAAATTACCCTTTATTATGCGGAGCGGCTGGATGGACGCCACGTGTCTGATCAAGCGGTTGAGGGCGACTGAGGGTCCAACGCTGCTCTCCTCGTATCGATCCAACGGAGGGGGGTTGGCCACGTGTGAGATCAAGCGGTTGAGGGCGACTGGGGGCCACACCCTTCTCTGGTCCAACGGCTGAGATCGCCTCTCCAAAGATCTGGCGGTGCAGGAGCCTCCTGAGATGGACGGTCTGGATCAGAGCTGGAGGGTCGAGGCGATCGGACGGCGATGGAGGGTGCTGGAAGAACAGGTCGCCGGCGAGACTCGCCGGCCTCTGGCGTGCGCTAGACTCCTCCTGGAAGCGCTCTGAAGGTCGGAGAAGAAACGTGGTGTGCTCCCGCGTCTGCCGGTAGGCTCCGATGATCTAGCCGAGCTTCGAGGAGCTCGGGCGAGGTCGGCGGAGCTGAGCCTCCTGGGATGGACATTGAAGGACCTCAGATGTCCTTCGTTTGACCTGCAAAGCGATCCAGAAGACTCGCGGGTCGAGGGAAAACTTCCTCGACCCGGTTAGGCGAGGTGACGGTGGTTGATGGGTCGAAATGGCGAGCTCCGGCGAAGGGGGGTAGACGGAGAAGCTCGGCTCCCAGCTCCTGTGCGAGTTGGGTTGGATGGAGGGGTGAAGAAGGTGCGTCGCAGGGAGGCGGATGCGATGGTCGATTCCGATGATCGAACGGAGTGATGGGATGGTCGGAATCAGCTAGAGACGGCGGCGGTACGAATTGGGCGTAAATGGAAATCAGGGAAAAATAAAGACCTACAAGGTTAGCTGGGTGGACGAAGAGATTGGGAGGAGCTGGGGAAGCTCCTGGTCGTTGCCTCGAGGAGCGTCTCCCTCCGAGGCTCGGTGCTCACGCTGGTGGCAGAGCAGCGGCGGCGTAGCTCGCCGGATCGATGGATTCTCTTCCTCCCCTCGCTTCGACAGGCTCGGGCGCGAGCTGTCACTCTCGCGCACTCTCTGGAGCTCACAGGTGAAGGATTCAAATGGCCAAAGATAGAGAAATGAGGTGGCGGAGCAACGGCTATATATGGCTAGTGGTCTGACTAAGAGAGGTCCGGGCAAGCTTGGAAGCGCGCGGATCCCGAGGATGCGGCTCCGGCGAGGATGTCGGATGTGTCATTAAGGATTCGGACCCGGGGTTTAGGTGGTAGACACTCGGGTTTAGCGGGGAAAAATCCGAGAAGTTGGGGACCCGCTAAGGACCCGAGTGGAGTGATCCTGGGGGGGTAGTTGACCGGGCGGTCAACATCCCCAGGACCCAATAGAAACAGGCCACGTGGCTGGATTTTGAAGTTAAAATTAAGGGTAGCTATGGGCCAATTTAGCAAAAACTCAAAACATGAAATATTTTTATTTTATTTCTTTCTATTTTTTTGTGATTTTTAATTAATTTTTAGAAATAAAAATAAGGTACTTACATTATATGTACTATATAGGTATATGTACACTATTAGGGTTTTAAATTTTTTTGATTTTTAGTTGTTATTTTTATACAATTTTATTCCCATTTTATATTTTATTTATTTGTATTATAAAATAAGGAATAAAAAGATATTTTTATTTTATTTTATTATTTATCTATATGGGTGAAATAAATACATATGTATATCTATATACATGGTATATTTACAATATGTTTTTGTGTTTTTAATTTTGTTATTTTTATTTTGTTTTTGTTTTAATTGTTTTTATTTTAATTATTTACACTATATAATATAGGACATTTACAAGAATTTTTGGAAATTAATTTTATTTATTTATAATGTTAAATAAATATAGGTATAGTGGTCTATATACAAGGTGATAGTGATGTTTTTGTTCTTTTTTATTTTCTTTCATTTTTATCTTGTTTTTATACTTATAAATATGTACAAGTATTTACAAACCCATTTGTATCTATTTTTGTGAGGAAAATATTCTTATTTTATTTACATAAATATGTACACACATGAGCCCCTATCTCCCTCTACTTTGGCTTTTATGCGGTCAGGCCCATGCTGAGCCCTCCCTTGGGTTAGGTTGCTCAATATTTATTCTAAATATTTCCCTCTTTTTCTTTTTAATCTTTATTCTTTTATTTTTGCACAAAAACATGCTAATTATAGGTTTTTACACAATGCATGCTTTTGGTAATTATTTGTATTTACACATATCTACATGCATTTGCAAAGGTTTTTGTAGCTAAAATATAAGAATAAAGAGTGATGAATGAGAATTCATCACCCGCACCCTAGGCTAGAGCCATATCCGATTTCTCGACTGATTACCGTCTTTTTGTACGGGACAGTCGGTTGAGAATATTGGATCCCTATCAGCTCACGTAATCGCTCTGAAAGATTGAATGATCACCTAAAATAAAATCGATAAGATAATTGACCGATCCCTTACGGTCTTCAGCTCGTATGTGTAGGTGAATCAGGGGTTTTGCTTTCTCATCTTGCCTTCTGCCCTTCCCCCTTCTATCTTCTCTATCCATTCATCTGTCTCCCACCCAACTTGATGAACAGAGATCTGACGAGGGTCTAGAGTAATCCACACAAGGCAGGATCACAATGTCGCTGAGGCGACCGCTCACCAAATCTTGATCAATCAACAATTAACCCACAATAAAATATATGCAATGAATATAAAAAATGTGGAGTTAAAATTTATTATAACTCTACATGCAAAGGTGTATAGGTGTAAGCATGAGTAGAGGTCGAACACTGGGAGGCGAATGGTGATGTGGTGAAAATTGGTTGTGCAATTATTCAATTCAATGATCATGTCCATTTCTTTATTGTTTTTGTGGATTTTTGATTTTATAATATTTTTGCAATTTTTAATTTTAGGGTTTTTATTTCTTTTTTGTTTTTATATTTTATATATTTTTTTATTTCTTTTTATATTTTTAATTATTTAATATAGATATATATAAATACATATATATAAAGAGATATATATAAGAGAAGAGAGAGAAGTAATATAATATATGGATATATTTTAATATATGAATATTTAAAATATATTACATATAATATTTTTTTGGCTTTTTATAATTTTATAATTTTTTGTTATTTTTTCTGGATTTTTTTAATTTTTATGTATTTTTAATCCCAAAAATGTCCCTAATATAGGACTAATTAAATAGCCGAAACTAATTTGTGTTTTAAAAATATAAAATAAGTTCAAAAATTACCCAAATTAATTTTAATACATTAATAATAATGTACAGATAATTATAAAAGAGAAAAATGTATTTTTGCTATTTTTTAGGGTTTTTATATTTTTTGTTGGATTTTGGAGCTTTCTGATTTTTTATTTTTTCTTTTTCTTATTTTTAGGGTTTTTCATTTTCTGGACTCAATATATATATAAATATACCATATATAATTTTTTTTGTAATTTTTCAAAATGTTTTTATATTTTTTTGGTATTCTATAATTTAGATAGTGAAAAAATGGCTCCTTTTTCATTCTCAATAATTAGGTTAAATGCAAAAAATGCAAAATAAATTAAGGGCATGAAAGTGCACTACATGAAGCATCTAACCTAATTTTTGTGGATTTTTAGGAGCTAGCTAGGCATTTTTAATAAATAGATAAAAGACACAAAAGTTAAACAGCCTGGTAGGGGCATTTCTGCAAATAAAATAAATAACAGGGGGCCTAGTGCAAAAATACCTACATAAATATACATTTATTTAAAGTTTTCGAACTTTTCCCAATATACAAAAAGAGTCAGGGCTACAGTGCAAAATCTACGCGCCTCAAGTGTGACTGCACGTGAGGCGCGGAGGGACCTAATTGCAAATAGAAGAACTATGGGGGCCTTCTTGCAAAATTACCATTTATTTTACAACGTAGTAATTTATTTACAATACTAAAAATTAATTACAAAAATGGCAGGGGATATATATGAAATTTACCCCAACAGGCGCTGGATCCGACAGCTGATTTCTCTTCACTTATCCACGTGGCAGATTCCTCCAGTCAGTCAGAGTCTCAAAAAGATATGGAAAGGTAAGGAACCAGAGACATCATGGCATTCGGTGGTCATGAGGTCGGAAGATCACAGGAGACACACCGAATACCGTAAGTCATGGCTCAACCCTGCCAGGGTTGTCAAGGTGAGCAGAATCAGAGAATAATTAGAAGACTTGGCTCCGTGCTTCGTAGATCGGAGACACAATCAGAAGGAGACCGAGTAGACAGCTCAGAAGACTCGGCTTCGTGCTCCAACAGATAGGAGACACCATAAGTGAAACCGAGTACCTAGAAAATGATGTACCCTCCCGCAGATAACCCTTGGGGAACGTGCTACCATCAGAAAGCTTACATGCTAATCAATGAACAAGCAGAAAGAGGCTCGACCTTGCGAGGGTCGTCAAAGTGAGCGGGCTCAAAGGAGCCTGATCCCTCAGACGGATCATCAGGTACGGTCTCGGTAGGCGACATGTTGGCTACCAGCAGAAGAGATCGACAAATCAAGAAAGTGTGGTAGCATCCCGCAGATAACCCTCGGGGAACGTGCTACCATCTAGGAATGGAAATGACAGATATCAGGAGCTAAACCTTGCGAGGATCGTCAAGGCGAGCTGACTCAAAGGAGTCTAATCAGATGGTTCCCATGATCTGCAAATCGGATAGGCAACTCAGGATGGGACCAAAATCATATATATCAGACGACTGGATTCCGTGCTCTGCAGATCGGAGACACAATCAGCAAGGGGAAGCGAGCGTAAATAGAGTGTTTCATGCTCCCGCAGATAGTCCTCAGGGAGTAATACAATCTAGGCAAGGAATAGTCAGAATGTGTCTCTACCTTGCGAGGGTCGTCAAGGAGAGAGAAAGGCTTGAAGGAGCCGGATCCATCAGACGGATCCACATAGTGGTCTCAGTAGTCGACAAATCGGCTACCAACAACGGAGACCAATTAGATCGGAAATATGTAGTATTCTCCCGCAGATAACCCTCGGGGAGCTACGAGCTAGTCAAGGAATAATCGAAAAAAAGAGCTTATCCTTGCGAGGACCGTCAAGGAGAGCAGACTCAACAAAGTCTGAGCAAGTCGGTCTCATGCCCCAACAGATCGGGCGAATAATCAGAAAGAGAGACCGACTGCCCATATCAGATGAATCGGCAACGTGCCCCAACAGATGGAGGCGACAACAGAAGTGAGTGAAGTCGATTGTAAAGAAAGTGTCATATTCTTCCGCAGATAGTCCTCGGGGAGTGATGTGAGCTACACAGTGAATAATCAGAGTACATCTCATCCTTGCGAGGGTCGTCAAGGAGAGAAAGAAGGGCTCGAATGAGCCGGATCCATCAGACGGATCCACAGAAAATGTGGTCTCGATAGACAGCAGACCGCCTACCAGCAGAAGAGACCACGAGAACTATAATGCGTCATAGCCTCTCGCAGATAACCCTCGGAGAGCGCTATGAACTAGGCATGGAATAATCAGAGTAGTGAAGCTCTGCCTTGCGAGGACTGTCAAGGAGAGCGGACTCAGATGAGTCTAGTACATTGGCCTCGTGCCCCGACATGTCGGGTACACAATCACCGGGGGAGGCCAATGAAGCATATCATTTGACTCGGTTCCGGGTCCCATCAAAATGACGACCCAAGCAGTGGGTGAAACCGTAGTCCCAGAAATTGTCACATTCTCCCGTAGATAGTCCTTGGGGAGGAATGGGAGCTAGATCAAGGTAGGTCAAGGGAATGCTGGCTGAGATGGCACAAAAGATAATCAGAAATCCTCAAAGTGCCAGGGTGGATTAGAGAGTCAGGAAATCAAGGATGGTTTAATCAGGAAGATAAGAGATCATGCAGGATCCGCACACCTTTATCAAGAAATCCAAATCAGAATACTCAGTCAATCCTCAAAATCAAGATGGGTAGAACCTCAAGAAAGATAGATCAATCAATACTCATGAAATCATCTCCAAATCATTGCATCATATCACATCCTTAATCCGGTGTGCGAGAACTAAATCCTCGAAAAAGAGTCACACCTAATCATTGTGCACTTCGAAAAATCCTCAATAAGCTTATATGCACGTATCAAAGACAAATCCACCAAATCAATCTCAGCAACCTCAACATCATTGGCCCATCTTATACAGATAATGAAGGTAGTCCTGAAATCCTTGATGCAGGCCTTATCGATGTGCACAGCATTCCCGGGTAAAAGAAGAGATGATACGGGGGACACGAGGAAGATGGAGAAGAGGGATAACACAATGGAGCGGAGAAGCTGATTGAGCTTGCGCGCCAATATCACGGGTGGTAGAAGGGTGACACAGAGGGGACGAGGAGGGCGGGCGAGAAGATCAGGACATAGACAAAATTGGGTATTCCACATAAGGCGGGAACACCGTCAAAATGGTGGTCAGAAGAGCATGCTCTCCTCGAACCTGAGAAGATGGGGATGGAAAGGAGAATACGAGGAAAGTGATGAAGAAGAGGGACACAAAGGACTTGGCAAAGAATGATTGAGCTCAAGCGCCAATATCATGACTCGATGCAGATGAGGATATATATATAAGTGAGGTAGAGAGACTCAAAGATAAAAATGCATGACTCACACGGACGGAACCGACTACTCACATAATGCATGAAAAGCACAACGGACTCCAAGTCACATTCAATACACAAGGCAAACCCCCAATTCACCTACTCGACACAGTGAAGACCGTTAGGTGACGGTCATTTATCTTTTCGGTTTTTAGAGTGAGATGAAAATCACAAAGTTGTACAAACACTTAGGAGGCTTGATGGGTTTTGGGCTCTACTCCTTAGTGTGTACGTGAGCAATTAAAACACATACAATGAGGGGGTTGCACTCCCCAAGACAAGGAAGTCCATTACATTTTATTTTTAGGTCTAATAGAGTTAACAATCCCAATTTTATTTTGGTTATCACTTTTTTGGGTATTTTCAATGCACGTGCCTATCGAGGTTCTACTTTCCATTAAGCATCCTAGGTTGGCAAAAACAGAGGGAGAAGATCGGAAAAGCCATGCAAGTCGGAAATCGATGATGCATGCTAAGTAAGAAGACTTACAGTGCCTTCAGCTCTCTCCATGCGGGATGCATAACAGAATTAAAACCTATGCTACATGAGATGCAAGCTGAAGAAATCGCCCTAGGACAGTAACTGCTATTATCATGAAGCACCACAAGTTGCACACCGATCTTCAATCTAGGAGTCCGGTCTAGGCTCACCCCTCCTCCTCTCGACACATCAAGTTCAGGAGAAGCACTTGACAGGGTGGGCTCGCGGCACGTAGGCCCGAAGATGGTGAGGCGACTTTTTTAGAATTTGATCTAGGTCCAAAGCGTACTATAGGTACATGCAAATATATTAGGGTGTTTGGACCTATTTCTACGAGCAAGCAATTCCTAAGCTAGGGCTCATTCTCACAAAATAATAAAAATAAAATAAAATAAAGAAAAGAAAAAGCGTCAAAACCATCGAGGCCCCCAAGGGAACAATCCCTCGGGCACTGGACCTCGGGAGTCGGAGTGTACCTGTAGAGTCCTGTATTATTACAATTCAAGTGTCACTCTCTCACATAAATATACATGATAAAATAAAATGCATAAAATGAGACTGCCATCCAAAAACTCTCCTTTATCTGCTTTTGATGCTCTCTCCTGTTGGCTAATGTAGAAGAGCCAACTCCACCTTGCTTGGGTGCACTGGTCCTCCTAGGAGGTCCTCCTTCGCTTGACGGTCCCTCGCATCAAAGATAAAGAAAGAAGATGGGTCAGAACAGTCAATCAAATAATGTCAATAAAAATAAAAATCAAATAAATAAATATATAATGGACATGAGCAACGAATTAAATAAATAAATGAAAACCACGCAAAATCATACAAAATCCGTTGCCTCCCCGGCAACGGCGCCATTTGATGAACAGAGATTTGACGAGGGTCTAGAGTAATCCACACAAGGCAAGATCACAATGTCGCCGAGGCGGCCGCTCACCAAATCTTGATCAATCAACAATTAACCCACAATAAAATATATGCAATGAATATAAAAAATGTGGAGTTAAAATTTATTATAACTCTACATGCAAAGGTGTATAGGTGTAAGCATGAGTAGAGGTCGAACACTGGGAGGCGAATGGTGATGTGGTGAAAATTGGTTGTGCAATTATTCAATTCAATGATCATGTCCATTTCTTTATTGCTTTTGTGGGTTTTTGATTTTATAATAATTTTTTTTAATTTTTAATTTAAATTTTTTTATTTCTTTTTTGTTTTTATATTTTATATATTTTTTATTTCTTTTTATATTTTTAATTATTTAATATAGATATATATAAATACATATATATATAAAGAGATATATATAAGAGAAGAGAGAGAAGTAATATAATATATGGATATATTTTAATACATGAATATTCAAAATATATTACATATAATATTTTTTGGCTTTTTATAATTTTATATTTTTTTGTTATTTTTCTAGATTTTTTTTTTAATTTTTACGTATTTTTAATCCCAAAAATGTCCCTAATATAGGACTAATTAAATAGCTGAAACTAATTTGGGTTTTAAAAATATAAACTAAGTTCAAAAATTACCCAAATTAATTTTAATACATTAATAATAATGTATAGATAATTATAAAAGAGAAAAATGTATTTTTGGTATTTTTCTAGGGTTTTTATATTTTTTTGTTGGATTTTGGAGCTTTCTAATTTTTTATTTTTTTCTTTTTCTTAATTTTAGGGTTTTTCATTTTCTGGACTCAATATATATATATATATAAATATACCATACATAATTTTTTTGTAATTTTTCAAAATGTTTTTATATTTTTTTGGTATTCTATGATTTAGACAGTGAAAAAATGGCTCCTTTTTCATTCTTAATAATTAGGTTAAATGCAAAAAATGCAAAATAAAATGTGGGCATGAAAGTGCACTACATGAAGCATCTAACCTAATTTTTGTGGATTTTTAGGAGCTAGCTAGGCATTTTTAATAAATAGATAAAAGACACAAAATTTAAACAGCTTGGCAGTGGCATTTCTGCAAATAAAATAAATAACAGGGGGCATAGTGCAAAAATACCTACATAAATAAACATTTATTTAAAGTTTTCGAACTTTTTCCCAATATACAAAAAGAGCCAGGGCTACAGTGCAAAATTCATGCGCCTCACGTGGGACTGCACGTGAGGCGTGGAGGGACCTAATTGCAAATAGAAGAACTATGGGGGCCTTCTTGCAAAATTACCATTTATTTAAAAACTTAGTAATTTATTTACAATACTAAAATTAATTATAAAAATAACTGGGGATATATATGAAATTTACCCCAACAGATGCGGGATCCGGCAGCTGATTTCTCTTCACTTATCCACGTGGTGCATCCACGTGTGCTGATGACGGTTTGCCGATGAGTGGTCCAGATCTGGACTTTCATCTACATCAACGGCTGAGGCGTGGCTAAGATGGACGGCCACGATCGAATCTGGGGCTCCTCCCCCGATCGAACGGACGCTGCTCTTCATGAAGAACAGGGAAGAACTTGTCTTCCCCGAACTTTGATCGCTAGCTTCTCCTCCTCCCGAAGGTCTTTGGAATTGGCATTGGGGTCCCCACCTCCAGGGAGGTCTTCCGCAGCTAATGATGGTTGCGAGAGAGGCCGGGATCCCAAGGATCGGCAAGGCGAGCTCGGAGAAGAAAGGGGCTCCAGGGACCTCCCTTGCGACCAAAAATCGACTCCGTAGGAGTCCTTTGGTGCTCCAGACCCTGCAAGAGAATTCACACGAGCAAAAAGAGGGGTTGGGGCTTTTATTGGCGGCTGAATGGGTGGAAGATGGAGTGGGCGGAGATCTCCGGCGATCGGTGGAAGATGGAGATCGGTTCCACAAATCCGGTGAGGATCTGAGTGAGTGAGGGTGCCTGGAATGAAGTAAAAGTGAAGAGGACGGAGTGGGGGTGGTTTGGCGAGGCGGAGAACAGTTGAGTCACAGTGAGGGGCTAAACTAAGCTAAACCTGGAGTCTAATGATTAATCTAATGAATGAGTAAAAAACTAACATTAAAAGCTACTAAAAATAATCAAAAAGCGCAGCTCAAACCTGGCTGTGGGCCAAGGAGCAGGACGGTCGTCGGAGCGCCTCCTTAGGCGCATCTCCTTCCTCTGCGAGCTTCCACGGCCTTCAGGGGACCTCCATCTGTCACCTGGATGCACGCTAGGCCGAAGGTGGGGGCTCTAGGGTCAGGGAAATGGCCAAAATGGCGAAGGAGGGAGATGGAGTTATTTATAAACAAGAGGGGCACCCTTATTGATCGGCTCAAATCAAAGAATCAGACGTATGTACAAGCTACTAAGGTGGCGTGAATCATGATGATTCTAGGAGAAATTTCTGTGAAGGGATCGGAGGTGATTGAGCTATGTATCATCCGCGAAAAATGCAAGAATATGGGGGATTAAACAAGTCTGACAGAAGTCAGAGGCGCAGAGGGAGTTGACCGGGGTCAACATTCCCTGGCCTCTAATTGGCTCACGTCAACAATACATTGACTCATTATTTTAGCCTAATAAATGATTTAATTAAATTTTATTTATAAAATAAAAAAATGTTTACTAATTAATGTAGTATTTATTTATGATTTTTATTTAATTTTTTGATGTATTTTATTATGGGTTTATTTTAATTATGTATTTATAAGTATATTTATATGTATTTATTTTTATTTTGTATATTTTTATTTTATTATTTTATTTTATTATTTTATAAATTTATAAATTATTTTTATGAGTATATATATTTAATTTTTATAAGTTTATTTACATTTTTAAATAAGTAGGTATGTATACTATGTAGGTGTTCTTATAGGTATTTTACCTATATTTTATATACACTTTATTTATTTAATGTATTTTATTGGTTTTTATTTTGGATTTGTATTTTTAAAAAATTATATGTAATATTTACAATATTATAAAAACATGAAAGAATAAAGTAATTAAAGAATGTATTCCCCTTTTATTTATATACATATATAACATAGGTATTTTGCCTATGTATTACATAGACTCATTTTATTTGACAAACTCTTTTTGGTTTTCTTCTAATTTCAATATGTATATGCATTATGTGTGTTATTTACAAAATTGTAAAAATATAAATTTATAAAAATGATGAATGAAGAATAAATTGAATATTTTAATCAGGCAGACTGTACAATGAGGGCCAAAAACCTAACTTTCACAGATTAACTCCAAAAATTACGAAACTAATTTTATTAAAGAGTTCTTGAGAAGCTATGTACAATTAAAGGTGATTTTGGGTGATTTTGAGTTTTTATTTGCAAGATATGGGTCTGTGAAGTTGAGATTCTGGCTTTTTATTCTGTGTATAAAATGTACACTGTGTATTATTTTTGTACAAACTTAATTTGTATTTTTATTTACATTATTATCTACAACTTTCATGTACAAAGTTTCTTTATTTGATGAATAAATAATTATATACAAATTAGATGTCAAAAATGCATAAATGAATGAATAAATAAATGAGGTATTTATTGTATTATTGGCCCTTATCTCCCCTACTTTATTCCTTGTCGACCAATTCCATTCTGGACTTGGTCTCGGGGTTAGGGTCATAAAATATTTGTAATATTTTATTCCTTTTTCTTTTCTTCTCTTTATTCTATAATTTTGGCATTAAAAACCTTATTTTATGTACAATAAATACAATGAATAATGAATGCTATTATGGGTAGATTGATGTCATTTACATGCATTTGCTAGGGGTTTTAAGGCCAAAATGATAGAATAAAGGTGATGAAATGGAGATTCATCACACCCTCCCTCCAGTCTTCTCTTCTTCTTCTCTTTCACCCCTGGATGATGGATCCCCCTCACTCCTGGCCGACTCTTGCGGCTTCTTCTTCACCATCTGACCATCAGTCCAGTCCACCTTTGAGGGAGGTCAGATCCCTGACCAACCTCATGCTCCCTCCCTCCCATCCCTTTCTTTACTCTGGGCATGCTGCGCTAGATGTCCACGGATATCAGATCGAGCAGATGCGAGACCCAGACGATGCCATTGCTAAGTTGAGAGAGCACTCCGTTCATGATCAGAGAGAGCAAAGGAGATCATCAGATAGATCCTATCCCAGGTTGATGGAGGAGCATATAGGAAAGGGAGCTCATTCAACTTCTACACGAGGTCCATTCATCTTGGATTTGGATTTCATTCAGAGACTGCCAACATTTTCAGGGGAGGCGCACGAGGAGCCTTATCTTTACTTGTCAGAGTTCGAGGTGTTTTGCAGAGCAAAGTTATATTCATATATCACTACAGAGGAGCTGATGAGGAGGACCTTCCCATTTACACTCCAGGAGAGAGCCATGAGATGGCACCGACGATTGGGGAGGCGATTCGCTTCGTGGGGAGAGCTACGCCGAGAGTTTCTTCAGAGATACTTTCCCCAACGTAGAGCAGAGATGATGCGGTCTTTGATCACCGAGTTTTCAGTTGACCCCCAGGAGCCATTGCATGAGGCATGGCCAAGGTTTCTTGACCTCTTGAGGAGATTTCCCGACCACGGACTTCCACTGACAGACCTTATTGAGATCTCCATGCGGGGGATGACCGTAGAGCAGATAGCACTAGTGATTACCACATGTGGCGGTTCACACAACAGTTCCGACATTTATCTACTGGATACTAATAATCTCAGAAATCGATCGGTCTTATGTTCCACACAAAGCGGGAACACGGTCGAAGTGTCGACCAATCAACTCTGAAATTAATCAACAATTAACCCACACTAAAGATCAATAAATTAGAACTAATGTGGAGTTAAAATTTATTTTTAACTCTACATAAAAGATGTATAGGTGCAAGTATGTAGAGAGTTCGAACACAGGGAGCAAGCAGGGTAGTTCAAGCAAATGTGCTCAAGTGAATGTGTGTGATGTGTCTACACTAAGCAAACAAGCAAAGGAAATTTTTGTGGGTTTTTAATTTTTAATTTTTAATTTTTTATTTAATTTTTAATTTTGTATTTTGATTTTTAATTTTCTGATTTTTATAATTTTATATTTTATATTTTTTTTAGTTTTCAATATTGGAAAATAAAGACAAGGTAATGAAAGACAAGGTAAAATATTTATAAAAATGTGCAAAAATAACCAAAAATTTAGAAATAAATTATTTTTGGTATTTTTAGGATTTTTTACTGTTTTTGTGATTTTTGGGGAATTTTCAAGGTGTTTTTGGTAATTTTAATTACTGAAATAACTCAAAACAGTGAAACAAGGGCTGGCTGTGAATAAAATAGGGTTTAAAAAATAGCAACCAGTACTCAAAATTTTTCACAATAATTTTCAAATAAAAGGAACAAAATAAGGAACACACAAAACCTGGGTTTGTATTTTTTAGAGTTTTCCTTGATTTTATATTTTTTTTGAAGTTTTTGAGTGTTTTTAAATTTTTAGTGTTTTTCTTTTGAGATTTTTAATGATTTTTGGACTGACGCTAAAATATGATAAAATAGACACTAGGTAATTTTTTGGAATTTTTGGAGGGGTTTTACTTTTTTTTTGGCATTTTCTAAGCTAGACAGTAGAGAAAAAGCTTGTTTTTGATTTTTAATAAATATGAAAATAAAATAAAATCAAAAAACTAAAATGATAGCGTGGAAGTACACGTGTCCAGGAACTAAACCCTATTTTTGTGGAATTTTTGGACTTAAGATGATAGGTTAAACAAATACAACAAGCATCCAATCAAAACATAGGCCTGGTAGGGGTATTTATGCAATTTCTCAAACATCCAAGGGCATACATGCAATTTTCCACAAAAATATACACTGAATATTCAATTTATAGCTCCAAAAATTAATTACAAAAACCGCCTAGGTCTCTTGGAAATTTTCCCACCAGGACGCGTGACTTGCACACGCCTGGCGAGGACTAGAATGCAATATCCAAGACCCCAGAGGGCCTACATGCAAAATATCCAAAAAGTTTACACGTGATACGAAAGTTTTAGTACTAAAACGAAATACACAAATGACCGAGGGTATCCTTGCAAAATGCCCACACCTCACGTGTACAGGTCACGTGAGGTGACGTGGCAAAGGACCTGGATGCAAATACATAAAGCTTGGGGGTCTTTGTGCAAATATTACAAAAATATTTAAACTACGCAATAAAGTTTCGGGACTAAATAGAAATTACAAAATAAGCGGGGGTTGACTGCAAAATACCCTCGCTTAGGCGATCCGACGATGTAGGCGAAGGCGATGACGCGTGGCGGACATCCAACGGTTGGGCTTCAGGCGCAATCCAGCGACGTAGGGCACGCCACTTATCCACGTGGCATCTCCTCCGAGCGCGATGACGGTTCGCCCGTGGACTGCTGAGATTAGATCTCAGATGAGATCCGACGACGTTAGGTGAAGGCGATCGAACGGTCCACGTTATAACTGGGGCCTCCTCTTAATCGGACGGCAGCGAGAGTCGATGGAAGAACAGGGAAGAAGGGTCGCCGTGGCGACCTTCTCTCGGCGGTGGTGACGCGCTCCGGCGATGAATGAGCTCCAAAATGGGCCCGGAAGGTTGCTGGAGGTCTCCTCTGTCGTCTGGAAGCGATGGAGTGGCGTGGAGGTTGGCGGAGCTCTTCAGCGGGGACACGGAAGATGCGGTGCTCCAGGTGCTCCGGCGAAGGATCAAAAGGGCTTCCAGGCGCTTCAATATGCACCAGCACCTGCACAAAAGGTTTAAGGAGGTCGAGGGCAAAGTGCCTCGACCTCAGGTGGCTCTCGATGGGGTGCAATGGGCGAGATGGGGGTTCGCCGGAGTTGCGCTCCGGCGAGGTGTTAGATGGAGTGATTAGATGAGCGATTTATCGAGGGAAGGTGCTCGGAATGATCTTAGGGAGATGAGGAACTATAAGGAGATAAAAAGAAACACAAAACGGCCTCGATGGCCTGGGGACCAGAGGGTGATTACCTCAACGGTGAAGCTTCACCGGAGGTTAGAACTCGCTCAGATCTTGGTGCCTTCTGCAGCCTTGAAGCTCGGAGCGCGGAGCTGTCACCTCCAGGCGTCTCGAGCACGGCCAAAGGGGGAAGAAATCTGGGAAATCGCGGTTCAAATTCGAATCGAGCTTCAGGATTTTCTTAAGTAGGGTTGACGGTCGTGGGGGAGAGACCGAGGTGTGGTGGTTGATTCAACGCTCGAAAACCCAGATAATCATTTGGGCGAGCATGAGAGATGATAGCAGATCAAGGTTGCAGAAGGTGGGATCACCAGAAGATGAAAGACCTGGCCTCGAAAAATCCACAAAAGTGGGTCAAAACGAGGCAAGGCAGAGCTACAGGACCTAGGGTCACCTAGTTGACCGGAGTCAACTAGGGTTTGTGCCTGGTTGGTCCACGTGGACCAACCAGGAAAAACCTTGATTAATCTTTTATTAATTCATTTAAAAATAGAAAACAATCGAATTAAATTATGATTATTTAATAAAAAATATTTGTTATTTTATGTAGTATTTTATTATGATTTTTAATTAATTTTATGAGTTATATTTTTACAAGTTACCTTTTTAACCCTATATAGGTATAATACATATGTATTTAAGTATTAAATTTTTATTTTGTGTATTTTGATTTTATAATTTTAATTTGTTATTTTCTAAAATTATAAAATACTTTTATATACACAAATATAATTTTATTTTATTTTTCTGATTTATTATATATGTTAAATAAAGTATAAGTATAAAGAGTATAGGTATACATATAGGTAAAATACCTATGTATTGGGTATATGCAAGTATTTTTGTTTGGATTTCTTTTGTATTTTTATTTTAATTTTTATGTACATAATTATTATAAGTAATATTTACATAATTATAAAAATATAAAAATGAAGAAATAGTGAAAATAGAATAAATTGAATATTTTATTCAGTATAGATATACAATAGGGGTCCAAAACTCAACTTTCAAACCGTAGCTCCGCCAAATGCGAAACCACCACCATTGGATAGATTATTTTATTCTATATACAATTAAAGGTGAGTACTCTGCATTTGGAGTTGTCAGTTGTAAGATACGGGTCTAGGAAGTTGGGATTTTGGATTCTTATTCAGACCATAACTTTTTATCTGTACATTATTTTTCTGTGAAATCAATTTTGTATTTTTCTTTATAAAATTATCTACAACTTTCATGTACAAAGTATCTTTATTTGATGTATAAAAAGTGGAACCAAAAATAGGTCCCAAAATGAATAGGGAATGAATAGAAAATATAGGTCTTTCATCTGTATTTTGAACCTTATCTCCCCCTACTTTATTCCTTGTCGACCTATTCATCAAGATGCCTAGGTCTCGGGGTTTCGGGTCATAAAATATTTACAATATTTTATTCTTTTTATTTTCTTTATTTATTCTATAATTTTGACCTTAATTACAGTATTTTATACACTATTGTGATGCACATGCATGGATGCTAAGATGGTGATTTTAATGCTATTTACAGGCATTTGCCAGGGTTTTTGATGCCAAAATGATAGAATAAAGATGATGAAATGTGGATTCATCAGATACCATCTCGAGCTTACTTTCACATAGATCATCTTCACGAGATGCCCTAGTCAGGACAACACATGAGGACGTTGCAGTACCAGTGCGGTGTGTCGCATTACATGAGGATTCAGCTTCTACACACCAGCCCGAGGACTTGGACGATACAACACCACATAGTACAGAGGAGATGACTGTGACAGTAGAGGTTCGGACCCAGAGTCTTCTCGAGTTCCCGTTGGTCTTCTAGCTAGAGTTCGAGGCAGCCCCAGAGTTTCCAGTCGACGAGTCTTGGATATCAGATCTTCTAATACTCCAGGAGCCGGAGGAGCCCCCGCTACTATAGCCATTGATTCATCCAATTCAGTTTCCAGTCCCGGAGGAGTCAGCCTCTTTTCTGCAGAGGCACTTCTCGAATTTCGACAGCTACCAGGACTCAGCCCAGCAGCCACAGTTCGATATGGGACACCACTTTGAGAGTACAAACACATCTAGTCCTATATTCGAGCCTTTTGTCCTCCACTTTGACGAGACAGACACACTGCTGAGGACCAGTTGGCAGACAGCATTGCCGCAGAGCGAGGAACAGCCGCAAACACTTTGCCAGCTTCCGTAGTGTTGACCAGTACCTTCTCCTGCTTCCAGATTGCCGAGAACCACACTTCAGATGATGATGCAGCCTGGTGCACCGAGTGGATACTTGACAGCAGCACAGATGCCCTTATATATCCTGATCCTCTCTTTAGCACTTCTGATCTTGCATTTCTCCCCGAGGGTTGTCTGCAGGAGAATGCCATACACGATGAGTACTCGGTATCACCTTCTGAGAGTGTATCTGATATGGCGGAGCACGAAACCGAGTCTTTTGATCTTTCTGAGTCATCTCACCTCGACGACCCTCACGAGGATGGGCCCATCCTGGAGATATTCGATGATAGCCCAATTTGCTTCTATTTCATTCATCGGATATCGGTTTTCTTAGAGAGTCTCCTGATTTTGATTGTCCACACCTTTTTGAGACACTGATTGATGTGGAGGATTCCATGACTGATCCATTCTTCTCCACGTTTGATTTCTTCAGCTCCACACCTCGACTCCAATCTGATCCAGAGCCGGTGATTTCTTTTGTGCTATCAGATCCCGATCACTTACTTCCATATCCATAGCCGGTAGCCGACACCCGCTTGATTGCATACCTGGGTGTCTTTCTTTACACTGTTGATTTTGTCGTTGTTCTTATACCGAGACTGCGACGACAGTACAGCATTCGCCTTACAGATGCCGTCCTGAACCTTGACACAGCTTTGTCCTAGCCTTTGCGCCCAGCTAGGGGCATAAAACCTAGCCCTTGTTGAGAGGCACCTCAACATTGTACCCTTTTGTATATACGTGTTTTGTCTTAGTTTGATCTATCTTTCTTCCATTCTTGTTTTCACCCCAGGTCTCGCTTAGGATTATCTATGCTATACTTAGGATATACCTCATCCTAAGTATAGGGAGTGGAAACACCGGGTTGATCTTCCGTTATGTTTCATCACTTCTGTTGTTGCCTATACTTAAGGATTCTTCACCTTAAGTACAGGGGAAGTGCTGCCCCTCCATCTTGTTTATATATGTTGATTTTCTTCGTGTCTTTCTACCCATGTTTTTGCTGCCTATACATAGGGATATTTTACCCTAAGTATAGGGGGGTAGACCCTGTACATTCTTCATTCGGTTTCTCCCTTTGTGTACAGGTTGCTATACTTAGGATTATTTGATCCTAAGTATAGGGGGAAAGGCCGAGACCCTCTTGATTTCTATTCTTTCATTCATCTTTGTATATAGCCTTCCTTTTCACTTCCCTTTACTAAGCACGAGTTATGTCTTCTTCATCGCTCTTGACTCTGAGGACATCGTTCGAGCTAAGTATAGGGGGTGTGTATATATTTCATATATACTTTAGCCATAACTCGTACTTTGTGTGAGTGTGTTAATAAATAAAAATGGCTAAAAACCCAAAAATCCACAAAAATTAAAAATTTTTCCTGTAAATAAACATTCTTTTATTTGCACATACATAGCTATTGTACAAAATTATTTTTGTAAAAATGTTTTCAAAAACTTTTTGTGTAAATTTTGTGTAAATATGTGTATATCAAAATTATGTATATAGTACAAATTTTTTCCAAAATGTTTTGAAAATCAAAAGTTCGCAAAAATCTTGTGTAAATTTGCATAAATATTTTTGCAAAACTTGCATTCATGCACACATTCATGATTTCAAAACATTTTTCAAAAATTTTGCATGTGTGGAAATATGTGTAAATAGCATCCTTGTATATATGTGTATAGTTTTTCCTGGATTATAGTTGACATTTAAACTAGCCTGGAATTAAATTGGGAAATGGAGCTTGATTAAGATCTTAATCCACCTAATTCTAAGAGGAACCTTATAGGGCTTAGGGTTAAGGCTTTTCAGGTCCATGGTGACTTAATTCTTTGAGTCCACTAGGCTATGATCACATGTCATCTCAATGAGCCTAAGTAGAACACTTAACAACACACACATGACTCATATAGACAATGGCTTGACTTAGACCTGCACTTTACACCGAGCTCTCTACGGATGAGGTGGTGAGGAGGCAGTCTTCCTTGACTTGGGGTAGCATATGAGGGTAGTACTTCTAGGCGGAACCTCTCTTCTTCTTTTAGTGAAGGAAGTGCATCTCAACTTGGTCTGGTTGCCATGAGGTCTAACAACATGAGTTGTGGGTTACAATAATGCTTCAAAAGAGGGATAGTCTATTGGCTCAAGAGGAAAAACCCCTTATGTACATATGCTGCACATTGTAAATATGTTGTATAGATGTACTTGAAAAAAAATACAAAAAGAAAATAACTCCAAAAAAGTGGTGGGTCTGATAGAAAATGATAATCCCACCGGAGTATGTGTATAGTGCAATAAGCAAAGCTTGAGATTCATGTTCCATCTTATGTAGCTTGCAGCAGGGAGACTTAGCTACACTGGTTGAGCTCCCAAGGATACATGGCTACACTGGCCATGGTCCATTCTCTTCTTCCCCCTCTTCTTGAGCCGGTTGAACTTGAACTTAGAAGGGAATACCCCACTCCTCGAGGAAAGAGTGGCCAGACTAGGGTCATAGAGTTACCTTGTTGGGGAGGGTTGTCAAGTTGCTACTTCTGAGATGGAGAGCTATACCTCACTTACACTGTACAAGGAAATATTCATGGTCTTCAGGGTTTGTGTATGTAGACTTGTTCTGATCTGGATTGTTGAGGAGTCTTGACTACAGATTAGTGGATCTTAGAGGCTGTTGAGTTTTAAACCTAAGTCTAAATAAGGTTCCGACACATTAATAATCCAAAGATCTGATCAAGCTCCATATTTCAATTTAATGAAGGCAAGTTTAATACTCAGCTTTAATCCATGCATTTTCTCCTCTTTTTCTTTTTCTTTTTCACTTCTTTTTCAAATAAGTGTTTGCTAAGGGACTAGCAAAGTTAAGTATAGGGGATGTTGAATACCCATTCATCACTCTTTATTTTTTTATTTTAGCTACAAAACCTATGCAAAACACATGTAGATAGACGTAAATAACAATAATTACAATTCAGCATGCATTGTGTAAATATGCATTATTAGCATGTTTTTGTGCATAAATAAAAGAATAAAGAAATAAAAGAAAAAGAGGGAGATATTTAGAATAAATATTGAGCGACTTAATCCCAAGGGAGGGCTCAGCATGGGCCTGACTGTAAAAGAGCCCAAGTAGAGAGAGATAGGGAAGCTCATGTGTTGTACATATACCTATAAATAAATAAAAATTATTTTCCTCTTATTCAAAATAAAATTGGGTGTATATTTATTTGTATATATTTGTAAATATAAAATTAGAATGAAAATGAGAAAAATAAAAAGAAATAAAATTCATTCCTCCTTGTATATACCTACCTCATACATAGAGCCCCACATCTATTTATTTCCCCTTATAAATAAATAAATAAAAATCCAATAAAAATATGTACATATTCCATATCCCATAATGTAAATAAAAAACATAAAAACCATAAAAAATGAAAATAAAATACAAAGAAATAAAAATAAAAATCAATATTGTATATATACCATGTATGTATATAAATAAAAGTATTTATTTAACCCTTGTAAATAATTAATAAAAATAAAATAAAAATACCATATTATTCCAAATTTTGGTCTATAAATAAATAAAATATAAAATTGGAATAAATTGTATAAAAATAAATAATTAAAAATAAAAAATCAAGAATACATATTGGATATACCTATATATAATAATACTATTTTGTAAATACCTAAATTATATCTCAAAAAAATAAATAAAAATAACTAAAAAATAGTTTAAAAATAAAGAAACATTTTTCATGTTTGAACTTTTTCGAAAATCGATCATTTATTATTTTTTATTTAATTTCCAAGTAATTAATAAAATCTGCATTCCTATTGTCCACGGGGGATTGTTGACCCCCGGTCAACTCTCCCCCTGGACCACATCTGTTCCGGATCTGCGCCCGACCCGCTTTTCTCCAAATTTTCCCCACGCGATCCAGTCGCCAAATCTCCAAACCCCGGGTCCTGATTAGTGATGCATCAACCGAGATCCACGCCCGGTGGTTTTTCCTCGGGGTCCGAGCTCCGACATCCATGCCTGACCCCTTCTTCTCGGACCTCTAGCCATATAAAGTTCCACCTCTGTCGTGATATTCACGCCATCTTTGGCCTTCCCCCTCGAGGTCAGTGACCTCCTCCACCTCGCCTGAGTGACAGTTGTGCGAGAGAGAGTAGCAGTGAGGCTCGGGCAGCCGGGAGCCACTGATCCGGCGATATCACCGCCGTGCGCCGCCGCGAGGTGCGCCAAGCCTCGGGAAGCGACGAACCCTTGAGGCCATAACCCCCGGAGCTCCGCCAGCTCCAGCATAGTTGACTACGCCCTCCAGGTAGCTCTGATAGACTGTAGGTTAGATTAGATTTTAGTTTTTCGATTTCTGTTCCTGTAGCTCCGCCGCCATCGCCAGCCACCTCCGACCGTCCATCTACCATCCCGACCCGACTACCACATTCACCAGACTTCCCTCCATCTTCTCCGCCCTTCCATTCCCCCTGGCTTTCCCCGGAGCAGGTTCCACGCCCTCCTCTGCCGTCGCTTCATCGGAGGGGCGACGCTCCGCCTCACCATACCACTTTCTTCACCCGCTGACGGGTCGAGACACTTTGCCCTCGACCCCTGTGCCATTCTGTGCAGCTTGCAGGTCCACAGGACCCCATCTGGGGGGTCAAATAGCTGAAGCACAGGTGCTCCAGGAGGTTCGTGTTGCCGGAGCATCTCATATGCTTTCGGCCCCATCTGAGCACGCCATTAGCTGCGGACGACCTCGGCCACTCTTTTCCCTATCTCAGTAGCTCGGGACTTCCCTCCTGTGCACGGAGCCGATGAAACTCGCCGGCGAGCAGTTCTTGGAGACCCTCTCTCCGTCGTCCGATCGACCTCCTGCTCCAGATGTGATCTCAGCCATTCATTTGAGGAGCCACTCCACCGTTCGATCCACCAGAGGCGCGATCAGGACCGTCCATCCGAGCGAAGGGTTGCCATAGCACCTCCACCGTCCGATCTGACACGCGACGAGCCCTTGACTGTTTGATCTGAGCCTTTGGCCCTTGAAGAGACCCCAGTTCCTTCTCCAGCGTCCGATCTGACACGTGGCGCTTCATCGGCCATCGGCTTTTAATAAGGGGTAAATTTCTTGTAGGCCCCTCTGTTTATTGAATTTGATAGTTTAGTCTTGTAAATATTTAGCATAGTTGTTTATATTTTGGATATTTTGCATCGAGGACCTTGTGCTTATTTTATTTGCATTTCAACCCTTGTCTACGTGAAACACGTGCATCGTCACGTGACTTTCTAGGATATTTGCATGTAAGGGCTTGGGGTTTTATATGGGTTATGAAATGGAATTTAGTTTGTGATATTTGCAGTTATACCCATGTGCGTGATTTTATTTGGACATGTGCTGAATATCTGGGCTTTTATACTTTCCACCCTACACTTTTCGCACGTGTTATTATCCAGCTCTTGGAACATGTTTTTATGACATATAGGTCCCTATGCACAGTGAGCCTATTTTTGATTTAAATAAAATATCAAATTAAGTCCAAATTTTGTGAAAATTGGATACGTGGCTCCTGCCACTGTGTAAAATTTTCACTAAAAAATTGGTACATTTTTTAGACCTTTTAGTATATTTAAAAATTCAAAAACAACCGTTTTTACCTCTGTTCATATTATAAAATCCTAAAAAAATATTAAAACCCTTGTAAAACTTCCAAAAAAAATCCAATTTTGTTTATTTTTGTGTGTTTGAATTTCTATGAATTTTTTACTATTTTTGGATTTAGAAAAAGCTTAAAAATTAAAAAACCCTAAAAAATGCATAAAAATTCTAAAAAATCATAGAAAATTCAAAAATTCTTAAACTCTTCTTTTGAATTTTCCTTTTTGTTTCTACTTTTCATAAAAAATACCTCCAGGCTCTTCTAGGATCATTTTATATTTTAATTGATCCTTCAAGCCTGACTAGACAGTTTTCTTTTGTTTCTGTCTTCTTTTATTTTTTGAAAATTCCATAAAAATTATAAAAAATCTAAAAAATTCACCAAAAACAGTAAAAACATATAAAACATAAAAATATTTTTGTTTGAATTTTTGGACATTTTTGAGTATTTGAATAATTGGTTGAAGTTGCTTATATTTGTCTTTTTATTATTTTCCTTATTATTGAAAATCCAAAAAAAATATAAAAGAAATAAAAAACCATAAAAAAATATTTGTTTTTATTTAACTCTTTTTAGACTACTTCGTAGGCCACGAGGCCAACTCGTGCTCCCTGAGTCCGACCCTGGGTGCTATACCTGGCTAATCACATAGCCAGGGCCACTATTTTGATTTTCTTTGATTTTATCTGCTTGATTAGCGGTCTATCCCTCATTTTTCATAATTGACTGAGATATCTTCGAGATCCGGGTCGCAACGACCCTAGTTCTATTTTATTCACCCGAGTCTCGATCATTTTTTTCGGTCATCAACAGGGCAGCCATGTTGGTTGCCACCGAGGGGCAGCCTCATTAAATCCACACACACACACAGGGTTAAATGGGGCTGCCCCCTAGGGGGAGCTAACTTGGATTTCCCCGCCCCCATTTGGCCCCATTTTTTTATTTTATTTTTAAAATTTCTTCCATAGACTTTCATCACTATATCCCTATATTATGGCTTTAAAATTTTGTGTGAAACAGAGACTCCTATGACCTCCATCCAGACAGTCATTTTTTAATGGTAACAGAATTGCTTAAAACGACCCTATCTGGATGGAGGCCGTAGGAGTCTCTGTTTCACACGAAATTTTAATGACATAATGTAGGGATATATTGACGAAAATCCATGAAAGAAATTTTTTTAAAAAATAAAAAATAGAGCGAAATGGGACGGGGGGAGTCAAGTTAGCTCCCCCCATGGGGGCATCTCCATTTTACCCATACATATATATATATATATATATATATATATATATATATATATATATATATATGGGAAAATGGAGTTGATCCCTGGTAGTAGCCAACTTACATGCTCTCACCCCTTTTTCCTTGTATTTTTTTATTTTTTTGAAATGGAACCTATTGAAATTTAGATCATAATATGTCACCATGGTGTCATATAAAATTCAACTTAATTCGAGACTTCTATCTCCTCCATCAAGACTGTCAAATTTTAACGGTCTCAGAATTGCTGAAATTGACCCCCTTCAGATGGAGGGCATATGAGTCTCTGTTTCTGACGAAATTGAAATGACATGTTAAGGTGATATAGTGACGAATATACATATTTTTATTTTCAAGAAAAATAAAAAATAGAGGAAAAATAAGGGTGGGAGTAGCCTCCTTTAACCCTATATATGTATATATATATGGGTAAAATGGGGCGGCCCCCATGGGAGGGGCTAACTTGCCTCCCCCCTGTGGCATTTCACCCTATTTTTTTATTTTTTTTGAAAATTTTCTTCCGTGGATTTTCATCAATATATCCCTATAATATGTCAATAAAATTTCACATGAAACAGAGACTTCTACGACCTCCATCCAGAGGGGGTCGTTTTTAGCAATTCTATTATCGTTAAAAAATGACTGTCTGAATGGAGGCCGTGGGAGTCTCTGTTTCGCATAAAATTTTAATGACATAATAAAGGGATATATTGATGAAATTTTACGGAAGAAATTTTCAAAAAAAATAAAAAAACCGAGCGAAATGAGGTGGGGGGAGCCAAGTTAGCTCCCCCCCGGGGGGCAGCCCCATTTAACCCTATATATATATATGAGGAAAGGGAGCCTATATCATGATGTAGGTAACTTACCTACATCATGCTTATTTTTTTCCCAATTTTTTTATTTTTTGGAAAAATGCTTCCGTGGATTTTCATAACTATATCCCTCTAATATGTCATTCAAATTTTGCCAGAAACAGGTACTCATATGCCCTCTATTCAGAACATGTAATTTACATAGAGATTATCGTATATGTTAGAGATTACCGTATATTGTTGTTTCTTTATTTGTCTCTGTTTTCTTATGCATTGTTTCCTTATGTATCACTGTTTCATTATGTATTGTTTCCCTATGTAACCCCATAGGGGTATTTATGTAAGTTCTCCTTTGAGCACCCTAGGGTTTAGTCCTATATAAGGACCCCTAGACCTCACAAAATAAACACACAATATTCTTCTCTTCTTTTCTCCACATGGTATGAGAGCGGCGTTCCTAGACCGGTGTTCTGATCTAATATTCCTCCGCCACCGCCCGCCCCTTCTCCCTCCTTCCCCTTCCCTCCACGACGCCCAGCAGGAGCCCCGCGCTAGGCATGCGCCTCCGCATCCTGGGCCCCTCGCCCTAGGCCCTCTACGCTCCCCCCGCGCTCCTCTGTGCCCCTCGTGCCCCCTGCGCGCCCCTCGCGCCCCCATGTGCGTCCCTCACGTCCCTCCGCCCCTTGGGATCTGTCGTAACCTTTTTGTGGCCCTAGGCTTCTGCCGCTGCCGCCCTAGGCCCCTTGTTCGACTTCGGTTTAGGGTGTTGAGCCTCCACAACTCTCCAAAAATATGCAACTAAGGCGGTTCTACGGATCAACTACAACTTCATCTAGGTCACTTTTTCTTGACCTAGAGACGCTATCATGACGTCCACCGAGACCAAGCCTATGTATCCTCCTTCTTCTTTGATGGTACAAGGCACATCTATCAAGTTTAAAGGCTCCGAAAACTATATTCTATTGTCTCGATCCTTCAAGATATTTATTGGTGGTCAACGAAAGAGTGCCATCCTCACGAAGATTCCTCCTGCTACCAATGATGCAGATTATGAAGCATTGGTTTGTCGGCAATTGCCAGGTAATTACTTGGATGACAAATAGTGTAGATCCAAATATTGCTGCAAATCTCTTATATTAAGATACTGCTAAAGCCATGTGGGAAAATCTTGAGTACACATATTCCCAGAAAACAACCAAGTCTCGTCTTTCTAATATATACACAAGAATCTGGTCTACTAATCAAGAAGAGACCAGTCTAACGGAATACTACCGGACACTTACAAGCCTGTTTGAAGAACTTCTTATCTTTCAACCGGCATGCTGTGATAAACAAATAGGCGAACGTGCTGAGTGGAAGGTCTACATGTTTCTCTCATGGCTTCACCCGAAGTACAAAATTGCAAAAGATCAATTTCTTATGGCAGATAAATTGCCTACGATCGAAACCATATTCGATCAACTACAGGAACCGGAGGCTCCAGTTCAAAATTCTCTGGTTCATTCTTCTACAGAGACAACATCCTACTATTCATTTGGGTACAGAGGACGACAGCCTTATCCTGGAGGCCGAGGTCGTGGCCGCAGATGTGACTCAGGTCGTGGACATGACCTTGGACGAGGTCGTGGTCGTGATTCCTCTACTGGTCGTTATCCTGCATGCGTACAGTGTGGTCGCATGAATCATCCTTCTGAGCGGTACTGGGCAACATTTGGCAAGCAACCAAGAGCTCATAACACTTATGACAACGAATCACATGATACGAACACTGATACAACTACTCAGAGTACAGAGGGACAACAAACTCCATTCATTGCTTCTGAATATATTCGTCTGTGGCAACTTCTCAATGATTCGGATCCCTCAACCAAAGACACGACCGCATCTGCTGCTACTGCTAGCCTTGCCACTACCTCAGGTACAGTAGCCAACTCAGTCTCTGTTACCAAACATGCTTGGATTATTGATGCTGGTGCTTCCACTCATCTAACAGGAGATGCAAGTCTACTCACCTCATCTCAACCCTCTACCACTGTAAAGAGCGTTCGTGTTGCCAATGGGGATCATTCTCCTGTTACTACTGTTGTAACTATTGACTTCTCCAAAAAACTTCGACGGACAGATGTGCATTGTGCTCTTGCTTTCCCACTCAGTCTTTTATATGTTCAGAAGCTATGTCATGAGCTACATTGTCGTGTTATTTTTGATGAATTCTGCTGCTATTTTCACGACATCCGGAAGAGGCAGATTTTTGGTGGGGGATATGAGAGAAATGGTCTATATTACCTCAACAGCCCGTCTACTTCCAACTTTTTTGGCGCTACCTCCATCTCTCAAGATCCCCTTCTATGGCATCTTCGTCTGGGAGATCCTTCTGTCAAAGCTCTCTCTATGATGTTCCCTGGACTATCTATGCTAAAACCCTTTGAGTGTGAAGCATGTCAGTTCGGAAAATATCATAGAGTTTCCTTTCCTGCCAGAACTGAGCCTCGTCGCACTACTCCTTTCTTCCTAATTCATTTTGATATTTGGAGACCCTGTCTGGTCCGAACTATGAGTGGTCATAAGTACTTTGTTGTTTTAGTGGATGACTACAGTCGCTTATCTTGGATTTTCTTGTTAAAAGAACGTTCAGAAGTTAATATCATTGTCAAGAACTTCTTTCATTATGTCAAAAAAATTTTCTCCACTACTATTAAAATCTTTCGTTCTGATAATGCTCTAGAATTTACTCAGAATGACTTGACAACCTTTTTTACCTCCCAGGGTACCATACATCAAACTTCTTGCCCATATACATCCCAACAAAATTGGGTTGCTAAAAGAAAACTAAGACACCTTCTTGATATTGCCCGATCCTTACTCACCCATATGAATGTTCCCAAGATATATTGGGGCAATGTTATTCTTACTCATGTTCATCTTATAAATAGGGTCCCCTCTGCTTCTCTACGTGGCTCCGCTCCTTTCAACTTGTTATAACCCAAGGAGAAACCTTTCCCTCTGCCCCTACGAATTTTTGGATGCACAGTCTTTATCCATAATTTCCATACCACTGACAAATTATCTGCTCGCGCTATCAAATGTGTTTTTCTAGGGTATTCTCAAACCCAAAAAGGATACATATGTTATGATCCTACAGGACATCGTTATTACGTTTCTCTTGATGTCACCTTCTTTGAACAAAACAACTTCTTTACTCAGACAGTGTCCAATATTCCTCTTCAGTTTCCTCCTCCACCAATTGTGTATAAAAGAAGAGCTGTGTCTAATCCTGTTCATATTCCTTCACCTATTCCACTGTTGCAGGAAACTGTGCCATCCTCGGGTGCTCACACCAATACTACCCCGGATAGTCCTCAGGAGCTTCCGATCGCTCTACGTAGAACAAAGAGGTAATGTACACTTCATCTAGTCTCTCATTTCACCTCTACTAATGGGTTATCTTGCACTGAAAAAAATATGTAGATGTTATAATGGCTATTTCTGTTCCCAAATATCATCATAGTGCACTATAAGATGAGGGATGGAGAATGGCAATGAATGAAGAAATGGAAGCATTGCAGTCTAGAAAAACATGGGACCTTGTCAAATGCCCTCCTGGATGTAAACCAGTTGCATGTCGCTGGATCTTCACTACAAATCAGTCCCCTGACAGTTTTATTGATCGTTTAAAGGCAAGACTTGTAGCAAAAGGCTTTACTCAAACATACGGGGTAGACTACTTCGAAACATTCTCCCATGTGGCTAGAATGGGATCCATACGAACTATCATCTCTGTGGATGTGAACATAGGGTGGCTTATGTTTCAGTTAGATGTCAAGAATGCATTTCTATATGGAGATCTTGACGAAGAAGTCTACATGATACAACCCCCAGGTTACGAAGTCGAGGGGGAGTATATATGCCGACTTCACAAAGCCATCTACGGACTAAAGCAAAGTCCAAGAGCTTGGTTTGATACACTGAGTACAGAAATTAGCACCATGGGCTTCCAGAGGACTACGTTTGACTATTCGATTTTTTCAGGAGACGGCAGACTGATACTGTAATTCTTGTTGTATATGTAGATGATATGATTATTACTGGAGATGATGACCAAGGGATACTAGAAACCAAGGCTTTCTTGCAAAAAGTATTCCTCACCAAGGATCTTGGACAACTTCGCTATTTTCTAGGCATAGAAGCTCTACGTACTAAGAAAGTCTTACATATGTTGCAGAGGAAATACTACCTTGATATACTAACTGAGGCAGGACTACTTGGGTGCAAACCCTCCGGAATTCCAGCAGAGCCTAGAAAACACTCTGCATCCAATGATCCTCTCTTTGAAGACACTACACGATATAGGAGCCTGGTTGGCAAACTTCTATATCTTACAGTTACTAGACATGATATATTCTATGCTGTAAGCAGAGCCAGCCAATATATGGAGAAACCATGCTACAACCATTGGTAAGATATTCTTCAAATCCTTCGCTACCTAAAAGACTCGCCAGGATTAGGAATCTTCTATGGGGCAAATGGTCACACAAATCTCACTGCATATGCTGACGCCGATTATGCAAGCTCTCCTGAAGACTGTCGATCTACAACTGGATATGCCATGATGGTAGGAGGAAACCTGGTTAGTTGGAGGAGCAAGAAACAAGCAGTTGTTTCAAGATCTAGTGCTGAAGCTGAATATAGAGCAATGGCTCAGGCTACATGTGAGATCATGTGGCTGCTCACTTTTCTACAAGAACTAAATGCTGCTACATCCACTCCTATTCCCTTGTACCGTGACAACAAATCAGCTACATACATTGCTACCAATCATGTGTTCCATGAGAGAACAAAATATATTGAGATTGTTTGTCACTTTATCAGAGATGTTGTACGAGGAGGGAAGATAACCACGCCGCACATTCCAACAGATCTTCAACTTGCTGATATTTTTACGAAGGCAGCGACTAAGAAGCTGATTTCCTTGATAACTTCCAAGTTGGGCATGATTGATGAATATGCTCCAACTTGAGGGGGAGTGTTAGAGATTACCGTATATGTTAGAGATTACCGTATATTGTTGTTTCTTTATTTGTCTCTGTTTCCTTATGCATTGTTTCCTTATGTATCATTGTTTCCTTATATATTGTTTCCCTGTGTAACCCCACAGGGGTATTTATGTAAGTTCTCCTCTGAGCACCCTAGGGTTTAGTCCTATATAAGGACCCCTAGACCTCACAGAATAAACACACAATATTCTTCTCTTCTTTTCTCCACATACAACAAATCTAAGACCGTTAAACTTACATGTTATGGATGGAGGGCATATGAGTCTCTGTTTTTGTCGAAATTTGAATGACATATTAAAGGATATAGTTATGAAAATCCACAGAAGTATTTTTTAAAAAAATAAAAAAATTTGGAAAAAAATAATCATGATGTAGGCAAGTTACCTACATCATGATGTAGGCTCCCTTCCCTCTATATATATGTATGTATGTATACATATATATATGGAAAAAATGGGGTTGTCCCTTGCCGGTAGCCAACATGGCTGGCCCGCCCCTTCTTTCCGTAATTTTTTAATTTTTTTTGAAAAATTCTACCATGTATATCCAATATCATTCGAATTTCGTTAGAAACAGAGACTCCTATGCCCTCCATCTAGAACATGTAATTTTAACGGTCTAAACATTACAAGGAAAACAAGTTGTGGCTACAAAATTATGCCCACGGATGTGGGACTTGTGGTCACGGAATTGGGCTCTAGCCACGACATGTCATGGCCAGTAGCCGTAGCTACAAGTCTCGTCGCGAGAGTTCTCTAACTACGAATATGTCGTGGCCACTACAAGTGACCACAGAACTTGTCGTGGCCACAACTCTTGTATAAAGCTTTAGCCACGGTATTGTAGCTACAAGAAACTAGTGGCCACGGAATTATCATGGCCACAAGTTTCTGTAGCCACATTCCGTGGCCACAACTCATTTTTCATGTAGTGAAAGATTATTGTAATCCATCTGTTCTAGATAGAGGGAATATGAGTCTCTGGTTCTGACGAAATTCGAAAGAATATTGGAGGGATATATAGATGAATATACATGGTGAATTTTTTCAAAAAATTAAAAAAATATGGAAGAAAGGGACGGGGCAGCCATGTTGGCTGCCCGCAAGGGGCGGCCCAATCAAACCCTACACACACATACACATGGAACAAGATTCCTTTTGACTCAACTTGTCCCTTTGCGAGTAGTATTAAGATATCGCAATATATCGTAAGCTGTCTTGAGGTGAGACACATGGTTGAACTCTCTAGCGGGGAGTGCACAATATAACGGGCTTGGGTTGTCTGCTGTAACGCTGTAATGCACTACAGCCGCTCGATCATGCTCGAGCATGATCGAGCTGCTGTAGTGCATACAGCACTACAACACTGCAACAGAGGATCTGCACACACAATATAAGATGCTGGTTGCCTTTGAGTTTTTGTAATCCTCTTCATTTATACATCGTTGTATCATTCCTCTTTCTCGAGGATAGACGTGAATGAATTCTCTAGCATATACTAGACGATAAAGTCTCTGCTTATAAAAAGACCAGCATCTCCTCTCTCATTGAGAACAGTTGATCTCGTTGAATCTGGATGACAACCGAAATAGAATCTCCCTAATCCCGGATCCATTGTGGACCATTACGCTTTGGTTTGTTACATTGAGGCAATCCAGATTCTTGCACTAGTTAAGATTTAATTGACGAAGTTCATGTCTGTATTAAGTTGATTAAATTGATTAAGATGTGGATTACAACTCAAATAAATACCAACCATAATATTGACAAATCAAATATATAATCAAGCAATCACAACGGATACATGTATTTTAGCTAGAAAATCCAACTTCATAAAAACCATGACGAGAGTCTTCTCAGCTTGAAATCTCCACCAACGAAATCACTCCCATTATCAGGATGCTTTTAACAAGAGCATCTTCCCCTCAATTATACCTTATAACACTGGAGTCAACTTGTTTCAGACAACTCTTCTCAGAACATGGGCACCTAAACATAGAACCCCTAGGATATCACACAACACATACAACTATATTTAAGTATCATTATTTTATATATAGACCAATATAATTACTTAACACACAAATTTTTGCGAATTGCTGAAACAAACACACACAAACAATCAAGCATGCAAACAAGCAAACATATTGATTTATAGGATTCATCTGTAATTGGACTGCATCTATAGGATTTTATATATTACTCTCGGTACAAACGGATCCTGGATGCAGACTGATCCTAATATCCATATAGAAAAATTTTTCGAGACAGAAACGCATCAAACTGTTCTTCAACTAGATTCAGCATAACATATAGTTAGAATTCAATGCATATCGACACAAACATTAGTAATATACAAATATTACTAGTGTAACACTTAACCGATGCACATGCATATGCATGCACACATGCACACACATTGCATATACATTGGAGTATATATGCAATTATACCTTAGACAACTCTTCTCAGAACATGGGCACCTAAACAATATAATAAATGACGGTGGAGTCCCCTCCTACATATTATGCAATACAAATATGAGGTCAGTTCAAAACAATGTTACATATTACTATTATGCAAGAACCAAAGCTTGAAGTTTGAGAGCGTAGAACGACTTCTTCTCTCAAAGACGATAGTTGAACGACACAAGAGACTTATGCTTTCAATATTAGAAGATAGGAGCGAATGAGTTGAGTGTGTGAAGAAGACAGAGTGTAAAGATCCTTTTTGGTAGTCATGAGTTGAGTGTGTGAAGAAAACAAAATGTAAAGATCCCTTTTGGTAATCACGAATTGAGAGTGTGTGAAGAAAACAAAGTGTAAAGATCCCTATTGGTAGTCATACAGTGTAATCATATCTCTTCATTGAAAAAACATCACTTCATTAAAATGACTAGCAACTTCCATTGAATTAGCCGACTGAAACAAAATTAGTTAACTAAAAATATATCAGTTGTCTAGAAATCACTCTACTTGCATTTAAAAATTCATAGAAAATAATTTTCATCTTAAAATTCCGAAAAAAATATAACATAAGTTTATTTTGCATAGATTCAGACCAATTGGGAGTTTCGTTAATTTTAGAAATCATTTTATTAAAAAATGGTGGAAAAAAACTTAATTGGTTTATTTACCATGGTTGCATATCATACCTTGAAAATCAAGAAAAAAATGGGGTTTGCATTCCTCATTACATGCAGTTCATAGGAGAAATAGGATTCAACTAATTGGATTTAATTTGGATTAAATTTAATTTGGTTAAGTGTGCTTATTTTCCTTAAATATCCAATCCAACTATTGATTTTTAGTTATACTGCATGATCACATTTTTCCTTAATTGATCAATTCTTTTGTGCGGATCTTTTTTTGATAAATCACCTATTGTCTGGCTACAACAAAAAGATATTATCACCATAATACAATCGATAGTTATCA
Source organism: Ottelia alismoides (assembly GCA_037367405.1). NCBI lineage: Eukaryota > Viridiplantae > Streptophyta > Magnoliopsida > Alismatales > Hydrocharitaceae > Ottelia > Ottelia alismoides. The sequence continues at coordinate 83,529 of JAZKJV010008261.1, forward strand.
CATATATACATGCATGCACCGAAACAAATATAAAACAAGTATAAGCAAAAAATATAACAATAAACGACTAAAAAGTGAAAGAAATAAATACTAAGCAGTATAACAACTAACCATATCTCCCCTCACAACTCCCCATATTTTGATCCGTTATTTTAAAGTTGTGTTTGTTAAATTGATTTTAGGTTGTCTTTTGTAACCTTGGAAAATGTAAAAAAAATATTACTTGATATGTTTAGACTCATTTACATAAGTGTTGATATTTGAAAGCAGATATAATTAATTTATATGGTTAGAATACTTAGTAATTATTTATAATATTATTTATATTTTTTTCTTGCTGGTTTGTTTAATTTGGATATTTCTTCGTTTATTTGTTATGTATTATACATTTTAATGTAATTTTCAAAAATTATATATTTTTATCTCATTTTATCTTTTTGTATATAATTGTTTTACATGTATATTATATTGATTTTTTATTTTGTAATTAGGGTATTAATTTTTCAAGTTTTCATGTTTTTTTCTTTTATCATTATAGTAATGACATATAGACAAATGTAAAATTGTTTTTATGTTTATATTGGTATTTTTTAGTGGTTTTATAAGTACTCTTGTGGGGAAAAGAAGGGACAGAATCAGATCTGAAAAGGAGGATTTGTATAAAGCAACAAGCATGAGAAGGCTATGGGAAGCTGCTCCAGCCAAACCAATAGTCTAGGTAGGGGATGAGTCCAGCAAAGCTTTGACCCTCACCTCATCATTATAAATGCATGCTTGAAGTGGATTGTTTAGCAGAGTCTGGGAAAATTGGACTTCCACTAAATCCTCGAGAACATCGATGGCACTACAATCTTCCTTACTTTGAAATATTGTCGTTCTGGCCTTAAAGACATCTATTTATACTTTGATTTTCACTTGAATGTTTCCCACCGACATTTCCATAGCTTTGTTCTATAATTGATATTGGCACTTGCGGTGGCTAGGAATGGTCGTCAATCAAATCCGATCATATCCCTCTCCTTTCTCAATTTGAGGCGACGATTCATCCTCCTTTCTGATCCCTGGAAATTATTTGCTTTCTATCTTATCTAAGGAATTGTTTTCCCCATTTACCTCATTTCAGTTCCATCTTCTCATAAACCTTCATCATTTGCTGAAGCTTAACATCATTCTAGCAGGTTTCTTTAGAATATGGTATAAGCTTTGCAGGAATCAGAAAATTTTAGGGAAAATGGAAGAGGAAGCCAAAATAAACGAAATAGATATAATGAAATGCAATGATAAGAACCTATTCTACATGTGCTCCTATGATTTTTGCCTCAACAACTTGAAAAGTTGGAAGTGGGAGTCTATCTTATCTCCGAGCTTAAATATAGTACTAGTATGCATTGGATCAACACATGCTATTCCACTCAGATTTGGATATCCTTATCGCATCAACACCACCTTCCACTTGATAGAAAATGAGTTTGAGCTTCATTGTAAAAGATTTATATTGACGAGATGAATGTGCAAGGGGGTCTTAGACGCCTATATAAGAAAAACGACGGTTTTTATAACTGTTGGGGTTTGTTAGGGGAAGGTAAATAACCCACCTTGACGCTATTTATCTAGGTACAAAGAATGTGGGGGGAGGAGAAAATGTTAAAACATCTGAAATTTAGATAATAACAAATTCATGTTGATGAAAGAAAGTACATAATAAAAGAAAGTGAGCATAGGAGGAAAGGTTAAAACACCTAGAATTTTGATAATAACAAATTCATCTTGATGAAAGAGAATACTTTAAAATAACCATAATAAGGTTGTCTGTGATGCCAACATTGTTGCGTAAATTATACTCTTGATGACGATCACATCTTTTGTCTAAGATGATATAAAAATCAACATTCTATCTTGAGTTGATGGATTACTTGAATACTCGAACTCCTCGCCTTTATTCATTTAGTCCGTTTCTAATAACATAGTTTCTATTATATTTGTACAAAGCCTTCATTCATGAACCTCACACTTAGAATTTTATAGTTCCAAAATCTCATGTTGCATTGGTATACACCACCTTTTACTGAATATTTTTACTATTATTGCATCATTACATCCACCTTGCATTAGTATACTTTGATATGTTGGTGACCTAAAACTGAAGCTAATCTTGACGACATGTGCACGTGCTATGAATTAGTGCATAATTGGTTTTTGACTGCTGAAAATATTCGTTCAAGACGACATATTTTAGAAAACATTTTTTTTGATGTACATATTTTAGAAAACATAAATACATCGATACACATGAATAGGCATCAATACACTAGTGTTTATTCGTAGAAGAAATGTAACAATGTAAGGTTTCTTTTTGTTAGATTCTTAATATACTTATTCTTCCTTGAAGACTATAAAATGATTCATATCCACTGTAAACCTACACAAACCATGCTATAATGCACTCATTCTTGAAATATTTTTCTTTAGTAATTCTATAAGATAAGAGAGCTTTTGTGAAACTATTCTGATCTCGACATTGTGGCAACATTCTAAGCTTCGCTCTCAAGCCTTCAACTCGGATTCATTTGGTTTAATATTTGGTTCATAATTTTAAAGTCTTTATTTAGATTATGTGTTTATCTTTATTCATGGTTATACATGAGAGGTAGTTCGATGGGTAAGCGTTTACAAGTCTCTCAAAGGCAAGGCTCAATCATAAGATGTAGCCCTAGGTTAGGGTTTAACTGTCTAAATCTTTGTGTACGGTTACTTGCTTGTCCGGTTGTTTACAAGTGCTTGTGAGTAATATACAAGTTTTACTTTGATTAATTTTCAAGCAAGCACCATTCATCGCCCTTTAGTGCCCTACTCGAAAAGGGTGGAAAGAAGAACATGGATGGTTGAAGAATAAGAAGAAGGTTGGACAAAGAAGAAGCTTGAAAATTTTCAAGTTTAGAAACTCATCCCATTCACACTATGAGACAAGTTGGACTGGGTGAAAATTGGAGTCTTGAGTAAAACATGAAAGTTGCAGAAAGATCTAACATTATAAAAAGGTTCTTTGTGAACAATTTAATTTGGCCTCCATTTGAGGTTGTGAATTTTTTTATTATTCAAATTGTTTTTATATGAAATTATGTTTAATTATCATATATTAATATATTTTATAATTAAGATACATGTTTTAATGAGAAGTATGAATTTTAAGTTATTTAGAAATAAATTAAAACAAAGAAGATGCGAAATTTTAAAGTTAAAAATAGATGTTATATAACAATAAATGAATACATGATTTTTTATATTTATTTATTTATTAAATTCATTATTTCAAAACATTTTTAATTAAGTCCAAGTGGCATGAGATTACAACAAAATTGAGTTAGGTGAAAAAGGTTATATTAAAAATTTTATAAATTTCCAACGGTTGAAATTATACTTATAATATCATAATCCAAAATCCAAATTTTGCAGTTAATTTCTTGTATTATTTGTATGCTAAAGATAATACTTTAAATAAGATTTTTAATGGTATGTTTGATGAATTTGCAGCTATAACTAAATAGACACATGTCTGTAGTGTGTTTGGTTCATGCTAAGGTTGATTTTCAGTTTGTTGGAATTATTAAAGTTAGAACTTTAATTATATTCTTATTGTATGTCTCACAGTTTATTGTAAATGATATAACCAGAACTAAGTAAATCTGACTTGAAATTTAAAAGATATAAATTATACAAGTTTTTTTTATTTTAAATGACCATTATAAATAGGGTTATAAATCTTTCAAATTTTGAGGCTTTTGATATTATTATATTAAAGTCATTAACATCACACTTTACTGTATACATAATAAGCACATCTAATTGTTCTAAGCAAATGCTCAAATTAAACGGCATCGAATTTGCACAATATCATGTTCAATTATAGATGTATATTATGTTAGTCTAAGAGGTAGACAATGCATCTCGACTTGGATATTAACGAAAAAAATCGGTAGCTATCTCTCGACCTTTACGTGGAAACACGAGCAAGACCCTTATATATGATAAGGGTCATGACCCCTCCTTGATTATTATATTTCACTTATGTAATATTTTAAGGTTTTATTATATCCCTGCTTTAATTGTATAATATATAATATTGTAAGAAAAACATTAAAAAGCATTTAATGGTCAAATGGTTGAGTAACATGGTAATAATTTCAGAGACCAAGGTTTGAATCTTACGACACACCAATTTAATTTCTTATGTATCTTTTATCCAATCACTTTCAAAGTAGCGGCATTATAAGTATAATTCGTTATAAAATTGTATTCAAGCTCATTTATCTTTCCCATTGTTTCTAGCACTCTTTGTAAATGGAATAAATTGCGTTATTTCCTTTTAACCTTGAACTTTTTTATTTCAAGATTTCACTTGATAATTTAGCCTTTTGGGACGAATTTAGAAAGGCTTCAATTACTAGATTTATCAAAATTTAGAAATCACCATTGAACAAGATTAATAATCTCTTTTCGATTTAAATTGTAGTTTCATTAACGTTGGAAAAAGTTCATTTTATAAGTATTAACTCTATATAAAAATATTATTTGAAATTAAAAGATTTTCTTCGTTGTTTAGCATACATGATAACTGTATACTTCTATTCTTTGGTAAAATTCATGGTTCCACGTTTGCATGGAAAGATGTGTGGTGAACAATCGAGTAAAGCTGGATATTTATAGGACTTGTGTCTTTTTAGTTTTTCTAATTCATGGTGTAAATAAGAGAAATCTTGTTGGTTGTTGGAATAAAAACCGTCAAGTGATACATTTATTAAAAATATTATTGATTTGGGGTATCAACCTCCTACAACATACATTAATATAATAAGTGTGTTAAGGCCAATCGATCATATCAGATATCGATTTCTCTATTTAGTCTCAATCCTATAAAAAAATATCGTTTTTTTTGTAGCATTCGATCATTCATTGATTTGATATATTCCCATCTTGGTTTCATGTAACTCAATTGTATTAAGTTCAATTGAATATATAGTTAATTCAGTTGACTTGTGCTTACGATGATTTAACCGCATATTTACAATAGAGCTTGCTTACATGAAAGGACATGCACCATATAATGCCCAAACCAAGGGCATATACAATAGCCCGTAAATAAATAAAGCACATCAAATAACATCATCCACCATAACTTTAGTAGCGTTATGCAGTTGTCTTTATATTTATTTGGATAATTTACAGTTTGAGTTTCCATTTATAGTTCTGATTAGAGAATGATTCCTCATCTTTAATTCATAACGAATAGGGACCCAAGTCAGTTTGGAAATCGGCTAACTAATGTGTCGTTCTTAAATTTAGGTCACTGATGAATATGTGATTCATCACTCTAGTTAGTTGAAAATAGAGTTTCGTCTCGAGTAATTAGGTGCACTCATGTGTTTACATCTCATAATTAGCATTCATGCACTTGTAAATAATTTGCATAAACTAACATTTCATAATACATTCATACTAATTCATTTAAATTCACATATTTTAATCGATTCACACTAACTTCAATTGACATGAGCTAATTTTATTGTGTACATATCACTAACACTAATCAACAAAAATCCTAAAAAAAATACGGATCCGTATATATGTGAAATAAATACAAATCCTAATTCCGTGATAAAAAGTAGATGCTGATATCTCTCGCATGCAATGTCTAATTTCACCCTACTCACTTTTAAAGTTATGTATATTCAATTACCTACAAATAAAAATCAAAATGAAAATAATCAGAATCCATTTGTGAAACTTGGATTTTGGGATTTACATTATTTCACATCGTTTTTTATTCGTGCATACATTTATTATTTACACAAAATCCACTAAAAATATAAAACTATAAAATGGTATTTTATATTTATAAAATATCAATAAAAAATTGCACAACTTGCACTCATAATTTCATATGCATTTGAGTCCTTCATGAGTATTGTAGATCTCTTTAATATCTACAATTTTTCTTTTTTTCATTCTTGCATTTGGGAACATTTTCTATTTATTACTCATTTTATTGTTTTTTTCATGCATTGGTCAACCTTGTGAGTCAACACTTGCCCACACGTCTCACTCCCGCTGGTCCACCTCAACCCAGGTCAAAACCACCTCATCTCTAGGTCAAAGACCCTTCTTTTTTTAGACACCCTTAGCTATAACCATTGGATCAAGCCCAAATTCAACAGCCATCCAACCACCCCCTTCCTCCAGCCATGACCAATTCTCTGCAACCACCTATCGCCTCCCAACAGCAGAGCTCACTAGATTTGCTCCCTCTCTGACCATCCCCTCTTCTCCTGCAGAGAAACCCAATATCTGGTGACCACCCCTCCATTATCCCCTCCAACGGCCGAAGACACCAGAACCCATCAACCCATGACTCTATCATGGTCTCTATGTTCCCTAATCCCTGTTATCTCCTCAGTAGACCAACAATCATCAAAAACACAATCTCCTATGCTTCCAACTCCATGCCATATCATCTCCTTCCCCAATCGAATCCAAAACCAACCTTATCCTCTTCTTCCTGATCGAGAAGCCTAACCATCGCCTATCATCCCTTCTTCTTCAAAAGGAAACCCAAACACCTGATCCTAAACCCTCATACAAAAACCCATCATCATCTTCGATCAATTCTTTATTTGCCAGTTGTTGTGTTCGCAACACATAGAGATGGAGAGAGTTGCAAGGGAGGGGTGGTTATAGCACCCCTACTTCTTCGACGTCGATCCCCTCTCAGGCGTGATCCACGACCACCGAGGCCATGTTGTTGCATCTCCTCGGAGACCAACAAAGCCTCAATACCTTCGTCAGACTTCAAGGTGATGATAGGAGTCGAGGGCCATCTCCTCCACTTCCAGGCAAAACACCAGTTACCCCCCCCCCTCTTATTCCTCCTTTTCTTCTTCCATCTATTGTCTTCTTCCCATTCTCTCAAATTTCGCATCTTTTCGCCTCTCTCATCTTCTTCATCACCCCATCTAAAACCACCATTTTCCAACCATCAACATTGCCACTTTCGAGTCATCCACCTTCTATTCCTCCACGACCAACCATCTTCGGTGGCAACACAATCGAAGATTAGCTCCTTCCTTCATCGCGATCGGATCTTCGCCCCTATTTCCTCGTGTCCTTAATAGACAATCGAGATTGTGCATCTCAAATCCATACCCTCTACTTACAGGAACCGTGTGCACCGTCGTAGTTCATCGTCCAGCCAAGCACCCTTTGTCAACCAAAGACGAAAAGCTGACACCTTATGATCACAACGAAGAGACTCCATCTCCACCAAGGAGTCGGTGCTTCCTCGTGCTACATGTGATTTAATTACCATGAAAATGTGAATTTGATTCATATTATTTTGATGCATTAGAATGATGGTCCAATATAACTAAATCTAAGGCGACACCAATGCATCCAAAGAGATGCCAGCAACTGCAGCGGATCCAGTGCGAAATGGTGACGCTAATGTTCCCTTTGTTAGATTGATCAATCTTGATCGAGTGTTATCTGCGCTCTTTCATCTCTACCCATATGTTCAAGAACAAATATGATCAAGATTGTTTAAACAAGCCTAAATACCAATCCTCTGATCTTTTTGATCAATTGCTCCTTGTTGAGACCACGTGACTGCTCAATAGACGCATGATCGAGAAGCGCATGACCGTCTCAACCGTAGGACCTGATCGCATGACTCACATCACGTGATTTTGGTGATTTGCAGAAGATTCCTCATTAACTCAGCCATGGCTGGTCCCAAGCCTGGGTAAACGAGGAGGGTTGCGTTAGGTAGACGACAGCCAGTGTAAAACAGTCGAAGACAACTTCCTAAATAATATATTTTTTTAAAAAAAAACTATTTAGGAAGTTATCTCATGACAGTTGGATCTTTTCAACATGGATTTAAGCAAACATACAGATTTCATTGGGGCGTTCCCTACTTGCGACGCATTGCATCACCTGAATGCAATGAAAAATTGGCAAGGGTCGCTACATTGCAGCTTGGATGTAGTTCAAAATTTCGAGGCTCTCGCATGAGGAACACATGCGGTTAATTAAGCTTGTTCTGTTGCATCACCGCCCGGATGCAGTCCAAAATTTACAAGAGTTCTCGCATAATGGATGCATGAGAGTAAAGAAGTTAGTCCAAACGAGATTGCAACGGAAGTTGCGGACTGGTAGTTGGAGTATTGGCATTTTGACTGGAAAATTGATGGAGAAAGTGGATACAATGGAAAGAAGGAAGATTCATATATTATGTCTTCAAGAGACTAAATGGGTTGGAGAGAAAGCAAGGGAGATCGAGAAGACATGCTTTAAACTTTGGTATTCAGGTAAAGATAAGGGTAGAAATGGTGTTGGAGTGGTTGTTCATAAGGATTTGAAGGATTGTGTGGTTGAGGTGCAAAGATTCGGGGATCAGATTATTTTGCTAAAATTGGTGCTTGAAGAAGAAATTCTGAATGTAATCTCAGTTTATAAACCACAAATTGGTTTAGATGAAAGGACTAAATCAGCTTCTTGGGAGGATCTAAGTTAAGATTTTACAAGGAATCCTACAAAGAGAGATGATTTGCATAGGTGGAGATCTCAATGGACATGTGGAAAAAGATGCTTCAGGGTATGCTAGTGTTCATGGAGGACATGGTTTTGGGGATAGAAATGAAGAGGGAAAAGTCATCTTGGATTTTGTAATGGCATATGATCTTTTCATAGCAAACACTCTCTTCAAAAAAGAGGGAGGAGCATTTAATTACTTATAAGATTGGGCCAACTAGAAAACAGATAGATTACTTTGCGTTGAGGAGAAGAGATCGGTTGTATTGTAAAGACTGGAAAGTAATCCCAGGAGAGAGTTTGACAACTCAACATCTCTTGTTAGTCTTGGATGTACAAATAAAATGGCTGGTAAAGAAAAGGAGGGTTCCTAAGATCACTAGAACTAGATGGTGGAATCTACCACTGAAGCAATCGAGCTTCAGGGAGAAGGTTTTAGAAGACTTATCTTGGGATTGTAGTGGAAGTGCAAACGAGACGTGGGAGGCAGTAGTATCTTGTATCCGAAAGGTAGCCAAAGAGATGCTAGGCGAGTCAAAGGGAGGAGCCCCGTGTCAAAAGGAGGCTTGGTGGTGGAGGGAAAGGGTGCAAGAGAAGCTAAAAATTAAAAGAGCATGCTTTAAAGATATGTCTAAGGATAGAACAGAGGAACTGTCACAAACCACAAAATAGCGAAGAAGGAAGCAAAGAAGGCTGTAAGCGAAGCTAAGTCAAAAGCTTATGAAGTTTTGTATAAAAATCTCGACTCTAAGGCGGGCCAGAAGGATATATTCAGGTTAGACAAAGCAAGAGAAAGAAAGACCAAAGATCTTTCTCAAGTGAGATGCATTAAGGACGAGGAAGGTCACGTGCTTGTTACTCGGAAGGATATAGAGACTAGATGGGAGCGGTACTTCCATAAACTTTTCATTGGGGAAGGAAATAGAGAGATCACTTTGGTTGATCTAGCTAGTAGTGAGAGTTACTTGAATCGTGCAAGCTATAGACGGATACAAAGAAAGGAAGTAGAGGAGGCTTTGAAGGTTATGAGACCTGGGAAAGGTGTAGGACCGGATGACATCCTTGTAGAAGTATGGAAAGTTTTAGGTGAGCGCGGTTTGACTTGACTTACGAATCTACTCAATGTTATTTGGCGAAGCAAGGAAATGCCTGAAGATTGGAGGAGGAGTATCGTGGTGCCTCTTTATAAGAATAAAGAAGACATTCAAAATTGTTCAAATTACAGAGGTATCAAGCTGATGAGTCACACTATGAAAATTTGGGAACGTGTGATCGAAAGAAGGTTGAGGCAAGTTTCCAATGTAAAAGAAAACCATTTCGGATTCATGCCAGGTCGCTCAACTATTGAAGCCATCCATTTGCTGAGGAGAACAATGGAGATTTATAGAGCTAAAAGGAAGAACCTCCATATGATCTTTATTGATTTGGAGAAAGCTTATGATTCTGTCCCATGAGAGATATTGTGGAGAGTTTTGGAGAAGAGACAAGTGCATGTCCTATACATTAACCTCATAAAGGACATGTATGATAGGGCTTTATCTTGTGTAAGGACCACGTCTGGGAAGACTGACTATTTTGACATCAACATTGGTTTACATCAAGGTTTAACTTTGAGTCCATTTCTTTTTACTTTGATTATGGATGAGTTGACAAGTCACATTCAGGATAAGTTACCTTGGTGTATGTTATTTGTTGATGATATCATGTTGATTGACGAGACTAGAGATGGAGTAAATGAGAAGCTTGAGGTCTGGAGACATGAGTTGGAGAGTAAAGGATTTCGCATAAGTAGGGCTAAGATAGAATATATGGAGTGCGCCTTTGATGGAAGCAATGGTGAAGGAATTGAGGTGAAGATTGGTGATAATAACATTCAGAAGAGAGATTCTTTTAGATATCTGGGATCTTTTTTGTAACATGATAGGGAAATTGATGGAGATGTTACTAATAGAATAAATGCATGCTAGCTAAAGTGGAGAGGAGCCTCTGCTGTTCTCTGTGATAAGAAAATTCCTTTAAGAATTAAAGGAAAGTTTTACAAAGCTGCCGTGAGACCTGTTATGCTCTATAGATCTAAATGTTGGCCTGTAAACCATAGACATGTGCAGAGAATGGCTGTAGCAGAAATGAAAAAGCTAAGGTGGATGTGTGGACACACACACACACACACATAAAGATCAGATTCGGAATGATGCAATCAAAAAGAAAGTTGGTGTTGCTCCGATCGAGGATAAGATGCGTGAAAATCACTTAAGATGGTCTGGTCATTTGCAAAGAAGATCAGCTGATGCACCAGTTAGGAGATGCGAGTGTTGGGATGTTGAGCCGGCTAAGAGAGGGCGGGGACGGCCTAAGAAGTGTTGGAAAGAGACCATACGAATGGATCTTTGTTTTGTGGATATAAGCCCGGAATTGACCCAAGATAGATCTCAATGGAGGCGAAGAATCCATGTAGCCGACCCTACTTAATTGTGGGAAAAGGCTTTGTTGTTGTTGTTATTGTTGCAGAAGATTCCTCATTGCTTTCCAGAATCACCAAACGAACCAGGACTTCATGTGAGGCACCTTAGGTGTATGTCTTTTTGCACCCGCACCCTTGCATCCCTTGGAAATCACAGAGATACCCATGCATCTTGGGTATTTTGCAAAGCATACCCTGTCAAGTTCTAGATATTGTAAAAAAACCCTCCCGAGGACTAATTTGAGAATATTTTATTTATTTATATAGCTTATATACCCTGAACTTATTTTGATCTTATCTTGATCACTTGAAGTTCAATTTTTGCGTTCTTTACATTATTTAGATGCTCGTGACATTATCTATCAATTGAGACATCGAGATATTCTTGGACATCAATGAACTGAGGGAATTATTCATTCATCTTGAGCCGTATTTTCTCCAATATTGGCTTTATTGCTTATAGAATTGATGGAGAATTTGGGGCTTCACTTTGGAAATTAAGTTGAGGTTATTGATCACATATTCTCTAAAATTTATTGACTCGGGGGCATGGGACTAAATTAAGATGCATATTGGTTGACTACTCATTTCCTATCTACGTGCATTCATAATCATTTTTAATAATTGCATTACTTATTATATCCTCACACATTTCATTACAATATTTTCCTTGCATAAAAAATAAAAAAACACCATTCATCATATCTGCTTCAATTAAGTGCATAACTTACTTGTTAAGAATCCATTCGAAAAATGCAAAAAAAACCCAAAAATCTAGAAAAATTCTCTCTTTTGAAAACCTAACTCGAGTTTGAAAATTAATTATAAAACTGCATATTATCTCCCTGAGTTCGACATTGGGACTTTTCCAAGTGAAAAACAATTACCACATCGATATTAATTGAATAATTATTTTCTCTGCGTTATGGATTATGTGATCTTTATCACCTGCTACAACCGACTAATTTTATCTAATTAGGAATGGTGGAGAGCGTGTCGTTAGTACTTGACGAAAAAGCCCTTGATATAAAAAGGATTTCCAACCCCTTTCCCCTTCTATTCTCCTACCATACCTTACCCTCTCTCGGAACCCTTGGCACCCACCTGTGATGCCCTAACCCACCAACCTCCTTCCTCCATCGCGTGCTCTCCTCCAACGTCCAGGTGGACGGTGGTTCGACCTCCAACGAGAGCTCCCCTCCCGTACGGAGGTGCACCCCCTTCACGCAGAACCCCCTAACCTTCACTTAGCACCCCTCCCCCACTCTCCTTAGGGATGAAAACAGATGCAGATATATCTGAATATCTGCTTAGTGTTCAAAAATTATCGAATATTGATATCCATATCCGAAAATTAATCGAATACGGATCGAATATGGATATGGATTGTAAAAAAAATTTGGATACAAATACATATATGATAATGGCCTTAATATCCGGACCCAGGTATGGATATCCAAATACAACATTTAATATTATTTTATATAATAGTTAATATAATATAATCTAAAATCATGTATTATTATATTAGTATTATACATTATGTAATACAATATATTAATGATATTAATAGACTTTCATTTGTTGGGGGATGGACAAGAACAAAAGTTACAAAACGATATCCCTCTTTTTGCTTTGGGTAGAAAATGCATGTCACCTCGACGCTCCCTTTTGTCATGATGTTCCTTGCCATTTGTTATAATCATTATGAACAATGATAAAAATTCGATTCATATTTATGCATGATCTTTATTCGACCAATATTCATATTCCATTATCAGATCCATATTTGATTCACTCTTTATTTGATTCATATTTGGATTGTTTCTTTATTCGGTCTGTACTCAGGTCCGCTCTTTATTCGATCCGTATACGGATTTGACAAATATCCGATTTGAATTTATATCCGTATTTTTAAGGATATGATTTTCATAATGCACATCCGAATCATATATATATATGTATTCGACAGAGATGAAACAAATAGAGATATTGATATAGACATATCCGTGCCTTTTTGTCTCTAACTCTCCTCTGATGCGGTATCATCTGCAAGGTCTTGGGGCTCCATCCATGCATCAGCACTCCCTCTCCCCACTTTCCTCCAACGAGAAAGGTGGGGTTAGGTATGGTAGGAGAGATAGAATTGGAAAGGGATTTGAAAATCTTTTTGATTTCAAGGAATTTTTTGTCAAGTGACACAAATTTCCTAATAGCACATTGGTTTGTCATTTTCCAAACGAACTTGAGACCTTATTTGTTACGAATTAAAGTTGGAGATCTGTTTTGCGATCGGTACCATATATGGGACTCAAATTGTAAATTACCTTATTTATTTTCTGATTTTTTATATTCGTATGGATTTGGATGTTTTCTGGAATCTACATCATTCATACTATTCTATTATTTGTGAATAAAAATTTGCTTCGACTCTTTTATTAACATTGTTTAATATATGTAGTTACCTTTTAGCTTTGTGGGATGGATATTAAGCTTCGCATTCCATATTATGGCATCACCCCTACCATAATAATAATATAAATTTTATCATCCAAATCTTATAGAACAAATTAACTTCAAACATGCTACCAGTATCGTCTCTGACATTTCGTGGGCTCAGGTTAAAAAGGAAAAAATAGACTCTTATAAACAAAATTGGTGAATAATGTATCCATGTATAATTCCATTAAATTTTAGACTTTAATATTGAGTTGTTCACTGAAATTTTGATTATACAAAGGCTCATTTTTAGGAGTTGTTTCATTGAAAAATCACTTCCATAAAGGGTTCATTTTTAAACAAGTTGTTTCATCGAAAAATTCGATCCACAAGAGCTCATTTTTGGATGAGATATTTTACTAAAAGTTTGATTCTACAAGGCCTCATTAGGACATATACTATTTTTTTCTAAACTAAAGGCCGAATACATGTAAATATGGACCTTTAAAATTGATGGGCTTTGGGCCATTGCACTCAGAAACTGTAAAGCCCCTCGGATTCGGGCACCTGTTTACACTGCATTCGCAATACAACATTCACTGAGCATCGCATTGAGAATATAAAAATACGGGGAAATGTTTCACTTTTCGTATTTCTATCACACCATTCGCATTCAATGTAACAACCACAAATTCAACAATAGTAACATGTGTCACCAGAATTCCACTTCATAATTTCCGTATTTTTATACAACATGTACTAAGAGACTGACAATTATACATATATCACAAAGTATATAGAGAAGAGAAAGAAAAGCATTTACATTATGAACTAATTAAAACTACAACAAAAGTAACGGTACCGTCTGGTATAAACCCAAAAGCCATGAATCATCCACAGCGACTGAGATGCAAGTTGCTTGCCTGTCATACATGAAAGGTAGAAGAGGCGTTAGCAAGCACTAGTACTCTCATATGTCATATTATTAAAATAAGAAGGCATTTAAAATGGTTACAAAAGAAACAAGTAGAAAGGCATGATATTTAACTTTTAACAATTACATGTATTGGGAATGTTTTTCAAGCTATTCTGAATGTAGCTCCAGTGATTTCCCAATGACCCAACATTTTCCAAATATTACATTCAAAAAGTATTTGATAGCATATACTTATATATTGTTCTTTTATCATTTAGATCTTATGTTTGTTGGTATTGGTGATGGGATGATGAGATTCAATCTATTCTCAATTCTATCTGACTTTTCGAATCTAGTGGACAGTCTGTGGTCTTGGTATGTATGTGACCTCAAACTATGACTCTAAGGCATGAAGAGTATCTAAGGGTTGGGTGCCTCCGTAAGCAATGCAATGTGGTGTATTGCATCCTAACTAAGTTCTCAACACGTCCATTAACTTTATAATGAATAACACTAGCTAACAAAACTTATAATTGACTTCATTTCTTAGACCAGATCCATAATGCTTCTCTCTGAATTCAACTGAAACTCCTCCAAATGTAACCCTAGATGATTTAGATGTAGCATCGCCAAGCCTGTTGGCGGAAAAGTAACTAAAACTCAAGCGGTTAGGTAGCCTCCTAAGAGGCTCATCCGACTCACCTTCTTATTGGAAGTGCGGTCCAATAGAGGGAAAGGTCTACTCCAAAACAATGACTCAAAGACGGGTGAGAGAGACTCTCCGAAAAGGTCACTCTGGACGAACCCGAGCAGTATGGGCAAACGAGCTCGTACGAAAAACTAAAATCGAGGATCCTCCACATGGGTATCCTAAAACAGAGGGTCAGCAGACTAGTCAAAAGTCGTGATCCCAACGAGGCGTAAAAACACTACGAGTTTGCGTAATAATTGTGAAAAAGATTGGGATCCTATATCCGTGCACTTGGCAGCCACTGTCTTAACTGAGCTTCCTATCTCCCGCCCAGTTGAGGGTCACTGCGCCCTCGTACGGTCAGGTGTAAGGGCCACCATGACCGGCACTATTAATTATCAATCATTATCAATTTACCAATATTTTCACTTGCTTGACTACTTCTTCGTTCGTCTTTTCTGTGGTCAACTTACAACTCTAGAGTGGTTGCTTCATGAGTATTAAAAGTTATTAGATCTAAAGTGATACTTGTATTTCATGTTGCCACAATCTCGATGATCAACATGCATTAAGCTCCATATTTTACTATTGTTTCTTGGTTTTACATTCCATGATTTATACTTTCACATTGTTAGTGTTATTTCTTGCATATAATATGTTGGATACCATCGTGTATTCTTCTCCAACTATTATATTCTACTACTAGGATTTGTTTGATTACCGGGTTACCCCGAGGTAACCCAGTTTACCCCCCTACATTACTGAGTTGGAATTCCATCACAAATATATGTGACATCACATCACATTCCTTATTCCAACCCCTCATAACCATCCGAAGCTACTATTCATAGGAATTTAGCCCAACCCACCCAATCCTAGTAACCAAACATACCCTAAGGCTTTCTGGGTGTAAGGTAGGCATCTTGTAGTCAAAGGTGTACGGATGATGTATATACCAAACCGCATAATAGTTTAATAAATTTTTTAGAATGTGAGTTTTTTAAAAATTTTCTCTTTTCAAATATATGGCTAGTGCAGGATATATCACAAATGTGTGAACAAAATTCTATGTAATTAATATATATATATATATATCTTTAGTTAACTACATAATTTTCTAAGCATGAAGAACATAAGGTGGAATATTGTGTGTGTGTGTGTGTATGTATGTATGTATGTATGTATATATATATCAACCTTAATGGGTGACTAAAATATAAGCTCTTGAATCTATCCCAGTCTTGAAGTTTTAAAATTTTGAGGAGAAGAAGAATTACTTCTACATAGCAAAAGCTTGAGAACCATTCATATAGTAATTTCAATATTTAAATTTTTAGATGAGTAGAGAACATATAATAACTTAATTTGCTATTCAATCAAGAAGTTCTAATCTTTTAATTGAGACAATAACTTAATTTATAAGTCATGTATAACTCAATTTACATCTTAATTAAGAAATTCTAAATGTTCAATCAAGTAACTTCTGTTTGACACATACTGTTAAGGATCTCCACTTTAGTGAATCTTACCCAATTTTTTAGAATATAGTGGCTAAGTTATAAATTAGTTAAGAATTTTAATCTTTTAACTTTGGCTTGAAATGAGAACATAAATCACTTAATTTATAATTCAAATAGTCTTTCAATTCTAGACAACGGAACAAACAAAACATAACACATTCATTGATTAAATTTATCAATTAAATAAAAAATTTAAATTTTGAATTAGATTAGCAGAAAGACAGAGCTATCTAAAATTAATTAAGAATTTATTTTTTTTTAAATTTTCAGATGAGCAGGAAACACATGTAAGTTAAACCTATAAACCTCATGCAAAAACCCCTTAAATTCCATCATTTTAAAACTTAATAACATGGGATGAAATTCTGGATTTTGAAAATTGGATCAAATTGTGTGAAATTTACACAATTGATCAATCAAAAGGATGTAAATTCATACATGTATGACATCAATAAGGAGAAAAGGAATTGTACCTAACGTTTTCTCTTTGGAGATGGAACAAGGAATAGTGGCTTTCCAATTGCAAGGAGCAGCAATTGGGCTCTAAACTTCTCTTGATACACTGGAATTGAGGTCCAGCAATTGTTGAACAATAACAAGAGCGGGAAGATTGCAGATTTTTGGGGAAAGAAAATAGGAGAAAAGAGGGGTTCCACAGCTGGAATTGGGAAAGGGGAAATGGGTTGGCCATATATAGGAAGAAGGGATTCAAGGGTGATGGCAAGTGGAGGTTTAAATGCCAATTGTAACTTCATTCTGTATTGTACAGAAAATGGAAATTATTTTTCTATTTCTATAACCGAGCATAATGTGAGTCTGCAATAATTTTTTTATTTTTTTAAACAAAACTCTCTCTGTTTAAAAAACTTAAAGTTAACAGATTCGCACCTCGAATGTCGGATTTCTATACGCAATATCTCGATTTGATCATCTCTGAACGACAATCAAAATGAGTATAATATTGATATACTTTTAATTGGGTTTGGATGCTCGAAATGTTCGAGATACGATTTTTGTTTATGGTTAAATTTTATGAAATTAAAATACCAAACGATCTCCGATTGACGAACGATCGATTCTGTTAGTCTTAGTTCGTCGAATCAGATTTTATGGCGATTTCAGTTTGTCTTACGGTTATCGAATACGATGCGATTGATTTTTGGTTGATTTCAACCTAACGACTTTTAATTCACGATCAATTGATCGATTTGGGTTATTTACCATTGACCAACAACTTTATTGAGTTAATCAGACTCAAATTGATTTAGATTCGGGTTTATTTGGTTCCGGATGTTGCAGATGTAAAAACCTTAAAGGCAGTCTCATCCTTGAGACTCGTGTTGAGGTCATAAGGTGTTTCCTTTTGATTTCATATGGTCATAAAAATCGCAAGGGTTTTGAATCCATAAAAACCTCAAAGGGAAAACAAGCTATTTTTTTAAACATGTATATAATTAAATATGCTTGTTTTAATGATTACTTGAGAAAACTGTGGGTATCGTTCCCACGTGTCGGCTTCGATCTCCCACATCGCCTCTTTGACGTTGTGATGGTGCCACAACACCTTGATCAATGGAATCTCCTTGCTGTGAAGCTTCTTCACAGCACTATCTAGTATCTACACTGGCCTCTCCTCATATGTCAAGTCTGGCTCCACGTCAAGATTCTCGTAGCTGATAATGTGTCGAGGGTCGTACACATACTTCCTCAAGTTAGATATGACATCGTGGATAGGAGAAAGATGTGGAGGAAGGGCTACTCAGTAGGCCACCTTCCTCACTCTAGCTAAAAATCTCGAATGGTCCAACATATAGTGGCTCCAGCTTGCCACAAACACCGAATCTCTGTATTCCCTTCATGGGAGATACTCGGAGAAATACCCAATCTCTTACCTATAATTATAGGAATGTGTTCAAATTAAGTTAAAACTTATTAAGTCATATTTGTAAAATAAGTAAGAGAAGAGGATTGGATATTTGAAACTCCAAATCTCTCCTTTGACAATCCACATAACTCTTCTTGCGGCTCTGTACCATCAGAAGCCTCCTCCTCACAAGATCAACAGTTTTCACAGACTCCTCCAAGAGATCCACGGAATATAGAGCACGATCACATAACTTACGCCAATAGAGAGGTGTGAGGCATCTCTGCTCGTATACGGCTTCGAATGGTGTCATATCGACACTGGAATGATAGATGTTGTTGTACGTGAATTCAACCAAAGGCAGGTGGTCCTTACAGGACCCTTTCCACTCCAAAGTGCATACGCGGAGTAAATCCTCAAGTGTTTGTACAGTGCGCTTACTCTGCCCGTCATTCTGTGGATGGTATGCAGAACTCATCTTCAGCTCTGTATGTAGTGTTGTCATGAACTGATGCCAATAATGTGATGTAAACCTCGAGTCTCTGTCAGACACCACCTCGCGCGGTATACCATGAAGTCTGATGATATTATGCATATATAGCCTGGCCAATCTGGATGGTGTATAGGTCATGCTGACAGGTATGAAATGGGCTGACTTGGTCAACCTGTCAACAACAACCCACATAGAATCATGGCCACCTAATGTCTTTGGCAATCTCGTGATGAAATCCATATAGATACTCCTCCCATTTCCACTCATGAATGGGGAGAGACTACAGTAATCCTGGTGGTCTCATGTGCTCTGCCTTGACCATCTGACAGGTCATGCATCTGCTAACATGTTGCACCACATCGAGCTTCATTCCATCCCACCAGATCACGATACATCTTGGTGCTAACTGGATGAATAGATAACCATGAACTGTGTGCCCCATCGAGAATATTGCTGCGCAACTGCTCATTGTTGGCTACAACAACCAGACCTGCCTTCCATAAAATGTAATTTGTCACCACAAAATCATCAATCTCGTCCTTGACATCACGCATGTAACTGTACCGAGTCCTAAGATATGTCTTCTTGACTTCGACGATACGATCCCATAAACTGCTAAATCGTGGAGGCACGACAGTAGATGTAGATGCACTCTCCTGAGGATGTAAATCGGTCAAAGCTGCAAGCATATACCATATGTATAAATAGTTCATCGTACCATCTGCACGAGCTCTCCTGCTAAGCGCATCTGCCACCACATTTTCCTTACTGTGAAGGTAAGAGATCGTGCAGTCGTAATCCTTCACTAGCTCGAGCCACTTACGTTGTCTCATGTTCAACTATTTCTGATCAAAGATGCACTTCAAGCTCTCATGATCTGTGAAAATCTCAACATTCACCCCATATAGATAGTGACGCCAGATCTTCAAGGCGAAGACAACTGCTGCCAACTCCAAGTCATGTGTGGGGTAGTTCCTCTCATGCGGTCTCAACTGTTGTGATGCGTAAGCAATCACATAACCTCTCTGCATCAATACCGCTCCTAGAACTTCTCTAGATGCATCTGTGTAGACTGTATAGTCTGAGTGCTTGAAGGAAGAGTAAGAATAGGCGTTGTAGTCAATCTCTCCTTCAGTGTCCTGAAGGCCTGCTCGCATGAATCATCCCAAATGAATGGAACTCCCTTCTGTGACTACCTGGGAGCAGCTCCAGACCGAATACTTGAACAAGTACTATCCACTCAGCCGGACCAGTGCAGCGAGGGCTCTGATCAACAATTTCACAATGATCCCCAAAGAGCAGTTCCATGAAGCGTGGGAACGATTTCGTGAGCTCATTGACCAGTGTCCACACCATGACATATCCAAGCCCAACTTAGTTCAGAGCTTCTTTTGTGGGCTGACACCGGAGTTGCAGGGGCTAGTCAACGCTTCTTGTGGGGGCTCCTACTTCGCCAAAGATGAAGACCATGTCTGGGCTATCTATGAGGAGATGGCCGAGAACTACATCGCGATGTCCCAGACCCGAGTCTACACTCAAGGGAAGCCCCTTCCATAGGTCGTGTCCTATCAGAGGATAGCACGAGTTGATGTGGGTCCATCTACTACTTCAACAGCTGCAGCACAGGCAGAGTCGTCAGTAGCTGACATGGGCGTCAGCAGCTGACATGGGCGTCATCAGCGAGAAGCTAGACCGCATAGAGACCATTGAGAAGAAGCAGTGCCAAGACATGACGCAGATCGACCAGTGGCACAGACTTTGAGTGACCTGAAGACCCAGATTATGTGTCTCCAGGAGGCACAGATGTCTTCTCAGCCTCGTCTCAGGTCACGGGTTGATCCTAACAGTAGCAGCTCTTCCCAGGTACCATCAGGTTCACCACATCTAGGCGGAGCCAGTCCAGCAGTTGCAGCACCAGCACTCTCAACTACTACCGTCTCAGGACATTCAGATGGTGGTGTACGAGTCGGATCAGCCATTGGTAGTTCTTCCTCTGTCCTCGTACGAGTAGGAGCTGTTGATGGAAGTCAACGGAATTTGGTTTGATCGACAACAGCTTGGGATCCGCTGATATCATCCCGGATTCATATGGTCTATCGGAGGCCCCTCGTCCCAACAACAACCTCCAGCTTAGGGTGGGCAGTCCAGCTAGCACCAACAGTAGCCCCAGTATTCCCAACAACCATCACACCAGTACTAGTCGGGTCCACGTCCCTACCTGTAGGGACAACAATGGAAGCAGCATCCTCAACAACAGTATTCTCAGCCTCCCCCTCACCAGTTCCAGCAGCACCAACATCATTTTCAGCGAAGCAACCCATCCGGTTATCATGGGTCAGCCTATGAGAACCCATCCCTTGATGATCTAGCCCGCCTACTCTTAGACCAGCATGCATCCTTTAGGCGAGAAATGGACAAGTTTCGTCAGGAGATGAGGGAGATAATAAAGGGCAAGCTCGCCATACCAGCTCAGATCGAGCCCAATCCGAACAGCCTCAAGAAGAAATCTGAGCAGGTACACTTCATAGAAACCATCACTCCTAGTGCCTCATTGGTTGATATTTCTTCATACATTTTTTATGCTAATTTTGTATCACTTAGGAGCGGTAGGATGCCAGCCGGCGGTGCCTCATCTGAGCGACTACACCACGATGATTCAGGAGCGCCAAACAAGGAGGATAGCGACGCTGACGCCGCTCATGATGATGTTGATGACGGTAGTGTTGATGCCACCAAGGATGTTGATCCAATCAACAATACTGAGGCCGTCGCTTCTCCAGATGCAGATGGTGGTACTGACACCACCAGATTACCAGATGCTGAGCTAGAGCACGGTGTTGATGCTGCGAAGACAGATGTCGTGGGTGGTACTGAGGCCACCACTTCTATTCCAGTTGTGTCCCCTCCAGTTTTTGTATCTCAGGACTATTTGAAAAACACCCAAAAAATTAATAAAGGAAAGCTTTCTTCATCTTCAAGTCCATATGTGATGCATGATAACCTTTATATGGATTCCATTCCTTCTCAACAGCAGGAACCTTTTCCTAGCCCTCTATCTGAGGAGGGCCCAACCATCCCCTTCCCTCAAGCACTCCACTTGGTGAAGGGGAATAAAAAAGAAAATAAGAAAAAGAACCAGCAGATAGAGTTCAGCCAACAGATGAACGATAGATTCCATATTCAGCTGACTCTATAGGAGGCACATGAGCACATCCCTCTCTTCCAAAAGAACCTAAGAGAGAATACCACTATCCAAAGGAAGAAGAGGAACCATCAAGCAGAAATCCATGTGCTGACCCGTGCCACCTGATTCTCCATCCAGAACCGTCTGCCAGCCAAGAGGTCATATGCAGGAGCTCTCAATGTCAGATGTCACATTCATGAGCAGAGATTTGATCGTATTCTATTAGACAACAGCTCTTCCATCAACCTACTCTGATGACCGAGGGATCTCTCACTATCGAGCTAAGGTAAAAATACCCGGTGTCGTTGTGACCCGAATAGAGAGACTCAGCCAATCAAGAAGAATCAGACCACCAAAAGAAATCAAACAATCAAAAATCCTAAAAGCGGTCTCGCTATTTGTTTAACCTGGTATAGCGACCAGGGTCGAACTCAAGGAGCACGGGTCGGCCAAGTGGCCTGCGAAGTAGTCAGAAATAGAAATAAAATAAAGAAATATATTTTTGATGGATTTTATAAATTTTTAAATTTTTTTGTATTTTTAAATATGAAGAAAATAGAAAACAAGGCAAAAAGAGCGACTTCAACAATTTATTCAACACATCCAAATAACTCAGAAAAATATAATAAAAATATTTTTAGGTTTCATGATTTTTTAGTATTTTTGGTAATTTTCTCAAAATTTTGTGATTTTTAGTTGATTTTGTAAAAATAGAAAAAGGCAAAAATAAGGAACTAATGTGCAGCCAGATTTGAAAGGCTAATTAAAAATATATAATTAGCCCCTAAAACTCTGGAGACAATTTTTATGAAAACCAGAAATAAAAACTAAGCTACAGAAACCAAAATTGCAATTTTTATTTTTTTTAGAATTTTTAATAATTTTTATAAGGTTTTTAGGGTTTTTTAATTTTAGGGGTTTTACAAGTCCATATCAAGTGAAATTTGGAAGCTGAAAGACACAGAAACAATCAAACACAAATTTTTTTAGAATTTTTGAATGATTTTTTATATTTTTAATTGATTTTATATACCAAATAGTAGCAAAAATAGGGGTTTTTGATTTTTTAAAAATAGCAAACAGTAATAAAACTGTCCCAAAAAATTGTGAAATTTTTACACAATGGCAGGGGCCACGTATCCAAATTTCATAAGATTTAGAGTTTATTTGATATTTTATTCAATCATAAAACAAGTCCCAGCACACAAGGACCTAAACGCAATAAAAATAAGTTTCAGGGCTTAAGCGAAACACGTGCAGAAACCCTAGGGGGTCAAATATAAATTTCACGCTACTTCAGTACATGTTCCAAACAACCACGCACATGGATATATATGCAAATTTCCAAAATATAACTTCAATACATAACGGCCATAAAACCCAAGCCCTTACATGTAATTAACCCAGAAAAGTCACGTGGCGAAGCACGTGCATCCACAAAACAGGGATTAAAATGCAAATACAATAAACCACAGATCCTGATATGCAAATTATCCAAGTGTGCTAATTTATTTACTAGACTAAACAAGAACTGAAATAAACAGCAGGGGGTGTGGCGCAAATTACCCAGCCAAAGCGTGTGCGGGTCACGTGGGGGTGACATGTCAGAAGGAGAGTGGTTGCTCGCGTGCGGCTCTGATGACGCCTCCTGGCAGATCTGACGGACAGGACGAGGAAGTGAACGTGGGATGCATGTGGCCATCAGATCATGGATCTAACGGCCTAACCCTGGTAGACGAACAGCTCTGATGAAGTCTGGACGTGAGGCGTGATCCGACGGTGGATAAGGTGTCTCGAAGAACACCTCCTGGATGAACTTTTCCGGCGAGCTGGAGTAGCTGTGTGTGTCTGATGGATGATCGGCAAGAGGGGTTCAACGCGCCTTGTCGCTCCACGTCTGGTGGTGGTGGCAGATGAAGCTTCCAACGGTCAGATCCTCCGACGAGGGAGGAAGGACCTAGGCTACTCCGGCGAGGGGTGCAAGATGCGGCTCAGGGGGGTAGCTTGCTCTTATTCTCCTGCAAAGGAATGCTCGTGCTCGGAGGAAGACTCTGGTATGGGTTATTGGCGAAAAAGCAAAGGGAAGCGAGGTGGTTTGGCGAAGGGAGGTCCCGGCAGAGGTGGCGGAAGGGACCAAGCCCGATCTTGGCTTGGATAGCCAAGATCGAGGTGATCAGATCGTGGGAAGGAAGGTGATGATGGGTTGGTGCGCTTATCTATACGGTGAAGATGAAGTGTCGGGGCTCTGGCCACTGGGGCGGAGCAGGCAGAGCAAGATATGAACGATCAAAGCTACTCGACGAACTAAAGGCTAAAGGAAGTACCTGATGGTCGGACGCGTCTAGGTTGGAGCTCTTGGGTCTCCTACGGTCTTCGCCTCGATGGAGCGACACCTTTAGAGGCTCCGGCTATGCCGGCGGCGGAGCTCGACGACGATGGTCGTGGGACCTAGGGCAAACACCTCCAAATCCTCGCTGTGACACCCTCAATCACTCGCTGTCACTCAAGGATGATGGTGGAGGTCACTGGGAATGTAAACGGAGCCAAAGGTGGCGAGGAATGCGGCTGGAGCTGAGGTTTTATACTGTAGGGATCCGAGAAAGAAGGAGATCAGGCGCGCAATCCAAATCTCAGATCCCTAAGATGATTCCCGGGCGTGAATCTCGGATGTGAGAGCTGCAAATGGAGCCCGGGATTTAAGGAAATAGTTGGCGGACTGATCCGGGAAAAAAACAGAGAAAGTCAGGTCGAAGACCGGGTCCGCGAGGAGGTGGTCATGGGGGGAGAGTTGACCGGGGGTCAACAATCCCCCGTAGACCAATGGGAAAATTCCATTGGAAAAAAGATTTAAAAATTCATTTTAAAATAGAAAAAGGCTTTATTTCAAAATATTTGAAAAATAAAAAGTGTTTATTTATTTTTCAAAGTGTTTTTTAGTGATTTTTATTTATTTTTTTGAAAAATAAATTATGTATATACATTATATTATAAACATGTATATGTGCCTATGTATTTTTTATTTTTATTTTTATTTTTTTATTTATGTATAATTATCCCAATTTTATATTTTATTTATTTACATCATAAATTTTGGGATATATAATAAATTTTATTTAATTTTTTATTAATTATTTACAAGGGTGAAATAAATAGGTCTTTTATTCATATATACATGGTATATGTACTCTGAGAAGAGAGAAAATTATTTTTTATTTTTATTTTATTTTCCTATTTTTATTTTATTTTTAGAAATATATACAAAATATGGGGAACACATAAATATTTTTATTTTTAGAAAATAAAATATTTACATTAGAGGGAGTATATGTACAAGGTTGAGTCACCCTATCTCTCTACTTATTTTATTTTGCGGCCAGGCCCATATTGAGCCCTCCCTTGGGTTTAGGTCACTCAATATTTATTCTAAATATTTCCCTCTTTTCTTTATTTCTTTATTCTTTTATTTTTGCACAAAAACATGCTAATTATGGGTATTTACACAATGCATGCTTTTTGGTAAATTATTCTATTTACAAACATATACACGATGTTTTGCAAAGGTTTTTAGCTAAAATAAAAGAATAAAGAGTGATGAATGAGAATTCATCACCCCCTATACTTAACTTTGCTTGTCCCTTAACAAACACTTATTTGAAAAAGAAGTGAAAAAGAGAAAAGAAAAAGAAAAAGAGGGGAAAAAGAATGAATCAATGTTGATTATTAAACTAGCCTTCATTAAATTGAAGTATGGAGCTCAGTCAGATCTTTGGATTATTAATGTGTCAGAACCTTATTTAGAGTTAGGTTTAAAACTTAACAGCCTCTAAGTTCCACTAATCTATAGTCAAGACTCCTCAATAATTCCAGATCAGAACAAGTCTACATACACAAACCCTGAAGACCATGAAACTCTTCTTGTACTGTGTATGTGAGGTATAGCTCTCCACCTCAGAAGTAGCAAAATGACAACCCTCCCCAACAAGGTAACTCTGATACCCTAGTCAAGCCACTCTTTCATTGAGGAACGAGGTATTCCCTTCTAAGTTCAAGTTCAACCGGCTCAAGAAGAGAGGGAAGAAGAGAATGGACCATGGCCAGTGTAGCCATCTATCCTTGGGAGCTCAACCAGTGTAGCTAAGTCTCCCTGCTGCAAGCTTCATAAGATGGAACATGGATACCAAGCTTTGCTTATTGCACTATATACACTCCGGTGGGATTATCATTTTCTATCAGACCCACGACTTTTTGGAGTTATTCTTTTCTTTTTGCATTTTTTTAATGTGCATATTTACAACATATCTACAAAGTACAACATATATACATAAGGAGTTTTTCCTCTTGAGACAGTAGACTATCCCTCTTTTGAAGCATTATTGCAACCCACAACTCCTATCGTTAGACCTCATGGTGACCAAACCAAGTTGAGACGCACTTCCTTCACTATAAGAAGAAGAGAGGTTCCGCCTAGAAGTACTACCCTCATATGCTACCCCAAGTCAGAGAAGACTGCCTCACTACCTCATCCATAGAGAGCTCGGTGTAAAGTGGTGGTCCAAGTAAAGCCATTGTCTGAAAGAGTCATGTGTGTGTTGTTAAGTGCTCTACTTAGGCTCATCAAGATGACATATGATCATAACCTAGTGGACTCAAAGGATTAAGTCACCATGGACCTGAAAAGTCTCAACCCTAAGCCCTATAAGGTTCCTCTTAGAATTAGGTGGATTGAGATCTTAACCAAGCTCCATTTTTCAATTTAATTCCAGGCTAGTTTAAATGTCAACTATGATTCAGGAAAAACTATACAAATATTTACATATGTACAAAGATGCAATTTACAAAATTTTACAAATGTACAAAATTTTTGAAAAAATGTTTTGAAAACATGGATGTATGCATGAATGCAAGTTTTGCAAATTATTTACACAAGTTTACACAACGTTTTCGCAAACTTTTGATTTTCAAAACATTTTATAAAAATTTTGTACTATATACATAATTTTGATATGAAAACATTTGCAAACTATTTACACAAAAGATTTTTACAAACATTTTTACAAAAATAATTTTGTACAAATAGCTATGTATGTGCAATACAAGAATTTTATTTACAAGGAAAATTTTTATTTTTTATGGATTTTTGGGTTTTTAACCATTTTTATTTATTAACACACTCACACAAAGTACGAGTTATGGATAAAGTATATATGAAATATATACGACACCCCTCATATACTTAGCTCGAACGATGTCCTCAGAGTCAAGAGCGATGAAGAAGACATAACTCGTGCTTAGTATAGGGAAGTGAAAAGAAAATCTATATACAAAGACGAACGAAAGAATAGAAATGAAAGAGAGGATCTCGGGGGTTTCCCCCTATACTTAGGATCAAGTAATCCTAAGTATAGCAGACTGTATACAAAGGGAAATCTGAGTGGAGAATGTACAGGGTCTACCGCCCCTATACTTAGGGTAAAATATCCCTAAGTATAGACAATAAAATAGAGGTAGAAATGAATCAAAAAAAACTCAAAAGTCTCACCCCCTATACTTAGGGTAAAGTGCACCCTAAGTCTAGCAACGCCGAAGATGCAAAAGGGGTGTTGGACTGAATAATAGTGTGATTTGGACAAATGGATCTATACAAGTCGGGAGAACAGTGATAATCAGGCGTGAGATGCAATAGATGTGAGTCAAGAGACCACATCTCACGCAAAATGAATCGGGGCAATGTCAACGACCAGCGGCTCATGATCTAGATATGGTTTGAGCCGCTTCCCGTTAACACGAAAGGTATTCTCAGAAGACAACTCAGATATATCAATACTCCCATTGTCATGTACCTTTCTAACCAGATAGGGTCCCTTCCATTTGCTCTATAGCTTCCATGGAAATAATCTCAACCTGGCATCGAACAACCATACACGTTGTCCTGGCTCAAACTGCTTGTGGCTGATATGAGAATCATGCCACTCCTTCATTCTCTCCTTGTACTTAAGGCTGCTCGAAAAGGCTGCATTACGAAGCTCCTCCAAGGCTGCTAACTCCGCCCTCCTCTGATCTCCTACACTCACTAGATCCATAATAATGTTTGTGACTGCCCAGAGTGACCTATGTCTAAGCTCAACAAGTAAATGGCAGGGCTTTCCATAAACGAGGCGAAAGGGAGATGTACCCAAAGGCGTCTTGAAAGACGTCCGATCTACCCACAAGACCGAGTTCAAAAGCTGTGACCAATCCTTTCGGTCAGGGCGGACGGCCTTTTGCAATATAGTCTTGATCTCCCTGTTCGACACTTCAGCAAGACCATTGGTCTGAGGATGATACGGTGTGGCTACTCGATGGTCTATGCTGAACTCGCTAGCAAGGGCCATTACCTTGTCATTGACGAAATGAGATCCCCCGTCAGATATTAAGACTCTAGGAACCACGAACCATGAAATGATAGGGGATGGCCTCAACCCAACGACTAACATAATCAACGGCCAATAGAATGTATTCAAATCCCTGACTCCTAGGGAATGGACCCATGAAATCGATGTCCCATGCGCCAAAAACCTTACAAAAGTGAATGGGCTGCATCGGCGTCATATCACGTTGTCCACAAGTGCCCATCCTCTGACAGTCAGTACACCTCTTCACAAACTCATCGGAGTCCTTGAAGAGGGTAGGCCACCATAGGCTGGATTGGAGTACTTTCTGTGGCGTTATCCTCCCAGAGTGATGTCCTCCTGCCTCAAGCTTGTGGTAGTAAGTGAGGATGTTGTGGTGCTCCTCCTGAGGAATGCACCTACGCCAGATGCTATCCCCTCCTTCATGATAAAGGACGGGATCCTCCCAATGGTATAACTTGGCCTTCGCGGGGAAGGTCTCAAGTCGCTGCCTGGGCTAATCTTGTGGAACCTTCTTGGCAACAAGAAAGTCCACAATATTGGCGTACCACGGGAGAGAGGCGATAGCAAGGATTGCCTCATCTGAGAAGGTCTCACAAATAGGCTCGATCTGCTCGGAATCCTCAAGAAACTTCAATCGGGAGAGATGATCCGCCACCACATTCTTGACTCCAGGCTTTTCCTTAATCTCTATGTCAAACTCCTGGAGTAGAAGGATCCATCTGGTCAATCTGGCTTTGGCATTCTTCTTTGCCATGAGATACCTCATGGCGGTATGATCAGTGAAGATGGTCACTCTAGATCCAATGATGTAAGATCTGAACTTATCTAGGGTGAAGACTACGGCTAGCATCTCCTTCTCAGTGACGGTGTAGTTCTGATGAGTGGCATCTAAAGTCCGGCTAGCGTAGTGAATAGGAAAGGGGACTCCATCCCTCCTTTGTCCCAGCACGGCCCCTACGACAAAATCGGAGGCGTCTGTCATGATCTCGAATGAGAGAGAACAATCAGGCGGCTGGAGGACAGGAGCCTCTACAACTAGACTCTTGAGAGTCTTAAATGACGCTAGACACTTATCATCCACAATGAACTCGGTGTCTTTCGTCAGGAGATCAGTCAACGGTCAGGAAATCCGGCTGAAATCATGAATCAATCATCGGTAGAAACCGACGTGCCCTAGAAAAGACCGTAACTGCTGCAAGTTGGACGGTGGACTGAGTTTCCTAATGATATCCACCTTGGCCGGATCAACCTCCATGCCCCTGTTGGAGATGATATGGCCAAGCACCATCCCTTGAGTCACCATGAAGTGACTCTTCTCCCAAGAAAGCACTAGGTGCACCTCAATACATCGCTGGAGGACGCGGTCTAGGCAATCAAGACAAGAATCGAATCCGTCGTCGTAGACCGAGAAGTCGTCCATGAAGATCTCCAAGCACTTCCCCCACCATGTACGAAAAGATGGACAACATGCACCTCTAGAATGTCGCCGGAGCGTTGCACAATCAAAAGGGCATCCGTCTGAAAGTATATGTCCTAAAGGAACAGGTGAATGTAGTCTTGTCCTGGTCTTCTAGCGCAATGTTCACCTAGTTGTATTCGGAGTACCCGTCCAAGAAACAGTAATGGCTCTTACCTGCCAATCTCTCTATAATCTGATCAATAAAGGGTAGGGGAAATGATCCTTCTTGGTGGCATGTTTCAATCATCTGTAGTCCACACAGACCCGCCAAGAAGTGGGTACTCAGGTAGCAATCTCCTCTCCAGACTCACTGACAACTGTGGTGATGCCCGTCTTCTTGGGCACCACATGCAATGGACTGACCCACTTGGAGTCGGAGATGGGGTAGATAAAATCGACGCTCCACCATTTCAAGATCTCCTTCATGACAACATCTCGAAGGTTCAGGTTTAGCCACCGCTGGAACTCACACGACGGCTTCGCATCCTCCTCGAGATAGATATGGTGGGAGCACAAGGCCAGACTTATCCCCTAGAGATCAGCTACACTCCATCCTATCGCCTTGCGGTTCTTTTCAAGAAACCCCATCAGACGGGATTCCTACTCTCTAGTCAAATCCGCTGAGATAATGACTGGGCACATCTCTGGCTCGCCTGCAAGGAACCTATACTTCAGCGATGACGGAAGCAGCTTCTGCTCTGAACAACTCAGTGCTGGCGGATCTGGCCTCTGAAAGGTCTGAGTGAATGCGGCCAAATCTGCATGGGAGAATGAGAACTCTCGCTCGTAATCTGAATCTGGTGAAGGGTGCTCTGCTGGTGTGTCTCTGCTCTGTGTTGAATCAGCCTCCTCCCTAGATGTAGGCTTTGTGGAAGTCAGACACGGTATCAAATCATCAAACTCAACCCAGTCGAAATCTGACTCCGAGGGATCTGTATCAGAATCACAATCAAAATCTGCCTCACGATTGGGAACCGACTCTGCTGCCTGAGATGTATCCTGGACCAGGGGTGCACTCTCCAAGCTCTCCTCTGCTATCATCTGTGCATCAGCAAACTCTAAAGGTGAGAGCATGGCATGTACTATTGGGTCTGCCCAAACTGCCTCGTCATCTGTGATCACAAAGTCGCAGTCCTGGTGGATGTCTCGCCCTGCCTCTGTCATCTGCTCTGAATCTGAAGTCGGCTCGGAGCAAGCTGAATCTCTGGCTCTAGTCTCCTCGGTCGTCTCTATTTGTATACTCTCACCCTCGACGCGAAAGTATACCTTCCCGCTATCATGATCGGACACTGCCTTGGTTGTGGCCAAGAACGTGCATCCTAAAATGATGGGGGTATCGGTCACGGACTCAGGGATCTCTATGTCCAACACAACGAAGTCTACAGGGAATTTTAGGCCCTGAATCGTGACGGCAACGTCCTTCAGCAACCCCTTCGGCCTCTTGATAGATCGATCAATGATGACACAAAAATCGAGCGACTAAGGTAAAGGTACTAAACGGTCGTCGCGACCTCAATCACTCGGTTGTGTCAATCAAGAAAAATAGACCACCAATATAAAAATCAACTCGAAAATCAATAGCGGTCTTGCTATTAATTTAACCTGGTATAGCGACCAGGGTCGAACACAAGGAGCACGAATTGGCCTCGCGGCCTACGAAGTAGTCAAAAAGAAAGGAAAAAGAAATAAAAAGGTATTTTTGGTGGTTTTTAAGTCTTTTTATATTTTTTTGGATTTTTGAGATATTAAGAAAACAAGGAAAACAATCAAAGCAAGCAATTCAACTATTTATTTAATGCACTAAAAATCAACCAAAAATTCAAATAAAAATATTTTTGTGTGTTTTATAATTTTTACTGTTTTTAATGAATGTTTGGGATTTTCTGATGTTTATTTAATTTTCTAAAAATAAAACAAGGTCAGAAACTGTAGGTACTGTCCAGCCGAGCTTAAGGGACTTAGATAAAATATCTAAGAGTCCCCAATAAGCCTGGAGGTATTTTTCTTGTATAGAGAAGAAAACAAGGAAAATTTGAACACCTAAATTATTATTTTTGGGTTTTTAGTTTATTTATTAGAATTTTTATATAATTTTAAGTTTTTTTCAATTTTTAGGTGTTTTAGGTAATGAAAAATAGCCCAAATTGGCTATAAAATCAAGCTCAATAGAAGAAACAGTAGGTAATTTTTTGTAATTTTTAGATAGGTTTTAATATTTTTTTGTGATTTTCAAAGTTAAACAGTAAAGAAAATGGATGTTTTTGAATTTTTAAAAAATATCAAAACAAAACAATAATGTCTCCAAAAATTCCAAAAAATTTTACACTATGGCAGGAGCCATGTGTCCAATTTTCATTGGATTTGGAGTTAATTTGCTATTTTATTTAAAATCAAAACCAACACATAGTGCACAAGGACCTAAACGCAAATAGTGAAAATTCTGGGGGGTCCGGTGCAAAATTCCCACAAAATCACGTGTGAAGCACGTGTCTGGGGCACTCAGGGACCTACTTGCAATAAAAACTAAGTCCTTGGATAAATAATAACTAGTATTAAAAGTCCAGGGGGCTTGTTGTAAAATACCCAACAATAAACGCACATGCACAAATATTTCACGCACAAGGGTATAAATGCAATTTTCTAAAAATATTCATTCATTAAGTAACATCCAGAACTACAAGGGTGTCAACACAAATACACCTAAGAAATCATGTGACGATGCACGTGGTCCACATAGACAGGGGTATAAATGCAAATAAAGAAAGTATGGGGTCCTAAGTGCAAAATGTTCGGAACAAAATGAACTTGATAAAATATTTACAGGACTAACTAATAAATGCGAAAAGAAGAGGGGCCTAAGAACAAATTACCCCTTATTAAATATCGAGGGCTGGATGTGCGCCACGCGGAAGATCTGACGGTCGAGGAGGCACGGCGCACAACAAAAGAACCCTCGGCGCGATCGAGCGGCTAGGAAGCTCCCACGTGGAAGATCTAACGGCTGAGGTGCGTCGTGGGTGAACGAAGGGCTTCCGCTCTGATCGGACGGTGGAGACTCAGCCACGTGGATGATCGAACGGGTACAAGACGCTGTGGCTAAGCCTCGCTGAGCCAACGGTGCGGATCGAATCTTCAGATGATCGGACGGTCAGAGCTGCTCCGCGAATAGATGGTTGGGATGCGAACTGGAGCTGAAGGTCGATCGGACGGCTGCTGAGGATGGAGGACAAACAGTTCGCCAGCGAACTTGGCCGGACTCGTGCTGGCACAAGAGTCCTCTCCGGAGGCCACGGATGATCGGAGAAGAAGCGTGGAGGCCTTCCGCGTCTGCTGGAGGTCTCCGATGACCCAGCCGAGCTCTGAAGAGCCCCGGCAAGGTCGGCGGAGACGGAGCTGCTGGACCTGATGGTCCAAGCCCTCAGATGGGCTTGGATGAACCTGCAAAGTATGTCAAACAACTCGCGGGTCGAGGGCAAACTGCCTCGACCCCGTTAGGCGGAGTGGAAGTGATCGGGGGGTCGGTACGGGCGAGCTCCGGCGAGGGTGTGGACGGAGGAGCTCGAACCCCAGCTCCTGTGCGAGATGGGTTGAGTGGATGGGTGCAGAACGTGCGCGGGAGGAAGGCGGAGGCGAGGGTGGATTCCAATGATCGAACAGAACGATGAGGTGGTCGGAATCGAAGGAAGGCGACAGCGGCGCGAATTGGGGATAATCGAAAATTAAAGAAAAAGAAAGGGAAAAGGGTCTACCTGGGTGGATGGTTCGACTGGGAAGAAGCTTGCGCAGCTCCTGGTCCTTGCCTCGAGGAGCGTCGACCTCCGAGGCTCGAGCTCCAGCTCTGGGCGGAGCACGGCGGTGTATCTCGCCGGATCAGTGATTCACTGCCCCTCTCCTCGCTGCGACAGCACCTGGAGCGAGCTGTCACTCTCACTCGAGCGCTGGAGGTCACTGGGGGTGGAGCGAATGAGCCAAAGATGGAAATGAAGGTGGCGGAGCTCGAGCTATATACGATGGAGGGTCCGGAAAGATGAGGTCGGGTAGGGCAATGGAGTGCGCGGATCTCGAGGCGGGGGCTCCGGCGAGGGTCTCGGATGTTTCATGAATGAATCGGATCCGGGGTTTAGACGAGAGGGGATCGGGTTTAGGTACGAAATTAGGGAGAAGTCGGGTCGGGCACCTAACCCGTGGGAAGTGGTCCTGGGGGGGCAGTTGACCGGGCGGTCAACAATCCCCTGGACCAATGGGAAACGGCCGCGTGGCAAATGTTTAGAAATTAAATTAAAAATAGAAAACGGCTGAATTATTAAAAAGTCAAAACATGAAATATTTTTGTTTTAATTTTTTCTATTTTTAATGATTTTTAATTAATTTTTCAAAATAAAAATAAGATATTTACATAGTAGGGCTAGATATAGGTATATATACAATATATAGAATTTTAATTTTGATTTTTAATTTGTTATTTTTATACAATTTTATTCCCATTTTATATTTTATTTATTTATATCATAAAATAAGGAATAAAAAATATTTTTATTTTATTTTTATTATTTATATACATAGGTGAAATAAATAGATATGTACATATATATACATGGTATATTTACAATATATTTTTAGGTTTTTAATTTTGTTATTTTTATTTTGTTTTTGTTTTAATTTATTATATTTATTTACACCATAAGACATAGAATATGTACAAGATTTTTGGAAATTAATTTTATTTATTTATAAGGCTAAATAAATAAATATGAGTGGACTATATACATGGTGAAAGTGATGTTTTTTTCTTTTTAATTTTTCTATTTTTATCTTGTTTTTATATATATAAATATATACAAATATTTACAAGCCTATTTTAATCTATTTTTGGGAGGAAAATATTTTTATTTTATTTACATAAATATTTACACACATGAGCCCCTATCTCCCTCTACTTTGGCTTTTATGCGGTCATGCCCATGCTGAGCCCTCCCTTGGGTTAGGTTGCTCAATATTTATTCTAAATATTTCCCTCTTTTTCGTTTTAATCTTTATTCTTTTATTTTTGCACAAAAACATGCTAATTATAGGTTTTTACACAATGCATGCTTTTGGTAATTATTTCTATTTACAACTATATACATGCATTTGCAAAGGTTTTTGTAGCTAAAATATAAGAATAAAGAGTGATGAATGAGTATTCATCACCCCCCTATACTTAACTTTGCTAGTCCCTTAGCAAACACTTATTTGAAAAAGAAGTGAAAAAGAAATAAAGAAAAATAAAAAGAGAATGTACATGGATCAAGGCTGATTATTAAACTTGCCTTCATTAAATTAAGGTATGGAGCTTCGATCAGATCTTTGGATTATTAATGTGTCGGAACCTTATTTGGACTTAAGCCTAAAACTCAACAGCCTCAAAGTTACATTAATCTATAACCAAGACTCCTCAATGCTCCAGGTCAGAACAAGTCATCAATCACAAACCTTGAAGACCATGAATCTTTTCTTGTACTGTGAATGTGAGGTCCAAGCTCTCCACCTCAGAAATGGCAACTTGACAACCCTCCCCAACAAGGTAACTCTATGACCTCAATCTGGCCACTCTTTCCTCGAGGAGCGGGGTATTCCCTTCTAAGTTCAAGTTCAACCGGCTCAAGAAGAGGAGGAAGAAGAGAATGGGTCAAGGCCAGTGTAGCCATGTACCCTTGGGAGCTTGACCAGTGTAGCCAAGTCTCCCTGCTCCAAGCTACATAAGGTGAATCATGAACTCAAGCTTTGCTTATTGCACTCTATATACATACTCCGGTGGGATTATCATTTTCTATCAGACCCACCACTTTTTTTGGAGTTATTTTCTGTTTGCATTTTTTTTCAAGTGCATCTATACAACATATACATGTGCAGCATATATATAAGGAGTTTTTCCTCTTGAGCCAGTAGACTATCCCTCTTTTGAAGCTTTATTGCAACCCACAACTCCCGTCGTTAGACCTCATGGCAACCAGACCAAGTTGAGACGCACTTCCTTCACTAAAAGAAGAAGAGAGGTTCCGCCTAGAAGTACTACCCTCATATGCTACCCCAAGTCAAGGAAGATTGCCTCCTCACCACCTCATCCGTAGAGAGCTCGGTGCATAGTGTTGGTGTCCAAGTAAAGCCATTGTCTATATGAGTCATGTGTTGTTGTTAAGTGCTCTACTTAGGCTCATTAAGATGACATGTGATCATAGCCTAGTGGACTCAAAGAATTAAGTCACCATGGACCTGAAAAGCCTTAAACCTAAGCCCTATAAGGTTCCTCTTAGAAGTTAGGTGGATTAAGATCTTAGTCAAGCTCCATTTCTCAATTTGATTCCAGGCTAGTTTAAATGTCAACTGTCATCCAGAAAAACTATATACATATGTACAAAAGATGCTATTTACACAAATTTTACAAACATGCAAAATTTTTGAAAAATGTTTTGAAATCATGAATGGATGATGCATGAGGTGCAAGTTTTGCAAAAAGATATTTACACACATTTACACAAGATTTTTGCAAACTTTTGATTTCCAAAACATTTTGGAAAAATTTTGTACTATATACATAATTTTGATAAGAAAATATTTACACAAGCTTTACACAAAAGATTTTTGAAATCATTTTTACAAAAATAATTTGTACACTAGCTATTTATGTGCAAATAAAAGAATATTTATGTACATGAAAATTTTTAAAAAATTTTAATTTTTTGTGATTTTTAGGGATTTTAGCCATTTTATTTATTAACACACTCACACAAAGTACGAGTTATGGCTAAAGTATATATGAAATATATACACACCCCCCTATACTTAGCTCGAACGATGTCCTCAGAGTCAAGAGCGATGAAGAAGACATAACTCGTGCTAGGTATAGGGAAGTGAAAAGAAAGGCTATATACAAAGATGAATGAATAAAATAGAAAGTCAAGAGGGTCTCGGGTCTTCCCCCTATACTTAGGATCAAGTAATCCTAAGTATAGCAGGCTGTACACGAAGGGAAAACCGAGAGGAGAATGTACAGTGTCTACCCCCCCATACTTAGGGTAAAATATTCCTAAGTATAGGCAGCAAAAACAGGGGTAGAAAGAAACAAAAGAAATACCCGAAGGTCCTACATCCCCCTTATACTTAGGGTAAAGTGCACCCTAAGTATAGCATAATCAACAGATGAAGTAAGGGATGTGGGACTAAAGAATGTAGTGATATAGACATCTGGATCTATACAAGGCGGAAGATCAGTGAAACTCAGGCGTGAGATGCCTTAGATGTGAGTCAAAGACCACATCTCACGCAAAATGAACAGGGGCAAGATCAACGACCCGCGGCTCATGATCTAGAAATGGCTTGAGCCGCTGGCCGTTCACTCGAAAGGTACTCTCAGAAGACAACTCGGATATATCAATGCTACCATTGTCGTGTACCTTTCTCACCAAGTAGAGTCCCTTCCACTTGCTCTGTAGCTTCCCTGGAAATAAACGAAGCCTCGCATCAAACAGCCATACTCTCTGTCCAATCTCAAAATGCTTGTGGCTGATGTGAGAATCATGCCACTCCTTCACTCGCTCCTTATAATGTAGGCTGTTTGAGAAGGTGGTATCTCTCAACTCCTCCAGGGCTGCTAACTCTGCCCTCCTCTGGTCTCCTACACCATATGGATCCATAAGTATATCAGTAACTGCCCATAGTGACATGTGCCTCAGCTCAACAGGTAAATGGCACGGCTTTCCATATACGAGGCGAAAGGGAGATGTGCCCAATGGTGTCTTGAAAGACGTCCTATATGCCCACAAGACCGAGTCCAAAAGCTGTGACCAATCCTTTCGGTCAAGGCGGACGACTTTCTCCAATATAGTCTTGATCTCCCTATTCGACACCTCAGCTAGACCATTCGTCTGTGGATGGTAAGGTGTAGCAACACGATGGTCTATACCGAACTCGCTAGCAAGGGCCTTCACCTGGTCGTTGATGAAATGAGACCCCCCATCTGAAATCAAAACTCGAGGGACCCTGAATCGCGTGATGATGTGCTTCCTCAAAAATCTGCAAACTGTCCTTGCATCAGCGGCTCGGGCGGGGATAGCCTCAACCCAACGACTAACATAGTCCACGGCCAACAGAATGTACTCGAATCCCTGACTCTTAGGGAATGGACCCATGAAATCGATGCCCCATGCGTCAAAAACCTCACAGAAGTGAATGGGTTGCATCGGCATCATATCACGCTGTCCACAAGTGCCCATCCTCTGACAGTCAGTACACCTCTTCACGAACTCATCAGAGTCCTTGAAGAGGGTAGGCCACCACAATCTGGATTGGAGCACTTTCTGTGCCGTTCTCCTCCCAGAATGATGTCCTCCTGCCTCAAGCTTGTGGCAGTAAGTGAGGACGCTATGATGCTCCTCCTGAGGAATGCACCGACACCAAACGCTATCCCCTCCTTCGTGGTAAAGGATGGGATCCTCTCAGTGGTAGGACTTGGCCTTCGCAAGGAAGGTCTCAAGCCTCTGCCTGGGCCAATCTTGTGGGACTTTCCCAGCAACGAGAAAGTTCACAATATCGGCATACCACGGGAGTGAGGCGATAGCAAGGATCGCCTCATCTGGGAAGGTCTCACAAATGGGATCAATCTGCTCAGACTCCTCAGGCTGCTCTAAACGGGAGAGGTGATCCGCCACTACATTCTTGACTCCAAGCTTGTCTTTGATCTCAATGTCGAACTCCTGGAGTAGAAGGATCCATCTAGTAAGTCTGGCCTTGACATCCTTCTTTGCCATGAGGTATCGGATGGCGGTGTGATCAGTGTACAAGGTCACTCTATATCCAATGATATAAGATCGAAACTTATCTAGGGCGAACACTACGGCTAGCATCTCCTTCTCTGTGACGGTATAATTCCGCTGCGCGGAATCCAATGTGCGGCTAGCGTAGTGAATAGCAAAGGGGACTCCATCCCTCCCCTGTCCCAGCACGGCCCCTACGGCAAAATCAGAGGCATCTGTCATGATCTCGAATGGGAGAGACCAATCAGGCGGCTGGAGAACAAAAGCCTCAATCACACACTGCTGGAGAGTCGCAAAGGACGAAAGACACTTGTCATCGATAAGGAACTCGGTGTCTTTCGTCAAGAGGTCAGTCAACGGCCGGGCAATCTTGCTGAAATCATGAATGAATCTCTGATAGAACCCAACATGCCCCAGAAATGACCGTAGCTGCCTCAAATTGGACGGCGGTGTGAGTTTTCTAATGACATCAACCTTGGCCGGATCAACCTCCATGCCCCTGTTGGAGATGATATGGCCAAGCACCGTCCCTTGAGTCACCATGAAGTGACTCTTCTCCCAAGAAAGCACCAAATGGACCTCTATACATCGCTGGAGTACTCGGTCTAGGCAGTCAAGACAGGAGTTGAATCCGTCGCCGTAGATCGAGAAATCGTCCATGAAGACCTCCAAACACTCCCCTACCATGTCCGAAAAGATCGACAACATGCATCTCTGAAAAGTCGCAGGGGCATTGCATAGCCCAAATGGCATGCGTCGGAAGGCGTATGTGCCGAAGGGACAGGTAAAGGTGGTCTTCTCCTGATCCTCAGGAGCGATGGCCACCTGGTTGTAGCCCGAGTACCCATCCAGGAAATAGTTATGGCTCTTCCCTATCAGTCTCTCAATGATCTGGTCAATAAAAGGCAGGGGGAAATGGTCCTTCTTGGTGGCCTAGTTGAGTCTCCTGTAGTCAACACAGACCCGCCAAGAGGTGGGTACTCGTGTAGCAATCTCCTCTCCTGACTCACTGATCACAGTCGTGATGCCCGTCTTCTTGGGCACCACATGCAAGGGGCTAACCCACTTGGAGTCGGAAATGGGATAAATAAAATCTGCGCTCCACCATTTTGAGATTTCCTTCATGACGACCTCTCTCAGGGTGGGGTTCAACCGTCGCTGGAACTCACGCGACGGCTTCGCCCCCTCCTCGAGATAAATATGGTGGGAGCACAACGATGGACTAATCCCATGGAGATCTGCTACGCTCCATCCGATTGCCTTGCGGTTCTTTTCAAGAACCCCCATCAAACGGGATTCTTGCTCTCCAGTCAGATCGGCGGAGATGATGACTGGGTACATCTCAGGCTCGCCCGCAAGGAACCGATACTTCAGCGAAGTAGGGAGCGGCTTCAGCTCTGGACAGCTGGGTGCTGGCAAATCTGGCTTCGGAAGAAGATGCGTGTATGCTGCCAAGTCTGCCCGGGAGAATTAAAACGAACTCTCGCAAACTGGATCTGGAGAAGGCTGCTCAACTGAACTATCTCTGATCTGCTCTGCATCTACCTCCTCCTCAGCTGTAGGCTCTGTGGGACTCAGGTCTGGCATCTGATCCTCGCAATCTTCCCAATCAGACTCTGAATCCGAGGGATCTGCATCAAACAAGGTGGCATCAGTACCACCGTCACACAAGGTGGCCTCAGTACCACCATCACTAGAAATCGTGTCGCGGTCAAGAACCGACTCTGCTGCCACTGAAGTATCCTGGACCAGCGCTGTGCTCTCCAAGCTCTCCTCTGCTGTCATCTCGGCATCAGCGGTGTCTGAATATGAGAGGATGGCATGTGCTGCAGAGTCTGCCCATGCTGCCTCATCATCTGTGATCACAAAATCACAGTCCTGGTGGATGTTTAGCCTGGCATCTGTCAGCTACTCTGTATCTGTGCTGGTCTCTGAGCATGCTCTGTCTCTGGCTCTGTAGTCCTCGATCGTCTCTATTTGTACACTCTCGCCCTCGACGTGAAAGTATACCTTCCCGCTATCATGGTCAGTCACCGCCTTGGTCGTAGCCAAGAATGGACGACCGAGAATGATGGGGGTATCGGCCACTGAATCAGGGATCTCCATGTCCAACACTACAAAGTCCACGGGGAATTGCAGGCCCTGAATAGTGACGACAACGTCTCACAACAACCCCTTCGGCCTCTTGACAGATCGATCAGCAAACTGAAGGACTGTCCTGCTCTGTCTAAGAGTGCCCAACTCGAAGCAGTCGAGAAGGGCTGCCGGAAGGAGGTTGATAGACGATCCGCTATCCAATAGAGTCTGGTCGAACCTCTGCTCACTAATATGACATCTGACATATGGGGCTCCTGAATCTGGCCTCTTGGACGGCAGACGGTTCTGGATCGCGAAACACGTGGCTTTCGTCAGCACATGAATCTCTGAATGGTGGTTCCTCCTCCTCCTCCTCCTGACTGTAGTCCTATCTCTCAACGATCGCTGAAGAAGGGGGATGTGCTGCAAAGCCTCCTGAAGGGTCAGCTGGATATGGAAACGATCAATCATGCTCTGGCTGAACTCCTCCTGCTCTCTCTTTTTTGGATTTTTTCTTTTTTCTTCCCCTTCCCCATCTGAAGGGCTCTAGGGAAGGGGATCACAGGGTCCTTCTCAGATGAAGGACTAGGAATAGGTCTAGACGGCTCGACGGCCGGATCCGCACATACATCAAGCACCACAGTGGGACCAGAGTAAACTAAACCTTTTCCTTTATTCAAAACATGGTTCCGAGCTACATCAGTGGAAGGAAAAACAACAGCTCTCTCTACATGAACACCGGTGGCCTCAGTACCACCACGGGCTGGCTCTGATGGACGTCTCGCGGCCTCAGTACCGCGTGTTGGCTCGGCAACACGGGTGGCGTCAGTACCACCTCCTCGAACTGGTGAAGTGGCGGCCTCAGTACCGCCGGTGGGATCAGCATCCTTGGTGGCATCAGTACCACCGTCATCATCATGAGCGGCCTCAGTACCGCTCTCCTCCTCCTCATCTGGCGCTCTAGGTGTATCCTCATGCCGTCGCTCAGACGAGGCGCCGCCGTCGGCCGGTGCCCTACCGCTCCTAAGTGTGACAAAATCAGCATCAAAAAGGTCTGAAGATGTATCATCAAATGGATCACTAGGAGTGGCGTGCTCAGTGTAAGCTACCTGCTCAGACTTCCGCTTCAGGCTGTTGGGATTCGGCTCTATCTGGGCAGGAATGGCGGCCTTCCCTCTCACAATGTTCCGCATCTCCTGGCGGAACTCGTCCATCTCCCGTCTGAAAGTAGCCTGCTGGTCCGAGAGGAGGCGGGCTATGTCGTCCAAGGCGGGGCTCTCGTATGGAGGACCATGGGAGCCCGACGGGTAGCCTCTCTGGTGATGAGGATGTTGGAACTGGTGCTGCTGCTGCTGAGAGGGGTAAGAGGAAGGGTGCTGTTGCTGGTGTGGCTGGTGAGGTTGCTCTCGCCTCCAAGACTGTTCCTGCTGATGGGGACGCGGAACGAAGGATGACTGCTGCTGTGACTGGTAGACTGGGGGCTGCTGTTGCTGGTGATCCCTCTGCTGGCTGTACTGGCCTCCCTGGCCAGATGGCTGCTGCTGGGGCTGGGTACCTCCACTCCCCCACCTGAATCCGGGATGGTCTCGTCGGATCCCAGGCTGAGGACGGTCATACCAAATCCCGTTGACATCCATCAACGGCTCTGCATCGTACTGGGCTGGCGGGAGTACTGCCAGAGGCTGATCTAGCTGGTATACCACCATCTGCATGTCTGGAGATGGTGGTGACTGGTAAGAGGGATGCGGCTGCTGGTACGGCTCCGCCTGTACAAGGTGAACCTGTCTAGGCTGCTGGTGTGAGCTGGAGTGCTGGAACGAGCTGCTGCTGCCGCCGGTATCGCCTCACGATTGAAGACGGGGCTGTGAAGCCGTTTGTGCCTCCTGGAGACACATGAGCTGGGTCTTCATGTCACTCAGAGTATGTGCCATCTGCTCCATCTGAGTGATGTCCTGGCACTGCTTCTTCTCGATCAGCTCCATCCGATCCAACTTCTCGCTGATGATACCCATATCCCCAGCGGACGACTCTGCCTGTGCTGCTGCTACTGCGGATGAACTCGATGGACCAGCATCGACCCGTGCTATCCTCTGGTACTGCACGGGTCTTAGCTGCTGCTGGGGTCTGCCCTGAGTATACAACCTGGTCTGGGACATCACCATGTAGTTCTCGGCCATCTCCTCGTAGATGGCCCAGACCTGGTCGTGATCCTTGGCGAAGTAAGACCCGCCACAAGAAGCATTCACCAAGCCCTAGAGCTCTGGTGTCAGC
The DNA here is from genome assembly GCA_037367405.1 of Ottelia alismoides. Lineage (NCBI taxonomy): Eukaryota > Viridiplantae > Streptophyta > Magnoliopsida > Alismatales > Hydrocharitaceae > Ottelia > Ottelia alismoides. Next base: position 126,670 of record JAZKJV010008261.1, read on the forward strand.
CCGGTGAAGAAGCTCTGCACAAGGTTGGGCTTCGAAATGTCATGGTGCGGGCATCGGTCAGTCAGCTCACGAAACCTCTCCCATGCCTCATGGAATTGCTCGTTGGGGAGCATGGAGAAGTTACTGATGAGGGCTCTCGCTGCATTGGTCCGCCTGAGTGGATAGTACTTGTTCAAGTACTCGGTGCGGAGCTACTCCCAGGTGTAAACGAACATCCCCAAGTGCTTCAGCCAGATGGCTGCTCTGTCGGCCAAGGAAAAGGGGAAGGCAATCATACGAATCGTATCCTGGTCCACCTGACGGTCGTGGACAGTACTGCAGATCATGAGAAACTCCTGGAGGTGAAGATGGGGCTCCTCAGTAGCGAGTCCATGGAAGCGGGGAAGTAACTGCAAGGTGTTCGGGGGGAACTTGAAGTCCCCCACGATAGCTGGAAGTACTACCCAGTGATGTGTCAGCGTCGATCTGGGGTTGTGCAACTCCCGCATCGGTCTCGGTGGTCCTCCGGCCGCGGCTGCGGCGGCTGCGGCGGCTGCGGCTGCGACTGCTGCATCAGCATCATCTGGGATCCTCGGCCCGTCTCTCCTCTGCTCTCGCTCTGCTCTCTCTGCTCGCATCTGCTCCATCTCTCTCCTCATATCGAGCATGAATGCTCCCTGATCCCTCAGTTGCTGCTGAACAGTCTCTAGTGAGGCGATCAGGGTGGAGTTGATCGCACCCTGGTCCAGCACAAAGTGCTCAGGCTGACCTCGGGAATGATCCTCAGAACTACCGGCCATAACGTCTGCAAAATCAAATGAGCCAAACTCAGGTGCTGTCAAGCCTGCTAATCTCTCCGCTGGCTCATATCTCTCAAAACCGAAAGAAAGGGGGTCGAGGGGGAACAGGGCGGAATCATACTCGGGCTCGGAGAACTGATCTCGGCTCTCGCGGGCCAACCTAGATGAATGGGTAGACGTGCCCGAAAGCGGTGCAGCTAGAGGCTGCCTAAGAGAGTGTCTACCCATCATCGTGATCTGACGAGTAGGGCGGATGAGATCTAGAAAAACTATGATCGGCAACCAAACCCTCTGTTCACCAACACAACGCGAGCTGAAGACCGTAAAGGCTCAGTCAAATTATCTTGTCAAATTTTATTAGGTGAACAAGCAATCTATCAGAGCGCTTACGTGACCTGTTGGGATACCCGATGCTACTCCAACCGACTGGCCCGCACGGAAGAGTCGGTAGTCAACTGGAAATAACACCGGAGGGCTCTACCTAGTGTGCGGGTCACTCTCTCGCGCAATCAAACCAACCAATGAGGGGGTTGCTCTCCCCAAGAAAAATTTTTAAGTCATGTGTCTTTTAGGGTCAATAGTTTTAGAAGTCCCAATTTTATGGTTTTTCTTTTTAATATTTTTCAATAAAAGCAAAGGCCTAACGAATTTTTCGGTTCTCCTAGTTATTTAGTCAAAAATAAGGGGGAGGAAGATGAAAAAGCCGATGCACGATGAAATCAATGATGCATGCAGAGATAGAAATGCGTACCTTCCTCTAGCACTCTACATGCAAGTGATCCGCGCAGAAATGTAAAGACAGGAAATAAACTACCTATATGATGCAGCGGTGAAAACCGAGTCCTAAACAAGCAAGTCTACTCGAAGAACCGTCTAACTGGTCACCGATCCTCCAAGCCAAAGGTCCGATCTCGATCTACCCCTCCTCCTCCCGACACATCGGGTTCAGGAGCAACGCTTGGCAGGGCAGGCTACGGCACGTAGGCTACGAAGGGGATGAGTCAGTTATTTTTATTAATCAATTATTAGTAGGTCCAATTAATCGCACTATAGGAACAGGCAAGCAATTAGGTGTGGGGACCCTACTAATTACGGCACAATCAAGTAGAAAATCCTAAGTCTAGGGGCTCGATAAAAACCGCTGAAAACCGGAAAAGGCAGCGAAAAACCAAAGCTGTGAGAAAAACCGCGAAAAACCTAAGGGTCCCCCGAGCACACCAGTGCTCGGCAAAACAGACCCGCTAAGAGTTCAAGCAAAGAGTCTAAGTGTCCCTGTATTATTACAATAATAATCAAATAAAAATAAAAATAAAAACTATGCTACTCCTCGCCCGCTCGTCTACTCTCTCACGCTCTCATGGGGCTCCGTGCAGAAGGGAGCCGCCTCCGAGTCTCGCGGTTGTGTCGGTTTCTCGAAATCGGCCGCCTCGGTCCTCGGGCCCTCGCAAGAAAGAAACAAAGTGGTCAGTCCAACAAAAATAATCAAACAATAATAAGAAAATAAAACAGGGTATACGTGCAAAAATGCCAAAAATAAATCAAACAAAAATGAAACAAAGACAAAAATAAAAGAAAATAAAACAAAATAAAATAAAGCAAAAATAAAATGAAAACAAAAAGCCGCGAAAAGCCGCAGACTCTGAAAGAGCCGCGAAAAGCCACGAAAAAGAAAACGAAAATAAAATGAAAAAACTAAGCCGTGCTCCCCGGCAACGGCGCCATTCTGATGACACAAAAATCGAGCGACTAAGGTAAAGGTACTAAACGGTCGTCGCGACCTCAATCACTCGGTTGTGTCAATCAAGAAAAATAGACAACCAATATAAAAATCAACTCGAAAATCAATAGAGGTCTTGCTATTAGTTTAACCTGGTATAGCGACCAGGGTCGAACACAAGGAGCACGAATTGGCCTCGCGACCTACGAAGTAGTCAAAAAGAAAGGAAAAAGAAATAAAAAGGTATTTTTGGTGGTTTTTAAGTCTTTTTATATTTTTTGGATTTTTGAGATATTAAGAAAACAAGGAAAATAATCAAAGCAAGCAATTCAACTATTTATTTAGTGCACTAAAAATCAACCAAAAATTCAAATAAAAATATTTTTGTGTGTTTTATAATTTTTAATGTTTTTAGTGAATTTTTGGGATTTTTCTGATGTTTATTTAATTTTCTAAAAATAAAACAAGGTCAGAAACTGTAGGTACTGTCCAGCCGAGCTTAAGGGACTTAGATAAAATATCTAAGAGTCCCCAATAAGCCTAGAGGTATTTTTCCTGTATAGAGAAGAAAACAAGGAAAATTTGAGCACCTAAATTATTATTTTTGGGTTTTTAGTTTATTTATTAGAATTTTTATAAGATTTTAAGTGTTTTTCAATTTTTAGGTGTTTTTGGTAATGAAAAATAGCCAAAATTGGCTAGAAAATCAAGCACAAAAGAAGAAACAGTAAGTAATTGTTTTGTAATTTTTAGATAGGTTTTAATATTTTTTTGTGATTTTCAAAGTTAAACAGTAAAGAAAATGGATGTTTTTGAATTTTTAAAAAATATCAAAACAAAAAAATAATGTCTCCAAAAATTCCAGAAAATTTTACACTATGGCAGGAGCCATGTGTCCAATTTTCATTGGATTTGGAGTTGATTTGCTATTTTATTAAAAATCAAAACCAACACATAGTGCACAAGGACCTAAACGCAAATAGTGAAAGTTCTGGGGGTCCGGTGCAAAATTCCCACGAAATCACGTGTGAAGCACGTGTCTGGGGCACTCAGGGACCTACTTACAATAAAAACTAAGTCCTTGGACTAAATAATAACTAGTATTAAAAGTCCAGGGGGCTTGTTATAAAATACCCAACAATAAACGCACATGCACAAATATTTCACGCACAGGGGTATAAATGCAATTTTCTAAAAATATTCATTCATTAAGTAACATCCAGAACTACAAGGGCGTCAATGCAGATACACCTAAGAAATCACGTGACGATGCACGTGGTCCACATAGACAGGGGTATAAATGCAAATAAAGAAAGTACGGGGTCCTAAGTGCAAAATGTTCGGAATAAAATGAACTTGATAAAATATTTACAGGACTAACTAATAAATGCGAAAAGAAGAGGGGCCTAAGAACAAATTACCCCATATTAAATATCGAGGGCTGGATGTGCGCCACGCGGAAGATCTGACGGTCGAGGAGGCACGGCGCACAACGAAAGAACCCTCGGCGCGATCGAGCGGCTAGGAAGCTCCCACGTGGAAGATCTAACGGCTGAGGTGCGTCATGGGTGAACGAAGGGCTTCCTCTCTGATCGGACGGTGGAGACTCAGCCACGTGGATGATCGAACGGGTACAAGACGTTGTGGCTAAGCCTCGTTGAGCCAACGGTGCGGATCGAATCTTCAGATGATTGGACGGTCAGAGCTGCTCCGCGAATGGATGGCTGGGATGCGAACTGGATCTGAAGGTCGATCGGACGACTGCTGAGGATGGAGGACGAACAGTTCGCCGGCGAACTTTGCCGGACTCGTGCTGGCACAGGAGTCCTCTCCGGAGGCCACGGATGATCGGAGAAGAAGCGTGGAGGCCTTCCGCGTCTGCTGGAGGTCTCCGATGACCCAGCCGAGCTCTGAAGAGCTCCGGCAAGGTCGGCGGAGATGGAGCTGCTGGACCTGATGGTCCAAGCCCTCAGATGGGCTTGGATGAACCTGCAAAGTATGTCAAACAACTCACGGGTCGAGGGCAAACTGCCTCGACCCCGTTAGGCGGAGTGGAAGTGATCGGGGGCTCGGTACGGGCGAGCTCCGGCGAGGGTGTGGACGAGGAGCTCGAACCCCAGCTCCTATGCGAGCTGGGTTGAGTGGATGGGTGCAGAACGTGCGCGGGAGGAAGGCGGAGGTGAGGGTGGATTCTGATGATCGAACGGAACGATGAGGTGGTCGGAATCGAAGGAAGGCGACGGCGGCGCGAATTGGGGATAATCGAAAATTAAAGAAAAAGAAAGGGAAAAGGGTATACCTGGGTGGATGGTTCGACTGGGAAGAAGCTTGCGCAGCTCCTGGTCCTTGCCTCGAGGAGCGTCGACCTCCGAGGCTCGAACTCCGTCTCTGGGCAGAGCACGACGGTGTATCTCGCCGGATCAGTGATTCACTGCCCCTCTCCTCGCTGCGACAGCACCTGGAGCGAGCTGTCACTCTCACTCGAGCGCTGGAGGTCACTGGGCGTGGAGTGAATGAGCCAAAGATGGAAATGAAGGTGGCGGAGCTCGAGCTATATACGGTGGAGGGTCCAGAAAGATGAGGTTGGGTAGGGCAATGGAGTGCGCGGATCTCGAGGCGGGGGCTCCGGCGAGGGTCTCGGATGTTTCATGAATGAATCGGCTCCGGGGTTTAGGCGAGAGGGGATCGGGTTTAGGTGCGAAATTAGGGAGAAGTCGGGTCGGGCACCTAACCCGTGGGAAGTGGTCCTGGGGGGGGCAGTTGACCGGGCGGTCAACAATCCCCTGGACCAATGGGAAACGGCCGCGTGGCAAATGTTTAGAAATTAAATTAAAAATAGAAAATGGCCGAATTATTAAAAAGTCAAAACATGAAATATTTTTGTTTTAATTTTTTCTATTTTTTTGTGATTTTTAATTAATTTTTCAAAATAAAAATAAGGTATTTACGTAGTAGGGCTAGATATAGGTATATATACAATATATAGATTTTTAATTTTGATTTTTAATTTGTTATTTTTATACAATTTTATTCCCATTTATATTTTATTTATTTATATCATAAAATAAATAATAAAAAGATATTTTTATTTTATTTTTATTATTTATATACATAGGTGAAATAAATAGATATGTACATATATATATATGGTATATTTACAATATATTTTTAGGTTTTTAATTTTGTTATTTTTATTTTGTTTTTGTTTTAATTTATTTTATTTATTTACACCATAAGACATAGAATATGTACAAGATTTTTGGAAATTAATTTTATTTATTTATAAGGCTAAATAAATAAATATGAGTGGACTATATACATGTTGAAAGTGATGTTTTTGTTTTCTTTTTAATTTTTCTATTTTTATCTTGTTTTTATATCTATAAATATATACAAATATTTACAAGCCTATTTTAATCTATTTTTGGGAGGAAAATATTTTTATTTTATTTACATAAATATTTACACACATGAGCCCCTATCTCCCTCTACTTTGGCTTTTATGCGGTCGGGCCCATGCTGAGCCCTCCCTTGGGTTAGGTTGCTCGATATTTATTCTAAATATTTCCCTCTTTTTCTTTTTAATCTTTATTCTTTTATTTTTGCACAAAAACATGCTAATTATAGGTTTTTACACAATGCATGCTTTTGGTAATTATTTCTATTTACAACTATATACATGCATTTGCAAAGGTTTTTGTAGCTAAAATATAAGAATAAAGAGTGATGAATGAGTATTCATCAATAAACAAACTGAAGGACCGTCCTGCTCTGTCGTAGAGGGCCCAACTCGAAGCGGTCGAGTAGGGCTGCCGGAAGTAGGTTGATCGAAGACCCGCTGTCTAATAGAGTACGATCGAACCTCTGCTCCTGAATGTGGCATCTGACATACGGGGCTCCTGCATCTGGCCTGTTGGCTGGCAGACGATTCTGGATCACAAAACATGTGGTGCGAGTGAGCACAAGGATCTCTAATGGGTGGTTCCTCCTCTTCCTCCGAACTATGGTCTTGTCTCTGAGTGATCTCTGGAAGAGAGGTATGTACTGTAAGGCCTCATGTAGAGTCAGTTGTATCTGAAATCTGTCCATCATATGTTGGCTGAACTCTAGCTGGTGGGATTTTTTGGGTCTTTTTTGGTCCCCTTAGCCAAGTGGAGTGCTTGGGGGAAGGGGACTGCTGGGTCCTTCTCAGATGAAGGACTAGGAGAGGGTCTGGGCTGCTCAAGCACGATAGAATCCACACATACATCATCAATCACCATAGGTGGATCAGAAAAAAATCAATCCCTTTCCTTTATTTGCAGAAATGTCCTGAGGTACATGCACAGAATGAAAAACAACAGGACTAGCACTAGTAGAAATGGTGGCCGCAGCATCACTCTCGCATCTAGATCTGCGACATCAGTACCATGCTCTGGCTCGGCAACAAGTCCGGTGGCATCAGCACCACCTCCTCCATCTGGTGAAACGATGGCCTCAGTACCATCGGCTGGATCAATATCCGCGGTGGCTTTAGCACCGCCATCATCATCTCTAGCGGCATCAACGCCGCTCTCCTCCTCCTCTGGCGCTCCTGAAGTGGCATGGGGTCATCGCTCAGATGAGGCATCGCCTGCTGGCATCCTACCGCTCTTAAGTGTGACAAAATCAGCACCAAACATATATGCAGAAACATCACCAAGTGAAGCACTAGGAGTGGTAATATCTGTGAACTCTACCTGCTCAGACTTCCTCTTCAGGCTTTCCGGTTAGGCTCAATCTGGGCAGGGATGGCGGCCTTCCCTCTCACAATCTCCCTCATCTCCTGACGGAACTCGTCCATCTCCCGTCGAAAGGTAGCCTGCTGCTCGGACATGAGGCAGGCTAGATCATCCAAGGTGGGGTTCTCATAGGTCGGCCCATGAGAACCTGATGGGTGGCCTCTATGGTAGTGAGGATGCTGCTGCTGGTGAGGGTGAGAAGGGTATTGATGATGATACTGCTTCTGAGGCTGCTCTCGCCTCCAAGGTTGTCCCTGCTGATAGGGACGAGGACCATACCGCTGGTAGTGGGATGACTGTTGCTGTTGAACTGGGGGCTGGGGCTACTCAGGCTGCTGGCCATACTGGCCACCCTGAACTAGAGGATCCTGCTGGGAACTGGTGCCTCCAGCCGACCAGCGGAATCCGGGATGGTCTCGTCGGATACCAGGCTGGGGTTGGTCGTACCAAATCCTGTTGACATCCATCAACGCCTCCTGCTCATACGAGGGTAGGGGAAATACTTCCAGGGGCTGATCCGGCTGGTACACCACCATCTGGGTATCCTGGGATGGTGGTGGCTGGTAAAACTGCGGTGGTTGCTGGTACGACTCTGCCTGTACAAGGTGAACCTGTCTAGGCTAACTAGAGTGCTAGGACGAGCTATCACTGCTGCTCGGATCTCCTCGTGACCTGAGACGGGGCTGAGAAGCCGTCTGTGCCTCCTGGAGACACATGATTTGTGTCTTCAGGTCACTCAGCATCTGTGCCATCTAGTCGATCTGCATCATGCCCCGACACTGCTTCTTCTTGATAAGCTCGATCCGGTCCAGCTTCTCGCTGATGATGCCCATGTCGGCGGCCATCAACTCGGCATGTGGTGCTGCCGCCGACGAAGTGGAAGGACCGGCATCGACCCGTGCTATCCTCTGAAACTGCAAGGCCTATGGCTGTGGGCGTCCCTGAGTGTAGAGTCAGGTAAGGGACATCACAGTGTAGTTTTCGGCCATCTCCTCATAGATGGCCCAGACCTGATCCTCATCCTTGGCGAAGTAGGAATCTCCACAAGAAGCGTTTATCAAGCCCTGCAGCTCTGGTGTTAGCTCGCAAAAGAAGCTCTGAATTAGGTTCGGCTTCAAAATGTCGTGGCGCGGGCATCTGTCGGTAAGCTCTCTGAACCTTTCCCATGCCTCATGGAACTGCTCGTTGGGGATCATCGAGAAGTTGTTGATCAGGGTCCTCGCTGCATTGGTCCGCCCGAGTGGATAGTACTTGTTCAAATACTCGGTGCGGAGCTGCTCCCAGGTAGTCATGAATCTTCCCAAATGCTTCAACCAATTGGCTTCTCTATCGACCAGGGAGAAAGGAAAGGCAATCATCCGAATGGTGTCCTCTTCCATCTGACGATCGTGGACGGTATTGCAGATCATCTCGAACTCCTGGAGATGAAGATGTGGCTCCTCAGTCGCAAGCCCGTGGAAGCGGGGTAGAAGCTGAATCGTCTGTGGGGGAAACTTGAAGTCCCCCACAATCGTCGGAAGTACGATCCACCGGTGGGTAAGCGTCGATCCAGGGTTGTGCAACTCCCGCATTGGTCTGGCTGTTGTTGTCGGCTAAACTGGCTCCTCAGGCTGATCTTGAATCTCAGGTCCGTCTCCTGCGGGTCTGCGCTGCTCACGGTCGGCTCTCATCCTCTCCATCTCTCTCCTCATCTCCACCATGAAAGCTCCCTGGTCCCTAATCTGTTTGTGCATCATCTCGATGGAGGCTATCAAGGTGTTGTTGATCGCACCCTGGTCTAGTACATAGGTCTGCTCTGGTCTCGGGCCTCCGATGCGGTCCTCCCTGCTACCGACCATGGTCTCTGGAAAGGCAAAAAACCCAAGCTCAGGTGCTGAAATATCTGACTGCTGCTCTCTCTGATCGGACACCTCAGGACTATCAGAAGAAATGTGGTCGGGGGGGGCAAGATGGAAGAAAACTCGGGTTTGGAGAGCGGGTCTCGGCTCTCACGAACCGACCTAGATGAACGGGCTGGAGTGCTCATAAGCGGTGCAACCAGAGGTTGTCTAAGGGACCTCCGACCCATCATCGTGATCTGGCGAGTCATGAGGATGGGATCTGGAAAGCAAACATGATGAAACAAGCGAACCCCAAATTCACCAACGCGACGCGAGCTGATGACCGTAAGAGTTCGGTCTTTTATCTTGTCTTTTTTATTTTGGTGAAAATACAGTCTAACAGAGCGATTAAGCGAGCTATTGGGAATCCAACACCCCCAGGAGACTGTCCCGATCCCGAACTATATCTTTCCCAGCCAGTACAAGTCGCGGACCGTTTATCGGCTACCCGATCGACTCGCTCTGTTAAGGATATCGCGGCCTACTTTACCGGAAATCAGAGCGATCCTCACTGGAGAATGACTAGCTCAGAAGTAGTAGTCTGAAGAAGGGTCGGATGTGGCTCTACCAAGGGTGCGAGTCACTCTCTCGTCCAATCAAACCATACAAGGTGGGGGTTACTGTCCCAATACAAGATTTTTGATGAGGTGAATTTTAAGTCCAATTTGCCTTAGCAGTCCCAAATTTTATGATTTTCTTTTTTAGGTATTTTTCAAGCAAAAAATCACCTAACGAATTTTTCGGGTTCTCCTGATTATTTAAGTCCAGAAAAGGGGGGAGAAGACGAACAAGCCGATGTGCGAAGAAATCACTGATGCATGCAAAGTAAGAGATGTGTACCTGACTCCAGCAGTCTACATGCAGAGTGATCCGCGCATAAAAGTAAAGACAGAAAGTAAACTACCTATATGATGCGCGAGGAAAACGGCCTTAGACAAAGCACTTTCTACACGGGGAGAACAATAGCTTATTAACCGAGAAACACGAAGGTCTAAGTGTCTCACACAAGGCGGAGAGGAAAGTCGCTACGGCGACCCTCAGTAATTCCCGATTAGTCAACAACCAACCCACAATGTGTATCAAGCAATAAGAAGCAAATGTGGAGTCAAAATTTATTATAACTCTACAAAAATGTGTATAGTGTGCAAGTATGTAGAGGTTGAACACAGGGAGCAAGCAAGATAGATCGGACAAAAATGTTCAAAGATGTGATAGTTATCAAATGTCCACCAACAAGCAAATTTTTGTGGGTTTTTAATTTTTATTTTTTTAAATTTTATATTTTCAAATATTTTTATTTTAATGATTTTATATTTTCTTTTTATATTTTATATATTTTTATTTTCTTTTTTTATAAATAGAATATATATACAATATAAGAAAAGAGAAGAATAAGGATTTATAAAAATAAGGTAAAATGCTCAAAATCAAGAAATAAAATGTTTTGGGCTTTTTATATTTTTATGATGTTTTTGTGATTTTTAGAGATTTTTCTGAATTTTTTTGGTATTTTTAAAATCAAAAATACTGAAAACACTGTAGAAAAAAAAGGCTGGGACAAAAATGGAGAAATAAAAAAGCCAAAAGTAGCGAAAATTTTCCAAATTAATTTTAAACTACTGAGAACGGAACAATGAAAAATTAGAAACAAAGATTGTATTTTTAGGATTTTGTAGAATTTGTAAGATTTTTATGAAGATTTTTAGAGTTTTCTTATTTTTAGGTTTTTTTCGTTTTGAAATTTTTAATAATTTTTGGATAGAAGTTAAAACACACAGAAACACACAAAATATATTTTTTTTGGAATTTTTCAAAAACTTTTTATAATTTTTATGAATTTTGTAATGAAAACAGTGAATAAAATACATGTTTTTGGATTTTTATAAATATGAAAATGCAAGAAAAATGTGAAACAAAAATATGGCGAGAAACAGCAAGCAAACATGAGCTTAACTTAATTTTTGTGGATTTTTTGGAGATTTAGAAATGCATGCAATAAATAGAAACAACAAAAAGAAATTACACTACTGGCAGGGACGATTTTGTAAATAGTGAGAAACACAGGGGCCAACGTGCAATTGTTACACAAAATAAATAACTATTTAACGAAATTTCATAACCTATTGTGAATATCAAAACACGCATGGGTTCAACTGCAAAAACTCCCACCCCGCACGTGGGGTAGATGCGCCTGGGAAGGACATGGATGCAATAATCAAAAGTGCAGGGGCTAGATCCTAAGTAGTACAAAATACATAAAGCTGCATATAAATGTTTCAAAATTATATATTAAATACAAAAAGTTAGGGGATGTTGGATGCAAAATACCCCCCCGCGCGTGATCGAACGACACGAAGCGATTCACTTAAATACGTCGCAGCTCAGGAGCGCTTGATGACGCTTCAGCGATGAGTGGCTCTGATTAGATCCGCTGGAGGTGATCAACGATGGAGGTGCAAGCAGATCTATTGGTTGGGATGTGAACTGGAGAGAGGGCCTTATCTGACGGCTGAGAGGCGAGCTCCAAGAACAGGGAAGAACACCGGCGAGGGTGAACTTCCCCGATCTAGATCTCGACCCTCCGATGGTCTAGAAGTGTGCAAGGTGGCCAGGGCTCCTCTTGCGGTCCTCCTCTTGCTCCTGGTGGCTCCAAAAGGCTCCGGCGGTGGCCGGAGCGCTCGCAAGGTGGCGGCGGAGCTGTGGGGCTCCAGGCACCTCCGGCGAGCAATCAAAACGAGCCCCAGGCTCGAGTTGTGCTTCAAGGACCTACAGAAAAGCGTGAGAGGGTCCAGGGCAAAGTGCATGGACCCCGCGGTGGTGGAGTGGCAGCGAGGAGAGGCGAAACGAAGAGTGGCCGGAGCAAGCTCCAGCGAAGGATTCGATTGAGTGATTTGATGGATGAAAGTCGAAGCTAAGGGTAGCTATGGATTCCTACGACTATAAGGAAAAGAACTGGAGAGAAAGGAGAGGGGGAAGGAGTATACCTCGATGGCTGGGGCCAAAGGTTGGTCCTCAACGGTGAGGGGTCTCGCCGGAGGTGGTGGAGACCGCCACAGACATCCTCGATGCCTGCTGATCATGAGCGAATGCTCCCCTGTCACCGGAGGTTCGCTAGAGCACGAGAGGCCCGGTGGATTTGGGTCAAATGGGGTTCAAATATCGGGAGGAAAGAGGAGGGGTAGTTTAAGTAGGGTTGACGATCATGCGAGAAAGAACGAGGTGTCGGGGGTGGATCAGTGATTCAACGCCAAGGAAACCTAAGGGCGTGAATCACCACTGCCCAAGGAATAAAAGTCATGAAGGAAGTGGGGCGATTTGCTGCAAGAGGACTCCTCGAAAAAATCGCAAATAAGAGTAAAAAATCAACTCTGACGGGCGCACATGGGGCGGGTCAGAGAGATGACCCGGCGGTCAACTCTCAGAGGAACCTGGTTAGTCTACGTGGACCAACCAGGAAAAAGCCCTGAAAAATGTTTTTTAATTCAATTAAAAATAGAAAATGAATTAATTAATTTTTTATTATTAAATGAAAAATAATTTTTATTTTATAAACTATTTTATTATGATTTATAATTATTTTTATGAGTTACAAAAATATGAGTTACCTTTCATGACCTATATAGGTACATATATCTATGTATTTTAATCTTTTATTTTTATTTTGTGTATTTAATTTATTTATTTTTGTTTATTATTTTATAAATTTATAGAATATTTTTATACACTTAAAAATATTTTTATTTTATTTTTCTTATGTATTTTGTACACTTAATAAAATATAGGGATTTTTACCGGGCAGACCTTATAAACTTTGCCAATTACCTCCATGACCTTTTGCATAACGTAATTACCCCCATCGACCCTATAAATTACCCCAAGAACCCTCACGAGCTTCAAACAGAGTAACCATAGGGTTCATGGGGTAAGAGTTGGCAAGTTTACGGGGTCGATGAGGGAATTATGATGTTTCAAAGGTCGTGGAGGTAATTGGCAAAGTTTATAGGGTCTGCCGAGTAAAAATCCCTAAAATATAAGAATTAATAATGGGATTTTTACCCAGCAGACCTTATAAACTTTCTCAATCACCTCCACGACCTTTGAAACAACCTAATTCCTCCTTCGACCCCGTAAACTTGCCAACTCTTACCCCATGAACCCTTCGGGTAATATGTTTTAAGCCTGTGAGGGTTCTTGGGGTAATTTACAAGGTCGATGGGGTAATTACATTGTGCAAAAGGTCATAGAGGCATTTTAAAACATTTATAGGGTCTGCTGGGTAAAAATCCCATTAATAATACATGTATATGTACAGCTATTATACCTATGTATGCTATTTACACAAGTATTTTATTCTATGTTTTCTTTGAGTTTTTATTCTGATTTTAATATACAAATATATTATAAACAATATTTACAAAGTTATAAAAATAAGAAATTATAATAATAAATAAATAAAATGATTATTTTAATCTTCACAAGTATACAATAAGGGTCTAAAACTCAACTTTCAAACCGTAGCTCCGCCAAATGCAAAACCACCTTCATTAAATAGCTTATTTAAAGTTGTATACAATTAAAGTGAGTTTGATGCATTTCGAGTTTTTATTTGGGAGATACAGGTCTGGGAAGTTGGGATTCTGGAATCTTATTCAGATCATAACTTTTTATCTGTACATTTTTTTTGAGTGAAATCAATTTTGTATTTTTTTTATATTTATTTATCTACAACTTTCATGTACAAAGTTTCTTTATTTGAGGTATAAAAAGTGGAACCAAAAATAGGTCCCAAAATGTATAAAGAATGAATAAAAGGTAAATTTATTGTATTTTGGCCCTTATCTCTCCCTACTTTATTCCTTGTCAACCTATTCATCGAGATGCCTAGGTCTTGGGGTTTCGGGTCATAAAATATTTACAATATTTTATTCTTTTATTTTATTTATTCTATAATTTTGGCTTTAAAAAATGTATTTTATACATTGTTTACATACATATGCATGAATGTTAATATGCTAGAATTAAGGATATTTACATGCATTTGCCAGGGTTTTTGAGGCCAAAATGATATAATAAAGATGATGAAATGTGGATTCACCATCCCCCTATACTTTACCTTTGCTAGTCCCTAGCAAACACTTATGCAATAAGTGCAGAAAAAAAAACAAAGAAAAGAAAAAGAAGAAAGTGGATTTAGTTTAATTATCAAACTTGTCTTCACAAAATCAAAGTTTGGAGCTTAAGTCGGACCTTTGGAATTTTTGTGCGGGTGGAACCTTAATGAGAACCAGATTTGAAATCCAACAGTCCCTGAGAATCCCAGAACTCAGTTCAAGTCTCCTCAATAGCCAAGTCAGAAATACTTCAACTCATACGCAAACCCTTACGACTATGAATCTGACTCGTACAGTATAAGTGAGAGTGGCTCTCCCCAACTAGAATGACAAAGAGACTGACTTCTCCAGTATGACAACCCAATGATTCCCCAATCCAATAACTCCTTCCTCGAGGAGCGGGGTATTCCCTTCTAAGTTCAAGTGGCAACCAGCTCAAGAGGAGGGGATGAAGAGAAGAATGGACGGTAGCCAGTGTAGCTACCTATCCTATGATGCAAGACCAGTGTAGTCAAGTCATCCAGCTGCAGGCTCACATATTTGACTTTGGAACTCAAGCTTGCTTATTTTCTATACAACATATTCACATACATTTGCAGGCATTTTATTTTTGTACAGACCTGTCTCTTTTTTTTTGAAATACTATTTACAGCAGCATTTACATAGGGAGTTTTTCCTCTTGAACCAGTAGACTATCCCTCTTTTGAAGCTTTATCGCAACCCACACTCTCCTGTCTTTAGAATTCTTCATCACTAGACGGGTTGGGGTGCACTTCCCTCCCTAGAGGAGGACAAGTGTTTCCACTTGTATGCGTCTCATACTGGCAAATTCAATCCCCTCACCACTCCAACTGAGTTGAGCCAAGTGAAAGGTGCAGGTGTCCAAGTTAGGTCATTATCAACAAGAGTCGTGCGTATGTTCCGAAATACTCTACTTAGGCAGTCGAGAATCCATTGAACCAAGTCCCGTGATCCTCAAAGAATTAAGTCAACTAGACCTGAAGTACCTCAAACCAAATTCCTATAAGGTTCCTGTTATTAGGTAGATTTTAAGGTCCAATCAAACTCCAATCTCGGGATTTTACTTAGACTTGTTCAACTATCAAACTCGATCCGAAAAATGCTAATGCTATGATGCTATGCAAAATGCAGAAAATATTTTTGTGATGCAATTTTTAAAGATTTTGAACTTTTTATGGATTTTTGAAAAGATGATGCATATGCATTTTTTGTATTTTTAAAAAAAAATTCAGATGATTTTGGTATTTTAATTTTGCGAATGTTTTTAGGATTTTTGAAAGTAAAAAGATTTTTGGCTAAAAGCTAGGTTAAAAATATTGCACTGGAGTGCTTCTTATATTTACAAGAAGTGGATTTTAAGAATTTACCGGGGTAAATGATGTATTTTTATAGATATATATATAGTGAATTTTTAGGTGTGATGTATATATTCCTCAAACTTATTTGAAAATCATTTTACAAACAATTTTGAAAAACTATAGTCAAAATAATTTTTACAAAAAATTTTACAAACATGTACACACATTTCAAAATTATTTTACAAAGGTTTCCAAACAGTATAGATAGATTTTTCAAAATATTTTTGCAACCATTTTTCAACCATTTGCAAATCATTTTCAAACATTTTATTTCTCACAAAGAAAATAAACTTTACAAACCAAAATGTTTTTACAAAAGTTGAAAACGTGTAACAAAACATTTTCCAAATAGTTTTCAAAATATTTTCACAAGGATTTTCAAACTTTTTTTCAAACATTTTGCAAAAAACATTTTCACCTGATTTATTAATCAGTATATACAAAAATAATTTGAGGAATAATCAACATCTTTTATTAGGGTTTTTATGATGAATTTTAAAGAATTATTAACCATATTAATAAGAAAATAAGAAAGTACGAGTTATGGCTAAAGTATATACATAGTATATACGACCCCCCTATACTTAGCTTGAGCTATGTCCTCATAGATCGGAGAGAAAAGAGAAGACATAACTCGTACTAAGTATAGACAAGTCTAAAGAATGAAAAAAGACATGAATGAACGAATGAGAAGTTGACCATCCCCCCATACTTAGGATCAAATAATACTAAGTATAGCAGACTGTACACAACGCAGGGAGGGTCAAGGGTGGGAATGAACAGATCATACTCAGATTGTCTCCCCCTATACTTAGGGTAAGATATCCCTAAGTATAGATAAGAAGAGGAGACAATGGAGAGGATCAAAGAATGGAGAAACTCGGGGTGCACACCCCCCTATACTTGGGATAAAGTACGTCCTAAGTATAGAAAATTGTCTGCAAGGGGCGGCATTTTTTTGATACAAAAAGAAGATAGAAAAGGAAACGAAGAAAAGAATAGATCACAGCTCAATGTGTGTACCCCCCCCCCCCCCCCGCACATACTTAGGACAAGGTGTGTCCTAAGTAGAGCAAAATCATAAGATGAAGACGGGGTAGCAGACATAACGGAAGAATAAATTAATGATGAAGACAGATGGATCTATACAATGGAAGATGGAAGTGATAACCATGTATGAGATGCAAATGATATGAGTCAAAGAGCACATCTCATACCAGAAGAATGGGGGCAACGTCAACGGTCGGCGAATTATGATCGAGATATAGCTTCAGGTGCTGACCGTTAACACGAACGGTAGAGGAAGATGACAGCTCGGATATATCAATACTACCATTATCATGTACCTTCCTGACCACATACGGTCCTTTCCACTTACTCTGTAATTTTCCTGGAAATAATTTCAGCCTAGAATCAAACAACCATACTCGATGATCTGGCTCAAACGTTTGTGGCTGATATGAGAATCGTGCCATGTCTTCACTTTTTCCTTATACTGTAGGCTGCTAGAAAAGGTTGTATCTCTCAACTCCTCCAAGGCTGCCAACTCTGCTTTCCTTTATTCTCCTATACTCTCGGGATCCAATAATAACTCTGTGACTGCCCATAGTGACTTATGCTTGATCTCCAATGGCAAATGGCACGGCTTGCCATAGACGAGACGAAAGGGAGATGTTCCTAATGGAGTCTTGAAGGAAGTTCGATTGGCCCACAAGACCGAGTCCAAAAGTTGTGACCAATCCTTTCGATCTGGGTGGACGACCTTCTATAAGATAGTCTTGATCTCCCTGTTCGAAACTTCAGCAAGACTATTAGTCTGAGTGTGATATGGCGTGGCAACACGATGGTCAATGCTGAACTCATCTGCAAGGGCCCTAACCTTGTCATTGATAAAGTGAGACCCCCCATCTGAAATCAGACCTCTAGGTACCCCGAACCGTGAAATGATATTCTTCCTCAAAAAGTGACACACGATCTTAGCATCTGCGGCTCGGACGGGGATGGCCTCAACCCAATGGCTCACATAATCCATAGCAAGCAAAATGTACTCAAATCCCTGACTCTTAGGAAATGGGCCCATGAAATCAATACCCCATGCATCAAAAACCTCACAAAAGTGAATGGGCTCCATGGGCATCATGTCTCTCTGTCCGCAAGTACCCATCTTCTGACAGTAAGTACATCTCTTCACGAATTCGTCTGAATCCTTGAAGAGAGTAGGCCACCAAAGGCCAGATTGGAGAACCTTCTGGGTTGTCCGTCTCTCAGAATGATGTCCTCCTGCCTCAAGCTTATGGCAGTAGGTGAGGACGATATGCTGCTCTTCTTGAGGAATGCACCTCCTCCAGATGCTACCCCCTCCTTCATGATAAAGGACGGGATCCTCCCAATGGTAAAACTTGGCCTTCACTAGGAAGGTCTCAAGTTTCTGCCTAGGCCAACCTTGTGGAACCATCTTGACAACAAGATAGTTCACAATGTCGGCGTACCATGGGAGCTAGGTGATAGCCAAGATCGCCTCATCTGGGAATGTCTCTGTAATAGGTGCGCTGGGCTCAGATTTCTCAAGGTTCTCTAAGCGGGAGAGGTGATCCGCCACCACATTCTTAACTCTAGGCTTATCCTTAATCTCAATGTCAAACTCCTGAAGCAGAAGGATCCATCTGGTAAGGCGAGCTTTGGCATCCTTCTTGCCCATGAGGTATCGGATGGCGGTGTGATATGTAAAGATAGTCACTCTAGATCCAAGAATATATGATCGATACTTATCCAAAGCAAAGACTACGTCTAGCATCTCCTTCTTTGTCACAGTATAATTCCGCTGAGCGGCATCCAAAGTATGGCTGGCATAGTGAATTGAATACGGCAATGCATCCCTCCTCTGTCCAAGCACAACCCCTATGTCAAAACCAGAAGCGTCCGTCATGATCTCGAATGGGAGAGACCAATCGGGTGGCTGAAGGACAGGAGTCGTGACAACCATATTCTTGAGTGTCTCAAAGGACGCAAGACACTTATCATCTACAATGAACTCGGTGTCTTTCATCAGCAAATCAGTGAGCGGTCAAGCAATACGACAGAAGTCCTGAATGAACCGTCGGTAGAAACTGACATGCCCCAGAAAAGACCACAATTGACGCAGATTGGATGGTGGAGTGAGTTTTCTAATGATATCCACCTTGGTCGGATCGACCTCCATGCCCCTGTTAGAGATGATATGACCAAAGACCGTCTCATGAGTCACCATAAAGTGACTCTTCTCCCAAGACAAGGTTGACCTCTATGTAGCGCTGAAGCACACGGTCTAGGCAGTCAAGACAAGCATCAAACCCATCGCCATAGACCGAGAAGTCATCCACGAAGACCTCTAAACAGTCACCCACCAAGTCCGAGAAAATGGACAACATGCACCTTTGGAATGTCGCAGGGGCGTTACACAAACCAAAGGGCATCCGTCTGAAAGCATACATCCCAAATGGACAGGTGAATGTCGTTTTCTCCTGGTCTTCAGGCGCAATGGCCACTTGGTTATAACCGGATTACCCGTCAAGAAAACAATAGTGACTCTTCGCAGCTAGCCTCTCGATAATCTGATCAATGAATGGCAGTAGGAAATGATCCTTCCTAGTGGCCTCATTCAATCGTTTGTAGTCTACACAGACCCTCCAAGAAGTGGGTACCCGGGTAGCTATCTCCTCTCCAGACTCACTCACAACTGTAGTGATACCCATCTTCGTGGGTACCACATGTAATGGACTAACCCACTTGGAGTCGGAGATGGGGTAGATAAAATCGGCGCTCCACCACTTCGATATTTCCTTCATGACCATATCTCAAAGATTCGGGCTCAGCCGTCGCTGGAACTCACGCGAAGGCCTAGCGTCCTCCTCAAGATAGATGTGGTGGGAGCACAGAGCCGGACTAATCCCCTGGAGATCAGCTATACTCCATCCTATCGCCTTGATGTTTCTTTCAAGAACCTCCATCAGACGAGATTCTTGCTCTCCAGTTAAACCTGCTGAGATAATGACTGGGTGCATATCTGGCTCACCCGCAAGGAATCTATACTTCAGCGACTGCGGTAAGGGCTTCAATTATGGACAACTGGGAGGTGGCAGATCTGGCTTCTGATATGTCTGTGTGAAGGCTACCAGGTCTGCATGTGAGAACTCTCGCTGTGCATGAAAATCTGACGAAGGGAACCCTGATGAATCATCTATGAACTGTACTGGCTCGCACTTCATCCTAGCCGTCATCTCAGAAGGAATCAGACACGACAAATAGTCATCAAAATCATCCCAATCAATGTCTAAATCCGAGGGATCTGAACTAGAAGAACAAGAATGAAACTCTGCTTCACCACTCACCACGGAACTGTCAGCCTCAAAGGTATCCTCATCTAGGGGTGTGCTCTCTAGGCTCTCAATTGCCATAAGCTATAAATATAGTGAATCTGCAGGCAAGGCGAGGGTATGTGCTACTAGATCTGTCCAAATGGATTCATCATCTGTCATCACAAAATCACACTCCAGGTGGACTTCTCGCTCGTCCTCTGTCATCTGCGCGGTATCACTGGACTGCTCTGAGCATGTTGATTCTCTCGCTCTGGTCTCCTCGATCGTCTCTATTTGTATGCTCTCACCCTCTACGCGAAAGCATACCTTCCCACTATCATGATCGGTCACCGCCTTGGAAGTGGTCAAGAATGGGCATCCAAGTATGATGGGGGTATCTGTTATCAACTCAGGGATCTCCATGTCCAGTATAACAAAGTCCACGGGGAATTTCAGGCCCTGAATGGTAACGGCCACGTCTCTCAACAATCCATTCGGCCTCTTAATCGACCTATCAACAAATTGAAGGACTGTCATGCTCCGAAGAAGAGGACCAAACTTGAATCGGTCGAGTAAGGGTTTCGGAAGGAGGTTGATAGAAGAGTCGTTGTCTAATAGAGTACGATCGAACCGTTGCTCCTGAATCTCTCATCTGACATAGGGGGCTCCTGCATCGGGTTTCTTGGCTGGAAATTGTTCTGAATGGCGAAACAAGTAGAATGGGTGAGCACATGGATCTGATCTCTGTGGTTCCTCCTCTTCCCGCGGACTGCAGTCTTCTCTCTCAATCTCTTTTGGAGGAGGGGGATGTGCTCAAGTGCCTCCTGTAGAGTCAGCTGGATCTAGAATCTATCAATCATATGGTTGTTGAACTCTACCTGTTGAGTCTTTTTTGGATTTTCTCTTTTATTCCCCTTCGCCAAGCGGAGTGCTTGAGGGAAGGGGATGGAAGGGGCCTCCTCAGATGGAGGACTAGGAAGAGATTCATGTTCCTGTGAAGGAATAGAATCCATACAATGATCATCATGCAACACATATGGACCTGAAGTAGATGCAGAAACCTTTCCTTTATTCATATTTTTTTGTCTTTTTCTTGTTACCACAGTCCAGAGATACAAAAGGTGGCAACACAACATGTGGGAGCTCAACAAAAGTAGAAGTGGTGGCCTCAGTACCACCAACGGCATCTGTCTTCGCGGCAGCCTCAACACCGTCATCTGGATCTCCATCATTGGTGGCATCAGCACCACCATCATCAACGTCAACGACCACGGCATCAGCACCGCTTCTCTCCTCATCTGGCGCTCGTGGTTCTTCATGTGGTTGTCGCTCAGATGAGGCGCCTCCGGCTGGCATCTTACCGCTCCTAGTAGTCACGAAATCAGCATCATACAAAGAAGACATGTCACTCAAATAATCAATAGGAGAGGTATCCTCTGTAAACTGTACCTGCTCAGACTTCCTATTTAGGTTGTTCGGATTAGGCTCGATCTGTGCAGGTATGGCAGCCTTGCCCTTGATGATATCCCTCATCTCCTACCGGAACTCATCCATTTCCCGCCGGAAGGATGCCTGTTGGTTAGAAATCAAGCGGGGGAGGTCATCTAGAGCTGAGTTCTCAAAGGCAGGTGCCTGAGAATCGGAAGTGTTCCCCTACTGGAAATGAGGCTGCTGCTGGTAGTCGGGAGGCTGGGAGTATGTCTGGTGAGGCTGCTGACGCTGCATCCACTGTTGTCCCTGATAGACGGGACGAGGACCCTGCTGGTACTGCTGGTGGGCATACTGGGGTTGATGTTGGTGCTGGCTGTTCTGATGGCCCTGAGCTAGAGACTGATGCTGGGATGAGGTGCCACCAGTGATCCAACGGAATCCGGGGTGATCACGACGAATCCTGGGCTGTTGTGGGTACCGGTCGTACCATACCCCATTGACTTCCATCAATGGTTCCTGCTCAACGGGGGGTGGTGGAAGAACTATCAGTGGCCGATCCGGCTGATAGACCACCATCTTAGTGTCCTGAGATGGTGGGGGCAGTGATTAGTGCTGTAACTACTAGACCAGCTCTACTTGGATGTGGTGAACCTGACGGTACGAGGCAGAGGGCTGGGTGAAGCTGCTACTGCTGGGACTAGCCCGTGACCTGGGAGGCTGCTGAGTAGACGTTTGTGCCTCCTGGATGCAAAGGATCTGCGTCTTCAGGTCACTCATGGTCCGTGATAAGGTCCATATGGGCAAGACCTTGACTCTGCTTCTTCTCAAGAATCTCGATGCGATCCATCTTCTCTGAAATGATCCCCATGTCAACAACAGTGGATTCAGCCTGAGCTGCGGCTGCTGACGGAGTGTGTGTACTGGCATCGATGCGTGCAATCCTCTGATATCCAAATGCCTGTGGTGGAAGCTTCGGCTGTGTGTAAACAAGGGCTTGGGCTATGACTGTGGAGTTCTCTGCCATTCCCTCATAGATCTCCCAAACTGCATCTTCTCCCTTGGAGAAGTAAGATCCACGACAAGAGGCATTAACAAGCCCCTGCAGCCCCGGTGTCATCCCACTGAAGAAACTCTGAACCAGATTGGGCTTGGATATATCATGATGTGAACACCGGTCAATGAGCTCTCTGAATCGTTCCCAAACCTCATGGAACTGCTCATTCAGGACCATGGTGAAATTGATGATCATAGCTCGTGCTGCGTTGGTCCGGCCGAGTGGATAGTACTTGTTCAGGTACTCACGCCGGAGTTGTGCCCATGATGTGACGTACCTCCCAAGATGCTTCAGCCAATAGGCTGCTCGATCAGCTAATGAGAATGGGAAGGCAATCATCTTGATTGTGTCCTCGTCCACTAATCTGTCGTGGACAGTGTTGTAAATCATCTCAAACTCTTGCAGATGGAGATAAGGGTCCTCGGTGGCTAGCCCGTGAAACTTGGGCAATAGCTGGATGGTCTGCGGCGAAGCTCAAAGTTCCCAACAATGGGAGGAAGCTGAATCCATCAGTGAGTGAGGGCAGCGGCTGGGTTGTGCAACTACCTCATGGTCATCGGCGGCGGCCTCTCCTGGTTAGGTTCTCCTCCTTCGTCTGTTACATGTGGTATTTCTACTCCACCGCCCCCAGGTCTGTCGTCTCTTCCTTCTCGCATCTGCGCTATCTCCCTCATGAGGTCACCCATGAAAACTCCCTGGTCTCTGATCTGTCTCTGCATGGTCTCCAGGGAAGCTAACAGCGAGTTGTTGATGGCAGCCTGATCATATAGGAATGGTAGTGGTCTCTGCTCATCTGGGTGTTCCTCTCTACCGTCCATATCTTGGGTCTCTGCAAAGGCAAAAGAACCCATCTTAGGTGCCGACAAATGATCTGAGCTCTGTGCTGCACTAAACTCTGACACCACTGGACTAATGGAAGAAGAAGGGTGGTCGAGGGGGAACATGGTGGACATAAATTCAGGCTCGGAGAGTGGGTCTGGACTCCCCGAAGCCGACCTAGATGAATAGGAAGGAGTGCTCGACAGCGGTGCCATCAGACATGGCCTAAGGGATCTCCTTCCCATCATTTTGATCGTAGAAAAGGGCGGATGAGATCTGGAATGCAAAACATGATGTGAATACAAACCCCCAATTCACCTACACAACTCTGGAGCTGATGACCGTGAAGGTTCGGTCGTTAATCTTGTCAGTTTTAGTTAGGTGATCAATCAATCTATCATAGCGATTAAGCGAGCTGTTGAGAACCCAACGCTCCTAGCCGACTGTCCCAATCCCAAATGAGATCTTTCCTAGCCAGTAGGAGTTGTGGATCGTTTATCGGCTACCCGATCACCCCCTCTGCAAAGGACGTCACGGTCTGCTTTACCGGTTATCGGAGAGATCCTCACTGGAGAACAACTCACCTAAGACCAGTAGTCAACTAAGATGTCGGGCGTGGCTCTATCCTAGTGTTCGAGTCACTCTCTCGCTGCAGATAAATCAATCAATGAGGGGGTTACTCTCCCCAAGATAAGATTTTTGAAGAATGAGGTGAGTTTTATGGTCAAGTTTGCATTAGCTGTCCCAATTTTATGATTTTTACTTTTTTAAGTATTTTTTCTGAAATGAAGACAATGCCTAACAAATTTTCTGATCTCTTGGTTATTTAAGGTCCAATAAAAAGGGGGAGGAAGTCGAAAAAGCTGATGCGCGATCAAACACAATGATGCACGCAGAGATAGAAATGCGTACCTTGCTCCAGCACTCTAAATGCAGAGTGATCCGCGCATAAAATAAAAGACATAAATTAAACTACCTATATGATGCATGAAGAAATCGGCCTTAGACGAAAGATTCTACACGAGAAGAACAATAGCTAAGTGGTCAACAAGAGGAGTCGGAGTCCGATCTCTGATGCCGATAGGTGTCCGCCACAACGGATCCTGCCAGCGTTGTATACGACCTCTAGCGGTACGTGACTCCTCAAATCGACCAAAATAGCTTTTTATTTTGTGAGTTATTAATTAGGTCCGCTTAACGTTCTCTAGGCACAGGCAAAAGTGTTAAGTGTGGGATCCTAATCAATTACGTCACAGTCACAAGAAAATCCTAAGTCTAGGGGCCAAAACCTTCGTGAATCAAAATAAAAGAAAATCGGTGAAAACAAAACCGGCGAAAAATTGCGCAAGCAAGCGAGGCCCCCAAGGGAACAATCCTCGGGCACTAGACCTCATGAGATGTAGAAGTGTCTGAAAGTCCTGAATATTACAAGTTAAGAGTCTCTCTCTCACAATAAATTATACAAATATAGACATAAAGTAAATGAGCTGATCTACTAAAATTTTAAGTCTTCTTTGAGCAGGAGATAGCTGGCTTCACATGGGTGCCCACGTGCCTAGGAAAAGCCGCCTCCCTCGCTCCGTGGTACCTCGCACAAAGACACAAAGAGGGTGGTCAGATAGCTCAAAAATGTGAGTCAAATATAAAGTAAAGAAATGAAGCAATAATGGTAAACAGATAATCACAATCAATAACAAAATATGATCTATACGTTGTTGTTCCCCGGCAACGGCGCCATTTGATTAACCGAGAAACACAAAGGTCTAAGTGTCTCACACAAGGAGGAGATGAAAGTCGTTGTGGCGACCCTCGGTAATTCCCGATTAGTCAACAATCAACCCACAATGTGTTTCAAGCAATAAGAAGCAAATGTGGAGTCAAAATTTATTATAACTCTACAAAAATGTGTATAGTGTGCAAGTGTGTAGAGGTCGAACACAGGGAGCAAGCAAGATAGAGATAGATCGGACAAAAATGTGCAAACATGTGATAGTGATCAAATGTCCACCAACAAGCAAATTTTTGTGGGTTTTTATTTTTTATTTTTTTTATTTTTTTATTTTTATATATTTTTTTATTTTACTGATTTTATATTTCTTTTTATATTTTATATATTTTTTATTTTCTTTTTCTATAAATAGAATATACATACAATATAAGAAAAGAGAAGAATAAGGATTTATAAAATAAGGTAAAATGCTCAAGATCAGGAAATAATTGAGCTTTTATAATTTTATGATGTTTTTTTATTTTTATAGGTTTTTCTAAATTTTTTGGTATTTTAAAAACAAAAATACTGAAAACTATGTAGAAAATAAAATGTTGGGACAAAAATGGAGGAAAAAAATAGCCAACAGTAGCAAATATTTTCCAAATTAATTTTAAACTACAAAGAACATAACAAAGAAAATTTAGAAACAAAGATTATATCTTTAGATATTTTGTAGAATTTTAGAGATTTTTATGAATATTTTTAGAGTTTTCTAATTTTTAGGTTTTTTTGTTTTGAAAATTTTAATGATTTTTGGACAGAAGTTAAAACACACAAAAACACACAAAATATAATTTTTTGTATATTTCAAAAACTTTTTATAATTTTATGAATTTTGTAATGAAGACAGTGAATAAAATGCGTTTTTTTCGATTTTTATAAATATGAAAATGCAAGAAAATGCAAAACAAAAAATGGCAAGAAACAGCAAGCAAACAGGAGCTTAACTTAATTTTTGTGATTTTAGGAGATTTAGAAATGCATGCAATAAATAGAAACAACAAAAAGAAATTACGCAACTGGCAGGGACGATTTTGTAAATAGTGAGAAACACAGGGGCCAACGTGCAATTGTTACACAAAATAAATAACTATTTAACAAATTTCAGGACCTATTGTGAATATCAAAACACGCAAGGGTTAAACTGCAAAAACTCCCACCCCGCACGTGGGGTACACACACCTGGGAAGGATCTGGATGCAATAATCAAAAGTACAGGGGCTAGATCCTAAGTAGTAAAAAATACATAAAGCTGCAGATGAATGTTTCAAAATATATATATTAAATACAAAATGTCGGGGGATGTTGGATGCAAATACCCCTTTGCGCGCAATCCAATGACCCGAAGCGATTCACTTAAACACGTGGCGGCTCAGGAGCGCTTGATGATGCTTCGGCGATGAGTGGCTCCGATTAGATCCGCTGGAGGTGATCAACGGTCGAGGCGCGAGCAGATCTAACGACTGGTATGTGAACTGGAGCGAGGGCCTTATCTGACGGCTGAGAGGCGAGCTCCAAGAACAGGGAAGAACACCGGTGAGGGTGAACTTCCTCGATCTAGATCTCGGCCCTCCGATGGTCTGGAAGTGTGCAAGGTGGCCTGGGATCCTCCCGCGGTCCTCCTCTTGCTCCTGGTGGCTCCAAAAGGCTTCGGCGGTGGCAGGAGCGCTCGCAAGGTGGCGGCGGAGCTGTGGGGCTCCAGGCACCTCCGGTGAGCAATCAAAACGAGCCCCAGGCTCGAGTTGAGCTTCAAGGACCTACGGAAAAGCGTAAGAGGGTCCAGGGCAAAGTGCCTGGACCCTGCGGTGGTGGAGTGGCGGCGAGGAGCGGCGAAACGAAGGGTGGTCGGAGCAAGCTCCGGTGAAGGATTCGATTGAGTGATTTGATGGATGAAAGTCTAAGCTAAGGGTAGCTATGGATTCCTACGACTATAAGGAAAAGAACTGGAGAGAAAGGAGAGGGGGAAGGAGTATACCTCGATGGTTGGGGCCAGAGGTTGGTCCTCAACGGTGAGGGGTCTCGTCGGAGGTGGTGGAGACCGCCACAGACGTCCCCGAGGCCTGCTGATCGTGGGCGAAGGCTCCCCTACCACCAGAGGTTCGCTAGAGCACGAGAGACCCGGTGTATTTGGGTTAAATGGGGTTCAAATTCGAGAGGAAAGAGGAGGGGTAGTTTAAGTAGGGATGACGATCAGGCGAGGAAGAATGAGGTGTTGGGGTGGATTAGTGATTCAACGCCCAAGGAAAGCTAAGGGCGTGAATCACCATTGCCCAAGGAATAAAAGTCGTGAAGGAAGTGGGGCGATTTGGTGCAAGAGGACTCCTCGAAAAAATTGCGAATAAGAGTCAAAAATCAACTCTAACAGGCGCACATGGGGCGGGTCAGAGAGTTGACCCGCCGGTCAACTCTTAGAGGCACCTGGTTGGTCCACGTGGACCAACTAGGAAAAAGCCCGAAAAATGTTTTGTTAATTCAATTAAAAATAGAAAACGAATAAATTAATTTTTAATTATTAGATGAAAAATATTTATTATTTTATAAACTATTTTATTATGATTTTTAATTATTTTTATGAGTTACAAAAATATGAGTTACCTTTCATGACCTATATAGGTACATATATCTATGTATTTTAATCATTTATTTTTTTGTGTATTTAATTTATTTATTTTTGTTTATTATTTTATAAATTTATAGAATATTTTTATACACTTAAAAGTATTTTTATTTTATTTTTCTGAGGTATTTTGTACACTTAATAAAAATATAAGAATTAATAATACAGGTATGTGTACAGGTATTATACTTATGTATGCTATTTACACAAGTATTTTATTCTATGTTTTCATTGAGTTTTTATTCTGATTTTAATATACAAATATATTATAAACAATATTTACAAAATTATAAAAATAAGAAATTATAAGAATAATAAATAAAATGATTATTTTAATCTGCACAAGTATACAATAAGGGTCCAAAAATCAACTTTCAAACCGTAGCTCCGCCAAATGTGAAACCACCTTCATTAAATAGCTTATTTAAAATTGTATACAATTAAAGGTGAGTTTGATGCATTTCAAGTTTTTATTTGGGAGATACATGTCTGGGAAGTTGGGATTTTGGAATCTTATTCATATCATAACTTTTTATCTGTACATTATTTTTGAGTGAAATCAATTTTGTATTTTTCTATATTTAATTATCTATTACTTTCATGTACAAAGTTTCTTTATTTGAGGTATAAAAAGTAGAACCAAAAATAGATCCCAAAATGTATAAAGAATGAATAAAAGGTATTTTTATTGTATTTTGGCCCTTATCTCCCCCCTACTTTATTCCTTATCGACCTATTCATCGAGATGCCTAGGTCTCAGGGTTTCGGGTCATAAAATATTTACAATATTTTATTCTTTTTCTTTTCTTTTATTTATTCTATAATTTTGGTTTTCAAAACAGTATTTTATACATTGTTTACATACACATGCATGAATGTTAATATGCTAGAATTAAGGATATTTACATGCATTTGCCAGGGTTTTTGAGGCCAAAAATGATAGAATAAAGATGATGAAATGTGGATTCATCAGTAGCTAACGGGTCAACGGGAGGGGACGGAGTCCGGTCTCTGATGTCGATCTGTGTCCGCCACAACGGATCCTGCCAACGCTGTATACGGCCTCTAGTGGCACGTGACCCCTCGAGTGACCAGGTTAGCTTTTTCTTTATTAATTATTAATCAGGTCTAATTAGACGGTCTATAGGAGCAGGCAATCTAATTAGGCTGGGGTCCTAATTAATTACGTCGCAAGCAATGAAAATCCTACGGCTAAGGCTAAATCCTCGGAAATTAGATAAGCAGTAAAAGGCGATAAAACTCAAAACTGGCAAAAACTCGGTGAGGACCCCCGAGCACACTGGTGCTCGATGAAACAGACCCTGCAATCACAAGTCTCTTAGAGTCTCTGTCCATGTATTATTACAATAACAAATAGTCTGACTGAAAGTAAAACTAACTACCCTAAGCTAATCCTCTCCTCTCTCCTTCTCAACTCCTCACACTCTCGTGTGGCTCCGTACAGAAGGGAGCTGCCTCAGGTTTCCGCGGTTGCTTTGGCTTTCCGAAGAAGGCTGCCTCGGTCATCGGGCCCTCGCAAGAAATCAAATAGAAGAATGTCAGAAATAGCTATTATAAAAATATGCAAGAGAAAATAAAATAAAATAAAATAAAATGACAGCTATATACAAAAATAAAATAAAATAAAATAAAATAAAATAAAAAACAATTAAAATAAAATAAAATAAAATAAAATAAAGAAAAAAGAAAAAGAAATCAAAAAGCCGTGGAGAAAGCTGCGAATGAAAAACCGAACAAAAACGACTACTAAGCCATGCTCCCCAGCAACGGCGCCATTCTGATGACCGAGTGATCTCTCACTATCGGGATAAGGTAAAAATACTCGGTGTCGTTGTGACCCGAATAGAGAGACTCAGTCAATCAAGAAGAATCGGACCACCAAAAGAAATCAAACAATCAAAAATCTGAATAGCGGTCTCACTATTTGTTTAACCTAGTATAGCGACCAGGGTCGAACTCAAGGAGCACGGGTTGGTCAAGTGGCCTACGAAGTAGTCAGAAATAGAAATAAAATAAAGAAAAATATTTTTGGTGGATTTTTCAAATTTTTATTTTTTTTGTATTTTTAAATATGAAGAAAATAGAAAATAAGGCAAAAAGAGCAATTTCAACAATTTATTCAACACATCCAAACAACTCAAAAAAATATAATAAAAATATTTTTGGGTTTTGTGAATATTTTAGTGTTTTTGTTAATTTTCTCAGAATTTTGTAATTTTTAGTTGATTTTATAAAAATAGAAAAGGCAAAAACATGGAACAAATGTGCAGCCAGATTTGAAAGGCTAATTAAAAATATATAATTAGCCTCTAAAAAATTGGAGACAATTTTTATAAAACTAGAAATAAAAACTAAGCTACAGGAACCAAAATTGTAATTTTTTGATTTTTTTTAGAATTTTTAATAAATTTTATAGGGTTTTTAGGGTTTTTAAATTTTTAGGGGTTTTACAAGTCCAAATCAAGTGAAATTTGGATTAAATCTCAAAGATACAGAAACAATCAGACACAAATGTTTTTAGAATTTTTGAACGATTTTTTATATTTTTAATTTATTTTATAAACCAAACAGTAGCAAAAATATGGGTTTTTTATTTTTTTTAAGAACAGCAAACAGTAATAAAAATGTCCCAAAAAATTTATGAAATTTTTACACAGTGGCAGGGGCCACGTATCCAAATTTCACAAGGTTTGGAGTTTATTTGATATTTTATTCAATCATAAAACAAGGCACAGCACACTATGACCTAAACGCAATAAAAATAAGTTTCACGGCTAAAGCAAAACACGTGCAGAAACCCTAGGGGTCAAATATAAATTTCACGCTAATTCAGCACATGTTCCAAACAACAACGCATAGGGGTATATATGCAAATATCCAAAATATAACTTCAATTCATAACAGCTATAAACCCAAGCCCTTACATGAATTAACCCAGAAAAGTCACGTGGCAAAGCACTTGCATCCACAAAACAGGGACTAAAATGCAAATACAATAAACCATAGGTCTTGATATGTAAATTATCCAAGTGTGCTAATCTATTTATTAGACTAAACAAGAACTGAAATAAATAGTAAGGGTTATGGCACAAATTACCCAGCCAAAGCGCATGCGGGTCACGCGGGGGTGAAGTGTCAGAAGGTGAGTGGTTGCTCGCTTGCGGCTCTGATGACGCCTCCTGGCATATCTGAGGGACAGGACGAGGAGGCGAATGTGGGGTGCACGTGGCCGTCAGATCATGGATCTAACGGTCTGACCTTGGCAGACGGCGAAGAGCTTTGATGAAGTCTGGACGTGAGGCACGATCCGACGGTGGATAAGGTGTCTGGAAGAACAGCTCCTGGATGAACTTCGCATGCGAGTTGGAGAGGCTGAGTATGTTTGATGGATGATTGGAAAGAGGGCTTCGGCGCGCCTCATCGCTCCGCGTCTGGTGCTGGTGGCCGATGAAGCTTCCAACGGTCAGATCTTCCGGCGAGGGAGGAGGGACCGGAGCTACTCCGGCGAGGGGTGCAAGATGCGGCTCAGGGGGGTAGCTTGCGCTTATTCACCTACAAAGGAACGCTCGTGCTCGGAGGAAGACTCTGGCATGGGTTATTAGAGAAAAAGCAAAGGGAAGCGAGGTGGTTTGGCGAAGGGAGATCCCTGCGGAGGTGGCGGAAGGGACCAAGCCCAATCTTGGCTCGGATAGCCAAGATCGAGGTGATCAGATCGTGGAAGGAAGGTGACGAGGGGTCGGTGCGCCTATCTATATGGTGAAGATGAAGTGTCGGGCTCCGGCCACTGGGGCGGAGCAGGCAGAGCAAGATATGAACGATCAAAGCTGCTCGACGAACTAAAGGCTAAAGGAAGTACCTGATGGTCGGACGTGTCTAGGCTGGAGCTCCTGAGTCTCATACGGTCTTCGCCTCGATGGAGCGACGCCTCCAGAGGCTCCGGTACGCCGACGGCAAAGCTCGACGACGATGGTCGTCAGACCTAGGGCAAATGCCTCCAAATCCTCGCTGCGACACCCTCAATCACTCGATGTCACTCAAGGATGATGGTGGAGGTCACTGGAAATGAAAATGGGAGCCAAAGGTGCTGAGGAATGCGACTGGAGCTGAGGTTTTATACTGTAGGGATTCGAGAAAGAAGGAGATCGGGCGCGCAATCCAAAGCTTGGATCCCTAAGATGATTCTCGGGCGTGAATCTCAGATGTGAGAGCTGCAGATGGAGCATGGGGTTTAAGGAAATGGTTGGCGGACCGATCCGGGAAAAATCAGAGAAAGTCAGCTCGAAGACCGGGTCCGCGAGGAGGTGGTTTTTGGGGGGAGAGTTGACCGGGGGTCAATAATCCCCCGTGGACTAATGGGAAAATTCCATTGGAAAAAGATTTAAAAATTCATTTTAAAATAGAAAAAGGCTTTATTTCAAATATTTACAAAATAAAAAGTGTTTATTTATTTTCAAAGTATTTTTTAGTGATTTTTATTTATTTTTTTGAAAAATATATTATGTATATACATTATGTTATAAATAGGTATATGTACCTATGTATTTTAATTTTTATTTTTATTTTTTATTTATGTACAATTATCCCAATTTTATGTTTTATTTATTTACACCATAAATTTTGGGATATAGAATAATTTTTATTTTCTTTTTATTAATTATTTACAAGGGTGAAATAAATAGGTCTTTTATTCATATATACATGGTATATGTACACTGAGGAGAGAGAAATTATTTCTTTTTATTTTTATTTTATTTTTCCCATTTTTATTTTATTTTTAGAAATATATACAAAATATGGGGAACACATAAATATTTTTATTTTTAGACTATAAAATGTTTACATAAGAGGGAGTATATGTACAAGGTTGAGTCACCCTATCTCTCTCTACTTATTTTATTTTGCGGTCAGGCCCATATTGAGCCCTCCCTTGGGTTTAGGTCACTCAATATTTATTCTAAATATTTCTCTCTTTTTCTTTATTTCTTTATTCTTTTATTTTTGCACAAAAACATGCTAATTATGGTATTTACACAATACATGCTTTTTGGTAAATTATTCTATTTACAAACATATACATGGTGTTTTGCAAAGGTTTTTAGCTAAAATAAAAGAATAAAGAGTGATGAATGAGGATTCATCTTCCGACATCCTTACTTGACCGGTTCGTGTTTGGCCCTCTTAGACAGAGCAGGATAGTCTTTCAGTTTGTTGATCGATCTGTCAAGAGGCCGAATGGGTTGTTGAAGGACGCGATCATCATAATTCAGGGCTTGGAATTCCTAGTGAACTTCGTTGTGTTCGACATGGAGATCCCTGAATCTATGACCGATACCCCCATCATTCTAGGACATCTATTCTTGGCCACAGCCAAGGCGATGTCCGACCATGATAACAGGAAGGTGTACTTTCGCGTCGAGGGCGAAAGTATACAAATAGAGATGATTGATGAGACTATAGCGCAAGATTCAGCTTGCTTAGAGCAGTTCAGCGATGTAGAGCAGACGACAGAGGCAGAGTGAGACGTACGCCAAGAGTGAGATTTTCTTCAGATTTTGCAGATTCACAGCTTCCAATAGAGGAGAGTTCGGAGAGCACACTCTTGGCAGAGGATACTTTTGAGGTTGATGATCGCGTTCAGGATAGCGAGGCGGAGTATATATCTTGTGATTCTGAATCAGATTCCTCAGAGTCAAACATAGACTGGGCAGAGTTTGATGACTTGTTACCTTGTCTGATTCCCGCAGAGCCAGCAGCTAGGGTGGAGATAGAGCCAGCATCGAGTATAGATACACTAGCCGGGCCGCCTTCACCAAATACTCAAGATTAGCGAGAGTTCTCACATTCATATCTAGTAGCCTTCATGTAGACATTCCAGAAGCCAGATTTTCTAGCTCCAAGTTGTCCAGAACTCAAGCCTTTATCGCAGTCGTTGAAGTATAGGTTCCTTGCGGGTGAGCATGTAATGTACCCAGTCACTATCTCAGCAGATTTGACTGGAGAGCAAGAATCTCGATTGACGGAGGTTCTTGAAAGAAACCGCAAGACAATAGGATGGAGTGTAGCGGATCTCCAGGGGATAAGTCCAGCCTTGTGCTCCCACCATATTATCTCGAGGAGGACGCCAAGCCATCGCGTGAGTTCCAGCGATGGCTGAACCTGAATCTTCGAGAATTGGTTATGAAAGAGATATCAAAATGGTGGAGCAACAATTTTATTTACCCCATCTCCAACTCTAGATGGGTTAGTCCATTACATGTGGTGCCCAAGAAGACGGTCATCACTACAGTTGTGAGTGAGTCTGGAGAGGAGATAGCGACCCGGGTACCCACTTCATGGAGGGTCTGTGTGGACTACAGACAATTGAATCAGGCCACCAAGAAGGATCATTTGTTGCTGCCTTTTATTGATCAGATTATAGAGAGGCTAGCTGGTAAGAGTCACTACTGTTTCCTTGACGGGTACTCTGTATACAATCAGGTGGCCATAGTGCCCGAAGACCGAGATAAGACGAAATTCACCTGTTCGTTTGGGACATATGCTTTCAGACGGATGTCCTTTGGTCTATGTAATGCCCCGGCGACATTCCAGAGATGCATGTTGTCCATTTTATCGGACATGGTGGGTGACTGTTTAGAGGTCTTCACGGATGACTTCTCGGTATACAACGATGGGTTTGATTCTTTTCTTGATTGTCTAGACTGAGTGTTTCAGTACTGCATAGAGGTCCGTCTTATTTTGTCTTGGGATAAGAGTCATTTCATGGTGACTCAGGGGATGGTGCTTGGTCACATCATCTCTAACATGTGCATGGAGGTTGATCCGGCCAAGGTGGATATCATCAGGAAACTCAATCAACCATCCAACTTGAGGCAGTTGTGGTCTTTTCTAGGGCATATCGATTTCTACCGACGTTTTATTCACGACTTCAGCAGGATTGCCCAACCGATCACTGATCTGATGATGAAAGACATCGAGTTCATTATAGATGATAAGTGTCTTGCGTCTTTTGCGGCGCTCAAGCACCTAGTTGTTGAGGCTCATGTCCTTAAGCCACCTGATTGATCTCTCTTATTCGAAATCATGACGGATGCCTCCGATTTTATTGTGGGGGTCGTGCTAGGATAGATGAGGGACGGTTTACCATTTTCCATTCACTACGCTAGACGTACATTGGATGTCACTCAGAAGAACTATACAGTTACAGAGAAAGAGATGCTAGTCGTAGTATTTACCTTGGACAAATTCAGATCTTATATTCTTGGATCCAAAGTCACGATTTATACTGATCATACCACCATCAGGTACCTTATGGCAAAGAAGGATGCCAAAGCTCGATTGACTGGATGGATCCTTTTACTCCAGGAGTTTGATATTGAGATTAAGGATAAGCCTGGATTCAAGAATGTGGTGGCAGATCATCTCTCCTATTTGGAAAATCTTGAGGAATCCGAGTAGATTGGTCCTATTACTGAGACCTTCCCAGATGAGGTGATCCTTGCTATTGCCTCGCTCCCATGGTACGCCGACATTGTGAACTATCGTGTTGCCAAGAAAGTTCCACAAGGTTGGCCCAGGCAGCGACTTGAGACCTTCGTTGCGAAGACCAAGTCTTGCCATTGGGAGGATCCCATCCTTTATCATGAAGGAGGGGATAGCAACTGGCATCAGTGCATTCCCTAGGAGGAGCACCACAGCGTCCTTACATACCGCCACAAGCCTGAGGCAGGAGGACATCACAGAAAGTGCTCCAATCCGGCCTATGGTGGCCTACCCTCTTCAAGGATTCTGATGAATTCGTCAAGAGATGTAATGACTGTTAGAGGATGGGCAGCTGTGGACAGTGTGATATGATGCAGATGCAACCCATTCACTTTTGTAAGGTATTTGATGCATGGGGCATTGATTTCATGGGTCCATTCCCTAAGAGTCAGGGATTTGAATACATTCTGTTGATTGTTGACTATGTGAGTCATTGGGTTGAGGCCATTCCCTCCTGAACCGCAGATGCCAAGACTGTTTGCATATTCTTATGGAAGAATACTATTTCACGGTTCAGGGTGCCCAGAGTTTTGATATCCTTTTAACGGGGGGTCTCATTTTATCAACGACAAGGTAAAGACCCTTGCTAACGAGCTCATCATAGACCATCGAGTTGCCACTCCATATCATCCTCATACCAATGGTCTTGCTGAAATATCGAATAGGGGGATCAAGACAATACTGTGGAAGGTAGTACGCCCAGACCGAAAGGATTGGTCACAACTTTTGGACTCGGTCTTGTGGGCATACCGGACTTCCTTCAAGACTCCTTTGGGTACATCTCCCTTTCGTCTCGTTTATGGCAAGCCATGCCATTTACCTGTGGAGATAAAGCATGAGTCACTTTGGGTTGTCACTGAGATATTATTGGATCCAGAGAGTATAGGTGATCAAAGGAAGGCAGAATTGGCAGCCCTAGAGGAGCTTAGAGATACAACCTTTTCAAGCAGCCTACAGTATAAGGAGCGAGTAAAGATATGGCATGATTCTCATATCAACCATAAACAGTTTGAGCCAGAACAGAGAGTATGGTTGTTTGATGCCAGGATTAGATTATTTCCAAGGAAATTGCAGAGTAAGTGGAAGGGACCATATCTAGTCCGAAAGGTACACGACAATGGTAGTATCGACGTATCTAAGATGCCATCTGAGTCCACCTTTTGTGTTAATGGTCAATGCCTCAAGCCATATCTAGATCATGATCCATTGATTGTTGAAGTTTCCCCGATTCAATTTGCGTGAGATGTGATCCTTGACTCACATCATTTGCATTTCATGCATGATTATCATTGTTTTCGGCCCTTGTATAGATCTAGATGTCCATATTACACATTCTTTTGTCTAACACACCATTTACATCTTATGATTATGTTGTACTTAGGGTGTACTCTATCCTAAGTATAGGGGGCTGTCAGATGTTTGATTATTCATTTGATTCTTTTTACCTATGTTTTGTTGTCTATACTTAAAGATATTTTACCCTAAGTATAGGGGAGGTAGACCCTGTACATTCTATCACTCGGTTTTCCCTTTGTGTACAGTCTTCTATATGTAGGATTACTTGATCCCAAGTATAGGGGGAATCACGGAGCTCTATTCATTGGATTCTTTTAGCCGTCGTTGTAGTATAGTCTTTCTTTTAACTTCCCAATACTAAGCACGAGTTATTTCTTCTTCCTCGCTCTTTGATCACTCTGAGGACATCGATCGAGCTAAGTATAAGGGGGTGTCATAGATATTGTATATATACTTTAGCCATAACTCGTACTTTATGTGAGTGTGTTAATAAAATGGCTAAAATCAAAAGCCTAAAAATCACAAAATTTTAAAATTTTCCTTGTACATAAAATTCTTTCCTGCATATACGTAGCTATTTATAAAAAATTATTTTTGTACAAATGTATGTAAAAAAAAATTGATTGTGAAATGCTTGTAAATATTTTGTATCGAAATTTTGTATATAGTACAAAATTTTTGAAAAATGTTTGAAAAATAAAAGTTTGCAAAAATCCTTGTGTAAATGTTTGTAAATAAGTTACAAAACCTCTGCATTCATGCATGCATTCAAACATTTTCAAAAATTTTGCATAAAAAGATTTTTGAATATATTTGTATATTCTTCTAAATCATATTTGACATTTAAACTATTCTGGAATTAAATTGGAAAATGGAGCTTGGTTAAGACTTTAATCCACCTAATTCTCAGAGGAACCTTATAGGATTTGGGGTTAAGACTTTTCATGTCCATTAGTAACTTAATTCTTTGAGTCCACTAGGCTATGTTCACATGTCATCTTGATGAGCCTAAGTAGAACACTTAACAACGCACGCATGACTCTCACAGACAATGGATTTACTTGGACCAGCACTTGACACTCAGCTCCACACAGATGAGCTGGTGAGGAGGCAATTTCCTTTGGCTTGGGGTGGCATATAAGGGTAGTGCTTCTAGGCGGAACCTCTCTTCTTTCTTTAGGGAGGGAAGTGCGCCTCAACTTGGTCTGTCGGTGTTGAGGTCTAAAGACAGGAGTTGTGGGTTGAAATAATGCTTCAAAAGAGTGATAGTCTACTGGCTCGAGAAGAAAAAGTCCTTATGTATATGTGCTTCACAATGTAGATATGTTGTACATGTGCACATTCAAAAAATGTGCAAAATCAAGAAAAACTCCAAAAAAGTGGCGGGCCTGATTGAAAATAAAATACTTGTCAGAGTGTATATAGTCAAATAAATCAAAGCTTATGTTACACCTTCTCATCTCACGAAGCTTGCAGCGGGAGACTTAGCTACATTGGTTGGGCTCCCAGAGATACGTGGCTACACTGGCCACGGTCCATTCTCCTCTTTCCCCCTCTTCTTGAGCTGGTTAAACTTGAACTTATAAGGGAATACCCCATGCCTCAAGGAAAGAGCTGCTAGACTAAGGAATTAGAGTTACCTTGTTGAGGGAGGCTGTTGCCTTGCCATTTTTGAGGTGGGAGCTACATATCACTTACACAGTACAAGGAAAGATATACGGTCATTAGAGTTTGTGTATGTAGACTTGTTCTGATCTGGATTCTTGAGGAGCCTTGATCATAAAATGGTGGAACTTAGAGGTTATAGAGTCTTAAACCTATATCTCAATAAGGTTCCAACAAACTAATAATCCAAAGGTCTGACTGAGCTCTATACTTCAATTTAATGAAGATAAGTTTAATAAGCAACCTTGATTCTCCTTCTTTTTCTTTTCTTTCCTTTTTAAATTCTTTTTCAAATAAGTGTTTGCTAAGGGACTAGCAAAGGTAAAGTATAGGGGGGATGAATCCCTGATTCTCACGCTTTATTCTTTTATTCTAGCTATTTATCTTGGCAAAACATCATGTAAATAGGTGTAAATACAATAACATATCATTACACATGCATCCGTTAATACTGCATAATTAGCATGTATTTGTGCAAAAATAAAAGAATAAAGGAAAAGAAAAAGGAAGGAGGCATTTAGAATAAATACAGAGTGACCCAAACCGTAAGAGAAGGTCAAGCCTTTACCTGATCGCCAAATAAAATAAGTAGAGAGAGATAGGGCCTACTCTATGTTGTACATATTACATATATTTGTAAATAACTATTTTTTGACCAAACTTAAATTAAATTAATATTTTACATCCTCATATATATTTATTAAAATAATATAAAAACAAAATAAAAATAAGAACAATTAATCAAAAAGAAGAATAAAATCCTCCTCACTTGTACAAAATACATGAACATTCATCACATTCCCTATTTATTATGTACATGTAAATAAATAATAAAAAAAATAAAAATTATTTTGTACTCCTAAAATATGTTGAAAATAAATAAAATATAAAATTGGGGTATTTGTGTAAAAATAATTAAACAAAAATCATTTTACATAATACATAAGTATATTATACCTGTATATATTCCTATATACTATATAGACACTAATTTTATTTTTATAAAAATAATTAAAAATCACAGAAAAATAGTTTGAAAAATAATAAACATTTTTTTATTTTATACACTTTTTATTTTGAATTTAGTTACTATTTATTATTGATTTTATAAATAATTTGTAAATCCCTATTTCCTGATTGGTCCAGCTAAATGTTGACCACCGGTCAACGCCTTCTTCCAAGGCTGACCCGGCCCGATTCCTTCCACCGGAGCATTTTCTCCCATTTTTCTCGGTAAGGTCATGTCTATTATCGATCCGATTCTTCGCTCGAGCCTTCTCCTAGGATCCATCACCTTCGCGGATCCCTAGAAAGGCGCGGATCTTCCTAGGGTTGTGTGCTCTCACCCAATCTTTCCATCCTCCTGGGAAGCCTATAAAATATCTCCTCTGCCTCCCCAGTCACTCAGCTCGTTCCTCACTCCCAGTTTGACCCGTAGCTACCTCCAGCTGAGTGACAGTTGCTCGGAGCGTTCTTTGGAGATCATTTGGGTGCAGTGACGATGTAGTTCAACCTTTGTGGTCGGAGATCCGCTGCAAGCAGCCTCCCCATCTGCCGCAATGTTGTTAAGGCCATTACCTCGACGACCATCATCGCCTGACGCTCAGGAGATCATCCGGACCTCAGATGACCATCTTATCTCCGCACCTTCACTTACGACTTCATATACCATTTCGATTCCGCAATCGCTAGTTCGCTCCAACCACCCTGGTCGGAACCGCCTCATCCCATCCCGTCCTTACTGATCGGACCCTCTACGATCACCTCATCTTGCACCGCAACCTGATCATCCTTAGACTCGACCACCAGGTCGAGATTAAGGCTAAGACTCCTTCCCTCCATAGCCGTCGAGAGTCGACCTCCATCTCCCTTCGTTTCTTCTATCCTTATCAAGCAATAACCCAACCGAAGCAAAGCCCCCGAGTCGCTCTACCTTTTGCAGGTCTTCTCATGTGCAAGGGGCCCATTTCGAGTTTCCAGCTGCTCAGGCGGAGCACCTCCAGATGGCTGGCCATCGCCACAACCATCCACCCATCATCTCTCCCATCGGACCCCTAGGCAGACACGCCGCACCTCCACGAAGCTAGTGGACCTCCACGCGCTTCAATCGGATCAGCGGATCACCTCCACAGCTCGATCGAAGTCCTCCCTGGAGGTGTTCTTCCATATCCTCTTCTAACCGTCGGAAGAACCTCCTCGCTCCAGATAACATCCTAGTTGTCGACCATTGCAGCCTTTCAGCCGTCAGATCTGACGTCCCCTAGCGCATCTGACCGCACGTAGCGGACATTCTCTAGGCCGTCAGATCTGAGGCTGTTGAAGATCAGAACCGTACGCCTGCACCACCTCCAGAGATCGCCATGTGTTCTCATGTGGTCCACACGTGCCCTGTAAGGGTATTTTGCCCTTTTACTCTCTTCTTATTATGTTTTACTATTTCATCTATTAAATAAAAGTTGTAGCATGGACTTTTTGTACTTTAGACCTCAATAGTTCTATTATTTACACTTTAGTCAAATTTGTCTAAACTCGCGTGTCGTTCCACGTGCTTCGCTGGTTTATTTGCATTATAGACCATTTACTTCATGGATGCTATGTTTTCAACGGAAACTTTCTGATAATTGCAAATATACCCTTGTGCGTGAGTTTTTGAGCATGTGTGTATATCCTGGATATTTTGCAATATTTGCCTTGAGCTTTTTATACATGTTATAATTTTCCATGGAAACTTTAGGATAATTGCAACTAGGTCCATACCTACTACGTGTCTTGTTTATAATCAAATAATTAGCAAATTAACTCCAAAAATTGCATAAAAATTATTGCTAGCTCCTACTAACACATAATAATTATAGTAATTTTTGTGAATTAATTTGGTGTTGTTTGATATTTCTAAAAACCAAAAACCCTAAAAAAGTGTTTTGTTCGTTTTATAAAATACATAAAAAATAAAAAGTATGTTTGTTTTTGTGGACTTTATCTCCAGTACCTATTTTGTTGCAAAAATGCTCATAAAAGCACTAAAAATCATAAAACTCTTAAAAACTTATAAAATCATTAAAAATTCAAAAAAATTCAAAAAAAATAGGATTTTAGATGTTGTTGTTGGATATTTATATTTACTTTCCCATAAAAATCACAACCAATACTTTAGGGCATTTTAATATTTTAAATTTGCCATTTAGTCCATGTTGTATATTGTTTCTCCTTTTTGCCTTTGTTTGATTTTTATAAAATCATATAAAAATTGAAAAATCCTTTAAACTCACCAAAAACATCTGAATATTTGAAAAATATAAAATAATTTAATTTTTGTTTCTGAATTTTGAGCATTTTTTACCTTAATAAAAATTATGAAGGCTTGCTTGTGTGTGTGATTCCCTTATTTTCTTGTTTGCCTTTTCCTTAATTTAAAAATATAAAAATTTGCAAATATAAAAATTACAAAAATATACATGTTCTGATCTAGTTATCGGCTACTTCATACATTTCCGTGGTCCTTGAGTTCGACCCTGGTCGATATACCGGGTTAAATAAATAGCGGAGACCGCTTACATTGATTTTGTGCTTTGTTTGTTTGATTTGAGTGGGTTTCTAATTTTTTCTTGTTGAGCCTTGGCCATGTGATCCGGGTCGCAGCGACCTCCTGTTTATCTCATTTCCTAACCCGTGTCGCTCGGTCGCTCATCAATAACCAGAACTCACACTTGCTCAACTTGGCATATAACTTGTGCTCCCGCAACGTGTCCAAAACAATCCTTACATCATTCGCATGATCCCATTCATTCCGAGAATATAAGATCACATCATCAATGAACACCACCACAAATTTGTCCAAATATGGACGGAAGATCCGGTTCATCATATACATGAATGTTGCAGGTGCATAGGTGAGCCCAAACGACATCACCACAAACTCGTAGTGTCTATAACGAGTCCTAAAAACTATCTTCGGAATATCGAACTCTCCAATCATCAGTTGTTGATAGCCCGAACGAAGATCGATCTTTGAGAACACCAAAGATCCTTGGAGATGGTAGAATAAATCATCGATACGAAGCAATGGATAACAGTTCTTCATTGTTCTCTTGTTCAATTGCCGACAATCAATGCATAATCTCATGGATCCATCCTTCTTCTTAACAAATAGAACCGGAGTACCCCGAGGTGAAGCGCTCGGCCTCACGAATCCCAAGTGAAGTAACTCTTGTAACTGCACTTTTAGCTCTCTCAACTTAATTGGTGCCATGCGGTAATGAGCCATTGAGATCAGTTGTATATCTGGTAGTAATGTGATCTCGAACTTGATCTCTCTCTCAGGAGGTAATCCAGGTATCTCATCAGGAAACACATATGGGTAGTCTGATATTACTCAGATGTCATGTGCCATCGGCTCATGATCAGATACCTCTCAAACAAATGCTAGATAAGAATAACAACCCTGATCAATAAGTCTTTGAGCTCTCAATACTGAAATATACTCCATTTTGGAGTCATGTAAGGTACCCTCAAAAGTGAACTCGGGCAAATATGGAATCCTGAAGACAACTGTTTTCCTAAAACAATCAACAAAAGCATGATGAGCCGATAACCAATCCATGCCTAGAATCAAGTCAAACTCATCAAGATGTGGTAGCAGACAATCTGCGATCATCTCGTGACAACCATTCAGTATCGGTAAGTCTCTGACTATCAGTGAAATAACAAACAACTGGCCACCTGGCCCACGGATGTGATATGGAGAAGATAAAGTCTCTGCAACTCTACCTAAAGAATCTAGCAATCTCGGTGCAAGGAAGGAATGTGTCACTTCAGAGTCAAACAAAACATGGAAAGGTCAGCCCAAGACTGATACCATACCTTTCACCACAGTAGCTACTGAACGAGCCTGCTCCTCGGTCACCGCATGTAGCTTACCCTGTCTAGCTGGTGCAATAATGGAACCTACCATACTCTGTGTCTGTCTCTGTTGCAGCCTCTTGAAGTTGGAGTTCCTGCCATAGAAACTCCCTGTATGTTGTTCATGTGGATGTGGCTACAGCTGTGACTGTAGGAAAGGCTCACCAGATCTCTAGGGACACTAATACCGGTAATGTCCCCACTCGTGGCATAAGTAATGTAGGACTGGTCGAGTAAGTGGAGTGGTCGTGTCTGTGCTCTAAGTCAGTCCTATTGGGGTTATGTCTGGTCATTGTGACCCAGATAGTCGAGCGGAATCTGCGTTACATCCAGAAAGTGCTCCTCCTAAGGTAATCGATGGAGATGAGCGAGCACTACTTGAGAATGCTGAAACGGTAGGCTGAAATCGTCTGGTTGACCTCTACTGCTGGAATGGTCAACGTATCGGCCCAAATGATCGTTGTGGTCTAGGCGCCGCTCCAGATGAGCTCCCAAATCGTCTCTCTCGGATGTCCCAAACTTCTCCGCCGCATCAATAGCCTCAGAGATAGAAGTGATATGCTATCGAGCCAACTTCTCCTGCACCTCTTCCCTCATGCCTCTGATGAACATTTCCAAATTCTCCTCTGGAAATGTGGCAGTTGCTGTTATGTGTCGAGACAACTTGGTGTATCGAACGAAGTAATCTCTGGCTGTCATCTGTCCCTGTCAAAACTCTACAAACAGACGATGTTGGGACTCCTACCACTTCGTAGAAAAGAAGTGGGATTTGAACCTCATCTCAAAGTCATCCCATGTAGGCTTGCAGTCCAACTCAGAAACTACTGCATCCCACCATCTCTCGATGAAGTCTATCATTGAATACTCCATTAAAGATAGCCATGTGTCTCGTGGCATGTGGATCATCCTCAATACCTTCATCACCCTCTTGAGACACTGCTCATCAACATCTAACGTACTGGTGCCCTCAAACAAGGGCATATTGGCCCGTTGGTGAGAAGTGAAAACCGACTGGTGCTTGTGGATAGCAGAGTACTCATGTGCATCCTCATCCGCAAAGTCTATAGGTCCTTGCTCCCTATCATAGTCTCCATCATATGCTCCTTGCTCTGGCATCTCCTCATGTGGATCATCGAAATGAGGATGTTGTTGCTCAACTGACTGAGGCTGGTCCTGTTTGATTCCATCCTGAGATGGATGGTCTGTGAAATCTGATAGCTCCTCAAATCTCATCTCCATGTCTGTCTGCCGGTCTGCGATCTCAGTCTACTATGCCAGAATATGATCATGTTGGCCTCTCATAGTAGTCTTTTGCTGCTGGATATCAGTAAGTGCGATCATGATGCGCTCCAGATGGCCTGTCATATCCCGGGCTGCTCTGGACATTATGGTTATGCATAAGAACCATTATTGGTCATTTTATTCGCAGATACTCACTATATATGCTTTTTCACTTCTTAGGATATAATATGAAAATTAAAGAAATTGGTGACATCTGTGGTTATTTAATTTGAATGTCAAATTTCCCTTCTCGGACTCACGACAAGTCAGAAGGTTGTCGCTATCCCAGAACTTAATGCGATCGAAATCATAATATCGTGAATGCGTATAGCGGGGTACCACAACTCTGATACCAAAATGTAAACCCCCTCAGATCCGGGCACCCGTTTACGATGCA
Source organism: Ottelia alismoides (assembly GCA_037367405.1). Lineage (NCBI taxonomy): Eukaryota > Viridiplantae > Streptophyta > Magnoliopsida > Alismatales > Hydrocharitaceae > Ottelia > Ottelia alismoides. The sequence continues at coordinate 171,420 of JAZKJV010008261.1, forward strand.
TTCGTAATACAACATTCACTAAATATCGCATTGAGTATATGAAAACATGGGAAATTTTTCACTTTTCGCATTTTTGCCATGACATTAGCATTCAATGTAACAACCACAAATTCAACAAAAGTATCATGTGCCACCAGAATTTCATTTCACTAATTTCCACACTTTTGTACAACATGTACAAAAGATAATGACAGTTATACATGTATCCCAAAATATATAGAGAATAGAAAGAAAAGTATTTACATTATGAACTGAACAAAACTACAATAAAAGTAAATGTGCCTTATGGTATAAACCCGGAAGCTAGGAATCATCTACAACGACTAAGATGCAGGATGCTTGCCTGCCACACATAAAAGGTAGAAGAGGCATCAACGAGTGTTGGTACTTCCATGTGTCATATTATTAAAATAAGCATGCATTTAAAGTCGTTGCAGAAGAAACAAGTAGAAAGGCGTGATATTTAACTTTTAACAACTACCTGTATTGAGAATGTTTTTAAGCTACTATGTATGTATTTCCCGTGATTTCCCAATGACCCAACATTTTTCAAATATAACATTTAAAATAGTATTTGATAGCCCATACTTATATATTATTCTTTTATCATTTAGATCTCATGTTTGTTGGTCATGGTGATGGGACGATGAGATTCAATCTAGTTCTCAATTCTATTTGACTTTTCGAGTATAGTATATAGTCTATGTTCTTGGTGAAGGATATGGGGAAAATTCTCCAGCGCATCACAGAAGCGTGAGCATCGCATCGTATGCGATCAGGAGCGACTAGTCGCACTAGTTGCTCGATGCAGTGGAAATTAAAATTTCCTATGTGACGAAACCATATGATCCAAGAACACTTATCGGATCATTTCATCTAAACCACAAACAAGTAATAGGATTACCTCTTGAAGCATGGTTGCGATCGAGTCTCTAAACAAAGAGACCTCCTGTCTCAAGTCCGATCCGACGGAGGAGACGCTTACGAGCGTATGGATGAGATGTGTGCTTCTCGCAATCCATGTTGATGATCCAAGCCACAGATCTCATAATCTCGACAAATGAGATACGACATCTTCTTAACGAGCAAGGCACACCGAAGTAGACGGAGATCTACGATCAAACGATTGGGCAGCATAACGACGACGCTGTGGTGATGGATGATCTCTATAGGGCATCCATGGTGGACGGCCACATGAGAGATAGAGAGAGTGGGTGTGTAGAGAGAAGAGAGAGAGAGAGAGAGAGAGCATTCATTGATATGTCTTTTGAAGAGCAAGGGGTGCCTCTTCTTATATAGGGTTTTGGGAGTCTGTGGATCCCAATCCATGGACAACACACAATCAATGGTTGAGATTGAATTGTGTTTCTTTCAATGACTAAGATGTTGTTGTAAAAACACAACAACAAATGATTTAATTTAAATTAATTTTCATGGATAAATCAACAAAATTATTTAGCTTTGATAAGAGAAAAGATAATGAAAAGAATAAACTAATCTCCTCAAAAGAGGGGACATCTACTCTTCTCCTTATGGAGAGTTGTAGCCGTCCACTTCTCTTTGGTGGATTTGGTCCATCTCTTCTAATTATCATGAGATCTCATTATCTCATGATATATATCATCATCTCTTGTCGACAATATTTTCACCAAAAAATAATTCCAAATTATCTTATAGAAAATATCAACCATGCCATTGAAATTATGTGAATCTCATTCACAACTCAAAACTAAATATTATTATATTTTCAATTAATCATTCAATGTGAATCCAATTCACATTAACAATTAATCAACAAATATAAATCACAATATGCTCTCTTTAATATATTATAGATCACATTTATATTATAGATGATTAATATGGATAGTGCTATCCACATTATTCATATCCATGATAATTAAATCACATTTAATCATCTTGGATTTCTTTTCTCATGTGCCCAAATAATATGGATCACATTCACATTATTCATATCTTTGATAATTAAATCACATTTAATTATCTCAGATAACTCTCCTTATAATATGAATCAAATTCATATTATCCATGATAATTAAATCACATTTAATTATCAATTTTCTCGATGCTTGGATACATATATCAACAATGAAATTATCCATGAACTCTTTCAAGGATAATGCGCTTTCTCCGCGGATACTTGGAGATAAGGACAGGGCGATTGTATTGTTCCACGTATAGTGACTTGGATATTGAGATCACATCTCAAATCCAGATATCGGGCCTCCCATAGATGCTTGATTAAATCAAGACCACAAATCTAATCTTCTCATTGCATCTGAATCTCATTCAGATCAATGTCCAACATTTGGACCAAGATCAAATTACTTCTCTACTGAGAGGAGTCACTAAAATCCAAACCCGTTTCATCACTCCCTAGGAATGGAAGCGTCATGGTTATACAATCGTTTATGATCACATCACCCTCAGGTATTCCCAACACCTGTACATCCTGCATACTGGAAGACCCAGAATAAACTCGAAGTATTAGATCAACTTTATACGATCTACTTCAGGGTTTTATCAGTAAGTTTCTCATTTGATCATTGGGAGTTGGTATTGATCATATACTTTCCAAAAGCATATATCATACCTAGATCTTGATCATATACTTTCCAAAAGTATATATCAAACCTAAAAATTCAGTCAAGCTTCCAAAGCGAGACGACCGTGCACGGAATTTGATTCTTCCCAATATCTCATGAGTGAGCTCATGTCTTCTGGTTCAGTAGTGAACCTGTATGATCCCTTTGAGAGATCGTATTACTCATATGCCCTTATATGCACACCAGCGCGCCGGTGTATAGACCTTGGTTAGGTCATCAAGCTATTGGTCTGCCAAATGTACATACTCAGATATATAGTAATACATCTGTCTCCGGTCAGAGGATGCATGCATGTATCGTTATAGCATACGATATAGAACTTTGGTTATCTCGATCTCGTTAAGTCAACTCTTTGACCTAACTATTCTGACACCTCCGAATCTCTATTCCTATGTAGAGGACCTGCATCAAAAGGTCGATCAGATATCAGCATATGTGAGAAAGGGTTGTCATCTCCTACTAAGGCTGGAGATCACATCTTAACAATCATTTGACGGTGCTTGATGAGTCCTCAATCTAACCCTTTAGATATTCATCCAAGCACCAGCCTTTATGATTCAATTATTGAATCAACAGTTGTATGATTATTAAGATGGCCATGGTACATAACCCTAATTGTACTAAGGGACCTATTATGCAAATTATTTATTCTTCATTTTCAGATCAGGGAATGATATTCGCAATAGCATTTATTGCATAATGGCTCGCCGTGGGCTCGCATGTCCAACACTTGGTCTGTATGTGACCTCACACTATGACTCTAAGGTGTAAAGAGTACCTTAGGGTTGGGTGTGATGAGCGACCTACCAACTAGGGTTTTTCTATTTTGATTTACCTTATATAGCCACCAAGGTCGAATACAAGGAGCACGAGAAAAGTACGAAGTAGTCAAATTTCTAAATAAAATAATTTTTAGTAGTTTTTTACTTTTCAAATTTTTAATTTTTAAATTAAGGGAAATAAATAGAAAAATAAAAGAAAATAAACATAATAATCTTTTTTGACTTTTCTAAATAATCAAAATTAGTCATAAAATAAAACTAAAAATATTTTTGGGTTTTCTGATTTTTAAAGTATTTTTGGTAATTTTCCTGGATTTTCACATGTTTTTATGATTTTATAAAAATCAAAAAGTGCTCAAGGATCGAAATAATGCATAAGGAGGACTAAATTGAAAATTAATAATATCTAAAGTGTCCTAAGGTCCTGATTAGCAATTTTATGATAAAATAGAGAAAAAAAGCTACAAACAGAGACTGGAAATGGAAATTTTGGAATTTTCTTTGATTTTATATGATTTTTATAATATTTTGGACAGAATTAATATAGAAATTAAAACACAATAAAAGGCACATAGTAATTTTTATGGATTTTTTAAAGCATTTTTCGAATTTTTAGTATTTTTATAAGGTAGACGAGACTTTTTTAAGAGTTTTTGAATTTTCAAAAATAGAAAATGCAATCAAATTAATCCAGCAAAATCATAATAAAAACTACACACTGGCAGGAGCTAATACTAATTTTTAGGCAATTTTTAGAATTAAAATAATATCTATTAAGTCCAATACAAAACATGTAATTAATCACAATTCACAGGGACCCATTCGTAAATATTTTAAGTTTATAGACCAAAGTAATAAGAAAAGTCCAAGGTTGATACTACATAAAGTCCATTCAATTCATGCACATGCCCAATATTATGCGTACAAGAGTATAAATGTGATTTCTAAAACTAAACATTCATTCAATAACAGTAGATATGTCCAGGGCAATAAATGCAAATGACCCAAAATACACGTGAGCACACACGTGCTTCAGACTTGGAGGGACTAAAATGTAAATACCACAAATTATGAGGTCCAAACTGTAAATATTTTTAACTACAACATTTATTTAATGGACTAAATTTAAAAATAGAGACATGTTGGGAAGAAAAAGAAATATATCCAGGTAGGGGTACATGGCGCATGCGGAGCAGCTTCTGACGTAAGGTCTGATGACCGTTAGTGGCGCAGATCTGACGGTCTCAAAAGGTGGTGAAGACATGTGGCTCAGATCTGTACTTGGTTTGATCGAACCATTATCGAGCAAGCATGAATGGACGGTTGCGATCAGGACTGGGCGCGAGGGAGGACATGACGGTAGAGGGCATGGTTATTGCTGCTTCAGATAAAAGAAGCGACATGGGTGGTGCTTTGGGTTTCCTACGAAAGCAAGGGATGGAAACCCGACCTAATCTCAATCTGATGGTCGAGACTCAGGGTGGTAGTCTGCATAAAAGAGTGCATGGCGAGCAAGGAGTTCGATCGAAATGGATGGGAGTGGGTAACGGAGCTCTGACCAGCTAGTCGGAGCAGAGGTGACGGTGGCAGTGTGAAATGGAAAAGATGGATCTAAAATGGAAATGCAGAAGGGTGAACTCGAGGGCTCTGACGAGTTCAGCATCTCCAAGTAAAGCGGAGAAAGGGGATTATGGCCTCAACTTGGGTGTGGTAGGTTGAGGAGGCTTCTCACAGCGGCTCTCCGACGTCGTGACGAGCTTCGCTCAAGCAGACCACCAAACGACGCTCCAAGGGCACCTATGGGAAGTTGTCACCTTCCTGAAGGAGGATAGAGGTCTATTGTGGCACAAGAAACGAGCTCCTGAGTGCAGGAGGAGGAAGAGATAATATAGGCAAGCCAAGTGTCTAGAAAGATCGATGAGGAGCTCGAAACCTTAGGCAGATCTGATTGTGCCTAGGGGTCTGCAAGGGTCCTGAAATGTTGGAGTGTAATCGATGCAAGATTGAGGAAAATAGAGTTCAGGTTCGATTGAGAAAATAAGGAGAAGATTCTCCGACGACGATGTATTGGGCCGACCCGGCAGGGAAGGGGATGTTGACCGGGATCAACAATCCCAGCTGGACCAATCAGAATTAGGGATATATATAAATAAAATAATAATAACATATATAATAGTAATTGGCTTTAAATAAAAAATGTGTAAAATAAAAATTGTTTATTATTTTCAAACTATTTTTCTATGAATTATACTTATTTTTATGGAAAATGAAATTGTGCTATATATAGTATATAGTATTATATACAGGTATAATATACCTAAGTATTATGTACAAGTATTTTAATTTTATTATTTTTACAAAAAATACTTTTATTTTATATTTTATTTATTTACGGCATGATTTTGGGAATATAAAATAATTTTTATTTAATTTTTATCAATTATTTAAGGGATGTAAAATAAATAGTGAATGTAGTATGTGTATGTGTATTTTATACAAAGATTGGATATTATTATATTTTATTTTTATAGTATTTCTAAGGCTATATGCAAGGGTGTAAAGGAATAAAACATTTTATTTTGTCAAAAATAAATAAATCAATAATATATACAAGTATAGGTGATTTGTACAATTCATAGTGAACAATTATCTGTCTCTACTTATTTTGTTTTGTGATCAGGTCAAGTCTTGACATTCTCTTTGGTCTGGGTCACTTTGTGTTTATTCTAAATACATCATTCTTTTTCTTTTTCCTTTATTATTTTATTTTCACAAAATACATGCTAATTATGCATTATTAACACAAGCATGCCGAAAGCTAACTTATTGAATTTACAGGTATTTACAAGAGGTTTTGCCAAAAGGAAGAGATAAAATAAAAGAATAAAGAGTGAGAATCATGGATTCATCACTCCCCTATACTTTACCTGTGCTAGTCCCTTAGAAAACACTTATTTGAAAAGAAGTGTAAACAAAAAGGAAAAAAAGAAGAAAGAATCAAGGTTGATTATTAAACTTATGTTCATTAAATTGTAGTATGGAGCTCAGTCAGACCTTTGGATTATTAATTTAGCGGAACCTTATTGAGAAATAGGTTTAAGACTCAACAGGCTCAAATGTTCCACAATTCTATGGTCAAGACTCCTCAATAACCATGTCAGAACAAGCCTACATATGCAAACTCTAATGACTATGCATCTTTCCTTGTACCGTGTAAGTGATACGTTGCTCCCCACCTCATAAATGACAAAGAAACAGCCTCCCTCAACAAGGTAACTCTAATTCCCAAGTCTAGCAACTCTTTCCTCGAGGAGCAGGGTATTTCCTTCTAAGTTCAAGTTTAACCAGCTCAAGAAGAGGGGAAAGAAAAGAATGGATCGTGACCAGTGTAGCCACGTATCCCTTGGAGTAAAGCCATGTTGGCTACGTCTCCAGTTGCAGCTTCCATGAGATGATAAGGTGGAATACATAAGCTTTGGATATTCATTATATACTACCCGACAGACATTTCTTTTCAATCAGGCATGTCCTTTTTGGGTTTTTCATATTTTGCACATTTTTTTGGTGTGCATATATACAACATATTTGCATGGTGCAACATGTAAATAAGGAGTTTTTTCCTCTTGAGCCAGTAGACTATCCCTCTTTTGAAGCATTATTGCAACCCAGACACTCATGTCTTTGATCTCAGTGCCACTAGGACCAGGTTGAGATGCACATCCCTCCCTAGAGGAAGATGGGAGGTTCCACCTAGAAGTACTACCCTCATATGCTACCCCAAGCCAAAGAATTCTGCCACTTCACCCCTTCATCCGTGTTGAGCTACGTGTAAGGTGCTTGTCCAAGTCAATCCATTGTCTCTGAGAGTCATGTGTACATTATTAAGTGTTCTACTTAAGCTCATCAAGATGACATGTGAACATAGCCTAGTGGACTCAAAGAATTAAATCACTAATGGACCTGAAAAGTCTTAACCCCGACTCTTATAAGGTTCCTCTGAAGTTAAGTGGATTAAGGTCTTAACCAAGCTCCATTTTTCAATTTAATTCCAGACTAGTTTAAATGTCAACTATGATTCAGAAGAATAAATAAGCAAGTATGCAAGTTTTTATAAAAAGTTTTTGAATGCAAGAAAGAAGGGAAAGTTTTGCAAAATATTTTCAAAATTTACACGTAAATTTTTGTAAACTTTTATTTTTCAATCATTTTTCAAAAATTTTGTACTATATACATAGTTTTGATACGAAAAATATTTATAAAAACTTTATAATCAACATATTCCTACTAACATTTGTACAAAAATAGTTTTTACAAAAAGGTTATTTACAAACATTTATGTAAAGGAAAATTTTTAATTTTTTGTGATTTTTAGTTTTGTGATTTTTATCCTTTTATTTTATTAACACACTCACACAAAGTACGAGTTATGGGTAAAGTATATATACACTATATACGACACCCCCATACTTAGCTCGAACGATGTTCTCAGAGCAATCAAAGAGTGATGGAAGGAAGACATAACTCATGCTAAGTATTGAGAAGTGAAAAGAAGGCTACACTGCAACGATGAATAAAAGAACGTAATGAATAGAGATTGGTGATCCCCCTATACTTAGGATCAAGTGACCCTAAGTATAGAATTATGTACACATGGGAAATCGAGGGATATGATGTATAGGTTTTACCTCCCCTATACTTGGGGTAAAATATCCCTAAGTATAGGCAGCAAAACAGAGGTAAAAAGAATCAAATGGATAATCACAAGTCTTCTACCCCCTATACTTAGGGTAAAGGTGCACCCTAAGTGTAGCATAATTATACGATGAAGATGGGTATTAGACAAAAAGAGTGAATGATATGGACAACTGGATCTATACAGCTGCGAAAAAGAAGTGAAAATCAGGCATGAGATGCACATGATGTGAGTCAAAGACTACATCTCATGCAAAATGAATAGGGGCAACATCAATGATCAGCGGATCATGATCAAGATATGGCTTCAGGCTCTGACCGTTAACCCGAAGGTGGGAATCAGATGACAACTCAGATATTTCGATGCTTCCTTTGTCGTACACCTTTTTGACCAAGTATGATCCCTTCCATTTGCTTTGTAACTCCCCTGAAAATAATCTCAACCTAGCATCAAATAACCCATACTCTCTAGTTTGGCTCAAACTGTTTTATGGCTGATATGAGAATCATGCCATATCTTCACTTTCTCCTTATATTGTAGGCCACTCGAAAAGGTTGTATCTCTCAACTCCTCCGGGGCTTCCAACTCTGCTTTCCTCTAATCTTCTATACTCTCGGGATCCAATAATAACTTAGTGACAACCTGATGAACCGAGAATAGCCCTCTTAATAATGTCAAATTAATGTTCGAATTTCGTTGTAGGTAGGCAATTTCGAATTGATCAAAAACAACTTAATTAATTTATCGGTTAATGCAAGCACTTATATATTTTTTACTTGGGCAAGCCTAAGATCAAACTCAGGAAGGCCACTGCCTCCTTAGGTTTATTTTTAGTCGGTCTAGATGCTAGGCTTTCAGGGAAACATTTTCTAGTACTTTTAAAATCAATAAATGAATGGCATGCAATTTTTAACTAAGTTCAGGGACTAAAATTAAATTTTGATCGATTCAAGTGTAAAAATTCTCAAACTTAGACAGAATGTGTAAAAAGATGAATTTAGACTACTCAAAATTTTTTGGAATTTTCTAACTCAATATGAATTAATTATGAATAAAATATGCAGAGTGGGAAATTTTGAGTTAATACCAAACATTAATATTTTCCAAAAATTAAATTATCCTAAATGGTTCTATGTGAGAGGTATCCAGAATAATGTTTAATTCCTAAAAATACAATGTGAAGGAATTAATTAAAAATTAAGTCTTAAAATCGCCATTCTATTTATTTTGACCTCCGCATGCTTGTAAATGTGATGAAATTTGGGCACCATGTAAGAAAAAGTTAAAATTTACCTAATGTGAATTTTTGAGAATTTTTAGAGTGGTGAATTATTAAATAGAAATGTAAGAACAAGCAGTGGGAAAAGTATTGAATTTTTCACCAAAGTAATTAACTTAAATAATTCACAGCTCCTAAAAATAAATTTAACATCCACAATGATAAAGAATGATTGTTCTATAATAAGCAATTTAAAAAATAAAGTGATGCCAAATGAGGTTACAAAATAACTATGCAAACACAAGGTACTATATGCGAATACTAAAATAAAATTGATAAAAAATGCTGATTGGACTTGTATGCTATTAGCGAGACTTGGGATGATGAATGTAATTTTTCCACCAGGACAAGTGGGTGGCACTTTCCTACTTGACAGGCGGGGGCCTTTTTGCGATTGTCAGATCTACAAAGGGCTTTTGTGTAATATTCCATGGGTGCACGTGCATGGACGCATTGCTTGCTTGCAGGGATGTTCTTGATATTTGTGGAGAACTAGGGGTTGTGGCGTAATTTTCCCTCCAACCTCACATGTGAGGAGAGGTCTAGGAGGTGCTTGCACACGGACCGAGGCGAAGTTGATTGGGCGGAGTCGATCGAGCACGATGGTATTGGAGGAGAGGGCAGATAGACAACCACATACGGCGGTTGGGAGCAGTGCCTGGATGGTGTGGCCGCCTTAGCATGGTCGGTGAAGAGCAACGGGAGAAGTTGTATGGACGAAGGACGCGAAGGTCCAGGTCGAGGAGGGCATGCAGCAAGGCTGAGCGATCATGGGCGGTGTCACGTCGGGAGTGCGATGAAGGTGGTGTCGGGCGAAGGACAATCGGTCGACACACGACCGACGAAGGGGCACGAGACGGCTGACGGGACATAGGTGGTACTCCTCGATGGAGATGGTGTGATTGAAGACGATGGGTGCGAGAGAAGATGAATGAAGAAAGCGAAGAGGACATTGGGTGAAACAAAGGAAAAGGTGTAAAACAGAGGAAAAAGAAGAGGGAGAAAGGGATATGGAGTTCGCATAGAATGGAGGGTCGAGGACCTCTCCTTGTCGTCGCTTCAATCAGAGAAGGCGAAGGGCTCCGAGAAGCTTTGCTGCAGTGGTATGGAGCTATTGCTGCTACGTGGGAGGAGCCCACGGATCTCGTTGGCGAGGTCGTCGCTCATAGGTCGAGGCCGCTGACACCGGTGATTCCCCTAGCTGGGCTCTATCGCAGATGGCGGGTGATCTATAGGAGGATGCTGGTGTTGCTTTTATGTGCAGTTGGCATCGAGGAGATGGGCAGAACCTGTGGATGGAGTGGGTCGCAGGGAAGTTATTGTTGAAGCTGAGGGAAGAGAGATAGGGAGGTGGGAGTTGTGCATAGGAGACATGAGATGGGGTGTTGTGCTGTGGGTGCGGGCGACGGTTGCAGCCTTGCACCGCCACAGAAGGCGTAGGGTGGCTGACCACGGGCGCGGGTGGAAGGAAAGTGGTCATGTGCTAGGCACGTGACCAGGCAGAGAGAGAGAGAGGGAGATGGAGGTGCCACGTGGCGTGCACAGGGCGGCCACATGGAGGTTTTGAAAATAATTTTTTAAACTTTTTATATAAATAATATAAACAAATAAATAAAATATATAATAATAATTAGTAGATAATAATAATTAAAGTAATTAAAATAAAGATAAATAAAATAATTAGAGTAAATAATTAAAATAAATAATAATAAAATAAATAAGCAATAAATAAAGGAGTAAATAAATAATAATAATAAAATGGGGATGACACATGGCGGGTCCAGGAGCGGCCACGTGTCGCTCCTAAAAAATCAAAATGTAATGTAAAGAAAATAAAAAAGAAATAACAAAAAGGTTTAAATCAAAAGGTGATCAATATAAAAGTTGCTCGTCTCGATGAGATCTACAACTTCCATGAAGGATCGAAAATCAAAAGAAATCATCTATACAAAAAAAATATTTTTAGGGGTATCTTATAGATATAAAATACTATATTTTTATACTTTGCAGATTTTTTGTCATTTTTAAATAAGGGAAAATCAAAATAAAAGTAGGAAAAATGTAAAAAGAATATTTACAACTTAATTTAATTTTTTATTTTTTTAATAATTAAGAGAATAAAAAGATAAAATGAAGGGTATTTTAGTCAATATGTATAATATACAAAGGGGCCCAAAACCCAAGTTTCACATACGAGCTCCGATTTTTATAAATTTGGTCTTGTTTTGAAGTTCTTTGAATGTATATTATTTTAAAAGTGACTAGACCTAAATCAGACATTATATGCGAGAGATATGTGCATTTTTGTTGGGTCTGTTTGAGAATTAGGTTTTGGGTTTTATTGGTCGATTTACAACTTAGTAGTTTTTTTATATTTTTTATTCATGTTAGTAATGTGTACATAATGGAGTTGGTTTTTTAAATTTGGAGTTAATATAAAATAGATGCAAATATGGTATTTACAGGTGATTTTTACAAGGAATTTCAAGCTTCTTATTTATGCAAATATGAATGTTAAAATGCACATATTATCTACACATGCATGAAGGCTAATTGTGCAGAATAAAGGGAGAAATGTAGATAATTACTCAGGAAAGAAGCTCTATTTTCAACTTTTAGAGTGATGAATCACATATTCATCAACCCCCTATACTTAACCTTGCTCGTCCCCGAGCAACTAAAATGAAATGCAAAAGTGAAATGAAATTGGTTTCCTTACCAAGGTCATGAAGAAAAGGTGAAAATGGAGCTTGACTCGACCTTTGTATTAATTGTGTGGCGGAACCTTATTGGGATCTGAATTTAAGACCTAACATCCTTTAAGTTCCAGAAGTCTTCTATTCAAGTTGCGTCAATAGTCAGGTCAGAATAGATCCTCATAAGCAAATTCTGATGACTGTGAATCTTACTTGTACCGTGTCAGTGAAATATAGCTCACCCCATCAGAAATAGCAAAGAAATAACATCCTTTAATAAGATAACTCTAATTCCCTGATCTAGCAACTCTTTCTTCGAGGAGCGGGGTATTCCCTTCTAAGTTCAAGCGCAACCAACTCAAGAAGAGGGGGTAGAGAAGAGAATGGATTGTTACCGATGTAGTTACATATCTATGAAGTTTGACCAGTGTAGCCAAGTCTTCAGCTGCAGGCTTCCTTGGTATGAGATTTTGAAGCATATGCCTTGCAAATATACATACTCCGACAAGCAATTTATTTTCAATCAAGCCTGCCCATTTTTTTGGAGTTCTCTCTGTTTTTTTTTCTTCTTTTTTTGAAATATATACAAGGTGCAGCATGTACATCAGGAGTTTTTCTTCTTGAGCCAGTATACTATCCCTCTTTTGAAGTATTATTGCAACCCACAGCATCCCGTCGTTAGACGTCAACGCAACTAGACTAGGTTGAGATGCACTACCCTTCCTAGAGGAGGACGGATGTTTCCACCCATGTGCTACTCCTAAACAAAGGATTCTACCTCCTCACCACCTTATCAATGAAGAGTTACATGCATGGTGCTTTTTCAAGTTAGGTCTTTGTCTAACCAATCAAGATGACATGTGAACATAGACTTGCGGACTCAAAGAATTAAGTCGCTCGACCTGAAAAATCTTAACTCCAGTTCCGATAAGGTTCCTCTGAAATTAGGTAGATTAAGGCAAAATTAAATCCTTCCTCGACATCTATTCATAACTTGGTTCAGAACCCACTAACTTTTTACTTAGCATATGCTAAATATGCAGACGAGATGTAATGTAGATGAATGAAGTGCAAGACACTTTTTTTAATGCAAGGATGATATGCAGAGTAAATAAGAAGCTTTTTTTAATTTTCTGGTATATCCCTATTTTACAACAATTTTTACTAAAGTATTTTTTACAAGAATTTTACAAGTATTATACAAATATGTACAATATACATACTAGTGTACATGTATTTTAAACATTTTTTTCAATTTTTACCCACCACATAATTATTGCATAATATATATAAAAATACGCGAACACGTGAAAGTATGAGCTATGGGTAAATTATATATGTAATATATACATGCCCCCTATACTTAGCGCATGATATGTCCTCATAGCACAATAAGTTAGGAAAAATATATAGTTCAAGCTAAGCATAGGAGAACTAAAATAACAAAACGTATAGAAGTCGACACCCCCCCCCCATATTTAGGCTCTGGTAGCCTAAGTGTAGAAGAAGATTAAAATGGTGCAGACGAGGTCAAGAGGAGAAATGAATGAGTAACTATACAAAGCGGGCATCAGTCCTCCCTATACTTAGGCTCTGGTCAGCCTAAGTATAGGACAGGATTGAGTGTGAGAACTGATGAGATCTAGAGAATATACAGAAAATGGTGAAGAGACTCGGGTCACTCTCCCCCTATATTTAAGATCTCCTCATCCTAAGTATAGCCATAAAATGAAATGATATGGAGCTAGGGTGAGTGATTCGAATCACTAGAGAGGGAGGGATATGAATGAAATAAAATATATACAAGGAGTGAGAATATACAAAGATCAAGAAGGTTTATGGAGAGCCTTCTTATGGGAGCGAGGAGGTGGGTAATATACATATGTGTCGCTGTCAGAATCATCCTCAGATGAGTAATGGTGAGGTGTAGGGATCTTCCAACGAGGATCGACACACAGCTGCTTGCTCAGATATGGCTTAAGAACAGCCGAACGAAGCTCACTCATATAAACCACCTCATCCGGACCCGATGAGGATTCCTCTGAAAATTCCCTTCTCTGGAATGTTGAAGGAAATTTTCTAAATCTGTTTTCTAGAACATGAATCATTGAGAGGTAGTGGAGAGCTACGTGCCTTGATGAGTTGGGGGGAACACCTCGAGGAATTAATTATTGACTTCCTCTTACTAGATAACTGACTAGAGGGAGCAACTGTGTTTTTGGGTGGGGTCAATTCAGTTATGGTCGTCTGCTTTGATGGTCGGAATGTGGTGTGGTGTCGACCATGAGTTCCTCGTCAGACTAGTCACCATATAGATTATAATATTCCTGAAGGGTTAGCAGACATCACGAGAAGGTGATGGTGATCTCAGTTAGCTTGGCATTATTAGTTACGGATGTCAGATCATCGAAATGGTCAAAACAATCAACAAAAATCATGTCTGGCTCAATGACAACTTCGGGTTGTGAGTCTTTTATTGAAGCTGACACAGTGGTGATGATGCAATAAGTGGAAGTCATGGATGTGTGGGGACTCTCTAAACCAATGGCCGGCTCGATAGTCGGTATATCAGGTGTAGCATAGAGGTGGGACTCATCTACCTCTTGATGGTCACAACTATTAGCAACTTTGTGGGTCACCTTAGAGTAGAGTGTGCCAAATAATGGGTGAGGTCGAAGTACTCCCAATGTTGTAAAATCGATTTCCCGAGTCTCGCAATCTATAGTTGCACTAACCAAGGCTAAGAACGGCTTCCCGAGAATAATGAGAGATCAGGTAAACTCTCCTCGGTGCTCAATGTCAATGACCGTGAAGTCTACCTGGAGTAGATCACATTAGAAAGTAATGATGTCAGAAATGATTCCTCTCGACCGTTTGATAAATCGATCAGCCAGATGAACGATCTCTCTTGACTTTCTGATTTGCCTGAGTTTGAGCTTATTGAACACAGAGGTTGGGTGGATATTTATGGTGGGTCATCATCGATTCTTACATGGGTAAAGGTAGTTTCTTTGGTTTTACATTCAACTCTAGACAACCGCTACATTCTGTGGCTCTTGGTATTTCTCCCCATCACCAAGGAGGTGGCTATAGACACTATGTGTCTCTCTGTCCTTGTCTTCTTATTGCCCGACCTCTTAGGCATCAATTTACTTCTTACAAATCGTTTGAGGTCGGGGAAGTGATCCATGGCCTTTATTAAGGGAATCTTAAAAATCAGTTCCTGCTTCCCTCAGGGCAGGATCTAGTTTTTTTTAGATGATTTTCATTTTCAATTTTTATGAGTTTTTTTTGTTTTTCAGTTTTTTTGGTCTTTTTGAGATTTTCATTTTTTGGGTATTTTTCATGGGTTAATGGTCATACTCTAGATTGTAAGGTAAGTGGATAGTAGAAGAAGAAGGTAGAATAGACTCCAACCGTACAAAGCATGTGGGTTCCCTATTGTTTGATCGATTTTCAACATCAAATCCACGTATTTCCTTTTCCACTTTAATACCCAAGCTGGCAGAAATTGAGTGCAATATGTTGGCGACATCTCTCAACTTGGCACCAAATGATTCATTTTTCGTGATAATTCTAGAAATGTCATCCTCCAAAAAGCCATCGTGATAAATCATGGTAGAAGTCTACTCAATTGGAGGATATTGATGAGAATTTAAGGTCTCTTACTCAACATACCTAGACTCTGGTATGTAATGTTGGGTTGAGTATGGATCATCTGAATGGTAGATATTGGTCGGAGCCTCATATAATGTAGTCAATAAAGAGGGGGCTCGTAGATTGAATTCATGAGTCTCATCCTGTGAATGTGTAGGCTCTTCGAATGTATGGTATGAAGGCTGGTCAATGTAGGCTTGATTACAAGGGTCAATCAAGTCAGGAAGATAATAAGGTGCAAGCCTCTCTATTCGGTATGTTTGATCGACCATGTCATGCCCTAAGGTCAAATCAGGATGTGTATATGTGAATTATTGTCCGGTCCCTACTTGAGGTGAGAATGAGGTATGTGGGGGCACATAATTCTGCCATTTTTCTGTCTTAGCAGTAGCTTTCTCTTCAAATGATTCCTTGATTCAAGCAGGCGTCTGACTATAAGGTGAACCAACCCAAGGTGGAAGTGGATTCGGGGTGTAAGAAAGTGGGGTTGGCGAGAAATGTGAAGAAGTGGGGAAGTCAATCGAAGTTCTGACTTCATAACTAGGTCGAGGTGGAGCCAACCATGGGTAAGGCTCTCCTGCAGATGGTGGAGGATACCTGGAAGAAGGATAAGGTGAATACGAATGGGATATGGTTGAAGAGTGACCAAAGAGGTTAGGGTAAGGGGACCAATATCCTGACATCTTTGAGAGATTATTGTCGGTGGATGGCGATCGAGAAACGTACAATTGCACGGAAGGATACATACCGAGACACAAAAACAAACGCAGGAGCAAACCCCAAATTCACCAACTCAACACGTGAGAGACGTTAAGGTTCGGTCGAATTATCTTGCCAGTTTTAGTTGGTGATAAATGCAAGTCTTGAAAGATTAACGAGTTATTGGGGGCATGTACTTCCCAACAGACTGGCATGGTTCTTACGACTAGTTGGACCTACTTTCATCTAGTACGGGAGTCAATACGGTTCGTATAAATACGGTTACCCATTCCTTGAGGACAAAGCCTTATAAGGCATCCTCTAAACCTCCCACTATGTTAAGAAAATCCGGACCATTTATCGACTACCTGTAGATCGTCACTGAGAAGTAGTTTATCACCTAAAAAGAAAAAACCAGCAGTCTGTAAGAAAATACTGGCTTGGCTCTATCCTAGTGTCATCTCTCTCTCTCACTTGCAAGTAAATCAAACAATGATGGGGTTGCTCTCTCGCAAACAAGGGCTAATTTTAGTCGATTTTTTTCCAATTCAATTAGCAGTCCCGATTTTGAGTTAGATTACCACTAAATTAAATCCACCATAAAAAGGCACATCTAACGAGCAGTCACGATTTTCTTTTTATCCTAAGTTTAAAACCAAGGTAAAGGGAGTTGAGAAAAGCCGATGAAATGAAAAAATGAATGATATGTGCCTAGTTCAGTAGACTTACAGTGGTCCTCACGCTCTACATGCAGGATGCAACGCAGAACTGAATTTTATATGCAAGCGAGAAAATCATTCTTAAACAGGCAATTTTATTAATGAGTGATGAACACTTTAATTTTGACTAATAGCTCTGCAGTCTAAGTGTGTCTTGTTAAGTTTGATGTGTTTCCCTATAGAGTATGTGCACAAGCAAATTTGAAATTGAACTACTGGGTGCCTGCCCTAAGTTTGCCACTCAAGTCGAGCCATGCCCTCACCGGAGAGTGAAACATGCTCGACATACCACAAAATAATGTCTGAAGTCCATGTACACATGCGAGATCCCAAACGGAATCCACTGGAAATATGCAATTATTACAAATTATTTTAAATGTAGAAAATAATCCTAGACTCTACACTCTCTCACGACTCGATCTTAATTTTTAATGTGAATCCTTCAATCGACTTATCACCAGAAAAAGCCGTCCTCCTTCAGTTGACTTATTAACCCAAAAGATCGAGCGATGTAAATATGTCTCACACAAGGTGGAGACACAGTCGTTGTGGCAACCACACGAAATTCGGATTCAATCAACAATTACCCCACAACAGATGATCAAACAATGACAAGCAAGATGCAGTGTTAAAATTTATTATAACTCAACATAAAAGATGTGTATAGGAGAAAGTATGTAGAGGTTGAACACAGGGAACAAGCAGGACAGATCGGGCAAAATCAATGAATGTGATGTTTTTATCTATAAAGGTGCTATTTTGTGGGTTTTTATTATATATTTTTTATTTAATTTTTGATTTTTTTATTTTTATATTTTGATTTTCAATTTCCTGATTTTTATTTTCTTTTTATATTTTCTTTTTTTAAAATAAATATATATATATACACAACAAGGGAAAGAGAGATATAATATATTTACAGAAATTGGTAAAAATAAGCAAAATAACAGAAATAAAATATTCTTGTACTTAATATAATTTTCTACTATTTTGTGATTTTTCTATATTTTTGCTATTTTGTTAGTTTTTTTAATGCCAAAAATACTGAAAACAATGAATAAAATACAAATCTGAAATTATAATGGAGATGAAAATATCAAACAGGAACCAAAATTCTCCAAATTAATTTTAAAATTAATAGAATAAAATAGAGAAAATTAGGACACAGAAATTATACTTTTGTGATTTTTTCTGGATTTTTAATATTTTTATATAGATTTTTAGGGTTCTGTAATTTTTAGGAGATTTCTTTTATATTTTATTAATGATTTTTGGTCTAAAGTTATAGAATGCAAAAACACACAAAATATAATTTTTTTGACTTTTTCAAAAATGTTTTATTATTTTTATGTATTTTCCAATGCAAACAGGGATAAAAATGATTGTTTTTGAATTTTTATGAATATTAAATTGCAACAAAAATGCAAAATAAAAATATGACGTGATAGAGCAATGCAACAGGAACTTATGGTATTTTTTGAGAATTTTTTGAATTTTATAGATGCATGAAATAAATAGAAGAAACAAAAAGAAATTACACTACTAGTTGGGGCATTTCTGTAATTAAGCAATGTCCAAGGGACAAAGTACAATTTTCCAGAAAATATACAACACAATAAAAACTTTTGTGGACTAAATATAAATTCCAAGACCCATAGGGGCTTCTCTGCAAAAAACGCCAAGGTCACGTGCACGGGACACGTGACCTAGCAAGGACATGTATGTAATTATAAGAAACCTAGGGGCTTAATCTCAAAATTTCCACAAAAATATAACTGGAATAAACATTAACTGTACTATTTTGAAATACAAAAAGGCTTGGGGTCCCTGGTGCAAAATGTCCACCCTCACGTGCACAGGTCACGTGAGGTGACGTGGCTAGGGACCAAACTATAAATACAGAGAGTACGAGGGCTAATATGCAAATATTACAAAGAATTTAAAATTGCAAAGGGAAGTTTGAGTATTAATATTTAAATATAAAAATAGGTGAGGTTGGAGCGTAAAATACCCAAGCCTGATGTGGATCAGACGGCTGCTCTGCATCCACTTGCCACGTGTCACGATCCTGACGGTCGGTACCGGTTCGTCATCAACGGCATTGATTAGATGAACAAGAGGGCTCCGACGGCTCTGGAGGCTCCCGATCTGACGGCTACTGTTGCCCTCCACGAACAAGGGGAGATCGTGTGGCGGAGAAGCCCTCTGGAAGAACAGGAATGAGCTGGCACTGGGCAAGCTTCTCTGAGAACAAGCCAGCTACTCCGGTGATGTTCGAGGGTGAAAGGTGGTGCTCCATGCTCCTTGAAGAATCCGTGACCCGACGGTGGGGCCAAAATGGCTCGTTGAGCCACGGTGCGTCGCGGCAAGGCCGGAGAAGATGATGAGGTCCAGGTACCTCGCGTCCTCTAAAATCCGACTCCAGATGGAGTCTTTGAGCGCCTGGTACCTGCAAGTAAACTCCAAACAACAAGGGGACGGCTCCTAGGGCTCGTGGGGTGGAAATGGATGTCGATGGGGGAAATAGGAGCTCGCCGGAATCACCTCCGACGAGGTGGTGGCGAAGGGTGCTTGGATGGACCACATGTGAAAGGGAAGATGGGATTCTACTCCTACGACTACGGCAAGTACAAAATGCAAGAAAAACTAAAGAAAAAGGAAACTCAAAGGTGAGTATCACCTGAGATAAAATCTCGACGCCGGTGGCCGGCAGAGGTAGGTGGAGCTGCCTCGTCGCTTCCTCGATCCACCTAACGGCCTGCATAAGGAGCTGTCACCTCCTTATTGCGAGAGAGCACCAAAGGCAGAGAGAAACGGGTCCAAGAGGGGTTTAAATTTTCAAATGGAAGAGGGGGATGTATATGAAGGAGCTGATGGAGTGGCTCAAAGAACGAGGGCATATGGAGCGGATCAGTGATTCAACGCCCAAGATAATCACTACGCGTGAATCACCAATCTCCAAGGGAGAAAAGTCAAGAAGAAGGTTACGCAAAATGGTGAAAGGGAGACCCTCGAAAAAAATTGAAAATCAGGTGAAAACCAAGGTGTCAGACACAGATAGGGGGCGGGGTCAGACAGTTGACCCGCAGTCAACGGTCCGACCCACCTGGTTGGTCCACGTGGACCAACCAGGAAAAATCCTCCTAAAAAGGATTTCAAAAATCATTTAAAAATAATAAATGATTTATTTAATTTTAGAATATTAAATAAAAATGGTTATTATTTTATAAATTATTTTATTATGATTTTTATTTATTTTTTTGAGGTATAAATTTACAAGTTACCTTTTATGGCCTATATAGGTATACTTATCTATATATTTTAATATTTTATTTTGTATTTTTAATTTTATTAATTTTGTTTATTATTTTATAAATTTATAACTTATTTTTATGGACTTAAATATTTTTTTATTTTTCTAATGTATTTTATACACTTAAATAAATAGAAGTATACATTATATAGGTATATTTACAAGTATTATACTTATTTGTTGTATACAAGTATTTTATTTTTGTGTTTTATTTAGGTTTTTATTCTTGTCTTAATATATACATGTATTATAAATAATATTTACAAAATTATAAAAATATAAAATTATAAAAATAATGAATAATAAATAAAATGAATATTTTAATCTGTACAAGTATACAATATGGGTCCAAAACCTAACTTTCAAACAGTAACTCAGAAAAAAATGAAACCACCTTCATGAAATAGCTTATTAAAAATTATATACAATTAAAGGTGATTTTGATAGATTTTGAGTTTTTATTTGAGAGATACATGTCTGGGAAGTTGGGATTTTGGAATCTTATTCAGATCATAACTTTGTATCTATATATTGTTTTTGTGTGAAATCAATTTTGTATTTTTTCTATATTTAATTATATACAACTTTCATGTACAAAGTTTACTTATTTTAAGTATAAAAAGTGGAACTAAAAATAGGATCCAAAATGAATAAAGAATGAATTAAAATGAAAGGAATTTTTATTGGTTTCTAGCCCTTACCCCCCCTACCTTATTACTTGTCGACCTAGTCATCGAGATGCCTAGGTCTCGAGGTTTCAGGTAATAAAATATTTACAATATTTTATTCTTTTCCTTTTCTTTTATTTATTCTATAATTTTTGGCTTTTAAAACTATATTTTACATAATATTTACACATACATGCATGAATGCTAAAATGCAAGAATTAAGGGTATTTACATGCATTTACTAGGGTTTTTTCATCCAAAATAATAGAATAAAGATGATGAAACATATATCCATCATCCCCCTATACTTGCCTTTGCTAGTCCCTAGCAAACACTTATGCAATAAGTGCAGAAAAAGAAAAACAAAGAAAAGAAAAAGAAGAAAGATGGATTAAATTTATTTGTCAAACTTGTCTTCACAAAATCAAAGTTTGAAGCTTAAGTCAGACCTTTGGAATTTTATTGCGGGCGGAACCTTAACGAGAACCAGATTTGAAATCCAAGAGCCTTTGAGAATCCCAAAACCCTTCTCAAGTCTCCTCAATAGCCATGTCAGAAATATTTCAACTCATACACAAACCCTTACGACTATGAATCTAACTCATACAGTGTAAGTGATGGTGGCTTTCCCCAACTAGAATGACAAAGAGACTGACTTCTCCATCATGACAACCCAATGATTCCCCAATCCAATAAGTCCTTCCTCGAGGAGCGGGGTATTCCATTCTGAGTTCAAGTGGAAACCAGCTCAAGAGGAGGGGTGAAGAGAAGAATGGACGGTAGCCAGTGTAGCTACCTATCCTAGGATGCAAGACTAGTGCAGTCAAGTCATCCAACTGCAGGATCACATGATTTGACTTTGAAGCTCAAGCTTGCTTATTGACTATACAACATATTCACATACTCCGACAGGTATTTTATTTTTATACAGGCATGCCCACTTTTTTAGAGTTTTTTTTTGAAATACTATTTACAGCAGCATTTAAATAGGGAGTTTTCCTCTTGAGCCAGCAGACTATCCCTCTTTTGAAGCTTTATTTCAACTCACACTCTCCTGTCTTTAGAATTCCTCATCACTGGACGGGTTGGGGCGCACTTCTCTCCCTAGAGGAGGACAAATGTTTCCACTTGTGTGCGTCTCATACCGGCAAATCCAACCCCCTCACCACTCCAACTGAGTCGAGCCAAGTGAAAGGTGCAGATGTCCAAGTTAGGTCATTATCAACAAGAGTCGTGCGTGTGCTCCGAAGTACTCTACTTAGGCAGTCTAGAATCCATTGAACCAAGATTCATGATCCTCAAAAATTTAAGTCAACTAGACCTGAAGTACCTCAATTCCAGGTTCCTGTTATTAGGTAGATTTTAAAGTCCAACTAAGCTTCAATCACCAGATTTTACTTAGACTTGTTCAACTATCAAACTCAATCCGAAAATGCTCGTGTTATGCAAATGCTATGCAGAATGCATAAAATATTTTTATGATGCAATTTTCAAGATTTTGAACTTTTTATGTATTTTTGAAAAGATGATGCATATGCATTTTTATTGGTATTTTCAAAAAGATTTTTCAAGTGTTTTTGGATTTTAAATTTTGCAAATGTTTTTGGGATTTTTGAAAACAAAGATTTTGGATAAAAACTAGGTGCAAATATTTACACGGGGATGTATCTTTTATTTACAAGAAGTGGATTTTAAGAATTTACATGGGTAAGTGGTCAATTTTATAAAAATATATAATGAATTTTGGTATGATGTATATATTCCTCAAACTTATTTGAAAAAGGTTTTTATAACAATTTTGAAAACTATAGTCCAAAATAATTTCTACAAACAATTTGTACAAACATGTACACGCATTTGAAAATCATTTTGCAAAGCTTTTTCAAACAGTATAGATAGATTTATCAAAATATTTTTGTTACCATTTTCAAATCATTTGCAAATCATTTTTCAACATTCTATTTCACACAAAGAAAAGAAATTTTACAAAAAAAAACATTTTACAAAGGTTGAAAACAAGTAACAAAACGTTTTCCAAATAGCTTTCAAAAGATTTTTCACAAAGATTTTAAAACATTTTGCAAAAAATATTTTCACTTGATTTATTAATCAGTAAATACAAAAAGAATTTGAAGATATGCGACCCCCCTATACTTAGCTTGAGCTTTGTCCTCATAGATCAGAGAGAAAAAACAAAGACATAACTCGTACTGAGTATAGATCAGTCTAAAGAATAAGTGAATAAGAAATGAATGAATAAATAAACTAATGAGAAGTCGACCGTCCCCCCTATACTTAGGATCAAATAATCCTAAGTATAGCAGACTATACACAAGGTAGGGAGGGTCAAGGGTGGGAATGAACAGATCGAAGGTGCATGCCCCCTATACTTAGGACAAAGTACGTCCTAAGTACAGAAGACTGACAAAAAGGGACGACGCCTTTCGGAAGAATAGAGAAAGAGATAAGGAAAAGAAGAAAAGAGAATGAACAGATCACAACTCGGTCTGTATCCCCCTATACTTAAGGTAAAATACCCTGAGTATAGACAAGAAAAAGAGACAGAAGAGGGGATCATAGAATAGAACGACTCAGTGTGTGCACCCCCCCTATACTTAGGACAAGGTGTATCCTAATTATAGCAAGCTCATAAGATGACGACGGGGTGGCAGACAAAATGAATGAATGATATGGACATATGGATCTATACAGTGGGAGATGGAAGTGATAACCGTGTATGAGATGCAGGTGATGTGAGTCAAAGAGCACATCTCATACCAGATGAATAGGGGCAACATCAACAGTCGACGGATCATGATCTAGATATAGTTTCAAGCGCTGATCGTTAACTCGAAAGGCAGAGGAAGATGACAACTCGGATATATCAACACTGCCATTGTCATGTACCTTTCTGACCACATAAGGACATTTCCATTTACTCTGTAATTTCCCTGGAAATAATTTCAGCCTAGAATCAAACAACCATACACGTTGATCTGGCTCAAACTATTTATGGCTGATATGAGAATCACGCCATATCTTCACTTTTTCCTTGTAATGTAGGCTACTCGAAAAGGTTGTATCTCTCAGTTTCTCCAGGGCTGCCAACTATGCTTTCGTCTGTCCTCCTATACTCTCGGGATCAATAATAACTCTGTAACTGCTCATAGTGACTTGTGCTTGATTTCACTGGCAAGTGGCACGGCTTGCCATAGACGAGACGAAAAGGAGATGTCCACAATGGTGTCTTGAAGGAAGTCCGATAGGCCCATAAGACCGAGTCCAAAACCTGTGACCAATCCTTTTGGTCTGGGCAGGACTGCCTTCTATAAAATAGTCTCGATCGCCATGTTCGATACTTCAGCAAGACCATTGGTCTGAGGGTGATATGGAGTGGCAACACGATGGTCGATGCTGGACTCATCTGCAAGGGCCCTTACCTTGTCGTTGATAAAGTGAGACCCCCCATCCCGAACCGTGAAATGATATTTTTCCGCAAAAATTAACACACAGTCTTAGCATCTGCGGTTCGGGCGGGGATGACCTCAACCCAACGACTCACATAATCAACAACAAGCAAAATGTACTCAAATCCCTGACTCTTAGGAAATGGTCCCATGAAATCAATGCCCCATGCATAAAAAAACCTTACAAAAGTAAATGGGATGCATGGGCATCATATCTCTCTGTCTGCAAGTACCCATCTTCTGACAGTCAGTACACCTCTTCATGAATTCATCGGAATCCTTGAAGAGGGTAGGCTACCAAAGGCCGGATTGGAATACCTTATGCGCTATCCATCTCCCAAAATGATGTCCTCTTGCCTCAAGTTTGTGGCAATAGGTGAGGACGCTATGCTACTCTTCTTGAGGAACACACCTTTTCCAGATACTATCCCCTCCTTCATGATAAAGGATGGGATCCTCCCAATGGTATGACTTGGCC
This sequence comes from Ottelia alismoides, assembly GCA_037367405.1. Taxonomy (NCBI): domain Eukaryota; kingdom Viridiplantae; phylum Streptophyta; class Magnoliopsida; order Alismatales; family Hydrocharitaceae; genus Ottelia; species Ottelia alismoides. Next base: position 196,498 of record JAZKJV010008261.1, read on the forward strand.
TTCGCAAGGAAGGTCTCAAGTCACTACCTGGGCCAACCTTGTGGAACCGTCTTGGCGACAAGATAGTTCACAATATCGGCGTACCATGGAAGCGAGGCGATGGCAAGGATCGCCTCATCTGGAAATGTCTCAGTAATAGGTGCAATGGGCTCAGATTCCTCAAGGTTCTCTAGTCGGGAGAGGTGATCCGCCACCACATTCTTAACTCCGAGTTTATCCTTAATCTCAATATCAAACTCCTAGAGAAGAAGGATTTATATGGTAAGTCAAGCTTGGCATCCTTCTTTGCCATGAGGTATCGGATGGCGGTGTGGTATGTAAAGATAGTCACTTTTTTTATCCTAGAATATATGATCTGTATTTATCCAAAGCAAAGGCTACGGCTAGCATCTCCTTCTCATTCACAGTGTAATTCCGTTGAGCGGCATCCAAAGTCCGGATATTGTAGTGAATGGCATACGGCAATCCATCCCTCCTCTGTCCAAGCACAGCCCCTACGCCAAAATCAGAAGCATCCGTCATGATCTCAAATGGGAGAGACCAATTGGGTGGCTGAAGGACAGAGCATCAATAACTAGATTCTTGAGAGTCTTAAATGATGCAAGACACTTATCATTTACAATGAACTCAGTGTCTTTTATCAGCAAATCAGTGAGCGGTCAGGCAATAAGACTGAAGTCCTGAAAGAACCGTTAGTAGAAACCAACATGCCCTAGAAAAGACTGCAGTTGTCGCATATTGGACGATGGATTGAGTTTTCTGATGATATCCACCTTAGCTGGATCAACTTCCATGCCCCTGTTGGAGATGATATGGCCAAAGATCGTCGCTTGAGTCACCATGAAGTGACTCTTCTCTCAAGATAAGACAAGATTGACCTTTATGCAGCGCTGGAGTACACGGTCTAGGCAGTCAAGACAAGCATCAAACCCATCGCCATAGACCGAGAAATCATCCATGAAGACCTCTAAATAGTCACCCACCATGTCCGAGAAGATGGACAACATGCACTTTTGGAATGTCGCCGGGGCATTACACAAATCAAAAGGCATTCGTCTAAAAGCATACGTCCCGAATGGACAGGTGAAAGTCGATTTGTCCTGGTTTTCGGGCGCAATAGCCACTTGGTTATAGCCGGAGTACCCGTCAAGAAAATAGTAGTAACTCTTCCCACCTAGCTTCTCGATAATCAGATCAATGAATGGCAGTGGGAAATGATCCTTCCTGGTGGCCTGATTCAATTGTTTGTAGTCCACACAGACCCTCCAAGAAGTGGGTACCCGGGTACCTATCTCCTCTCCAGACTCACTCACAACTGTAGTGATACCCGTCTTCTTGGGTACCACATGTAATGGACTAAGCCACTTGGAGTTGGAGATGGGGTAGATAAAATCGAGGCTCCACCATTTTGATATATCCTTCATGACCACATCTCGAAGGTTCAGGTTCAGCCGTCGCTGGAACTCACGCGAGGGCTTGGCGTCCTCTTCGAGGTAGATATGGTGGGAGCACAGAGCCAGACTAATCCCCTGGAGATCAGCTATACTCCATCATATTGCCTTGCAGTTTCTTTCAAGAACCTCCATCAAACAAGATTTTTGCTCTCCAATCAAATCTGTTGAGATAACGACTAGGTGCATATCTAGCTCACCCGCAAGGAAACTATACTTCAGCGACTGTGGCAAGGGCTTCAATTCCGGGCAACTGGGAGCTGGTAAATCTGACTTTTGATATGTCTGAGTGAAGGCTACCAGGTCTGCATGTGAGAACTCTGGTTGATCGTGAAAATCTGACAAAGGGAACCCTGCTGGAATATCTGTAAACTGTTCTAGCTCACACTCCGTCCTAGCTTTCAGATCAGAAGGAATCAGACATGGAAAATACTCATCAAATTCATCCCAATCAATGTCTGAATCTGAGGGATCTGAATCAGAAGAACATGAATAAAAATCTGCATCACCACTCAGCCCGCAACTGTGGGCCTCTAATGTGTCCTCTGTCAGGGGTGTGCTCTCCAAACTCTCTACTGCCATAAGTTGTAAGTACGTTGAATCTGCTGGCAAGGCGAGGGCTTGTGCTATTGGATCCGTCCAAATTGCTTCATCATCGATCATCATAAAGTCACACACCCGGTGGACGTCTCGCTCAGCCTCTGCCATCTGCTCTGTGTCACTGAACCGCTCTAAGCAGGTTGAATCCCACGCTCTGGTCTCGTCGATCGTCTCTATTTGTATACTTTCACCCTCTACGTGAAAGTACACCTTCCCACTACCATGATCGGATACCGCATTGGTTGTGGCCAAGAATGGGCGCCCTAGTATGATGGGGGCATTTGTCATCGACTCAGGGATCTCTATGTCCAATACAACAAAGTCCACGGGGAATTTCAGGCTCTGAATGGTAATGACCATGTCTCTCAACAACCCTTTTGGACTCTTAATAGACCTATCAGTAAACTGAAGAACTGTCATACTCTGCTAGAGAGGGCCAAACTCGAATCGATCAAGGTTGTCGGAAGGAGGTTGATTGAAGAGTCGTTGTCTAATAGAGTACGATCGAACTGCTGCTCTTAAATCTTGCATCTGACATAGGAAGCTCCTGCATCAGGTCTCTTGGCTGGCAGTTGGTTCTGAATGGCAAAGAATGTGGCACAGGTGAGCACATGGATCTCTCCTCCATGGTTCCTCCTCTTCCTACGTATGGTAGTATTCTCTCTCAAGTTCTTCTAGAATAGGGGGATGTGCTCTAATGCCTCTTGTAGAGTCAGCTGAATCTGAAATCTATCAATCATCTGCTGACTAAACTCTAACTGATGTGTCTTTTTGGATTTTCTTTTTTATTCCCCTTCGCCAAGCGGAATGCTTGAGGGAAGGGAATGGTGGGGCCCTCCTCAAATTAAGGGTTAGGAAGAGGTTCCTGTATATGTGAAGGAATAGAATCCATAACAAAATCATCATGCAACACATATGGACTCGGAGTAGATGAAGAAACCTTTCCTTTATTCATATTTTTGGTCTTTTTCTTATTGATACAGTCCTGAGACACAAAAGGTGGCAACACAGCAGATGGAAGTATAACTAGAGTAGAAGTGGTGGCATCACTACCACCTACGACATTTGTCCTCGTGGCATCAGCACCACGCTCTGGCTCAGCATCAAGTGAAATGGTGGCCTCGGTACCACCGCCTACATCTGGAATCACGACGACCTCGGTACCATCAACTGGATCTCTGTCCTTGGTGGCATCAGCACCACCGTTATCAACATCAGTGGCATCAACACCGCTATTCTCCTCGTATGGCGCTCCTGGTTCCTCATGTGGTTGTCACTCAGACGAGGTGCCGTCGACTGGCATCCTACCGCTCCTAAGTGTCACAAAATCAACATCAAACATAGAAGACATGTCATCCAAAGAGTCACTAGGAGTGGTTATCCTCTATAGACTATACCTGCTCAGATTTTCTCTTCAAACTATTCGGATTAGGCTCGATCTGTTCTGGTATGGCAGCCTTGCCCTTGATGATATCCCTCATCTCCTACCGGAACTCATCCATTTCTCATCGAAAGTATGCTTGATGTTCGGAGAGCAAGCAGGCGAGGTCGTCAACAGCTGGGTTCTCGAAGGCAGGTATCGAAGAATCGGAAGTGTTCCCTTACTGGAAATGAGACTGTTGCGGTGAATAGTGAGGGGGAGGCTGGGAGTATGGCTGGTGAGGATGCTGACGCTGCCTCCACTACTGTCCCTGGTTAGAGGGATGAGGACCCTGCTGATACTGCTGGTGGGAGTGATGGGGCTACTGTTGCTGCTGGCCATTCTGATTGCCCTGGGCGGGAGGCTGTTGTTGGGATGAGGTGCCTCCGGTGGTCCAACGGAATCCGGGGTGATCACGACAAATCCCGGCTTGTTGTAGGTACCGGTCGTACCATATCCCATTGACTTCCATCAATGGCTCCTGCTCGAAGGGTGATGGAGGAAGAACTGCCAATGGTTGATCCGGTTGGTAGACCACCATCTGAGTGTCCTAAGATAGTGGCGGCGATGGGTAGTGCTATAGCTGCTGGACCGGCTCTGCCTGGATATGGTGAACCTGGTGGTATGCGGTAGAGGGCTTGGTGGAGCTGCTACTGCTAGAATCAGCATGTGACCTGGGGGGGCTGCTGTGTGGACATATGTGCTTCCTGAATACACAAGATATGGGTCTTCAGGTCACTCATGGTCTTTGTCAACTGGTTCATCTATGCAAGCCCTTGGCTCTGCTTCTTCTCAAGGATCTTGATGCGGTCCATCTTCTCGCTAATGATCCCCATGTCGGCAGCGACGGATTCAGCCTGAGCTGCTGCTGCTGACAGAGCGTGGGAGCCGGCATCGATTCGTGTAATTCTCTGGTATGAAACTGCCCCTTGGGGGACCTTCGGTTGTGTGTAGACCCGGGCTTGGGACAACACTATCGAGTTCTCTGCCATCTCCTCATAGATGGTCCAGACCTGGTCTTCACCCTTGGAAAAGTATGACCCATCACAAGAGGCATTCACCAAGCCCCTGCAGCTCTGATGTCATCCCACAAAAGAAACTCTGAACAAGGTTGGTCTTTGATATCTCGTGATGTGGACACCGGTCAATGAGCTCTCTAAATCGATCCCAAGCCTCATGGAACTGCTCATTCAAGATCATAGTGAAGTCACTGATCATAGCCTGTGTTGCGTTGGTCCGGCCGAGTGGATAGTACTTATCCAAATACTCAGTCCGGAGCTGCTCCCAAGATGTGACGTACCTTCCTAGATGCTTTAGCCAATAGGCTGCTCTGTCAACCAATGAGAATGGGAAGGCAATCATTTTTATCGTATCATCGTCCACCAGTCTGTCATGGAAAGTGCTATAAATCATCTCAAACTCCTGCAGATGAAGATGAGTCTCCTCGGTGGCCAGCCCATGAAACTTGGGCAACAACTGGATGATCTGGGGGCGAAGCTCGAAGTTCCCGTCAATGGGAGGAAGTTAGATCCATCGGTGAGTGAGAGTTGCACCAGGGTTGTGCAATTGTCTCATGGTCCTCGATGGTGGACCCTCCTGGTGATGTCCTTCTCCTGCTCTGCCTCCTGCTTCTGGTATCTCTCCACCGCCCTCGGGTCTTTCTCCTTGTCCTCTCGCATCTGTGCCAGCTCTCTCATGATGTCACCCTTGAAGGCTCCCTGATCTCTGATCTGTCTTTGCATAGTCTCTAGGGAAGCTAACAATGATTTGTTGATGGCAGTCTGATCATACACATACGAAGGTTGTCCCTTCTCATCTGGGTGTCCCTCATGCTAGTCATATCTCGGGTCTCTGCAAAGGCAAAAGTACCCATCTCAGGTGTCGTCAAATGTACAGAAATCTGTGTTGCATTCTGCTCTGACACTACAGAACTGACAGAAGAAGAAGAAGGGTGGTCAAGGGGGAACAGGGTGGACGTAAACTCAAGCTCGGAGAGTGGGTCTAAACTCCTCGAAGCCAACCTAGATGAATAGGGAGGAGTGCTCGATAGCGGTGCCACAAGTTGTGGCCTAAGGGATCTCCTTCCCATCATCATGATATGGAAATAAGGGCAGATGAGATCTGGAATGCAAACAAGATGAGAAATCAAACTCCTTGTTCACCTACGCAACTCTGAGTCGATGACCGTAAAGGCTCGGTCGATTATCTTTTCAATTTTATTTAGGTGATCAATCAATCTATCAAAGCGATTAAGCAAGCTGGTAGAAACCCGATACTCCTAGGAGACTGTCCCAATCTAAGGCTAGATCTTTCCCAGTCAGTATGAATTGCGGACCGTTTACTGCCTACCTGATCAATTCACTCGGCTAAGGATGTCACGATCCACTTTACTGGTTACCGGAGAGATCCTCACTAGAGAACGACTAACCCTAGAGCGGTAGTCTGAGAGGAGTTTAGGTATGGCTCTATCCTAGTGTGCGGGCCACTCTCTCGATGCAGATAAATCAACCAATGAGGGGGTTACTCTCTCCAAGACAAAAATTTTGAGTGGGGTGAGTTTTAAGGTTAAGTTTGCATTAGTAGTCCCAATTTTATTTGGTTTTCTCTTTTTACTATTTTTATGAATAAAAGCAACACCTAATGAATTTTTCGATTTCCTTGGTTATTTTGAGTCCAATAAAACGGGGGAGGAAGTCGGAAAAGCTGATGCGCGATCAAACACAATGATGCATGCAAAGTTAGAAATGTGTACCTTTCTCCATCACTCTACATGCAGGGTGATCCGCACATAAATTTAAAGATAAGAAATAAACTACCTATATGATGCACGAGGAAACTGTCCCTAAATGAGCAATTTCTATTAATCGTGAAGCACAAGTAGCTATCAACTAGGAAGAGAGACCGGAGTCCGGTCTGAGATGCCGATCGGTGTCTACCATAGTGGATCCTGCAAGCGTTGTATGCGACCTCTCTCGGCACGTGGTCTCTAATCCAAGTTAATTAGCTTTTTAAAATGAATTATTAGCTAAGTCCAATTACAATCTATAGGTGCAAGCAAGATATTAAGTGTGGGACCTTAGCTAATTATGTCACAATCAACAAAAACTCCTAAATCTAGGGACTAAATCCTCATGAATCAAGCAGATAGTAAAAATCGGAAAATGGTGAAAAATCGCGCAAAAATGACGAGGCCCACAAGGGAACAATCCCTCGGGCAATGGACCTCGTGAAGTGTCAAAGTGTCCAAGTCCAAGTTATTACAAATATAGAGTCACTCTCTCACTTCAAATTACATATATAATTGCAGTAAAATAAATAGAGCTAAATCTACAAAAACCTCTAAGTGTCCTTGCTGTAAGTGTAGCAAGTCGAAGCTGTCTTCACGTGGGTACGTAAGCGCCTAGAGAAGAGCGTCTCCCTCAATCCGCGGTACCTCACACAAAGTCAACCAAGAGAGGTTATTAGACAGCTCAACAAGATATATCGGTAATTGAGAAAATGAATGGAACAAAAATATAGACAAATAATCACAATCAATCACAAAGAAATCTGATCTATACGTCGTTGCTCCCCAGCAACGGCGCCATTTGATTAATCCGAAAGATCGAGCGGTCTAAATATGTCTCACATAGCGCGGAGACACAGTCATTGTAGCGACCACACGAAATTCAGATTCAATCAACAATTAACCCACAACAGATGATCAAACAATGACAAGCAAGATGCGGAGTTAAAATTTATTATAACTCTACATAAAAGATGTATATAGAATCATGTATGTAGAGGTCGAACACAGGGAACAAGCAGGACAGATCGGGCCAAATCAATTAATGTGATGTTTTTGTCTATAAAGGTGTTATTTTTGTGGGTTTTTAATTTTATATTTTTTATTTAACTTTTGATTTTAATTATTTTTTCTTATATTTTAAATTTTAATTTTCTGATTTTTATTTTCTTTTTATATTTTATATTTTTATATTTTCTTTTTCTTTAAAATAAGATATATATATATATATATACAATAAGGGAAAGAGAGATATAATATATTTACAAAAGTTGGTAAAACAAGCAAAACAAAGAAAATAAAATATTCCTGTGTTTTTTATAATTGTTTAATCTTTTTGTGAATTTTCTATATTTTTGCTATTTTTTGGTATTTTTAATGTCAAAAATATTGAAAATAGTGAATAAAATACAAATCCAAAATTAAAATGGAGATGAAAAATACCAAATAGGAACCAAAATTCTCCAAATTAATTTAGAATAAAGAGAATAAAATAGAGAAAAATAGGAAAGAGAAACTATATTTTTGTGATTTTTTCTAGATTTTTAATATTTTTATAGAGATTTTTGGGATTTTGTCATTTTTATGAGATTCATTTTATATGTTTTAATGATTCTTGGTCTGAAGTTAAAGGATGCAAAAACACACAAAATATATTTTTTGACTTTTCAAAAACATTTTATAATTTTTATGTATTTCCCAATGCAAACAAGGATGAAAATAACTATTTTTGAATTTTTATAAATATTAAAAAGCAATAAAAATGCAAAATAAAATATGGCATGATAGAGCAATGCAATAAGAACTTATGCTATTTTTTTAGGAATTTTTCGAATTTTATAGATGCATGAAATAAATAGGTGAAACAAAAAGAAATTACACTACTAGTAGGGGCATTTCTGTAATTATGCAAACATCCAGGGGACAAAGTGCATTTTTTTCCAAAAAAATATGCAATGCAATAAAAACTTTTGTGGACTAAATATAAATTCCAAGACCCGCAGGGGCTTCTCTGTAAAAATGCCAAGGTCACGTATACGGGACACGTGACATGGCAAGGACCTGTATGTAATTTTTAGAAACCTAGGGGCTTAATCTCAAAATTTCCATAAAATATAACTGGAATAAACATTTTTTGGATTGTTTTGAAATATAAAAAGGCATGGGGTCCCTGGTGCAAAATGTTCTCCAACGTGCACAGGTCGCGTGAGGTGACGTGGCCAGGGACCAAACTGTAAATACAGAGAGTATGGGGCCAATATGTAAATATTACAAAGAATATAAAACCTTAAGGTAAAGTTTGAGTCTTAATATTTAAATACAAAAATAGGTGAGGGTCGGAGCGCAAAGTACCCAAGCCTGATGTGGATCGGACGGCTGCTCTACATCCACTTGCCACGTGTCACGATCTTGACGGTCGGTACTGGTTCGTGATCCACGATCCTGATTAGATGATCAAGAGGGCTTCGACGGCTCTGGAGGCTCCCAATCCGACGACTACTGCTGCCCGCCACGAACAAGCGGAGATCGTGTGGCGGAGAAGCCCTCTGGAAGAACAGGGACGAGCTGGCGCTAGGGCAAGCTTCTCCGAGCAAAATCTAGCTACTCTGATGATGTTCGAGGCTGAACGGTGGTGCTCCGTGCTCCTAGAAGATTCCCCGACCTGGTGGCGGGACCAAAATGGCTCGCTGAGCCTCGATGCGCCGCGACCCGGAGAAGACGATGAGGTCCAAGTACCTTACGTCCTCCAAAATCCGACTCTAGTTGGAGTCTGTGAGCACCTGGTACATGCAAGTAAACTCAAACAACAAGGGGATGGCTCCCAGGGCTCGCGGGGTGGAAATGGATGTCGATGGGGGAAATAGGAGCTCACAGGAGTCACCTCCGGCGAGGTGGTGGCGAAGGGTGCTTGGATGGACCACATACGAAATGGAAGATGGGATTCTACTCCTACGACTACGGCAAGTACAAAACGCAAGAGAAACTAAAGAAAAAGGAAAACTCGAAGGTAAGTATCACATGAGATAAAACCTCGACGCTGGTGGCCGGCGGAGGTAGGTGGAGCCGCCTCGTCGCTTCCTCGATCCACCTAACGGTCTACAGAAGGAGTTGTCATAACCTTCTTGCGATAGAGCACCAAAGGAAAAGAGAAACGGATCCAAAAGGGGTTCAAATTTTCAAATGGAAGAGGGGATGTTATATAAGGAGCTGAAAGAGTGGTTCAAAGAACGAGGGGCATATGGAGCGGATCAGTGATTCAACGCCCAAGATAATCACTAGGCGTGAATCACCAATCTCCAAGGGAGAAAAGTCAAGAAGAAGGTTACACAAAATGGTGAAAGGGAGACCCTCGAAAAAAATCGAGAAATCGGGCGAAAATCAAGGTGTCAGACACAGACAGGGGGCGGGGTCAGACAGTTGACCCGTAGTCAACGGTCTAACCCACCTGGTTGGTTCACGTGGACCAACCAGGAAAATTCCTCCTGAAAAAAATTTCAATAATCATTTAAAAATAATAAATGATTTAATTAATTTTAGATTATTAAATAATAAATGTTTATTATTTTATAAGTTATTTTATTATGTTTTTTATTTATTTTTTAGAGGTATAAATTTACAAGTTACCTTTTATGCCTATATATGTATATTTATCTATATATTTTAATATTTTATTTTTATTTTGTATTTTTTATTTTATTAATTTTGTTTATAATTTTATAAATTTATAACTTGTTTTCATGGACTTAAATATATTTTTATTTTATTTTTCTGATGTATTTTATCTACTTAAATAAATAGAAGTATTAATTATATAGGTATGTTTACAAGTATTATACCTATGTATTGTATACAAGTATTTTTTTGTTTTATTTAGGTTTTTATTCTTGTTTTAATATATACATATATTATAAATAATATTTACAAAATTATAAAATTATAAAATTATAAAAAAAATCAATAATAAATAAAATGGATATTTTAATTTGTACAAGTATACAATATGGGTCCAAAACCTAACTTTCAAATCGTAACTCGGAAAAATATGAAACCACCTTTATTAAATAGCTTATTGAAAATTATATAAATTAAATGTGATTTTGATATATTTCGAGTTTTTATTTGAGAGATAAATGTCTAGGAAGTTTGGGATTTTGGAATCTTATTTGGATCATAACTTTTTATCTGTATATTGTTCTTGTGTGAAATCAATTTTGTATTTTTATATATTTATTTATCTACAACTTTCATGTACAAAGTTTCTTTATTTGAAGTATAAAAAGTGAAACTAAAAATAGGTCCCAAAATGAATAAGAATGAATTAAAATAAAAGGAATTTTTATTGGTTTCTGGCCCTTATCTCCCCCTACTTTATTCCTTGTCGACCTAGTCATCGAGATGCCTAGGTCTAGTGGTTTCGGATCATAAAATATTTACAATATTTTATTCTTTTTCTTTTCTTTTTTATATTCTATAATTTTATCTTCTAAAACTGTATTTTACACAATATTTACACATACATCCATGAATGCTTAAATGCGGGAATTAAGGGTATTTACATGCATTTACTAGGGTTTTGGGGGCCAAAATGATAGAATAAAGATGATGAAACTTAGATTCATCACCACCTAAGCGGACGCTTCATCGCGTCGGGTCCTTCGCACAAAAATAAGACGATGGTCAGAGAGATAGACATAATATAGTGCAAATAAATAAACAAAAAAGTGCAAAAAATAATTCAAAAAAGATTCACAAGAAAATAGGGTGTCAAACTACATGGGGATGGAAAAGTTAAAATCTGAATTTTCTAGAAATTAACCTAAGTCGTGCCTCCCCAACAACGGCGCCATTTGATGAAACCCGAGAATCGCCCTCTTAATTTCTCGAATTAATGTTAGAGATTCGTTGCAGTCGGTCAAAATTGGATCGATCAAAAACCACTTGGATTGATTTGTCTATTAAGCACAAGCAGTCAAATTTATTTACTTGGGCAAGCTCATGGCCAAACTTTGGACACAGACCTCTTAAATGGTTATTTAAAATTTCAATATCTTGATTAAGTGGTGAATGAATAACTGATAGTTCAACACACAAGGACAAATAATGCAGACACGTGGAGACACATTTTCTTTTTATTTAGTTTTTATAATGCAATGCGATGCCAATGTAAAACTACGCAAATATACCCTACATAAATAAAAAATTAGCAATAAAAATATAGTCAAATTCACGTTCAATTAATGAAGCAAATTTAATTGATGAACTAATAAAAGGCATGAGAAATCATTAAATAAATGACATTATATTACTAGAATTAATCATCCAAATTTAAGTGTCAAATCAGGAAAATATCATGCAATAGGTAGACAAGGAAATAAGCTTCAAAATGAAACTGAAATTAACTTAAACGGAGGTCATATGCTCAAGATATCCGCAAAAGTCTAGGGGCATAATTGTAAAGAAAACATGCAAAATAATTAAAAAAATATTACAAACAGGTCCTTAGAAGGACTTAAATGCAATTAAAATTTTGTGTGAGGCTTTATTGTAATTTCCCATATACGTGGGGGTTACATTACAATTATTAAAACCTGGAGGGAGGCGAATGCAAATAACCCCAGGCGTGCATGCTATGCACGTGCTCAGAGGACCAAAATGTAATTTGGGGAAGTTGATGGGGCACCGCTGCAATTTTCCCAGCCCTCACGTGACCATATCACATGAGGTTAGGCCTGGATGAAGGCTCGACTTCGGTGCTAGGATCGATAGGCTCGGGCCATGTGGCGATAGCTGGTGCTCTAGCTTGGCTTGGGCGCCCCGAGCCTAGAAGCTGGAAGTGGAGGCTCGGGCGCGGACACGTGGTGTTCTCTGGGCCATCCGATCGTGAGCATCGGACGACAACTATATGTCCTTATTCTACACCGCTGCCGCCTCCTGTAGCGGACTTGGCGGCCTAAAATCTCGGCCCGCTGTTGTTGTATGTTAGAAGCTCGAGGACGATTCCAAAATCATTGACAATGAAGCTCATATGCAGGAGAACGACTGGGGCGGTCGGGTTCATTGTGGAGGCAAGATATGATCAGAGACAAAGTTTTTGAAGTCAGCTCTGATGAAGGTACTGATCATTGAAAGAAGTACCTACAAACATTAATAAATAGCCGAAGCGTGCATGCATTGTACGAGGTGGATGGAAGGGAGTCCCATGTGTACGAAGGAAGGGGGGACCGAAGCTCCATCTCCGGCGACTTGGAGAGGAGGTGGAGTGGCGGTGGTTAGGTGATGGAGAAGAGGAGGAGGCGAGCGGGGCATGACGCGAGGATGAACGAAGTACAAAGAAGCTAAATAAGTGTCCAATTGAGGGTGAAAATGTAAAGGGTGCCTAATTAAATAGAAGAAACTAAGAGGAAAAGCAAGAAGGCTTAGTTGGAGATCGAGGCGGAGGAGGGCAATTTGGGTTGAGCTCCAAGGGAGGCTCCGATCTTCGCTGGACTCTGGCGACCATCTAGAGCAACTCGCCGGTGTGTTACAGCCAGATCATGGCCTACAATGGCCAAGGGTCATCACCGGGGCCAATGACGGTCTTTGCGACCTCAGTTCCCCCACCCGCTATCACCAAAGGGGGAAGATATGTTGGGTTGTGGCCCTCGTAAAGGTGGACAATGCATAGCATGGGTGGAGGCGGTGTATTTGAAGGGAAGAGGGTAGAGATGCAGGGGGTGGAGGTCGTGGTTTGCGAGTGAAATATGGAGCGAGAGAGGGGAACGTGCGGAGCCACACGACCCGCGAGGATGACGGAGGAGCGGGCTTGGACGGAGCACAGTCAGAGAGGCGGGGGAGATAATGAGAAGATGGAGAAAATGGAAAGGGGGAAGAGCAGCTAGACATGGAGATCGTGTGAGAGAGAAGGCTACTGGAGGTAGGAGATGGAGGCCTGAACGTTGGATCTTGTGATCCAACGGTTGAGATTGAGAGCAATGGAGCATCCCTGATCTAATTGATCAGGACGCATCAATGGACGAGAGCGAAGAGATCGTGGCCATTAGATCTAAAGATCAAACGGTCACGCAGCGAGCGATGGCGGGCGCTCCAGATGAGATCTGGAGGCCCGATCGAAGGGTGGAGATGAAATTGGAACGAGCGGTGGAGATGGAGAGCGCCAGATGATCAGACGGCTGGAAGCAGAAGGCAGGTGGCGTGATGGAAGTGGGTTGCATGGCTCAACCATAAAGAGCCACATGGCCCAATGAGAATTATTCAAAAAAGTAAAAGAAAATTGAAAAGAAATAGAAAAGACAGAATTTGGAAAAACTCAAACATAAAAGTTGTAGATCTAGATGATATCTACAAGTTTCAGTGGACCAAAACCCCAAAATAAGTCAAACAAGAGGAGAAATATTTTTGGTAGAATTTTTAAAGGTTTAAAAACACTGCAAATTTTTATTTTGTATTCTTTTGTATTTTTAATTTATTTTAAAGTCAAGCTATATACAACTTTTACTCTGGTTTTTATTGACAAATTTTTTAAGCAAGGGGGTTAATAAATTGAAATCAGCACGATAAAATAAAGGTTCATCACTGCTCAAAGTGATGTGTGCTTGATCTCCACAGGCAAGTGGCATGGCTTGCCATAAACGAGACGAATGGGAGATGTACCCAAAGGTGTCTCGAAGGAGGTTCGATAGACCCACTAGACTGAGTCCAAAAGTTGTGACCATTCCTTTCGGTCTGGGCGGACAACCTTCTGTAGTATCATCTTGATCTCCTTGTTCAATACTTCATCAAGACCATTAGTTTGAGGGTGATATAGAGGGGCAACTCGATGATCAATGCTGAACCTGTTAGCAAGAGCCCTTACCTTATCGTTGATAAAGTGAGTCCCTTCATCTAATATCAAAACTCTAGGTACCTCGAACTGTGAAAAGATATTTTTCCTCAAAAATCTGAATACGGTTTTAGCATCTACGGCTCGGACGGGATGGTCTCAACCCAACGACTCACGTAATCTATAGCAAGTAGAATGTACTCGAATTCCTGACTCTTAGGGAATGGACCTATGAAATAGATGCCCCATGCGTCAAAAACCACACAGAAGTGAATGGGATGCATCGACATCGTGGCTTACTGTTCACAAGTGCCCATCCTCTAACAATCAATACATCTCTTCATGAATTCATCAGAATCCTTGAAAAGAGTAGGCCACCATAGGCCGGATTGGAGCACTTTTTGTGATGTCCTCCTCCCAGAGTGATGTCCTCCTACCTCAAGCTTGTGCCAGTATGTGAGGATGTTGTGGTGCTCCTCCCGAGGAATGTACCAACACCATACACTATCCCCCCCCCCTCATGATAAAGGATGGGATCCTCCTAATGGTATGACTTGGCCTTCACAAGGAAAGTCTCTAGTCGTTGTCTGGTCCAACGTTGCGGAACTTTCTTGGCGACAAGATAGTTCACAATGTCAGCATACCATGGAAGCGAGGTGATAGCAAGAATCGCCTCGTCTAGGAAGGTATCTGTAATAGGTGCAATATGATCAGAATCCTCAAGGTTCTCTAAACGGGAGAGGTGATCCGCCACCACATTCTTAACTCCAAGCTTATCCTTAATCTCTATGTCAAACTCCTGGAGTAGAAGGATCCATCTGGTCAATCCGACTATGGCATCCTTCTTTGTCATGAGGTATCGGATGGCGGCGTGATTTGTAAATATAGTCACTCAGGATACAAGAATATAAGATCTGAACTTGTCCTAAGCAAAGACTACGGTTAGCAACTCTTTCTCAGTCACAGTGTAACCTCGTTGAGCGGCATCCAAAGTCCGGCTAGCGTAGTGAATGACACAAGGTAATATGTCCCTCCTCTGTCCTAGCACAACCCTTATGGCAAAATCAGAAGAATCCGTCATGATCTCGAATGGGAGAGACCAATCGAGTGGCTGAAGGATAGGAGCCTCAACAACTAATCCCTTGAGAGTCTCAAATGACGCTAGACACTTATCATCTACAATGAACTTGGTGTCTTTCGTTAGTATATCAGTAAGCGGCCGGACAATATGACTGAAATCCTGAATGAATTGTCGGTAGAAACCAACATGCCCTAGAAAAGACCGCAACTGTCGTAAATTGGATGGTGGATTGAGTTTCTTGATGATATCCACCTTGCCTGGGTCGACCTACATGCCCTGTTGGATATGATATGGCCAAGCACCATCCCCTGAGTCACCATGAAGAGACAAGATAGTACAAGATGGACCTCTATGCAGCACTGAAGTACGCGGTCTAGGCAGTCAAGACAAGCATCAAACCCATTGCCTAGACAGAAAAGTCATCCATGAAGATTTCTAAACAGTCACCCACCGTGTCCGAAAAGATGGAAAGCATGCACCTTTGGAATGTAGCCGGAGCATCACATAGACCAAATGGCATTCATCTAAAAGCATACTGATGAATCCACATTTCACCATCTTTATTCTATCATTTTGGCCTCAAAAACCCTGGCAAATGCCTGTAAATAGCATTAAAACCAGCATCTTAGCATTCATGCATGTACTTGTAAATAGTGCATAAAACACTGTAATTAAAGATAAAATTATAGAATAAATAAAGAAAAGAAAAAGAATAAAATATTGTAAATATTTTATAACCCGAAACCCCGAGACCTAGGCATCTTGATGAATAGGTCGACAAGGAATAAAGTAGGGGGAGATAAGGGTCAAATACATATACTTTTTAATTCATTCTTTATTCATTTTGGGACCTATTTTTTGTTCCACTTTTTATACCTCAAATAAAGAAACTTTGTACATGAGAGTTGTAGATAATTTAATAAAGAAAAATACAAATTGATTTCATTCAAAAATAATGTACAGATAAAAAGTTATGGTCTGAATAAAACTCCAGAATCCCAACTTCCCAGATCTGTATCTCACAGATGAAAACTCCAAATGCAGCAAACTCACTTTAATTGTATATAGAATAAAATAAGCTATTTAATGGAAGTGGTTTCGCATTTGGCGGAGCTACGATTTGAAAGTTGAGTTTTGGACCCACATTGTACAATTGTACTGATTAAAATATTCAATTTATTATTTATTCATTATTACTGTATTTTTATATTTTTATAATTTTGTAAATATTATTTGTAATAATTTTGTACATTAAAATCAGAAGAAAAACCCAAAAGAAACACAAAATAAAATAGATGTATAGAAAATACATAGGTATCATACCTATTTACATACCTATACAATACATACTTTTATTTTATTAAATATAAAAAATACATCAGAAAAATAAAATAAAAATATATTTGTGTGTATAAAAGTATTTTATGATTTTATAAAATACTAAATAAAATTAATAAAATTAAAATACACAAAATAAAAATAAAAGAATAAAATATATAGGTAATATACCTATAAAGGGTATAAAAGCAAATTTGTAAAAATATATTCCATAAAAATAATTAAAAATCAGAATAAAATACTACATAAAAAGTAAGTATCTATTATTTAATAACCTAAATTTAATTCAACTTTTTTCTATTTTTATTGAATTAATAAGTCTTTTTCCATGGATTTTTCCTGATTGGTCCACGTGGACCAATCAGGGGACAGTCAAAGTTGACCTTGGTCAACTTGTTGTCCTAGCCCTGGCAGCTTCTCTGAGACTTGGTTTCGACTCCTTTTTGTCGATTTTACCAGGCCGCTCCTTGCATTATTTCATGTCGCATCCTTCTTGACTTTTCATCCCCCATGATCGAGGATGCCCGCCCAAGTGAAACCTCGGGCTATGGATCAAAGACCTGCGTGATACGTCTTGGTCTTCGGACCACTTCAGTCATCGGGTCAAACCAAATATATTGAGCACCCAACTTTCGATTTGAATTCGAACACCTTCGGTCCACCCCTCCTCGCTCCTCTCGTGCTCCACGCATACCTGGAGGTGACAGCTCCAGCGCAGTGCCATCAGCCAAGGCGAAGGAGGTCGGAGGCGTCTCCACCACCTCCCCCAACTCCGGCGGTCGAGGTAACTTCCCTCCGGTTGTTGACCATTGAGGAAGCCACTTCCACCTCTAATTTTTAGTGCATTTCATTCCTCATAGCCTTAGGATCAAAAACCCTCAAAAAATAGCATGTTCATCGACTGAATCATCGCTTCAGACTCCCTCGTCGGAGCGCACCTCCGACCGAGAGCCTAACCACTGTGTCACACAACCTTTTCGCCTCCGCAGGGTCCAGGCAACTTGCCCTGGACCTTCTCACTTTGTTTTGCAGGTCAATGCCCTTTGACTCACGTCTGGGCGCAATTTTGACACTCGTCGGAGCTCGGTGGAGCCCCATAGCTCCGCCGCTCTCCTCCGCGAGCCTCGGCCACCGTCGAGGCATTTTGAAGCCCTCAGGAGATAGCCCAGACCTCGGGGAGCCTCCAACCTCATTTTGAAGCCAAGAAGCCCACCGGAGGAGGAGCAGCACCTCGGAGAACCTTGGCTCACCGGAGTTCCTCCGCGGTTCTTGCTCCATCCTTCGCAGCCGTCGGATCGAGGCGGAGCCCCAGTTCGCACAGCAGCCGTTGGATCAGGCCCGATCTCCACCGTCAGATCTTCACCCGAGGATCTAATCCTCGTCATCCACACACAAACCGTCATTGAGCTTCCCCGTGCTGCCACGTGGATAAGTGGCTCGAGCCACACCGTTGGATCCAGCCTAGTCGCCGACCGTTGGATTGACGCCACGCGTCCTCAACAGCCATCCGCCGTCAGATCTCCTTTGCGTGGGAATTTTGCAAGTATATCCCCCGCCTTTTTGCGTATGTACCCTCCCGTGTCTGCTTATTTGTATTTGGTCCATAAAATTGAATATTCAGTTATATATTTTGTGGAAAATTTCATGTATGCCCCTGGATGTTTTGATATTTGCATATATACCCCTGCGAGGCTGTGAATTTTTGTGTGCTTGCCTAATTTATTTGGAGCATCATTTTAATTCGAAAAATTCCCAAAAATTTAACATAGGCTCATGTTCACTTGCACTTTCACGTCATATTTTTAGTTTTTGATTTTATTGCATTTTATAATTATTAAAAATAAAAAATATGCCATTTCACTACTGTCTACCTTAGAAAATACCAAAAAACATCAAAATACCTCGAAAAATTCCAAAAAAAATCACCTACTGTGTATTTTAACCTATTTTAGTGTCAATCCAAAAATCACTAAAAATTTCAAAAGAAAAACCTTAAAAATTCGAAAATACCTAAAAACTTCCAAACAAATCTAAAAAACTATAGAAAACTCCAAAAAATGCAAACTCTATTCCTGTAGATTCTATATTTTATTATCTTTACTTTAAAATTAGTTTGGAAAATTTTTGTGGCTGTTTGATATTTTTCATTCATCTTTTACTCACAGCCAGTAGTTACTCCATGTTTTCCTTTATTGTAATTTTTAAAAATACCAAAAACATTTTGAAAAACGCCCAAAAATCTCAAAAACAGTAAAAAAGTATAAAAAGACCAAAAAGATTTTATTTCTGAATTTTTTAGTATTTTTGCATATTTTTATAAATATTTTATCACCTCTTTTATTACATAGTTTATATATTGAAAAAGAAAATATAAAATATAAAATATAAAAAGAAAACACAAAATCAAAATACAAAATTAAAAGTTAAATAAAAAAATTTAAAAATTTAAAACCCATAAAAATCTTTGCTTTGCATAGTGTGGACATCTCACATCACTTTCACACACAAACATCTGTTTGATCTACCCTGCCTTGTTCCCTGTGTTCGAACTCTCTACGTACTTGCTTTCTATACACCATTTATGTAGAGTTAAAAATAAATTTTAACTTCACATCTGCTTATCATTGCTTGACTGTTTGTGTGTGGGTTAATTGTTGATTTTATACGGAATTCATTTGAGGGTCACCGCAGCGACACTGATGTCTCCGCCTTGTGTGAGACACTATTTTAGACCCCGTGAATTTCGTGTAAATCAAATGGCACCGTTGCCGGGGAGCAACAGCGAGTAGATCATCATTTTTGTTTGACTGTGTTTGTTTGTCTACCATTGCTTCTTTTTATCTCTCTTGCATTTATATAGATATTGTTGAGCTTTTCTGACCATCTCTTTTTGTCTTCTTGCGAGGGACCGTGGAGCGAGGCGGATCGCCTAGGGGATCCGAAGCAACCACGTGAAGCGAAGCCGGCTTTTCTTAAGCCAAGCCGGCAGGAGAGAGCAGGAGGAGTGAGAGAGTGATTAGATTAGTTTGCATTTTATTTGGTAAGAGAGTGATTATTAATTTGTAATAATACAGGACTTGGACACTTGAACTTCCGGGCCTAATTTCCGAGTGTTTGTTCACCCGGGGGCTCACCGCAGATTTTGTCGTGTTTTTCGACAGTCATTTTCCGATTTTGTTTTCATTTTCATTTCTCTTGTGGATTGAGCCCTTAGGTCTAGGAATTGCTTGATCGATTAGATTAGCTCCAAACACATTAATAACCTTTGCATGCACCTATAGATCGTATTCGGACTTAGTCTAATTAAAGAATTAGTCATTAGTCTTCGATCCGCGCGCCGCGAGCTCTTCCCGCCAAGTGCTTCTCCTAAACTCGATGTGTCGAGAGAAGGAGGGGTGAGCCTAGACCGGACATAAGGATTGGAGATTGGTGGTTAACTTGTGGTTCTTAACGAAGCAATTGCCTGCCTTAGGACGATTTCCGCATTGCATACCGGTATGTAGTTTAGGTTTATAAATTTCTGCTTTGCATCCCGCATGGAGAGAGCTGGGATTCGCTGTAAGTCTTCTTACTTAGCATTCATCATTTAGGCACAAAGGTGAGATTTCCACCTTGGTGTCGACTTGCACGGTTTTTTCGACTCTATTCTCCCTCTATTTTTGGACAAAGTAGGATCAAGAAAATACAAAAACCGTTAGGCGCTTGTTTGAATTTACTCAAAAGAAGAGATAACACCAAAAAAATTAAAAAAGGGACTACTAAGAAAACGTTGACCTAAATAAAATTGGTAATTGGACTCATTGATTGGGGAGAGTCACACCCTCACTTGTTTTCAGGTTGCATGGGAAGGTCTCCTTCCAAGTGAGCAGAGTGCTTCGTAAGGATTAGAGCCCAAATCCCAGCTTGTGGCTGCCTTGTGTATCGCCTGGATTTCTGAAGTATTGGCTCTACTATCATACGTAGGCGAGTAGGGCTTGGTCGCCATTGGTGACTCACTATTGTGTGAGCATCAACCTTGTCCGAAGTACCGAGCATAGGCCACGCCTTCATGGGTGTGTCTGTCTCACCGTCTGCGTCCGAGTAGGATCTTGCACGCTCACGGGTGATTCCGTTGCGAGCAAGATCCGAAGTATCAATTTCGCCTATCGGCTTCCTCCCTCTTCTTCTTTGGCTGAGTAGGGATCCAGGAAGGGTTACAAGGACCTTAAAAAGCGCATGTTGCAGGTTACACAGGAGGAGGACAAGTACGGGAATACTTTTCCGGCAGTACTCTCTCTCCTTTAGGCGTAGCGCTCTAAGGACTTGTGATAAGATAAATTCCCGAATTCAAGCTAAAACTGACAAGATAAAAGCCGAACCTTCACGGCTTCATGTGTTGAGTTGGTGAACTCACCCTGTTTTGTGTTTGATTGCTTGTTTATTTTAGGTCAAGATCAAAAACACTGCACGCTTGTGCACAATTTTGCCTTCCTTCTTCTTCTGCATTCACCTTGCTCTTATCGAATAATCAAAATGATGGGACGGAGGTCTCTTAGGCCGACTTTGTCGGCACCGCTATCCAGCACTCCTCCTCATTCATCTAGGACCACCTCGGAGAGTCCAGACCCGCTCTCCGAGCCTGAGTTCACATCCACCCTGTTCCCCCTCGACCACCCTTCTCGGTCCTCTTCCATCAATCCAAGAGTCTCAGAATTTAGTGCATCGCAGAGCTTAGAACATTTGACGGCACCTGAGATGGGTTCTTTTGCTTTTTCAGAGAACCCAGACATGGCTGACAGAGGAGAGCATCCTGATGATCATGAGCACCCGCAATTCTTCAGTAATCAAGCCGCCATCAACAATTCACTTCTAGCATCCCTGGAGACCATGCAGAGGCAGATCCGAGACCAGGGAACCTTCATGGGTGATCTCATGAGAGAAATAGCACAGATGCGAGAAAACCGACCTGGGGGCGGTAGCGGAGGAGGAGATGGACCTGATGCAGGAGGAGGTGATCCCAACGCCGAGAGACCGCCACAGACTATCATGAGGGAATTGCACAATCCTGCAGCTTCCCTCACTCATCGTTGGATCAGACTCCCTCCTATCCATGGAGATTTCGAGCTTCGGCCCCACACAATTCAGCTATTACCCAAATTCCATGGGTTGCCGACCGAAGAGCCACACCTCCACCTCCAAGAATTTGAAATGATCTGCAGCACAATCCATGATAGGCTGATGACTGAGGACACTATCAAGATGATCACCTTCCCTTTCTCCTTGGTTGATAGAGCCGCATACTGGCTCAAACATTTGGGGCGATTCATCGATACTTGGGCAGATCTCCGGATCGCGTATTTGAAGAAATACTACCCTCTCGGCCGGACAAATGTAGCTAGAGCCATGATCAGCAACTTCGTCATGATCCCGAACATATAATTTCATGAAGCTTGGGATCGATTCCGAGAGCTCATTGACCGGTGTCCACATCACGATATCTCCAAGCCCAATCTAGTTCAGAGCTTCTTTTGTGGGCTGACACCGGAGTTGCAGGGGCTTGTTAACGCCTCTTGTGGTGGATCTTACTTTTCCAAGAGTGAAGACGATGTTTGGGCCATATATGAAGGCATGGCAGAGAATTCAATCGTCATGGCCCAAGCTCGCGTCTACACACAACAAAAGCCCCTGCAAGGAGCGGGATCATTCCAGAGGATCGCCTGCATCGATGCCGGTCCTAACACTTCGTTGGCAGCCGCAGTCCAAGCCGAATCAGCCGCAGCCGACATGGGAATCATCAGTGAGGATTTGGACCGTCTCGAGATCCTCGAGAAGAAACAGATGCAAGGCATGGCCCAGATGGACCAAATCACCAAGACGATGAGTGACCTGAAGACGCAGATCCTTTACGTTGAGGAGGCACAGATATCTTCTCAGCAGCCTCCCAGGTCACGTGCTGATCCGAGCAATAGCAACTTATCCCAACCCTTTGTCTCGTACCGCCAGGTCAACCACATCCAGCAGAGCCGGTCCCGTTGCTACAATACTACCCAGCGCATCTGCCATCTCAGGACACTCAGATGGTGGTCTATCAGCCGGAGCAGCCACTGGCAGTTCTTCCTCCACCATCCTTTGAGCAGGAACCATTGATGAAAGTCAATGGGATTTGGTACGACCGTTACCCTCAAGCTGGGATTCGTTGTGATCACCCCGGATTCCGTTGGGGAAACGGTGGCTCCTCATCTCAGCAACAGCCTCATGCTCAAGGACAGCAGAACAGCCAGCCACAGCAGCAGCAACAGTCCCAGTATGCCCAGCAGCAATAATACCAGCAAGGTCCTCATCCTGCCTATCAGGGACAGCAGTGGAGGCAGCATCAGCAGTCTCATCAGTCTTATCCCCATCCTTCCCAGAACTACCCGTACCAGCTGCAGCAGCAACAGTCTCATTTCCCATAAGGGAACCCATCCGGTTCTCAGGCATCTGCCTTTGAGAACCCAGCTTTAGATGATCTTGCTTGCTTGCTCTCCGAACAACGAGCATCCTTTAGGCAAGAAATGGATGAGTTCCGGCAGAAGATGAGGGAGATCATCAAAGGCAAAGCCTCCATACCAGCTCAGATTGAACCTAACCCGAACAATCTGAAAAGGAAGTCTGAGCAGGTAGAGTTTACAGAGGACACCTCTCCTAGTGACTATTTGAGTTATATGTCTTATTCTATGTATGATGCTGATTTTGTGACTACTAGGAGCGGTAGGATGCCAGCCGGCGGCGCCTCTTCTGAGCGACAACCACAAGCTGAACCAGGAGCGCCAGAGGAGCAGAGTAGCGATGCTGATGCCGCTGATGATGTTGAAGATGGTGGCGCTGATGTCACCAATGATGGAGTTCCATACGACGGTACTGAGGCCATCGTGACACCAGATGCAGACGGTGGTGCTGATGCCACCATTTTGGGTGTTGATGCCGCGAAGTCAGGTGCTGGTGGTGGTGCTGAGGCCACCACATCTACTTTTGTTGAGCTTCCTTCTGTGATGTTACCACCTTTTGTATCTATGGATTGTGGTAACAAGAAAAATAAAAATATGAATAAAGGAAAGATTTCTGTTCACATTGCGGATCCATATGTGTTGAACGATGAGGATTGTATGGATGATATTCCTTCACATGCACAGGGACCTATTCCTAGTCCTCCATCTGAGGAGACCCCTACCATCCCCTTCCCTGAAGCACTCTGCAAGGGAAAGAGGAATAAAAAAGAAAATCCAAAAAAGAACCAACAGGTAGAGTTCAGCAACCAAATGATTGACAGATTTCACATTCAGCTGACTCTACAGGAAGCAATTGAGCATATACCCTTCTTCAAAAAGAACTTGAAAGAGACAACTACTGTCCGCAGGAAGAAGAGGTACAGAGATCAGATCCATATGCTCACCCATGACACTTGCTGCACCATTCAGAACAAACTGCGAGCCAAGAGACCAGACGCAGGAATCCCTATGTCAGATGCGAGATTCAGGAGCAGCAGTTTGATCGTACTCTGTTAGACAGCAGCTCTTCAATTAACCTTCTTCCGGCAGCCTTACTCGACCGATTCGAGTTTGGTTCTCTTCTTAGGAGTAGGACAATCCTTCAGTTTGCTGATAGGTCGACTAAGAGGTCGAAGGGGTTATTGAAAGACGTGGTCGTTACCATTCAGGGCCTGAAATTCCCCGTGGACTTCGTTGTGTTGGACATGGAGATCCCTGAGTCGGTAACCGATGCCCCCGTCATACTCGGACGTCCATTCTTGGCCACAGCCAAGGCGGTAACCGATCATGATAGTGGGAAGGTATGTTTTCGCGTAGAGGGTGAAACCATACAAATAGAGACGATCGAGGAAACCAGAGCCAGAGAACTTGAATGCTCGGAGCAGTCCAGCGAAGCCACGCAGATGACCGAGGAAGAGCGAGACATCCACCAGGAGTGTGATTTTGTGATGACAGATGATGAATCTAACTGGACAGATCTTGTAGCACCGACCCTCACCTTGCCTACAGATTCACTATATCTAAAGCTTATGGCAGTCGAGAGCCTGGAAAGCACACCCCTGGATGAGGATACACCTGAGGCTGATAGTGTTGGGACGAGTGGTGATGATGACTTTCAATCATGTTCATCTACTTCTGATCCCTCGGATTCAGACATTGATTGGGATGATTTTGATGACTATTTTACCATGTCTGATTTCTTTTGAGCCAACAACCATGACAGAGTGCGAGCCAGTGTAGTTTATTGATGATTCAGCAGGCCGCCCTTCGTCAGAGTTTCATGTAGAGCGAGAGTTCTCACATGCAGACCTGGTAGCCTTCACACAGACATATCAGAAGCCAGATCTGCCACCTCCCAGTTGTCCAGAATTGAAGCCTTTGCCGCAGTCGCTGAAGTATAGATTCCTTGTGGGTGAGCCTGATATGCACCCAGTCATTATCTCAGCCGGTTTGACTGGAGAGCAGGAATCTCGTCTGATGGAGGTTCTTGAAAGAAACCGCAAGGCAATAGGTTGGAGTATAGCTGATCTCCAGGGGATTACTCCGGCTCTGTGCTCCCACCACATCTATCTTGAGGATGACGCTAGGCCGTCACGTGAGTTCCAACGACGGTTGAACCCGAATCTTCGAGACGTGGTTATGAAAGAAATATCGAAGTGGTGGAGCGCCGATTTTATCTACCCCATCTCCGACTCCAAGTGGGTTAGTCCGTTACATATGGTACCCAAGAAAACGGGTTTCACTACAGTTGTGAATGAGTCTGGAGAGGAGATCGCTACCAGAGTACCCACTTCTTGGAGGGTCTGTGTGGACTACAGACGATTAAATGAGGCCATCAAGAAGGATCATTTCCTGCTGCCATTCATTGACCAGATTATCGAGCGGCTAGCTGGGAAGAGTCATTACTGCTTTCTTGACGGGTACTCCGGATATAATCAAGTGGCCATTGCGCCCGAAGACCAGGAGAAAACGACATTCACCTGTCCGTTTGGGACTTATGCTTTCAGACGGATGCCCTTTGGTCTATGTAACGCTCCGGCGACATTCCAAAGGTGCATGTTGTCCATTTTCTCGGACATGGTGGGTGACTGTTTAGAGGTCTTCATGGACGACTTCTCGATCTATGACGACGGGTTTGATGCTTGTCTTGACTGCCTAGACCGTGTGCTTCAGCGCTGCATTGAGGTCAACCTTGTATTGTCTTGGGAGAAGAGCCACTTCATGGTGAATCAGGGGACGGTCCTTGGTCATATCGTCTCCAATAGGAGCATGGAGGTCGATCCGTCCAAGGTGGATATCATTAGAAAACTCAATCCACCGTCCAATTTGCGTCAGTTGCGGTCTTTTCTGGGGCATGTCGGTTTCTACCGACGGTTCATTCAGGACTTCAGTCGTATTGCCCGACCGCTTACTGATCTGCTGACGAAAGACTCCGAGTTCATTATCAATGATAAGTTTCTTGCATCTTTCGAGACTCTCAAAGGTATGGTTGTTTCGGCTCCTGTCCTTCAGCCACATGATTGGTCTCTCCCATTCGAGATCATGACGGATGCTTCAGATTTTGCTGTTGGGGCTGTGCTTGGACAGAGGAGGGATGGATTGCCGTTTGTCATTCACTACACCAGCTGGACTTTGGATGCCACTCAACGGAATTATACTGTGACTGAGAAAGAGATGCTGGTCGTAGTCTTTGCTTTAGATAAGTATCGATCTTATATTCTCGGATCTAGAGTGACCATTTACACCGATCACATCGCCATCCGGTACTTAATGGCCAAGAAGGATGCCAAAGCACGCCTTACCAGATGGATCCATCTGCTGCGGGAGTTTGATATTGAGATTAAGGACAAGCTTGGAGTCAAGAATGTGGTGGCGGATCATCTCTCCCGATTGGAGAATCTCGAGGAATCTGAGCCCAGCGCACCTATCACAGAGACATTTCCATATGAGGCGATCTTGGCTATCACCTCGCTCCCATGGTACGCCGATATTGTGACGGTTCCACAAGGTTGGCCCAGGCAGAAGCTCGAGACTTTCCTGGCGAAGGCCAAGCTTTACCATTGGGAGGATCTCGTCCTTTATCATGAAGGAGGGGACATCATCTGGAGGAGGTGCATTCCTCAAGAAGAGCAGCATAGCGTCCTCACATACTGCCACAAGCTTGAGGCAGGAGGACATCATTCTGGAAAAAAGACAGCACAGAAGGTGCTTCAATCCGGCCTATGGTAGCGTACTCTCTTCAAGGATTCTGATGAGTTCGTGAAGAGATGTACTGACTGTCAGAAAATGGGAACCTGCGGACAGAGAGACATGATGCCCATGCAACCCATTTACTTTTGTGAGGTTTTTGATGCATGGGGGATTGATTTCATGGGCCCATTTCCTAAGAGTCAGGGATTTGAGCATATTTTGCTCACTGTTGATTATGTCAGCCGATGGGTTGAGGCCATCCCCGCCCGAGCCGCAGATGCTAAAACCGTGTGCAAATTTTTGAGGAAAAATATCATTTCAT
This sequence comes from Ottelia alismoides, assembly GCA_037367405.1. Taxonomy (NCBI): domain Eukaryota; kingdom Viridiplantae; phylum Streptophyta; class Magnoliopsida; order Alismatales; family Hydrocharitaceae; genus Ottelia; species Ottelia alismoides. The sequence goes on from JAZKJV010008261.1 coordinate 223,510, forward strand.
GGTTCAGGGTACCTAGAGTCTTGATTTCAGACGGGGGGTCCCATTTCATCAATGGCAAGGTTAGGGTCCTTGCAGACGAGTTTGGCATTGACCATCGGGTTGCCACGCCATATCACCCTCAGACTAATGGTCTTGCCGAAGTATCGAACTGGGAGATAAAAACTATCTTGCAGAAAGTTGTCCGCCCAGACCGAAAGGATTGGTTACAGCTTTTGGACTCGGTCTTGTGGGCCTATCGGACTTCTTTCAAGAATCCATTGGGGACATCTCCCTTTCGACTTGTCTATGGCAAGCCGTGCCATCTTCCTGTGGAGATAAAGCATAAGTCACATTGGGAAGTAACTGAGCTATTATTGGATCCCGAGAGTATAGGAGATCAGCGGAGAGTAGAGTTGGCAGCCTTGGAGGAATTGAGAGACACAGCCTTTTCTAGCAGCCTACAATACAAGGAGAAAGTGAAAACATGGCACGATTCCCATATCAGCCACAAACAGTTTGAGCCAGATCAGAGAGTATGTTTGTTTGACTCCAGGCTGAAATTATTTCCAGGAAAATTACAGAGCAAGTGGAAAGGTCCGTATGTGGTCAGGAAGGTACATGACAATAGCAGTATTGACATATTTGAACCGTCATCTTCCTCTACCTTCCGTGTCAATGGTCAACGCCTGAAACTATATCTAGATCACGATCCGCCGACCATTGATGTTGCCCCCATTCTTCTGGTATGAGATGTGTTCTTTGACTCATATCATCTGCATCTCATACATGGTGATCACTTCCATCTTCCGTTGTACAGATCATCTGTCTATATCATGCTTTCATTTGTTAATCTCTTTTCTTCTTTTCTTCTTTTCTTCTTTTCCTTTTCTATTCTCTTTATCTATCAAAAAGGTGCCGCCCCTTGTTGTCAGTTTTATGTACTTAGGACGTACTTTGTCCTAAGTATAGGGGGGTGTGCACCCCGAGTTTATTCTATTCATTTCGATCCTCTCCATTGTCTCCTCTTTGTCTATACTTAGGGATATCTTACCCTAAGTATAGGGGGAGACAATCTGAGTACGATCTGTCCATTCCCACCCTTGACCCTCCCTGTGTTGTGAACAATTTGCTATACTTAGGATTCTTTGATCCTAAGTATGGGGGGACGGTCAACTTCTTATTGGTTCATTCATTTATTCTTTAGACTTGTCTATACTTAGTACGAGTTATGTCTTCTCTTTTCTCACCGATCTATGAGGACATAGCTCAAGCTAAGTATAGGGGGGTCGTATATACTATGTATATACTTTAGCCATAACTCGTACTTTCGTATTCTCCTAATAATATGGCTAATAATTCTTTAAAATTCTTTAAAATCCTTAATAAAAATATGTTATCCTTCCTCAAATTCTTTGTGTATTTACTGGTTAATAAATCAGGTGAAATTGTTTTTTGCAAAATGTTTGAAAAATAGTTTGAAAATCCTTGTGAAAATCTATTGAAAACTATTTTAAAAATATTTTGTTATATGTTTTCAACCTGTGTATAAATGTGTGGTTTGCAAAATTTATTTTCTTTGTGTGAAATAAAAATGTTTGAAAAATGATTTGCAAATGGTTTGAAAAATGGTTGCAAAAATATTTGAAAAATCTGTATATACTGTTTTGAAAACCTTTGCAAAAAATGATTTTCAAATGTGTGTACATGTTTGTAAAATGTTTGTAAAAACTATTTTGGACTATAGTTTTCAAAAATTGTGTGAAAAGCTTGTGTCAAATAAGTTTGAGGAATTTATGCATCACACCAAAATCCACTATATGTATGTATAAAATTGACCACTTACCCTGTAAATCCTTAAAATCCACTCCTTGTATATATAAGTAGCACTCCCGTGTAAATTTTTTTAACCTTGTTTTCAGACAAAATCTTTTTGTTTTCAAAAATCCAAAAAACATTTGCAAAATTAAAATCCAAAAAAATTGAAAAATCTCTTTGAAAAATACAAAAAGAAATGCATCTACATATGCATCATCATCATCTTTTCAAAAATCCATACAAACTTCAAAATCGTTGAAAATTGCATCACAAAAATATTTTCTGCATTACATTGCATAGCATTCGCATTTTTCGGATTGAGTTTGATAGTTGAACAAGTCTAAGTAAAATCCAAAGATTGGAGCTTGATTGGACCTTAAAATCTACCTAATAACAGGAACCTTAGAGGAACTGGGTTTGAAGTACTTCAGGTCTAGTTGACTTAATTCTTTGAGGGTCACGGGACTTGGTTCAATGGATTCTTGACTGCCTAAGTAGAGTATTTCGGAGCACGACTCTTGTTGATAATGACCTAACTTGGACACCTGCACCTTTCACATGGCTCAACTCAGTTGGAGTGATGAGGAATTTGGATTTGCCGGTATGAGACGCACACAAGTGGAAATATTTGTCCTCCTCGAGGGAGGGAAGTGCACCCCAACCCGTCCATTGATAAGGAAGTCTAAAGACAAGAGGCTGTGGGTTGCGATAAAGCTTCAAAAGAGATATAGTCTACCGGCTCAAGAGGAAAAACTCCCTATGTAAATGCTACTGTATATAGTATTCAAAAAAAATGTTCAGGCATGTACAAAAATAAAAAGCCAGCAAAATATGTACAAAAGTTGTAAATCCAATAAGCAAGCTTGAGTTCCAAAGTCAAATATGTGAGCCTGCAGCAGGATGACTTGACTACACTGGTCTTGCATCCCAGGATAGGTAGCTACACTGGCTACCGTCCATTCTTCTCTTCACCCCCTCCTCTTGAGCTGGTTGCCACTTGAACTTAGAAGGGAATACCCCGCTCCTCGAGGATGGAGTTGTTGGATTGGGGAATCATTGGGTTGTCATACTGGAGAAGTCAGTCTCTTTGTCATTCTAGTTGGGGAGAGCCACCATCACTTACACTGTACGAGTCAGATTCATAGTCGTAAGAGTTTACATATGAATTGAAGTATTTCTGACCTGGCTATTGAGGAGACTTGAACAGAGTTTTGGGATTCTCAAGGACTGTTGGATTTCAAATTCGGTTCTCATTAAGGTTCCGCCCGCACTAAAATTCCAAAGGTCCGACTTAAGCTCCAAACTTTGATTTTGTGAAGACAAGTTTGATAATTAAACTAAATCCAAGTTCTTCTTTTTACTTTCTTTCTTTTTCTTTTTGCACTTATTGCATAAGTGTTTGCTAGGGGCTAGAAAAGGTAAAGTATAGGGGGATGATGAATCCACATTTCATCATCTTTATTCTAACATTTTGGCCTCAAAAACCCTGGCAAATGCCTGTAAATAGCATTAAAACCAGCATCTTAGCATTCATGCATGTACCTGTAAATAGTGCATAAAACACTGTAATTAAAGATAAAATTATAGAATAAATAAATAAAAGAAAAAGAATAAAATATTGTAAATATTTTATGACCGAAACCCCGAGACCTAGGCATCTTGATGAATAGGTCGACAAGAAATAAAGTAGGGGGAGATAAGGGTCAAATACCTATACTTTTTAATTCATTCTTTATACATTTTGGGACCTATTTTTGGTTCCACTTTTTATACCTCAAATAAAGAAACTTTGTACATGAGAGTTGTAGATAATTTAATAAAGAAAAATACAAAATTGATTTAATTCAAAAATAATGTACAGATAAAAAGTTATGGTCTGAATAAAAATCCAGAATCCCAACTTCCCATATCCGTATCTCACAGATGAAAACTCCAAATGCAGCAAACTCACCTTTAATTGTATATAGAATAAAATAAGCTATTTAATGGAAGGTGGTTTCGCATTTGGCGGAGCTACGGTTTGAAAGTTGAGTTTTGGACCCACATTGTACAATTGTATTGATTAAAATATTCAATTTATTATTTATTCATTATTACTGTATTTTTAGATTTTTATAATTTTGTAAATATTATTTGTAATAATTTTGTACATTAAAATCAGAAGAAAAACCCAAAAGAAACACAAAAAAATATATGTATATAGAATACATAGGTATCATACCTATATACATACCTATACAAAATACATCAGAAAAATAAAATAAAAATATATTTGTGTGTATAAAAGTATTTTATGATTTTATAAAATACTAAATAAAAATAATAAAATTAAAATACACAAAATAAAAATAAAAGAATAAAATATATAGGTAATATACCTATAAGGGGTATAAAAGCAAATTTGTAAAAAATATATTCCATAAAAATAATTAAAAATCAGAATAAAATACTAGATAAAATAATAAGTATTTTTTATTTAATAACCTAAATTTAATTCGACTTTTTTCTATTTTTATTGAATTAATAAGTCTTTTTCCATGGATTTTTCCTGATTGGTCCACGTGGACCAATCAGGGGACACTCAAAGTTGACCTTGGTCAACTGGCTGTCCTAGCCCTGGCAGCTTCTCTAAGCCTTGGTTTCGACTCCTTTTTGTCGATTTTTCCAGGCCGCTCCTTGCATTATTTCATGTGGCATCCTTCTTGACTTTTCATCCCCCATGATCGAGGATGCCCGCCCAAGTGAAACCTCGGGCTATGGATCAAAGACCTGCGTGATACGTCTTGGTCTTCGGACCACTTCAGTCATCGGGTCAAACCAAATATATTGAGCACCCAACTTTCGATTTGAATTCGAACACCTTCGGTCCACCCCTCCTCGCTCCTCTCGTGCTCCACACATACCTGGAGGTGACAGCTCCAGCGCAGTGCCATCAGCCATGGTGAAGGAGGTCGGAGGCGTCTCCACCACCTCCCCCAACTCCGGCGGTCGAGGTAACTTCCCTCCGGTCCTTGACCGTTGAGGCAGCCACTTCCACCTCTAATTTTTAGTGCATTTCATTCCTCATAGCCGTAGGATCAAAAACCCTCAAAAATAGCATGTTCATCGACCGAATCATCGCTTCAGACCCCCTCGCCGGAGCGCACCTCCGGCCGAGAGCCTAACCACCGCGTCACACCACCTTTTCTCCTACGCACGGTCCAAGCAACTTGCCCTGGACCATCTCACTTTGTTTTGTAGGTCAATGCCCTTTGACTCGCATCTGGGCACAATTTTGACACTCGCCGGAGCTCGGTCAAGCCCCATAGCTCCGTCGCTCTCCTCCGCGAGCCTCAGCCACCGCCAAGGCATTTTGAAGCCCTCAGGAGATAGCCCAAACCTCGGGGAGCCTCCAGCCTCATTTTGAAGCCAAGAAGCCCACTGGAGGAGGAGCAGCACCTCGGAGAACCTTGGCTCGTCGGAGTTCCTCTACGGTACTTGCTCCATCCTTCGCAGTCGTCGGATCGAGGCGGAGCCCCAGTTCGCACAGCAGCCGTTGGATCGTGCCCGATCTCCACCGTTAGATCTTCACCCGAGGATCTAATCCTCGTCGTCCACGCGTGAACCATCGTCGAGCTTCCCCGTGCTGCCATGTGGATAAGTGGCTCGAGCCACACCGTTGGATCCAGCCTAGCCGCTGACCGTTGGATTGATGCCACGCGTCCTCAGCAGGCATCCGCCGTCAGATCTCCTTTGCGTGGGAATTTTGCAAGTATATCCCTCGCCTTTTTGTAATTTAATTTTATTCCTGAAACTTTAATTAGTAGTTTAAAAAACTTTTGTAAATTTTATAATTAGGCCCCAGGGTTTCCCAATATTACACCTAGGTCCTCTGCCACGTCACCTCACGTGACCTGTTCACGTGAGGTGCGGGCTTTTTGTGGAGAGGCCCTTGGCCTTTTATGGCTTTCATTTCAGTCCCTGAACTTTGAAGTGTAGTGTAAAAGTTTTGGATATTTTGCAGTTAAACCCCCAAGGTTTTTGAAATTGCATTTGAATCTTTCCCAAGCGCGTGCAAGTCACGCGCCCTGGTGGACATTTTGCGCATGTACCCTCCCGGGTCTGCTTATTTAAATTTGGTCTATAAAATTGAATATTTAGTTATATGTTTTGTGGAAAATTGCATGTATGCCCCTGGATGTTTTGATATTTCCATATATACCCCTGCCAGACTGTGAATTTTTGTGTGCTTGCCTTATTTATTTGGAGCATCATTTTAATTCGAAAAATTCCCAAAAATTTAACATAGGATCCTGTTCACTTGCACTTTCAAGCCATATTTTTAGTTTTTGATTTTATTGCATTTTATAATTATTAAAAATAAAAAATATGCCATTTCACTGCTGTCTAGCTTAGAAAATACCAAAAAAATCAAAATACCTCGAAAAATTCCAAAACATCACCTACTGTGAATTTTAACCTATTTTAGTGTCAGTCCAAAAATCACAAAAAATTTCAAAAGAAAAAAACCTTAAAAATTCGAAAATACCTAAAAACTTCCAAAAAATCTAAAAAATTATAGAAAACTCCAAAAAATGCAAACTCTGTTCCTGTAGCTTCTATATTTTATTATCTTTATTTTAAAATTAGTTTGGAAAATTTTCATGGCTGTTTGATATTTTTCATTCATCTTTTACTCACAACCAGTAGCTTACTCCCTATTTTCCTTTATTTTAATTTTTAAAAATACCAAAAACATTTTGAAAAACCCCTAAAAATCACAAAAACAGTAAAAAAAGTATAAAAAGACCAAAAAGATTTTATTTCTGAACTTTTGAGTATTTTTGCGTATTTTTAAAAATATTTTATCACCTCTTTTATTACATAGTTTATATATTGAAAAAGAAAATATAAAATATAAAATATAAAAAGAAAATACAAAATCAGTAAATTAAAAATCAAAATACAAAATTAAAAATTAAATAAAAAAATTCAAAATTCAAAACCCACAAAAATCTTTGCTTTGCATAGTGTGGACATCTCACATCACTTTCATACACACACACATCTGTTTGATCTACCCTGCCTTATTCCATGTGTTCGAACTCTCTACGTACTTGCTTTCTATACACCACTTATGTAGAGTTAAAAATAAATTTTAACTTCACATCTGCTTATCATTGCTTGACTGTTTGTGTGTGGGTTAATTGTTGATTTTATACGAGATTCATTTGAGGGTCGCCGCAGCGACACTGCTGTCTCCGCCTTGTGTGAGACACTATTTTAGACCCCGTGAATTTCGTGTAAATCACATACGTCCCGAACGGACAGGTGTTGTTTTCTCCTGTTCTTCGGGCAATATGGCCACCTAGTTGGATCCAGAATAACCATCAAGAAAACAATAATTACTCTTCCCAACTAGCATCTCGATAATATGATCAATAAACAGCAGTGGGAAATGATCCTTCTTGACGTCCTGATTCAATCGTCTATAGTCCACACATACCCTCCAAGAAGTGGGTACCCGGGTAGCTATCTCCTCTCTAGACTTGATCAAGACCATAGAGATACCCGTCTTCTTGGGTACCACATGTAATGGACTAACCCACTTGGAGTCGGAGATGGGGTGGTTAAAATCGGTGCTCCACCATTTTGATATTTCCTTCATGACCACATCTCGAGATTCTGGTTCAACCATCACTGGGACTCATGCGATGGCTTGTGTTATCTTCGAGATATATATGGTGGGAGCACAGGGTCGGACTTATCTTTTGGGGATCATCTACGCTCCATCCAATCGCCTTGCGATTTCTTTCAAGAACCTCTATCAAACAAGATTCTTGATCTCCAGTCGAATCCGTTGAGATAATAACTGGGAACATCTCTGGCTCACCCACAAGGAATATGTACTTCATATTCTGCGGCAAGGTCTTCAGTTCTGGATAAGTGGGAGCTGACAAATATGGCTTCTGAAATGTACGGGTGTACGCTACCAGATATGTGTGTGTGAACTCTCGCTGCATCTGTAAATCTGAACTAGCTCGCTCCCCACCCTAGTTGTTGGCTCTGAAGGAATCAGACATTGTAAATAATCATCAAAGTCATCCCAATCAATGCCCAAATTCGAGGGATCTGAATCGTAAGAACATGAAATATATTTTGCTTCGCTATCCTGACCACGATCATCAGCCTCAAACATGTTCGGTGCCAAGAGTGTGCTCTCTGGACTCTTGTCTGCCAAAATCTGTAAGTTTGTAATATCTGAAGGAGCAACAAGAGCTCGTGATATGGGGCCTGACCAAACTGCTTCAGCATATGTGATCACAAAGTTTCACTCCTGGTGGACGTCTTGCTATGCATCTGTCATCTACTCTTAATCACTTGACTGCTCGGAGCAGGCGGAATCTCTCGCTCTGGTTTCCTCGATCGTCTCTATTTGTACACTTTCACCCACCACGTGAAAGTATACCTTTCCCTATCATGATCAGGCACTGCCTTGGCTATGGCCAAGAATGGGCATCCTAGGATGATGGGGGTATCTTGAAGAAGGGGATCGTGGCCATTAGATTTAAAGATCAAATAATCACGCAGCGAGCGATGGTGGGCGCTCCAGATGAGATCTGGAGGCCCGATCGAAGGGTGGAGATGAAATTGGAACGAGCGGTGGAGAAGGATAGCGCAAGATGATCAGACGGCTGGAAGTAGAAGGCAGGTGGCGTGATGGAAATGGGTCGCATGGCTCAACCAGAAAGAGCCACATGGCCCAATGAGAATTATTCAAAAAAATAAAAGAAATAGAAAAGAAATAGAAAAGACTGAATTTGGAAAAACTCAAAACGTAAAAGTTGTAGATCTAGATGATATCTTCAAGTTTCAGTTGACCAAAACCCCAAAATAAGTCAAACAAGAGGAGAAATATTTTTGATAGCATTTTTAAAGGTTTAAAAACACTGCAAATTTTTATTTTGTATTATTTTGTATTTTTAATTTATTTTAAAGTCATGCTATATACAACTTCTACACTGGTTTTTATTGACAAATTTTATAAGCAAGGGGGTTAATAAATTGAAATTAGCACGATAAAATAAAGGTTCATCACTGCTCAAAGTGACGTGTGCTTGATCTCCACAGGCAAGTGGCATGGCTTGCCATAAACGAGACGAAAGGGAGATGTACCCAAAGGTGTCTCGAAGGAGGTTCGATAGACCCACGAGACTGAGTCCAAAAGTTGTGACCATTCTTTTCGGTCTGGGCGGACAACCTTCTGTAGTATCATCTTGATCTTCTTGTTCAATACTTCATCAAGACCATTAGTCTGAGGGTGATATAGAGTGGCTACTCGATGATCAATGCAGAACTCGTTAGCAAGAGCCCTTACATTGTCGTTGATAAAGTGAGTCCCTTCATCTAATATCAAAACTCTAGGTACCTCGAACTGTGAAAAGATATTTTTCCTCAAAAATATGAATACGGTTTTAGCATCTACGGCTCGAGCGGGGATGGTCTCAACCCAACGACTCACGTAATCTATAGCAAGTAGAATGTACTCGAATTCCTGACTCTTAGTGAATGGACCTATGAAATCTATGCCCATGCGTCAAAAACCACACAAAAGTGAATGGGATGCATCGACATCGTGGCTTACTCTTCACAAGTGCCCATCCTCTAACAATCAATACATCTCTTCATGAATTCATCAGAATCCTTGAAAAGAGTAGGCCACCATAGGCCGGATTGGAGCACTTTTTGTGATGTTCTCCTCCCAGAGTGATGTCCTCCTACCTCAAGCTTGTGACAGTATGTGAGGATGTTGTGGTGCTCCTCCCGAGGAATGTACCAACATCATACACTATCCCCCCCTCATGATAAAGGATGGGATCCTCCTAATGGTACGACTTGGCCTTCACAAGGAAAGTCTCTAGTCACTGTCTGGTCCAACCTTGAGGAACTTTCTTGGCGACAAGATAGTTCACAATGTCAGCATACCATGGAAGCGAGGTGATAGCAAGAATCGCCTCATCTAGGAAGGTATCTGTAATAGGTGCAATATGATCAGAATCCTCAAGGTTCTCTAAACGGGAGAGGTGATCCGCCACCACATTCTTAACTCCAAGCTTATCCTTAATCTCTATGTCAAACTCCTGGAGTAGAAGGATCCATCTGGTCAATCCGGCTATGGCATCCTTCTTTGTCATGAGGTATCGAATGGCGGCATGATTTGTAAATATAGTCACTCAGGATCCAAGAATATAAGATCTGAACTTGTCCTAAGCAAAGACTACGGCTAGCAACTCTTTCTCAGTCATAGTGTAACTCCGTTGAGCGGCATCTAAAGTCCAGCTAGAGTAGTGAATGACACAAGGTAATCTGTCCCTCCTCTGTCCTAGCACAACCCTTATGGCAAAATCAGAAGAATCAGTCATGATCTCGAATGGGAGAGACCAATCGAGTGGCTGAAGGACAGGAGCCTCAACAACTAATCCCTTGAGAGTCTCAAATGACGCTAGACACTTATCATCTACAATGAACTTGGTGTCTTTCGTTAGTATATCAGTAAGCGGCCGGGCAATACGACTGAAATCCTGAATGAATTGTCGGTAGAAACCAACATGCCCTAGAAAAGACCGCAACTGTCGTAAATTGGATGGTGGATTGAGTGTCTTGATGATATCCACCTTGCCTGGATCGACCTCCATGCCCTTGTTGGATATGATATGGCCAAGCACCATCCCCTGAGTCACCATGAAGAGACTCTTCTCCCAAGATAGTACAAGATTGACCTCTATGCAGCACTGAAGTACCGCAGTCTAGGCAGTCAAGACAAGCATCAAACCCATTGCCTAGACAGAAAAGCCATCCATGAAGATTTCTAAACAGTCAACCACCGTGTCCGAAAAGATGGAAAGCATGCACCTTTGGAATGCAAAGGCGGAGCATCACATAGACCAAATGGCATTCGTCTAAAAGCATATGTCCCGAACGGACAGGTGTTGTTTTCTCCTATTCTTCGGGCGATATGGCCACCTAGTTGTATCCAGAGTAACCATCAAGAAAACAATAATGACTCTTCCCAACTAGCATCTCGATAATCTGATCAATAAGTGGCAGTGGGGAATGATCCTTCTTGATGTCCTGATTCAATCGTCTATAGTCCACACATACCCTCCAAGAAGTGGGTACCCGAGTATCTATCTCCTCTCTAGACTTGCTCAAGACCATAGTGATACCCATCTTCTTAGATACCATATGTAATGGACTAACCCACTTGGAGTCGGAGATGGGGTTGATAAAATCGGTGCTCCACCATTTCGATATTTCCTTCATGACCACATCTCGAGATTCTGGTTCAGCCATCACTGGGACTCATGCGATGGCTTGCGTTATCTTCAAGATATATATGGTGGGAGCACAGGGCCAGACTTATCTTTTGGGGATCATCTACGCTCCATCCAATCGCCTTGCGATTTCTTTCAAGAACCTCCATCAAACAAGATTCTTGATCTCCAGTCAAATCCGTTGAGATAATAACTGGGAACATCTCTGGCTCACCCACAAGGAATATGTACTTCATATTTTGCGGCAAGGTCTTCAGTTCTGGATAAGTCAGAGCTGACAAATCTGGCTTCTGAATGTCTGGGTGTACGCTACCAGATCTGTGTGTGAGAACTCTCGATGCATCTGTGAATCTAAACTAGCTCGCTCCCCACCCTAGTTGTTGGCTCTGAAGGAATCAGACATTGCAAATAATCATCAAAGTCATCCCAATCAATGCCCAAATTCGAGGGATCTGAATCGTAAGAACATGAAATATATTCTGCTTCGCTATCCTGACCACGATCATCAGTCTCAAACATGTTCGGTGCCAAGAGTGTGCTCTCTGGACTCTTGTCTGCCAAAATCTGTAAGTTTGTAATATTTGAAGGAGCAACAAGAGCTCGTGATACGGGGCCTGACCAAACTGCTTCAGCATATGTGATCACAAAGTCGCACTCCTGGTGGACGTCTTGATCTGCTTCTGTCATCTGCTCTTAATCACTTGACTGCTCGGAGCAGGCGGAATCTCTCGCTCTGGTTTCCTCGATCGTCTCTATTTGTACACTTTTACCCACCACGTGAAAGTATAACTTTCCCTATCATGATCAGGCACTGCCTTGGCTATGGCCAAGAATGGGCGTCCTAGGATGATGGGGGCATCAGTCACAGACTCATGGATCTCCATGTCTAATACAACAAAGTCCATGGGGAATTTCAGGCCCTGAATTATGACGACCACATCCTTCATTATCTCTTTCGGCCTCTTGACAGATCTATTAGCAAACTGAAGGACTGTCCTACTCCATCGAAGAGGGCCGAACTCAAATCGATCGAGTAAGGCTGTCGGAAGAAGGTTAATAGAAGAGCCGTTGTCTGATAGTGTACGATCGAACCACTGCTCATGGATATGGCATATGACATATGAAGCTCCTGCATCAAGTCTCTTGACTGCTAATCAGTTCTGAATGATGAAGCAAGTGGTACAAGTAAGCACAAGGATCTCTGCATTGTGGTTCCTTCTCTTCCTACAAATGATGGTCTTCTCTCTCAAGTTCTTCTTGAAGAAGGGGATGTGCTCTAATGCCTCTTGTAGAGTTATCTGTATCTGTAATCAATCTACCATCTGTGGGTGAACTCTAATTAGTGACTCTTTTTTGGATTTTCAGTTTTGGTCCCCTTTCCTAAGCGGAGTGCTTGAGGGAAGGGGATGGAGGGACCCTCTCCAGAGAGATTAGGGTTAGGAATATGTTCCTGGGCATGTAGTAGAGAGGAATCCATACCAAGATCATCGTGAAACACAGATGGACTCACATGAGATATAGAAACATTTCCTTTATTCATATTTTTATTTTTTTTATTTTTCCATTTTTTGTATTATTCTGTCATGAGATACAAAATGAGGCAACACATCTGAAGGTAAATTGGTGGCATCAGTACCACCCATGGCATCCGGTCTTACGGCATCAACACCGCACTCTGGCCAAGCATCTCTCATCAAGGTGGCATCAGCACCACCGTCTGCATCTGGTATCACGACATCCTCAGTATTGTCGGCTAGATCATCATTCTTGGTGGCTTCAATCCGTCATCGTCATCATCATGAGCGGCATCAGCACCACTACCATCCTCGTATGGCGCTCCAAAATCTACGTGTGATCATCGCTCAGATGAGGCACCACTGACTGGCATCCTACCACTCCTAAGTGTCACAAAATCAGTATCAAATACATAGGAAGAAATATCACCCAAAGTATCACTAGGAGTGGTAGTCTCTATAAACTATACCTGCTCAGATTTCCTCTTCAGATTGTTCGAGTTAGGTTCAATCTGAGTGGGTATGGCAGCCTTGCCCTTGATAATCTCCCTCATCTCCTACCGAAACTCGTCTATCTCTCGCCGGAAGGATGCTTGCTAGTCAGATAGTAGTTAGACGACATCGTCAAGGGTTGGGTTCTCATACACAGGTGCATGAGAACCGGACGGGTTGCCTCGCTGGAAATGAGACTGAGACTGCTGCTGTTGGTAGTAAGGAGGCGATTGGGAATACTATTGAGGATATTGATGTTGCCTCTACTGATGTCCCTGATGATAGGGACGAGGGCCGTGTTGTTGGTGATACTGTTGGGAGTGATGGGGCTGTTGCTGCTACTGGATGCTCTGTATGACCTGAGTTGGAGGCTGATATTGGGACGAGGTGCCTCCGATAGATCATCGGAAACCCAGGTGATCACGACGGATCCCGAGCTGCTGCCGGTACCGATCGTACCAAATCCCGATGACTTCCATAAATGGTTCTGGTTGCTCGAAGTGTGGCGAGGGAAGAACTGCCAAGGGCTGATCCGGTTGGTAGACCACCATTTGAGTGTCTAGAGATGGTGGTGGTTGCTGGTAGTGTTGCAGCTGCTGGACTGGCTCTACCTAAATGTGGTGGATCTGGCTGTACGTGGGATGGTTGGGTGGAGCTGCTGCTGGGATCTACACGTGACTTGAGACGGGGATGAGAAGCCGTCTGTGCCTCCTGGAGACACGTGATCTAGATCTTCAGATCACTCATTGTCTGTGCCGATTGATCAATCTAGTTCAGGCCACTGCACTGCTTCTTCTCTATAATCTCGATGCGGTCCAACTTCTTGCTGATGATGCCCATATTAGGGACTCAACCTGTGCGGTTGCTGACGAAGAGGTGGAAGGACCGACATCGACCCGTTCAATACTCTAATAAGACACGCCATGTGGGAGGAGCTTCCCCTGAGTGTAGACCCTAGTTTGGGACATCACCATGCAGTTTTCTGCCATCTCCTCGTAGATGGCCCAGACTTGGTCCTCGTCCTTGGCAAAATACGACCCTCCACACGAGGCATTTACTAGCCCCACAGCTTCGGTGTTAGCCCACAAAAGAAGCTCTGAACAAGGTTGGGCTTGGATATTTTGTGATGTGGAGACTGGTCAATGAGCTCTCTAAATCAATCCCAAGCCTCGTGGAACTGCTCATTTGGGATCATGGTGAAATTGTTGATCATAGCTTGTATTGCATTCGTCCGGTCGAGTGGATGGTACTTGTTCAAGTAATTAGTCCAGAGCTGCTCCCAGATGGTGATGTACCTCCCCAAATGCTTCAGCCAGTAGGCTGCTTTGTCGACTAAGGAAAACGGGAAGGCGATCATCTTGATCGTGTCTTCGTCCACAAATCTATTGTGGACCGTGCTGCAGATCATCTTGAACTCATGCAGATGGAGGTGTGTCTCCTCAGTGGATAGCCCATGGAACTTGGGCAGTAACTGGATGGTTTGGGGGCGAAGCTCGAAATCGCCAATGATCTCTAGAATCTAGATTCATTTGGGGGTGAGGGTTGCACCAGGGTTGTGTAACTGCCTCATCGTACGTGGTGGCCTGGCTTGATCCAGCGGCTCCTCGGGTCGTCCGTCTCCTCCTCCAGCTGCTAGTCTCTCTCCACCGGCTGGTCTCTATGGCTCTGCTCTACCGTCTCGCATCTGCATGAGCTCTCATCACACCTCGACCATAGATGCTCCCTGGTCCCTGATCTGTCGTTGCATGGTTTCCAGGGAGGCTAATAGTGTGTTGTTGATGGTGTCCTGGTCAAGTACATATGCTAATCCCTGTGGCTGCTCATCGGTGCGTCCCTCTTTGCTGGCCATCTCTTAGGTCTCTGTAAAGGCAAAAGACCCCAACTCCGGCACCGTCAAGTGAACAAAAAACTGTGTTGGCCACGGCTCTGGCACCTTAGGCCTGGTAGAAGGGTGGTCAAGGGGGAACTGAGTGGTGGTGAACTCGGGTTCAGAGAGTGGGTATGGGCTCTCTGAAGCTGCCCTAGATGAATGAAGAGGAGTGCTCGAAAGTGATGCTGGCAAAGGCAGCCTAAGGGACCTCCTTCCCATCATCGTGATCAAGGGATTTATGAGGATTGTATATGGAATTCAAACAAGATAAGAAGTCATTCCTGAAGTTCACCTACTCAACATGAGCTGATGACTGTGAAAGATCAGCCGTTAATCTTGTCAATTTTTATTAAGGTGACAAATCAATCTATCATAGCTATTAAGCGAGCTGTTAGGAGCCCAATACTCTCAGGATACTGTCCCAATCTCACAGCTAATTTTTCTCAGCCAGTATGGGTGCGAACCGTTTACTGGCAAACCAATCTGCCCAATCTACTAAGGAAGTCCTGGGCCGATTAGCGGCTACGTGGTGAAATCCTCATTGGAGAACAACCAACCACAAGACCAGTAATCTGAAAAGAAATCGCGTGTGGCTCTACCTAGTGTGTGGGTCACTCTCTCGCTGCAGATAAATCAGCCAATGAGGGTGTGACTCTCTCCAAAAAAAGAATTTTAAGTGAAGTCGATTTTAGGGTCAAGTTTACATTAACAATCCCAATTTTATTTGCTGATCTCTTTCTATGTATTTTTCTGAATAAGACAATGCCTAACAAATATTCTGATTTCCTTATTTATTTTGAGTCCAAAAAATCAGGGGGAAGGAAGTCTAAAAAGCTGATGCATGATCAAACACAATGATGCATGTAGAGATAGAAACGTGTACCCGACTCCAGCACTCTACATGCAGGGTGATCTGTGCATAAAAGTAAAAACATGAAGTAAACTATCTATATGATGCACGAAGAAATCGGCCTCAGATGAGCAACTTCTATAAATCGTGAAGAATAAATAGCTAACTATCGGGAAGAGAGATCGGAGTCCGATCTTCGATGCCGATTGGTGCCCACCACAATGGGTCTTGTAAGTGTTGTATTTGACTTCTCTCGTCATGAGGTCTCTAATCCCAATATGTTAACTTTTCATAGTTATATTAGCTAAGTCCAATTATGATCTATAGGAACTGATGATCAATTATGTGTGGGGCCTTAGCTCATTACGTCACAATAAATAAAAATTCCTAAGTCTAAGGTCTAAAACCACGCGAATCAAATAGAAAGAAAAGCGATAAAACAAAACCATGAAAAATCGCGGTGAGGTCCCCCGAGTACACCGGTACTTGGCGAAACATAACGCAAAGTCTAAATGTCTAAAGAATGACTCCAAGTACACAACTATTACAACAGTAAAATATTTCTGCAAAAATAAAGCTAATCTATCTAATACAACTGCTCTCTCTCCTCCTGTTCCTCCTCGAATGCGTGCACCTCCAATAGAAAAGTTGAAGCATCCCTCAGGTTATTCCTCGCATGAAAAGTAAAACAGAATAGATGTCCGAAACAGTTAGAGCAAATGAAATATGACTACCAAGCCGTGTTCCCCGACAACAGCGCCATTCTGATGAGCGACGTACCAACCAGGGTTAAGTAACAAAGTAAAACAGAGGTTGTTGCGACCCTAATCAATAGGTCGGCTCAATCGAGGAAAATAAAACCACTCAAGAAAGAGAAATCAAATAATCAAAGTATGTAAGCGGTTACCATGTGTAGCCACCATGATCGAACACAAGGAGTACGAGAAAAGTATGAAGTAGTCAGATTTCTAAATAAAATGATTTTTTAGTGGTTTTTTCAAATTTTTATTTTTGAATAATGGCAAACAAGCACACAAATAAAATAAAAGAAAACATTGATATTTTTAGATTTTTCTAAATAACCAAATATAGTCAAAAAATAAAACTAAAAATATTTTTGGGTTTTCTGATTTTTAAAGTATTTTTGGTAATTTTCTTGGATTTTTCAAATGTTTTTATGATTTTATAAAAAAAGTCAAAAAGTGCTCAAGGATCAAAAGAGTGCACAGCTAGGACCAAACTGTAAATTAAAAATATCTAAATGCCCTAAGGTCCTGATTAGCAATTTTATGATAAAATAGAGATAAAAAGATACAAGCAGAGACTAGAAATAGAATTTTTGGAATTTCTTTGATTTTATATGATTTTTATAAGATTTTGGTTGTTTTGAAATTCTTAGGGGTTTTATAGTGATTTTTCAAACAGAATTAAAGAAATTAAAACACAACAAAAGACACGTATAATAATTTTTATTGATCTTTGAAAGCATTTTTCGATTTTTAGGATTTTTATAAGGTAAACATGGACTTTTTAAAGAGTTTTTAAATTTTCAAAAATAGAAAGTTCAATCAAATTAATCCAACAAAATCACAGTAAAAAGCTACACACTAGCAGGAGCTAATTTTAACTTTTAGGCAACTTTTTGAATTATTTTATTATTTATTAAGTCTAATACAAAGCATGTAATTAATCACAGTTCACATGTAAATATTTTAAGTTTCTGGACCAAATGAATAATACTCAAGAAAAGTCCATGGTTGATTCTGAAAAAAGTCCACTCAATTCACGCACATGCTCAATACTACACGCACAGGGGTATAAATGCAATTTCTAAAACTAAACATTCATTTAATAATAATAGATAGGTACAGGGAAGAAAATACAAATGATCCAAAATACACGTGAGCACACACATACTTTAGACTCGATGGGACTAAAATGCAAATCTCACAAAGTATAAGGTCCAAACTGTAAATATTTTTAACTACAACATTCATTCAATGGACTAAATATAAAAGCAAAGATATAGGGAAGAAAAAGAAATATACCTAGGTAGGTACGTGGTCACACACGGAGCGCCTTCTGACATACGGTCTGATGAATGTTAGTGGTGCAGATCTGACGATCTGAAAAGACGGTGAAGACGTGCGGCTCAGACCTGTACTTGGTCTGATCAAACCATTATCGAGCAAGCATGAATGGACGGTTGTGATCAGGACTGGGCATGAGGGAGGATCGGACGGCTCCGGAGGGTGCTGGAAGAACTGAAGCCTGGAGAACTTCGACCTTGCAGATCTTACAATCCATGGGTCTGATCTTCTCGATGTAAAGTCCGGCACCTTCGTGTGGCTCGTCCGCGTATGATGGAAATCTTGGATTCAAGGGAAGATGATTGGATCGTCGTGATAGTGCTTCCTCCTTTGGAGCTGCTCTGCCTGAACAGTTGGGACTCCAGATGGTATTCCACGCGTGCGTGAAGAACTGCAATGGGTAGAGGGGACTCGGGGTCATGCTCCGGTCATGGTTATTGCTGCTAGAGATAAAAGAAGCGACGGGGGCGGTGCTTTTGGATCTCCGACGAAAGCGAGGGATGGAGACTCGGCCTAATCTCGACCCAATGGTCGAGACTCACTGTGGTAGAATGCGTAAGAGGGTGCGTGATGAGCAGGGGGTTCGATCAGAACGAACGAGAGTGGATAATGGGGCTCCGACCAGCTGGTCGGAGTAGAGCTGACGGCAGTAGCGCGAAATGGAAAAGATTGATCTAAAATGGAAATGCAGAGGGGCGAAGGAGCTACCTGAGGGCTCTAACGAGTTCAGCAACTCCAGGCAAAGCAGAGAAGGGGGGTTACAGCCTCAACCTGGGTGTGGTTGGTCGAGGAGGATTCTCGCGGCGGCTCTCCAGCATCGCGACGAGCTTCGCTCGAGAAGACCGCCAAACGACGCTCCAAGGGTGCCTCTAGGAAGCTGTCACCTTCCTGAAGGAGGATAGAGGTTTGTGGTGGCACGAGAATGAGCTCCTGAGCGCAGGAGGCGGAAGAGACAATTTATAGGCAAGCCAAGGGTCTAGAAAGATCGACGAGGAGCTCGAAACCTAGGCAGATCCGACTGCGCCTAGGGGTCTGTGAGGGTCCTGAAATGTTGGAGTGTAATCGGGTGCAGGTACAATAGTTTTAGCAGCCCCAATTTTATGATTTTTCTTTTTAGGTCTTTTTCAATAACAATCAAAACGCCTAACGAATTTTTCGGTTCTCCTGATTATTAAATCCAAACCGGGGGGAGAAGATGAAAAGTCGATGCACGATGAAATCAATGATGCATGCAAAGTAAGAAAGGCGTACCTGTCTCCAGCACTCTACATGCAATATGATATGCGCAGAATTGAAAGACAGAAAAGAAAACTACCTATATGGTGCAGCGGGAAAAGCCAAGTCCTAAGTAGGCAACTTCTACTCGAAAGAACCGTCTAGCTAATCACTAGCCTCCGATCCAAAGAGTCCGGTCTCAGTCTACCCCTCCTCCTCCCGACAAATCGGGTTCAGGAGCAGTGCTTGGCAGGGCAGGCTGCGGCACGTAGGCTCGAAGGAAATGATTCAGCTATTTTTATTAACTTTTTATTAGTAGGTCCAATTAACGAACTATAGACACAAGCAGTCTATTAGGTGTTTGGATCCTACTCAGTACGGCACAGTCAAGCAGAAAGTCCTACGGCTAGGGGCTCGAGAAAAACCGCGTAAAACCGTAAAAGACAGCGAAAAATAAAAACCACGAAAAAGCCGCGAAAAAGCTAAACTAGCTAATGGGTCCCCCGAGCACACCGGTGCTCGGCGAAACAGACCCGAGAAACTGTCCAAGTCCAAGTCTATTGTCCCTGTGTTATTACAACAGTTCAAATGACAGAAATAAAATCTAATCTACTCCTCGCCCACTCAGCTACTCTCTCACGCTCTCCTGCGGCTCTGTGCAGAAAGGAGCTGCCTCCGAATCCCGCAGTTGCGCCGGCTTCTCGAGAGTCGCTGCCTCGGTCCTCGGGCCCTCGCAAGAAAGTAACAGAGTGTCACAGACCAAATAAGATAATCAAATAAGTGCAAGAAAAATAAATGAAGTGAAACAGGGGTATATATGCAAAAACAGAAACAAAATAAACAGGCAAAGATAAAAATAAAAGAAAAGAAAAGAAAAAGAAAATAAATGAAAAATAAATAAAAAATAAAAAGCAGCAAAAAGCCGCGGACTCAGAAAGAGCCGCGAAAAACCGCGAAAAAGAAAATGAAAAGAAAATGAAAAATAAAGAAAAAGACTACTAAGTCGTGCTCCCCGGCAACGGCGCCATTCTGATGACCGAAAGTTCACCAAGACATGGGTGAAAGAAAATAGATCAAGGTTCGTTGCGACCTGGTCTCGGAAGTCAATCGGTCAATCAAGAAAATTAAGTGCAAACCACCAAAATGGAGTAAAAATCAAATAAACACGATAGCGGTCCTGGCTATTGGATTAGCCTGGTATAGCGACCAGGGTCGGACTCAGGGAGCACGTGATGGCCTTGTGGCCTACGAAGTAGTATAAAAAAATAAAATAAAGGTTTTTTTGGTGTATTTTTAATCTTTTTATATTTTTTTGGATTTTTTAATAATTAAGAAAATAAGAAACCAATAAAACAACCAACTACAAACAATTATTCAATCACTCAAAAATCACTCAAAAATTCAAATAAAAATATATTTATGTTTTTTATATTTTTTACTATTTTTGGTTAATTTTTGGTAATTTTCTGATTTTTATTGAATTTTATAAAAATCAAACAAGGTAGAAAAATGAAGGTATTGTCCAGTCAAGTGTCAAGGGTCAATTTAAAATGCAAAATGGCCCTAGTAACACCTGAAGGTAATTTTCCTGTAAAGAGCAAAACACAAGGAAAATTTGGCCACTGGAATTATTATTTTTGGGTTTTTCAATTAATTATTAGAATTTTTATAAGGTTTTTAGTGTTTTTCAATTGTTATGGGTTTTGTATATCCAAAAATGACCAAAAATGGTTAGAAAATCAAACAAGATAAAATAAACACTACCTAATTTTTTAAATTTTTAGAGGTGTTTTAATATTTTTTTGTGATTTTTAAAGTTAGATAGTAACAAAAAAGTGTGTTTTTGAATTTTTAAAAATATCAAATGAAATCAAAAATGTCTCCAAAAATTGGAGAAAATTTTACACCATGGCAGGAGCCATGTGTCCAATTTTCATCGAATTTGGAGTTATTTTGCTATTTTATTAAAAATAAAAACAATGGTATAGTGCATAGGGACATGTACGCAAATAGTAGAAGTTCCAGGGGGTCCGGTGCAATTTCTCTAAGGTTGCACGTGTGAGGCACGTGACCTGGGCACTCAGGGACCTATTTGCAAGAAAACAAAGTTCCTGGACTATTTAGTAACACGTACTAAAAGTCCAGGGGCTTCGATGTAAAATACCCACTAAATAACGCACATGCACAATAAAACCATTCACAGGGGTATTTATGCAAATACTAAAAAGTTACTTTCATTCAATAACACCCTGAAAACTATGAGTCCATACATGTAAATAACCCAACATGCACGTGTCGAAGCACGTGTTCCACTACACACAGGGGCATACACGTAAATACCAGAAATTACAGGGTCCGTTATGCAATTTACCAAACACAAATAAAAGTTTTAAAATATTTACAGGACTAACGATTAATACCTAAAAAGCTAAGTGTCTAAGAGATGTTTACCCTTTATTAAGTCGAGGGCCAGATGCTCGCCACGTGTAGATCCAACGGTAGAGAAGAGGCGCGGCTAAGACTGGGGTCCTCGGCTCGGATCGAACGGTAGGGGCCTCGCCACGTGGAAGATCAACGATTGGGAAGCAACGTGGGAAGCCCTCGATGATCGGACGGTCGCGATCCTCCCTCTGATGATCGAACGACCACTGCTACTCCTGGCGTGGACGGCTACGATGCAAACTGGAGCTCAAGGACGATCGAACGGCTGGGAGGGTCCTCGAAGAACTGGGCTCCGGCGAGGTTCGCCGGGCTCGTGCTGACGCTGGAGACCTCCTCGGAGGCCACTGATGATCGGAGAAGATGCGTGGGGGCCTTCCGCGTCTAATGGCACCCTCCGATGATGCAGCGGAGCTCCGGAGAGCTCAAGCCACGCCGGCGGAGGAGAAGCTGCTGCTCCAAAGAGTCGGAGCCCTCAGATGGGCTCGAATGGACCTGAAAAGCTCAGCAACAGACTCGCGGGTCGAGGGCAAATTGCCTCGACCCTGTAAGCGGGGGTGAAGGTGGTCGGTGCGGCGGGGCGTGCGAGCTCCGGCGGAGCGACGGTGAGGGAACTCGATACCTAGTTCCTTTGCGAACTGGGGTGAATGAGTGGGCGAAGAAGGTGCGCAGAGGGAAGGCGAATATGTGGGTCGACTCTGATGGTCGAACGGATGGCTAAGGTGGTCGGAATCGGTGATGAAAGGCGGCGAGTCGATTTGGGCGAGAACAAAAATTCGGGAAATAGGGAAAGAAATAGAGCTACCTAATGGGCGCAATTGACTGTGGAGGAGCAGGGGGTGCTCCAGGTCCTTGCTTCGAGGACCGTCGGTGTCCGAGGCTCGTGCGTCACCTCCAGGCGGCGCACGGCGACGCAACGTCACCGGATCGATGGTCCTCCACTCCTTCCTCGCTGCAACACGGCCTGGAGCGAGCTGTCACTCTCTGAAGGCTATGGAGGTCCTAGGGTGGCATGAAATGATCCAAAGATGATTGAGGAAGGAGGCGGAGCTCGGATTAAATATGGGTGCAGGTCCGAGAAGGGAAGGTCGGGTAGGGTTCCACGAGCCGCGGATCCCAACACGGATGTATCGGTGAGGATCTCGGATGCATGGAGAACGATCGGAGCTCGGGGGTTGGATGTTGGGCGGTCGGGTCATGACGTGAAAATGTCGAGAAGTTGGGTCGGGCGTCATGGACCCGTGGGAAGTGGTCCTGGGGGGGAGTTGACCGGGGGGTCAACGTCCCTGTGGACCAATGGGGACAGGCCACGTGGAAAAGATTTGAAAATTCATTTAAAAATAGAGGATGGCCGAATTGATAAAAATTTAAAACATGAAAAATGTTTGTTTTAATTTTTTCTATTTTTTTGTGATTTTTAATTAATTTTCTGAAAAAAAAGGGTATTTACACTATAGTGCTATATGTAGGTATTTACACAATATAGCTTTTTAATTTTTGACTTTTAATTAGTTATGTTTGTACATTTTTATTCCCATTTTATATTTTATTTATTTATAGCATAAAATTAGTAATAAAAGGGTATTTTTATTTTAATTTTATTATTTATATACAAGGGTGAAATAAATAGATATATACATCTATATACATGGTATATGTACAATATTCTTTTTGGTTTTTAATTTTGTTCTTTTTATTTGATTTTTGTTTTTATGGTTTTCATTTTATTTATTTACACCATAATATAAGAAGTATATACAAATTTTTAGGGATTTTAATTTATATATTTATAGGGTGAAATAAATATAGGTGTGGGTGTATGTACATGGTGAATATGTACAAGTGACTCTTTTTATTTTCTTTTTAATTTTTCAATTTTTGTTTTGATTTTGTATTTACAAATATTTACAAATATATACAAAAACCATTTTATTCTATTTTTAGAGGAAAATATATTTATTATATTTACAGGTATATTTACACACATGAGCTCCCTATCTCTCTCTACTTTGGCTTTTATGCGGTCAGGACCATGCTGAGCCCTCCCTTGGGATTAGGTTGCTCAATATTTATTCTAAGTATTTCCCTCTTTTTTTAATCTTTGTTCTTTTATTTTTGCACAAAAACATGCTAATTATTAGTTTTTACACCATGCATGCTTTTGGTAATTATTTGTATTTACACATATCTACATGTATTTGCAAAGGTTATTGTAGCTAAAATATAAGAATAAAGAGTGATGAATGAGTATTCATCAGCTATCTTGGGAGAAGAGTCACTTCATGGTGACTCAAGGGACGGTGCTTGGCCATATCATCTCCAACAGGGGCATGGATGTTGATCCGACCAAGGTAGATGTCATTAGAAAACTCGCACCGCCGTCCAATTTGCGGCAGTTACGGTCATTCCTGGGGCACGTCGGTTTCTACCGACGATTCAGTCATGATTTCAGCAGGATTGCCCGACCGTTGACTGGCCTGTTGATGAAAGACACCAAGTTCCTTATCGATGACAAGTGTCTTTCGTCCTTCGAGACTCTCAAGCAGAGTGTTATTGAGGCTCCTGTTCTTCAGCCGCCTGATTGGTCTCTCCCATTCGAGATCATGACGGATGCCTCCGATTTTGTCGTGGGGTCGTGCTGGGATAGAGGAGGGATGGAGTCCCGTTTGCTATCCACTACACTAGCCGCACATTGGATTCCGCGCAGCGGAACTACACAGTAACAGAGAAGGAGATGCTAGCCATAGTGTTTGCCCTAGATAAGTTCAGATCTTACATTATTGGATCTAGAGTGACCCTGTTTACTGATCATACCGCCATCCGATACCTCATGGCAAAGAAGGATGCCAAGGCCAGACTGACTAGATGGATCCTTCTACTCCAGGAGTTCGACATTGAGATCAAGGATAAGCCTGGAGTCAAGAATGTGGTCGCGGATCATCTCTCCCGATTAGAGCATCTTGAGGATTCTGAGCAGATTGATCCCATTTGTGAGACCTTCCCAGATGAGGCGATCCTTGCTATCGCCTCACTCCCGTGGTATGCCGATATTGTGAACTTTCTTGTTGCTAAGAAAGTTCCACAAGGTTGGCCCAGGCAGAGGCTTGAGACCTTCCTCGCGAAGGCCAAGTCCTGCCACTGGGAGGATCCCATCCTTTACCATGAAGGAGGGATAGCGTCTGGCGTAGGTGCATTCCTCAGGAGGAGCATCATAGCGTCCTCACTTACTGCCACAAGCTTGAGGCAGGAGGACATCACTCTGGGAGGAGAACGGCACAGAAATTGCTCCAATCCGGGTTGTGGTGGCCAACCCTCTTCAAGGACTCAGATGAGTTCGTGAAGAGGTGTACTGACTGTCAGAGGATGGGCACTTGTGGACAGCGTGATATGATGCCGATGCAGCCCATTCACTTCTGTGAGGTTTTTGACGCATGGGGCATCGATTTCATGGGTCCTATCCTTATGAGTCAGGGATTTGAGTACATTCTGCTAGTCGTTGATTATGTTAGTCATTGGGTTGAGGCCATCCCTGCCCGAACCGCTGATGCCAGGACAGTTTGCAGATTTTTGAGGAAGCACATCATCACGCGGTTCGGGGTACCTCGAGTATTGATTTCAGATGGGGGGTCTCATTTCATCAAAGACCAGGTGAAGGCCCTTGCTAGCAAGTTCGGCATAGACCATCGAGTTGCCACTCCATACCATCCACAGATGAATGGTCTAGCCGAGGTGTCGAATAGGGAGATCAAGACTATTTTGCAGAAAGTCGTCCGCCCTGACCGAAAGGATTGGTCACAGCTTTTGGACTCGATCTTGTGGGCATATAGGACGTCTTTCAAGACACCATTGGGCACATCTCCCTTTCGCCTCGTATATGGCAAGCCGTGCCATTTACCTGTTGAGCTGAGGCACAGGTCACTTTGGGCAGTCACTGAGATACTTGTTGATCCATATAGTGTAGGAGACCAGAGGAGGGCAGAGTTAGCAGCCTTGGAGGAGCTTAGAGATACCGCCTTCTCAAACAACCTACAGTACAAGGAGAGAGTGAAGGAGTGGCATGATTCTCATATCAGCCACAAGCATTTTGAGCCTGGACAGAGAGTATGGCTGTTTGATGCTAGGCTTCGCCTATTTCCAGGGAAGCTACAGAGCAAATGGAAGGGACCTTATCTGGTGAGAAAGGTACACGACAACGGTAGCATTGACATATCCGAGTTGTCTTCTGAGAGTACCTTTCGAGTGAACGGCCAGCGGCTCAAGCCATTTCTAGATCATGAGTCGCGGGTCGTTGATGTTGCCCCTATTCATTTTGCGTGAGATGTAGTCTGTTGACTCACATCTATTGCATCTCACGCCTGATTATCATAGTTCTTCCGACCTGTATAGATCCATATGTCTATATCATTACATTCTTTAGTCCCACATCCTGTTTGTCATCTTTGATTATGCTATACTTAGGGTGTACTTTACCCTATGTATAGGGGGGATGTAGGACCTTTGGGTATTTCTTTTGATTCTTTCTATCTATGCTTAGGGATATTTTACCCTAAGTATAGGGGGGTGGACCATGTACATTCTTCACTCGGTTTTCCCTTTGTGTACAGCCTGTTATACTTAGGATTACTTGATCCTAAGTATAGGGGGAAAAGCCGAGATCTTCTTCATTTTCTATTCATTCATTCGTCTTTGTATATAGCCTTCCTTTTCACTTCCCTATACTAAGCACGAGTTATGTCTTCTTCATCGCTCTTGACTCTGAGGACATCGTTCGAGCTAAGTATAGGGGGGTTTGTATATATTTCATATATACTTTTGCCATAACTCGTACTTTGTGTGAGTATGTTAATAAATAAAAATGGCTAAAAACCTAAAAACCACAAAAAATAAAAATTTTTCCCTGTAAATAAACATTCTTTTATTACACATACATAGCTATTGTACAAATTATTTTTGTAAAAATGTGTTCAAAAACTTTTTGTGTAAAGTTTGTGTAAATATTTTCATATCAAAAGTATGTATATAGTACAAAATTTTTCCAAAATGTTTTGAAAATCAAAAGTTTGCAAAAAACTTGTGTAAATGTGTGTAAATATTTTGCAAAACTTGCATTCATGCATCCATCTATCCATGATTTCAAAACATTTTTCAAAAATTTTGCATGTGTGTAAAACTTGTGTAAATAGCATCTTTGTATATATGTATATAGTTTTTCCTGGATTATAGTTGACATTTAAACTAGCCTGGAATCAAATTGGGAAATGGAGCTTGATTAAGATCTTAGTCCACCTAATTCTAAGAGGAACCTTATAGGGCTAAGGGTTAAGGCTTTTCAGGTCCATGGTGACTTAATTCTTTGAGTCCACTAGGCTATGATCACATGTCATCTCAATGAGCCTAAGTAGAGCACTTAACAACACACAGATGACTCATATAGACGATGGCTTTACTTGGACACCGCACTTAGCACCGAGCTCTCTACGGATGAGGTGGTGAGGAGGCAGTCTTCCTTGACTTGGGGTAGCATATGAGGGTAGTACTTCTAGGCGGAACCTCTCTTCTTCTTTTAGTGAAGGAAGTGTGTCTCAACTTGGTCTGGTTGCCATGAGGTCTAACGACAGGAGTTGTGGGTTGCAATAAAGCTTCAAAAGAGGGATAGTCTACTGGCTCAAGAGGAAAAACTCCTTGTATATATGCTGCACATGTATATGTTGTATAGATGCACTTGAAAAAAAATGCAAAAAAAAGAAAATAACTCCAAAAAAGTGGTGGGTCTGATAGAAAATGATAATCCCACCGGAGTATGTATATAGTGCAATAAGCAAAGCTTGAGATTCATGATCCACCTTATGTAGCTTGCAGCAGGGAGACTTGGCTATACTGGTCGAGCTCCCAAGGATACATGGCTACACTGGCCATGGTCCATTCTCTTCTTCCCCCTCTTCTTGAGCCGGTTGAACTTGAACTTAGAAGGGAATACCCCGCTCCTCGAGGAAAGAGTGGCCAGATTAGGGTCATAGAGTTACCTTGTTGAGAAGTGTTGTCAAGTTGCCATTTCTGAGGTGGAGAGCTTATACTTCACATCCACAGTACAAGGAAAGATTCATAGTCTTCAGGGTTTGTGTTTGATGACTTGTTCTGATCTGGATTGTTGAGGAGTCTTGATTATAGATTGGTGGAACTTAGAGGCTGTTGAGTTTTAAGCTTAAGTCCAAATAAGGTTCCGACACATTAATAATCCAAAGATCTGATCGATCTCCATAATTCAATTTAATGAAGGCAAGTTTAATATTCAACCATGATCCATGTACATTCTCCTCCTTTTCTTTTTCTTTCTCTTTTTCACTTCTTTTTCAAATAAGTGTTTGCTAAGGGACTAGGAAAGTTAGGTATAGGGGGGTGATGAATACTCATTCATCACTCTTTATTCTTATATTTTAGCTACAAAAACCTTTGCAAATGCATGTATATATTTGTAAATACAAATAATTACCCAAGACCATGCATAGTGTAAAAAGTAATAATTAGCATGTTTTTGTGCAAAAATAAAAGAATAAAGAATTAAAAGAAAAAGAGGGAAATATTTAGAATAAATGAGCAACCTAATCCCAAGGGAGGGCTCGGCATGGGCCTGACCGCATAAATGCCAAAGTAGAGAGAGATAGGGAGCTCATGTGTGTAAATATACCTGTAAATATAATAAAAATATTTTCCTCTAAAAATAGAATAAAATGGGCTTGTATATACTTGTAAATATTTGTAAAGACAAAATCAAAACAAAAATAGAAAAATTAAAAAGAAAATGAAAATAACCCTCAAATTATATATTCACCATGTACACACACCTACACCTCTATTTATTTTACCTTGTAAATAAATAAATTAAAATCCCTAAAAATTTGTATATACTCCTTATCTTATGGTGTAAATAAATAAAATAAAAATTCATAAAAATAAAAATCAAATAAAAAGAACAAAATTAAAAACCAAAAAGCACACTGTACATATACCATGTATATATATGTATATATCTATTTATTTTACCCTTGTAAATAAATAATAAAAATAAAATAAAAACATCAAAATATTCCTAATTTTATGCTATAAATAAATAAAATATAAAATGGGAATAAAAATGTACAAAAATAATTAATTAAAAATCAAAAATGAAAAATCAATATTGTGTAAATACCTATGTATAGCACTATAGTGTACATACCTTATTTTTATTTCAAAAAAATAATTAAAAATCACAAAAAAATAGAAAAAAAATAAAACAAACATTTTTCATGTTTTAAGTTTTTTCCTAAATCGGCCATTTTCTATTTCTAAATGAATTTTCAAATCATTTCCACATGGCCAGCTCTCATTGGTCCACGGGGGATGTTGACCCCCCGGTCAACTCCCCCCTTGGACCACTTCCCACGGGTCGATGACGCCCGACTCGATTTCGCCGATTTATCGCGTCATGATCCGATCACCAAATCCGAAAATCCCGAGCGCTACTCTTTCCTCGTGCATCCGAGATCCTCGCAGGGTTGATTACATTGGGATCCGTGCCTCGCCGTGCCCTGCCCGACCTGCTCTTGCCGGACCCGCGCTCATATTTAGTCCGAGCTCTGCCTCCATTTCATTCCATCTTTGGCTCATCCCTCTTCACCCTAGGACCTCCATAGCCACCGCAAGAGTGATAGCTCGCTTCCGGTCGTGTCGCAGCGAGGAGGGAGTGGACGGACCTCTGATCCGGCATCTTCGCGCCGTCATGCGCCGCCCAGAGGTGGTGCTCGAGCCTCGGGCACCGACGGCCCTTGAGGCTAGGACCTGGAGCACCCCCAGCTCTCCACAGTCGACAGCATCCATTAGGTAGCCTTCTTTCCTTCTCCATTTCCCTAATTTTGCATTTCGCCCAAATCGACCCGTCACCGACCATCGTTGATTCCGACCACCCTCGCTCTCGTTTCGATCATCGGAGTTTCCCATCATCTCCGCCTTTCCTCTGCGCACATTCTCCACCCACTCATCCAACCCAGTTCGCACAGGAACTGGGATTGGGGCTCCTCCGCCATCGCTTCGCTGGAGCCCCTTCATTCCGACGTACTGATCACCTTCACCACCCCTTACCGGGTCGAGGCACTTTGCCCTCGACCCAGGAGCTCGTTGATGTGCTTTGCAGGTTCATCCGAGCCCATTTGAGGGCTTCGACTCTTTGGAGCAGCAACTCCTCCTCCGCTGACGTCGCCTGAGCTCTCTGGAGCTCCGCTGCGTCATCAGAGAGGACCACCAGACGCGGGAGGCCCAGGCAAACCTTCTCCGATCTTCAGCAGCCTCCGAGGAGGTCTCCAGCGCGCACACAAGCCCGGCGAAGCTCGCCGGCGTCCAGTTCGTCGAGCACCCTCCCCAACCGTCCGATCGACCTCCAGCTCCAGTTCAGATCTCAGACGTCCATTTGAGGAGCTGCCAGCACCGTCAGATCCTTGGAGGAGTGATCGTGACCGTCGACTCAGCGAAGTTCATCCACAGCGTACAAGAACCGTCAGATCAGCCACGTGGTGAGCCCGCAGCCGTCGATCTGAGCCGAGGACCCTGCGTTGAGGCGCCACCTCCCCTGACCATCGGATCTCCACGTGGCGCTCATCCGTCCCTCGGATATAATAAGGGATAAATTTCTTGTAGGTCCCCCTGTTTGTTTCTTTTATTAGTTAGCCCTGTAAATATCGCATTTAGTTGTTTTTATTTTGGTACATTTGCACTTAGAACCTGGTAGTTTAGTGTATTTGCTTTTATACCCTTGTACGTAGTGGTGCACGTGCTTCGTTACGTGTTTTTGTGGGATAATTGCATGTATAGGCTGGATGTTTCAGGGTGTTAATGAATGAATTTATATTTTTGATTTTACAGAAATACCCCTGTGAGTGTTTTAATTGTGCATGTGCGTTATATAGTGGGTAATTTACACTTACGCCCCTGGACTTTTAGTACGTGTTACTAAATAGTCCAGAGACTTAAGTTTCCTTGCAATTAGGTTCGTGTGTGCCCAGGTCATGCGCCTCGCGTGTGAGTTCTTGGAGAAATTGCAACGGACCTCCTGGAACTTCTTTTAATTACGTACAGGTCCCTATGCACTGTACCCTTGTTTTTGATTTTAATAAAATAGCAAACCAACTCTAAATTTGATGAAAATTGGATACATGGCTCCTGCCATGGTGTAAAATTTCCTCTAAATTTTGGAGACATTTTTTTATTATTTTTGATATTTTTAAAAATTCAAAAACAAGTCTTTTTCTTATTATCTAGCTTTAAAAATCACAAAAAAATATTTAAACAACTTTAAAAATTACAAAAAAAATTGTAAATTGTTTGTTTTGTGTTGTTTGATTTTCTGACCAAGTTTGGTCATTTTTGGCTTTATAAAACCTATAAAAATTACAAACCCCCAAAAACCCATAAAAATTCTATTAAATAATTGCAAAATAAAAAATTAATAAAATCAGTGCCCAAATTTTCCTTGTGTTGTATACTTCATAGGAAAATTACCTTCAAACCTTGATAGGGCCTCTATCTATTTTATTTTGGCCCTCCAACTCTGACTGGACAGCAACACCCTTTTCTTGCCTTATTTAATTTTTTATAAAATTCCCTAAAAATCAGAAAAACACCAACAATTAACCAAAAACAGTAAAAAAATATAAAAAAACATAAAAACATTTTTTTTGAATTTTTGGATGCATTTTTAGTAATTAAATAAATCATCTAAGTTGCTTGTTTATTGATTTCCTTATTTTCTTTATTAATTTAAAAATCCAAAAAATCTTAAAATATTAAAAATCCACAAAAAAACCTTTTCTTTTATTTTATTCTTCTTTTAGACTACTTCGTAGGCCGCGAGGCCATCACATGCTCCCTGAGTCCGACCCTGGTCGCTATACCATGCTAATCCAATAGCCAGGGCCACTAGCGTATTTTTTTTATTTTTATTCTATTTTGGTGGTCTGCTCATAATTTTCTTGATTGACCCGGATTTCTCGAGCGACTGAGGTCGCAACGACCTGAGTTTTATTTCTTCACCTTAGTTGCTCGGGATTTTTCTGGTCATCATTTAGGTGCCCATGTTCTGGGAAGAGATGTCTGAAACAAGTGGACTCCGGTGGACTCGGGTGTCCTGATAGTGGGAGTGATTTGGTTGGTGGAAATTTCAAGTTGAGAAGACTTTGATCGAGGTTTTTATGTAGTTGGATTTTCTAGCTAAAATACATGTATCCGATGTGATCGCTTGATTATATATTTGATCTGACAATATTATGGTTGATTAATTGGGCGGACACCTACACGTGTTTCCCCCTTTTCTGGATTAAAAAAAATATTATAGTTGGTATTTATTTGTGTTCTGATCCACATCTTAATCAATTTAATCAAATTAATATAAACATGAACTTCTTTAATTAAATCTTAACTACTGCAAGAACCTGGATTGCCCCAAAGCGCGATGGCCCACAATGGATCTGGGAAATTCGATCGGTTGTCACCCAGATTCAATGAGACCAACTATTCTCAACGAGAGAGGAGATGGTGGTCTTTTATACGTAGGAGACTTTATCGCCAAGTATATGCTAGAGAATTTATTCATGCAAATCTATTTCTATTACTATATATTAAAGAGGGGTGTTGCCACCGACCTCCATTTCTTTTTACCCCCACATTCTAATTTTACCCCCATCAATCACGTCAATATTCCATTTTTTAATCTTAAATCCAATTCAACTTTCCAATTTTACTTTTGATGACCGAAAAATCACCAAGACACTCGGGTGAATAGTAGATCAAGGGTCGTTGCGACCCGGATCCCGGAGACAGTTCAGTCAATCAAGAAAATTAAGAGCAGACCACCAAAATAAGGTAAAAATCAAAGAAATACGATAGTGGTCCTGGCTATTAGATTAGCCTGGTATAGCGACCAGGGTCGGACTCAGGGAGCACGTGATGGCCTCGCGGCCTACGAAGTAGTCTAAAAGAAGAATAAAATAGAAGAAAAGGCTTTTTGGTGGATTTTTAATGTTTTTAATTTTTTTGGATTTTTAATTAATAAAAGAAATAAGAAAAACAATAAAACAACCAACTACAAACAATTATTAAACTACTCAAAAATCACCCAAAAATTCAAACAAAAATGTTTTTACATTTTTTTTTATATTTTTACTATTTTTGGTTAATTTTTGGTAATTTTCTGATTTTTAGGGAGTTTTATAAAAATCAAACAAGGAAGGAAAAGAGTGTTGTTGTCCAGTCAGACTTGGAGGGCCAGAATAAAATAGATAGAGGCCTTATCAAGGTTTGAAGGTAATTTTCCTATAAAGTATAAAATACAAGGAAAATTTAGGCACTGGAATTATTAATTTTTGATTTTTCTTTTAATTATTAGAATTTTTATGGGTTTTTAGGTGTTTTGTAGTTTTTATAGGTTTCATAAAGCCAAAAATGACCAAAATTGGTCAGAAAATCAAACAATACAAAACAAGCAATATAAACTTTTTTTGTAATTTTTAAAGGTGTTTCAATATTTTTTTTTTGATTTTTAAGGCTAGACAGTAAAGAAAATGTTTGTTTTTGAATTTTTAAAAATATCAAAAAATAAAAAATGTCTCCAAAATTTAGAGAAAATTTTACACCATGGCAGGAGCCATGTATCCAATTTTCATCAAATTTGGAGTTGGTTTGCTATTTTATTAAAATCAAAAATAAGGGTACAGTGCATAGGGACCTGTACGCAATTAAAAGAAGTTCCAGGGAGTCCGATGCAATTTCTCCAAGAATTCACGCGCGAGGCGCACAATCTGGGCACTCAGGGACCTATTTGCAAGAAAACTAAAGTCTCTGGACTATTTAGTAACATGTAATAAAAGTCCAGGGGCTTCAGTGTAAATTACCCACTATATAAAGCACATGCACAAATACGACACTCACAGGGGCATTTCTGCAAATATCAAAAATATAAATTAATTCATTAACACCCTGAAACATCCGGCCTATACATGCAATTATCCCACAAAAACACGTGACGAAGCACGTGCACCACTACACACAAGGGTATAAAAGCAAATACACTAAACTACCAGGTTCTAAGTGCAAATGTACCAAAATAAAAACAACTATATGCGATATTTACTGGACTAACTAATAAAAAAACAAACATAGGGGCCTATAGGAAATTTACCACTTATTATATCCGAGGGACGGATGAGCGCCACGTGGAGATCCGACGGTCAGGGGAGGAGGCGCCTCAATGCAGGGTCCTCGGCTCAGATCGATGGCTGCGGGCTCACCACGTGGTTGATCTGACGCTTCTTGTACGCTGTGGATGAACCTCGCTGAGTCGATGGTCACGATCAGGCCTCCAAGGATCTGACGGTGCTGGCAGCTCCTCAAATGATTGTCTGAGATCTGAACTGGAGCTGGAGGTCGATCGAACGGTCGGGGAGGGTGCTCGACGAACTGGACGCTGGCGAGCTTCGCCGGGCTCGTGTGCGCGTTGGAGGTCTCCTCGGAGGCTGCTGAAGATCGGAGAAGGTTCGCCTGGGCCTCCCGCGTCTGGTGGTCCTCTCCGATGACACAGCGGAGCTCTAGAGAGCTCAGGCGACGTCGGTGGAGGAGGAGCTGCTGCTCCAAAGAGTCGAAGCCCTCAGATGGGCTCGGATGAACCTGCAAAGCACAACAACGAGCTCCTGGGTCGAGGGAAAAGTGCCTCGACCCGGTTAGGGGTGGTGAAGGTGAACGGTACGGCGGGGCGTGCGAGCTCCGGCGGAGCGACGGCGATGGAACTCGATACCCAGTTCCTGTGTGAACTGGGTTGGATGAGTGGGTGGAGAATGTGCGCGGAGGAAAGGCGGAGATGGTGGGCGATTCCGATGATCGGGACGACGACGAGGGTGGTCGGAATCAACGATGGTCGGTGACGGAGCGAATTGGGCGAAACGCAAAATTAAAGAAATAGGGAAAGAACTGGGACTACCTACTGGATGCTGTCGACTGTGGAAGAGCTGGGGATGCTCCAGCTCCTAGCCTCAAGGGCCGTCGGTGCCCGAGGCTCGAGCACCATCTTCAGGCGACGCACGGCGGCGCGTAGCTGCCGGATCGATTGCTCGTCCACTCCCTCCTCGCTGCGACACGGCCGGAAGCGAGCTACATAAGGTGGAACATGAATCTTAAGCTTTGCTTATTGTACTATATACATACTCCGGTGGGATTATCATTTTCTATCAGACCCACCACTTTTTTGGAGTTATTTTCTTTTTGCATTTTTTTCAAGTGTATCCATACAACATATACATGTGCAGCATATATACAAGGAGTTTTTCCTCTTGAGCCAGTAGACTATCCCGCTTTTGAAGCATTATTGCAACCCACAACTCCCGTCGTTAGACCTCATGGCAACCAGACCAAGTTGAGATGCACTTCCTTCACTAAAAGAAGAAGAGAGGTTCCGCCTAGAAGTACTACCCTCATATGCTACCCCAAGTCAAGGAAGACTGCCTCCTCACCACCTCATCCATAGAGAGCTCGGTGCTAAGTGCGGTGTCCAAGTAAAGCCATTGTCTATATGAGTCATGTGTGTGTTTTTAAGTGCTCTACTTAGGCTCATTGAGATGACATGTGATCATAGCCTAGTGGACTCAAAGAATTAAGTCACCATAGACCTGAAAAGCCTTAACCCTAAGCCCTATAAGGTTCCTCTTATGAATTAGGTGGATTAAGATCTTAATCAAGCTCCATTTCCCAATTTGACTCCAGGCTAGTTTAAATGTCAACTATAATCCAGGAAAAACTATATACATATATATAAAGATGCTATTTACACAATTTTTACAAACATGCAAAATTTTTGAAAAATGTTTTGAAATCATGGATGGATGAATGCATGAATGCAAGTTTTGCAAAATATTTACACACATTTAAACAAGATTTTTGCAAACTTTTGATTTTCAAAACATTTTTGAAAAATTTTGTACTATATACATGATTTTGATATGGAAATATTTACACAAACTTTACACAAAAAGATTTTGAAAACCTTTTTACAAAAATAGTTTGTACAATAGCTATGTATGTGCAATAAAAGAATGTTTATTTACAAGGAAATTTTTTTAATTTTTGTGGTTTTTAGGTTTTTAGCCATTTTTATTTATTAAAACACTCACACAAAGTACGAGTTATGGCTAAAGTATATATGAAATATATACACCCCCCTATACTTAGCTCGAACGATGTCCTCAGAGTCAAGAGCGATGAAGAAGACATAACTCGTGCTTAGTATAGGGAAGTGAAAAGGAAGGCTATATACAAAGAAGAATGAATGAATAGAAGATCAAGAGAGTCTCGGCTTTTCCCCCTATACTTAGGATCAAGTAATCCTAAGTATAGAAGGCTGTACACAAAGGGAAAACCGAGTGAAGAATGTACAGGGTCTACCCCCCCTATACTTAGGGTAAAATATCCCTAAGTATAGGTAGCAAAAACAGGGGTAAAAGGAATCAAAAGAAATACCCAAAGGTCCTACATCCCCCCTATACTTAAGGTAAAGTACACCCTAAGTATAACATAATCAAAGATGACAAACGGGATGTGGGACTAAAGAATGGAATGATATGGACATCTGGATCTATACAGGTCGGAAGAACAGTGATAATCAGGCGTGAGATGCAACAGTTGTGAGTCAAAAGACCACATCTCACGCAAAATGAATAGGGGCAACATCAACGACTCGCGGCTCATGATCTAGAAATGGCTTGAGCCGCTGGCCGTTCACTCGAAAGGTACTCTCAGAAGACAACTCGGATATGTCAATGCTACCGGTGTCATGTACCTTTCTCACCAGGTAAGGTTCCTTCCATTTGCTATGTAGCTTCCCTGGAAATAGGCGAAGCCTAGCATCAAACAGCCATACTCTCTGTCCAGGCTCAAAATGCTTGTGGCTGATGTGAGAATCATGCCACTCCTTCACTCTTTCCTTGTACTGTAGGTTGTTTGAGAAGGCGGTATCTCTAAGCTCCTCCAAGGCTGCTAACTCTTCCCTCCTCTGGTCTCCAAAACTATCTGGATCAACAAGTATCTCAGTGACTGCCCAAAGTGGCCAGTGTCTCAGCTCAACAGGTAAATGGAACGGCTTGCCATATACGAGGCGAAAGGGAGATGTGCCCAATGGTGTCTTGAAAGACGTCCTATATGCCCACAAGACCGAGTCCAAAAGCTGTGACCAATCCTTTTGGTCAGGGCGGATGACTTTCTGCAAAATAGTCTTGATCTCCCTGTTCGACACCTCGGCTAGACCATTTGTCTGTGGATGGTATGGAGTAGCAACTCGATGGTCTATGCCGAACTCGCTAGCAAGGGCCTTCACCTGGTCGTTGATGAAATGCGACCCCCCATCTGAAATCAATACTCGAGGTACCCCGAACCACGTGATGATATGCTTCCTCAAGAATATGCAAACTGTCCTGGCATCAGCGACTCGAGCAGGGATGGCCTCAACCCAACGACTCACATAATCAACGGCCAACAGAATGTACTCAAATCCCTGACTCTTAGGGAATGGACCCATGAAATCGATGCCCCATGCGTCAAAAACCTCACAGAAGTGAATGGGCTGCATCGGCATCATATCACGCTGTCCACAAGTGGCCATCCTCTGACAGTCAGTACACCTCTTCACAAACTCATCAGAGTCCTTGAAGAGGGTAGGCCACCACAAGCCGGATTAGAGCACTTTCTGTGCCGTTCTCCTCCCAGAGTGATGTCCTCCTACCTCAAGCTTGTGGCAGTAAGTGAGGACGCTATAGTGCTTCAGGTCACTCAGAGTCTGTGCCATCTGCTCCATCTGCGTGATGCCCTGGCACTGCTTCTTCTCGATAATCTCCATCCGGTCCAGCTTCTCGCTGATGATCCCCATGTCCGCGCGACCTGTGCTGCTGCTACCGCGGATGAACTGGAAGGACCGGCGTCGACCCGTGCTATCCTCTGGTACTGCACGGTCTGTGGCTGTTGGGGTCTGCCCTGAGTATATAACCGGGTCTGGGACATCACCATGTAGTTCTCAGCCATCTCCTCGTAGATGGCCCAGACCTGGTCGTGATCCTTGGCGAAGTAAGACCCGCCACAAGAAGTGTTCAACAAGCCCTGAAGCTCTGGTGTCAGCCCGCTAAAAAAGCTCTAAACAAGGTTCGGCTTGGAAATGTCGTGGTGTGAGCATCTGTCAGTCAGCTCTCTAAACCTCTCCCATGCCTCGTGAAACTGCTCGTTGGGGAGCATGGAGAAGTTGCTGATCAGGGGTCTCGCGGCATTGGTCCGCCCGAGTGGGTAGTACTTGTGCAAGTACTCGGTGCGGAGCTGCTCCCAAGTGTAGACAAACTTCCCCAGATGTTTCATCCAGGTGGCTGCTCTGTCAGCTAAGGAGAAGGGGAAGGCAATCATCCGTATCGTGTCCTGGTCCACCTGACGGTCGTGGACGGTGCTGCAGATCATCAGAAACTCCTGGAGGTGGAGATGGGGCTCCTCGGTGGCGAGCCCATGGAAATGGGGGAGGAGCTGCAAGGTGTTCGGGGGGAACTTGAAGTCCCCCACGATAGCTGGTAGCACAACCCAGTGATGCATCAGTGTCGATCCGGGGTTGTGCAACTCCCGCATCGGTCTCGGCGGCTCTGCTCCTGCCACGGCGGCTGCCGCTGCGGCCGCTGCTGCCTCATCTGGGACCCTCGGCCCGTCTCTACGCTGCTCTCGCTCTGCTCTCATCTCCTCCATCTCGTGCCTTATATCTAGCATAAAAGCTCCCTGATCCCTCAACTGCTGTTGCACTGTCTCGAGGGAGGCTATCACGGTGGAGTTGATCGCACCCTGGTCCAGAACAAAATGCTCGGGCTGCGGACCTCTACTGAGATCATCAGAACTACCGGCCATAGTCTCTGCAAAATCAAACGATCCAAACTCAGGTGCCGATAAATCTGCTAGTCTCTCCTCTGGCACTGGTCTCTCGGAATCGAAAGAAAGGGGGTCGAGGGAGAACAGGGTGGAGTCATACTCAGGTTCGGAGAGCGGGTCTCGGCTCTCGCGAACCAACCTAGATGAGCGGGTAGACACGCCTGAAAGCGGTGCAGCCAGAGGTTGCCTAAGAGATCGTCTGCCCATCATCTTGATGTGGCCAGTAAGGCGGATGAGATCTGGAAAAACTATGATCACAAGCAAACCCCCAGTTCACCAACGCAACGTGAGCTGAAGACCGTAAAGGCTCGGTCAATTATCTTGTCAATTTTATTGTGGTGAACAATCAAGATATCAGAGCGATTACGTGACCTATTGGGATGCCTGATACTTTCCCAACCGACTGTCCCGCACAGAAGTAGTAGGTAATCAGTCAAGAAGAGTATCGGAGGGCTCTACCTAGTGTTCGGGGTCACTCTCTCGCATAATCAAACCAAACAATGAGGGGGTTGCTCTCCCCAAGACAGATTTTTAAGTCAAGTGTCTTTTAGGATCAATAGTTTTAGCAGTCCCAATTTTATGGTTTTTCTTTTTAGGTCTTTTTCAATAAAAACAAAAACACCTAACGAATTTTTCGGTTCTCATGGTTATTAAGTCAAAAACAGAGGGAGAAGACGAAAAAGCCGATGCACGATGAAATCAATGATGCATGCAGAGGAAGGGATGCGTACCTGACTCCAGCAGTCTACATGCAATATGATCCACGCAGAATTGAAAGACAGAAATAAAACTACCCTAAATGGTGCAAGCGAAAAACCGAGTCCCTAAATAGCAACTTCTACACGAAAGAACCGTCTAGCTGGTCACCAGCCTTCGATCCAAAGAGTCCGGTCTCGGTCTACCCCTCCTCCTCCCGACAAATCGGGTTCAGGAGCAGCGCTTGGCAGCGCAGGCTGCGACACATAGGCTCAAAGGAAGCGAGTCATCTATTTTTATTAATCTTTTATTAATAGGTCCAATTACCGAACTATAGGCACAAGCAGATAATTAGGTGTTTGGATCCTTCTAATTACGGCACAATCAACAGAAATTCCTAAGGCTAGGGGCTCGATAAAAACCGCATGAAACCGTAAAAGGCAGTGAAAAACCAAAAGCCGCGTAAAAAGCCGCAAAAAACCTAAGGGTCCCCCGAGCACACCGGTGCTCGGAGAAACAGACCCAAGAAAGTGTCAAGTCCAAGTCCTGATGTCCCTGTGTTATTACAACAGTTCAAATGACAGAAATAAAACCTAATCTAAGCCTCTCCTACTCAGCTACTCTCTCACGCTCTCCTGCGGCTCCGTGCAGAAGGGAGCCGCCTCCGATCACCGCGGTTGCGCCGACTTCTCGAGAGTCGCTGCCTCGGTCCTCGGGCCCTCGCAAGAAAGCAGACAAGTGTCAAATACCAAATAAAATAGTCAAATAAATACAGGAAAAGTAAATGAAATGAAGCAGGGGTATATATGCAAAAATGACAATAAAATAAACAAACAAGCCAAAAACAAATAAACACAAAAATAAAATAAAAGAAAATAACACAAAATAAAGGAAAAATAAAAAGCCGCGAAAATCCGCAGACTCAGAAAGAGCCGCGGAAAGCCGCGAAAGAGAAAAGAAAATAAAAATGAAAAATAAGCCGACTACTAAGCCGTGCTCCCCGGCAACAACGCCATTATGATGACCGAAAAATCACCAAGACACTCGGGTGAATAGTAGATCAAGGGTCGTTGCGACCTGGATCCCGGAGACAGTTCAGTCAATCAAGAAAATTAAGAGCAGACCACCAAAATAAGGTAAAAATCAAAGAAATACGATAGTGGTCCTGGCTATTAGATTAGCCTGGTATAGCGACCAAGGTCGGACTCAGGGAGCACGTGATGGCCTCGCGGCCTACAAAGTCGTCTAAAAGAAGAATAAAATAAAAGAAAAGGCTTTTTGGTGGATTTTTAATGTTTTTAATTTTTTTGGATTTTTAATTAATAAAAGAAATAAGAAAAACAATAAAACAACCAACTACAAACAATTATTAAACTACTCAAAAATCACCCAAAAATTCAAACAAAAATGTTTTTACATTTTTTTTATATTTTTACTATTTTTGGTTAATTTTTGGTAATTTTCTGATTTTTAGGGAGTTTTATAAAAATCAAATAAGGAAGGAAAAGAGTGCTGCTGTCCAGTCGGACTTGGAGGGCCAGAATAAAATAGATAGAGGCCCTATCAAGGTCTGAAGGTAATTTTCCTATAAAGTATAAAATACAAGGAAAATTTGGGCACTGGAATTATTAATTTTTTATTTTTATTTTAATTATTAGAATTTTTATGGGTTTTTAGAGGTTTTGTAATTTTCATAGGTTTTATAAAGCCAAAAATGACCAAAATTGGTCAGAAAATCAAACAACACAAAACAAGCAATATATAATTTTATGTAATTTTTAAAGGTGTTTAAATATTTTTTGTGATTTTTAAAGCTAGACAGGAAAGAAAATGTGTGTTTTTGAATTTTTAAAAATATCAAAAGTAATAAAAAAATGTCTCCAAAATTTAGAGAAAATTCTACACCATGGAAGGAGCCATGTATCCAATTTTCATTAAATTTGGAGTTAGTTTGCTATTTTATTAAAATAAAAAACAAGGGTACAATGCATAGGGACCTATACGCAATTAAAAGAAGTTCCAGGGGGTCCGGTACAATTTCTCCAAGAATTCACACGCGAGGCGCGTGACCTGGGCACTCAGGGACCTATTTGCAAGAAAACTAAAGTCCCTGGACTATTTAGTAACACGTACTAAAAGTCCAGGGGCTTCAGTGTAAATTACCCACTATATAAAGCACATGCACAAATACAACACTCACATGGGCATTTCTGCAAATATCAAAAATATAAATTCATTCATTAATACCCTGAAACATCCAGCCTATACATGCAATTATCCCACAAAAACACGTGACGAAGCACGTGCACCACTACGCACAAGGGTATAAAAGTAAATACACTAAACTACCATGTTCTAAGTGCAAATGTACCAAAATAAAAACAACTATATGAAATATTTACAAGACTAACTAATAAAAGAAACAAACAGGGGGACCTACAGGAAATTTACCCCTTATTATATCCGAGGGACGGATGAGCGCCACGTGGAGATCCGACGGTCAGGGGAGGTGGCGCCTCAACGCAGGGTCCTCGGCTCAGATCGACGGCTGTGGGCTCACCACGTGGCTGATCTGACGGTTCTTGTACGCTGTGGATGAACCTCGCTGAGTTGACGGTCACGATCATGCCTCCAAGGATCTGACGGTGCTGGCAGCTCCTCAAATGAACGTCTGAGATCTGAACTGGAGCTGGAGGTCGATCGAACGGTCGGGGAGGGTGCTCAACGAACTGGACGCTGGCGAGCTTCGCCGGGCTCGTGTGCGCGCGTGGACTGGGCCAAATTGACATCATCAAAGAGGAAGGGCGGTTTGGGTGTGCTGCGGATGGCAGAGATGAATAAGACTTTTATGGTAAAATGAGTGGTTCGGTTGTGTGGGAAATTAGAGGATCTGGTTTGTCCTTTGCTGAGAAGGACCTATGGGGTGGCCATGTTGCTGGTGGTCAACGCATGGCTGCTACCCTCTTCACTATGGAAGGGAATTACCATGGTTATTCCGGAGATTGTTACCAAGTTATAGTCGGTGCTCGAGGATGGAGCATGGTTCCGCTTCTGGATGGAAGATTGAACGAGGTATGGGACATTGGGGGAGCGTTACCGACGCCTCTTACGATTGGTGCAACAGGTATGGAACCCTGGGACGTGGTCTCTGGTGTTCTCTTCGACCTTGTCAGATCAGATGACAGAGGAGTTTGCTCTTCAGACAGAGCTGTTGGAGGGCGAGAGCCCGCCCCTGGATAGGGATCATTTTGTGTGTGGGGGATGAGAGATTTACGGTGAAGAAAGTATACCGTTTCTTGGTGGATGACGGGTTGGAGATACATGATGAGGTTGGAGTGGACACATGATTATTCCGGAGATGTAATATGTCGAACCGATTAAGGTTTTCCTTTGGCTGGTCAGGTTGGGTAGGATTCTCACGAAGGGTTACCGGGGTTAGCTGTTGGGCGTGGAGGATGTTACGTGTGATAGATGCGGGTTGACGGTAGAGGATGCAAACCACTTGTTTTTCTTTTGTCCTTTCTAAACGAAGGTGTGGAACATGGCCAACATCGCGCGGATTGTGAGTCAAGATTGCATCACCTTTTGGAGGGATATTAAATCGGTATGCGGATTCGGGCATGAGGACAACTCCTATCTCTTTGCGGTGGTGTGGTCCATTTGGTGCTTCAGGAATGAGTTCATCTTTGGGGGTGGGTGTTTTATACATTTTTTGAGTGAAGAGTGGGTGAACACCCATCGTGGGGGTCACCGCCTGGTTTATATTAAAAGAAACAATTGTTTACATCACCGCGTTAACCAGAAATTATAAAGCGCGGTGCAGTGCGTGACTACATTCTCCCAATAACATCTCTGGCCTTTGAATATCACTTCGTTCCGTCCGAGCCAGATGGCCCACAACACAGCGAACGCCCTCGAATAGTCGTCTGTGGAACCGCTCCCAACCCGTCGCACGGAAGCCCAAAACAAAGAGAGATCATCCGCGTTGAGCCTCGAGATCCCTACCTCTCTCCAAACCCGGGCTGAAACAGGGCACCTTAAGAATAGGTGATCAGAGTCTTCCTCCGCCTCCTCACATCTGTCACAACGAGTGTCCAGTTGGCCCATCAGTCTCCCCCTGCGTATCTTGTCTAATAAGCGACCCCTTCTTAAACACCAAAGAAAAATCTTTGCTCTGCTTGGGATCTTTGCTGCCTAGATAATTTTGACGTCCTCCCTTAGCTCATGTTCCTGCTCCTGAGCACGCCTGTTGAATTCTTCGTAGGCTCTCTTCACTGTGAACCTGTTGCCCTGCCATTCAAAATGGTCTCTGTCCGAGGTCAGCAATTCGTCTGAGGTAGCTCCGTCTGCAACCTCAAGTATTCCTCCATGCGCTGCTCAGAAAGATCAGACAGAAAGACTAGCGCCCACATTCTCGTTTCCGTCGTCTGAGCCATGGTAGCCTCCTTTAAGGGCGCTAGTGCAAACAAACGTTGAAAACGGTCTTCAAGCTTGCCCTTCTCAGTCCAATCGTCTCGCCAGAATCTAAGTATATTGCCATCACCAACTTTGGGCTGAACCCTAGTCCCAAGCTGCGGTAGGACCTCACGGATACCGGGCCAAAGAGGGGATTTAAAGCGAGCTCTACCCGCCGAAATTGGCTCGTGACCCGATAGATTTTCCTCAGACGTCTAGCCATGAGCGAGGTTGACGGCCCCCAAACGCGAATTACCCACTTCGTAAGTAGCGCCTTGTTCATATACTCCACATCACGGATTCCCAGCCCTCCATCGTTACGGCTCCTTGTCATCTCCTCCCAGCTGACCTGGTGCATCCCAAGACCCTGTTGCCTTCCGTTCGACCAGAAGACCTCCTCATCAAGGATTCAATTTTCCTTCTAACCCCTGCCGATAACAAT
The DNA here is from genome assembly GCA_037367405.1 of Ottelia alismoides. Taxonomy (NCBI): domain Eukaryota; kingdom Viridiplantae; phylum Streptophyta; class Magnoliopsida; order Alismatales; family Hydrocharitaceae; genus Ottelia; species Ottelia alismoides. The sequence continues at coordinate 267,640 of JAZKJV010008261.1, forward strand.
CTGGTAGAGAAGAAGAAGATAGGTATAACGGAGAGCACATGCTTCAATAGAACCAACTTCCCACCTCTGGACAAAGTAACCACTTTCCAGGCCGCCAATCTATGTTCCATGCTCTGAATAACGCCATCCCAGTCTGATTTATTGAGTTTCCTCGTCACGAGAGGTAAGCCCAAGTAGTGAATCAGGAGATTCCCCAAGTAGCATTTCGTAGCCGCCGGCACGCCGTTCCGCTCCGACTCATTCATCCCAAAGGTTATTGCCACCGACTTGCTCTTATTTATCTCAAATCCCGCTAGATCACCAGATATCTCAACCAACTGCACCGCATTCACATTTTGCTCTTCTGTGCCCCCGAGAAAGAGGACAGTGTCAACTGCATACTGTAGGATAGGGATGTATATATCCTCCCTACGATATCCCTCGCACCACCCCGCATCTACCGCCTGCCTGAATAAGACACCCAATGCGTCTGCAACGAGGACGAACAACATCGGGGCCAACAGACACCCCTACCTCACCCCCGTTGCGACTAGAAGAACCCCCCCCCCTCAGGCTTCCCGTTCACGAGATCCAAATAAGAGGATGTAGTGACACATCTCTTCCTCCAATCCACCCACATCTCCGGGAAGCCTCTCCTGTGTAGAGATATCTAGAGAAACCTCCAGTCGACCTTATCATACACCTTCGCATAGTCGATCTTCCAAAGTGCGCCCCTCGCCCCTGCCCCTGCCCTTTTCTAATCCAAGCAAATCTCAGATGCCATCACAAGCCCCTCCGCCATTTGTCTCCCAGGGATAAACACCGACTGCCCCTCCAACACTACCGAACCCAAGACACACCTAAGCCGCTTAGCAAGGAGCTTGGCCACTATCAAGTAAATAGCGTTAGATAGGGCTAGGGTCCTGTAATCATCAACACATGTGGGTGTGTCCTTCTTCGGCAACAAGAAGAGTAACGCCCGGTTGACCTTTTCAAAGCCCCTGTTGCCCCTGAACTCGTTGAGCACCTCCATAAGGTCAGTCTTCAGAAGATCCCAGAATTCGCGGTAGAATAGCATCGGGAATCCATCAGGGCTTGGAGCTCCGTCCGCATTTAAGCTCCACACCGCCTGCTTCACCTCCTCCTCTGAGAATAGAGCTATCAAGTTCCCCACCTGCGCTTCTTTTTTTTTTTAGGCTCAAAAAAGGGGGAGACACGCGATGGTGTTCACCCCAGTATAATATATTAAGAAAAAAATAGAACGAGATACTTACAGCGTGAGGGGGGGAAGAAGGGGGGAAGAGGGAGAGACCAAAGCAAAACAAAGAATGCGACAACCGGGCCCCGTGGCCCAACTACATAGACCAATCAACAATTAGGTTGATAGCCGCGGAAGTCACATTCTCCTCGTAGAAGCGCGCGCCCGAGAAAATAGAGTCGTTACGAGCCCGCCAGATAGACCAAAGGCGCGCCAAGGGACCCAACAGATGCGAACGGGGCCTCCTTCTGTTGGCCCAAAGGATATCGCAGAAGTCTTCCGTATTGGCCGCACGAGCCCAAGCAACATCATCCCAAATCCGAGACACCGACGCACAAAGGAAAAACAGGTGGTCGGCCGATTCGTCTGACACCCCACAGAGTTGGCAAAGGATGCTGGGGGTGTGAAGGAAGGAGGCACACCGGTCACGAGTCATCAGCCTCCGATGCCGAAAAACCCAGAAGAAGAAGGTGATCCTAGTGGGCATGCGAAGCCCCCATAAGAGGGCGCAGTCACGAACCAAGGAAGCAGCCAGGGGGGGGGAGGAGGAAGCAACGCACAAAAGGCCTTGCGAGAGGAGAAAGGACCATCCCTCCAAGCCCAGTGATCCCTCCCACCAGAAGGGGAGGCGGAAGAGGAAAGAGCCTCCAGCAGGGAGGCGAGGTCGTTGGCGCGTTGGTCCGAAAGAATCCCCGAGAAAGCGGGGCACCAGCCGTCGTTGAACCAGTAGTCGACAATGGTGGCCAGGCGATTAGACGCCAAGGAGAAAAGTCGCGGGAAGTGAATCCGGAAGGCGCCACCCCCCGTCCAGTCGTCCATTGAAGACAGAACCCGATCCTAGCACCGGAGTGAACAAGGAGCAGTTCTTTTGATAAATATCAAAGACGTAGCGCCAAAACGGAGAAGAGTGAACAGGGCAACTCCCGCGCATGAAGGAATTCCAGCCTCGCCCAATATCGCACGCAGAACGTTGCCAAAGAAAGAATCATCCTTGCCCCATATCTTAAGCACCCATTTCAATAGCAGGGCCTCATTGACCCGATCCAAGGGACGAACGCCAAGGCCACCCAATCTCTTGGGCCGGGTAACCACATCCCAAGCAACCAAGTGAATCCCTCGGCCACTGCCGTCCGCCCGCCCCCACAAAAATCTTCGCATGCACTTTTCCAATCGGACACGAACACCCACCGGCAATTTTCGAACCGAAAGGAAGTAGATGGGAATTGCAGAGAGAACCGAATTTAGAAGAACAAGACGACCGCCCCGGGAAAGCAAGGAAGCCTTCCAGCCCGCCAAGCGCGAGTCCACCCGCTCCAAGATAATCCTCCAGTCATTAAGGCGGTTCCGGCCAATCGAAAGAGGAACACCGAGGTAAGGGAAAGGGAGCTTCCCAATCCGAGAGCCGAGGATACGGCTGCAGTCGGCCTCCTCAGACGCCGACAAACCAAAGGGCACCATACAGCATTTATCCAGATTAATCGACATACCCGATAGATCACAAAATAGGGAGATCGTATGCGCCATCCCAGCTACTGATAAGGATTCTACACCTCTCCCTAGCTACTCCCACCCGCTCCCCCCTTTCTTCCGTGTGGCTTCCACAAAATAATCCTTCAAGTCTTTCCCTATCGTAGCCTCCCCCGTTACCCGAACCCCTCCCACCTCCACCTCATGCAAGAAGTTTCTTCGTCTTCGACCCGAGGCCTTGGAGTGAAAGAACCTCGTGTTGGCGTCACCCTCCCTTAGCCACCGCTGTCGCGACCTTTGACGCCACTCCACCTCTTCTTTTCTATCTTCCAAAAGCAAGTCCTCCAAATAACCGTGTCTTACTGCAATCTCCTCCTGAGTGATCCCTCTGTCATCATCCACTGAGTCCAATCTGGTTACCCCAGCCTGCATCTCCGTCCTCTTAGCCCTTCTCCTCGCCTTGACATCCCTCCCAAAATAGGAGAGAAAAGATCTCAAATCCCGAAGCTTCGTAGCTGGTCTAGCGACCGCGGTGCCCTCCGTTGAGCTCCTCCTCCACTACTCCGCAACCACTTCCCTTAATCCATCTTCGAGCAACCAGCTTCTCTCGAACCGAAAGAAGAACCTTCCCCTCCCGCCCTCCCCGGATGACCAAATGATCGGAGTGTGATCTGACTGTGCCCGCGGAAGGGCCCAAGCCCACGCGAGAGGGAACGCGTCAGAGGCCGGCTGAGACAGAAGGAATCTATCCAACCTGGATCTGGCCCTCACATTCTGCCAAATGTACTTGCATCCGGCAGCATCAATGATCGATAGCCCCATGTTGTGAGCAACTCGTCGGAATTCCTCTGAGCCCGGGTCCTGGCCACCCCCCCGGGGCCGCTTTCCTGGCCGCAAGGTAACGTTAAGATCTCCACTAATGATCCACACACCGCCCGTGCTCTCGGTGCCAACCTGCTCAAGTTTCGCCGCCAAAGACTCCCCTCCGCCTCCAGTCGCACGCACTCCCCGTTGTCGCGCCGCCTGAGTAGCACCGATACACATAATTACAACCTAGATTCCTCCATTAGGTCGAAAAAGTCTTTCTTCCAGCTAGTCATCAAGCCTCCCGACGCCCCCCTAGCCGCCAACTACAACAATGCAAATCGGTCGTACCCGTCCAGACCCCTCGAGTCAGCGTCCCTTCCCACCACGAGCTTGGTTTCTTGAAGAAGAAAAATGCCAGCCCCAGCCTCGAGAACAAGATTCTTCACAACCATCCTTTTTCTCCGGCCGACCCAACCCTTTGACATTCCAAGAAAGGATTTTCAGAGGCATAAATCATTCGCTGACCTCCTTGGTCGAACCGGACCCAAACGTTCCGCCACCATCTTGTCCAGTATATTGAACCGGTTCGATGAGGCCTGTAACGTCCCCCCAACTGGAACCCTTGTCTGGGCAGCTTCATCTATCTCTGCCCCTATGTTGCACCCCGTCAGCCTCAACCTCCTCTCTCTCCTGTTGCTTGCTCGTCTAGAATAACGAGCCCCGAACCTATTCGCGTCCACCTCCACCTCCATTCTCTCCGCAGAGGTCCTTTGAGGCGCTGTCGGCTGCAAGTCTTCCTTGAACACTTCGATCGACAACTGGCCAACTTCTGCTGCCTTTGAGCAGTCACCTTGGATCGCCGCCTGTGCGGCCTGCTGAATTTGGATCCCACCCGGGCTGACCTCCAAGGATGAGGCCGCTGAGCCCAGCTCCTTCTCCCTCGCTTTCTACAGGCCTTCGCCTAAAGATTTTGCCGCTTTGGTCAAAATTCCCGAGAAACCCTGCAACCCCTCTCCTCTTTGGGCAACAACGGGACCTGCCAGAGTCGTTCTCCCACCTTCTTCCTGTGAGTTACCATCGTGATTTTCTTTCGAGTTGAGCTCCTACCTACCTCGTTCGGTTCGATCAACCCGGGATCGCCTCCGCGACCCCGCATCCCCCTCCAAGGTGCCTTGGCCCCGAGACCGATCCAGATAATTGGAATGGACAAATCGGGTCAAGATTCGCATCGCAGCATAAGCCATGTCGACTCCCTTGTCGGATAGACTCGGTGTCTCCATTAACCGAATCGGGTCCGAGATCGGATGCTCCGACGGACCCTGAGATCCGTTTAAAGAAGTACTGGTAATGAAGACGACCCCACCCTTTGACCTTCCCGTTAAAACACAACGACCCATGCCCTGGAAAGTCCAGAAGCGGATCCTCCGCGAATAACGAGGCATCTCACTCGCCTCCTGCGCCTCTTCGACTTCCGCCGCTTCCGCTCCTAGGCCCACGTACGCGGTTCGGGGAGCCGCCCCCGCTCCCCAAGACTCTTCAACTTCCAACGGAAGAGCCGCCCCGGCTCCGGTCCCGGTCCCCTGAGTGATCATCCCTTCACGTGCTGCCGAACGCCCACTTGGGTGGGGGACCCTCCCGCATTCTCAGCTTGGACCCCTCTCCTGACTCCGTCACGCACAACGCGATCCAAAGCAACCAAATGAATGAGCATTTGCTCCCCTCTAACACGCAGCTTCCTCCAGCCCAACATTTCGTCAGGGAGATCGCTCTCTAAGACGATAGGGTCCAACGGTTCTCTCGGGAGGCTTCCCGAGGTTTCAACTGCTGTCACCTCCACCACGCCGTCGAGCATTGCCCGGATATCCCCTAAGCTTGGCATACCAACAGGGACTCCTGATAGACGAATGCGGCCCAGCGTCTTTGGTTGCCTCACACCATCCGTTATCCTCTGTCTTCACCATCTCAGTAGCGACCACCCCTCTCACGACTAACGGATCAACTCCTTGGACTGAATGAAAAGTATTTTTCTTAATTTTTATTCTAATTTATATATATAATTAAGTTTTTTTGCATCATCTAATCTTTCTAAATCTAAGTAACCATAATAGGTGTTAATTGGCATGTAAAATATAAAATACGATGTAATATTGATAATGTAAAATAAAAACTTAAAGTATATTATAATTAAATATATCTAAAATGTAACTTTTTAACCTATATTTTTATATATGCGGGCCGGGTCCGGTCGGGTTTTGTAGCACATGTCCACGACCTACCCAGTTGACGAGCGATCCAAAGAGCGGTCCGGAAATCTCTTGGCCCAAGCCCGTCCCATGAACGGGCTGGGCGGGCGGGCCTCGGGTCCAATTGCTAGGTTTACCCGCACCCCTGCATGGGGAGTGCACCTGCTCTCCCTTGACCCCCGCCTGATAGGGTATGGTGCGACAGGGGGGTGCATACGACAATTCTTCAATTAGTGAACTTCGTCCTCTTTGACAATAGAGATGAAAAGAAGTCTAATGTTGATCAAGTTAGAATCATAGCTACTTTGATTCCAAAATTCCAATTCCAGTGTTTATTAATCACCTCCAATCTACATTAACAATGATATATTCGATATGACCGATATGTGCGATATAAGGGTCATAGATGATCGATATATGCGGTAAGTGTATATTTTTAAGTTATTTAATTTCATAAGTACTTAGATGAACTCCATTTCCAATATCCACATGTCAACAATCAACATTAACAACGATATGTTTGATATGACTGATATCTGCGATTTTAGGGTCATAGATGATCGATATGTTTGATCTAAGTGTATATTTGTAAGTTATTTAATGTTATAAGAACTTGGATGAACTCCATTCCAATATCTATAAGTCAACAATCAACATTAGCAACGATATGTTCGATATGACCGATGTGTGCGATATATGGAATATAAATGACCGATATATGTGATATAAGTGTGTATTTGTAGGTTATTTGTTGTTTTAATATCTTGGATAATCTTAATTTTTGAAAAACATCACAAAATTGCTTTTTTGAGCCAATTCTGGCAATCCCACTAATATCATCAATATATCCCGATATATCCCTGACATATCCTTTTTCGGACGGATCGATGTGATATTGATATCGATATTTCCTACCTTGTATAAGAAGCCCCACACCACCTGTAACAATTGAGAGAAAGCAATACAGAATACCTGTCCCTTAGTAGCCTTCTCCCGTGGTTTCATCCCGCTCCTCATGGAGTAGAGTTCCACGTAAATCCTAGTGTTCTATCATGTTCTATATTTTTTATTTCTGATACGCTTCCGCATTATCGTTTTCTACACGGTATCAGAGTGGGTTTGATTCATGAGGATTTATTTTATGTTCGTTATTCATTCGAGATCCGATCGACTGGGCAAATTCAATTCTTGGTTGTTCTTGAAGATTTATGTTTGAAGATTATTATTATTCATGTTCGTGATCCATTCAAGAATAAGTTCTACGATTTCTTTTGAAATCCTAATTCTGCGCTGACGCCATTATGTTAATTATGATTATTGGTTGATTCAAGTTCTGGATATTTAATAGATGGTTCTGCGCAAATTCTGAAGATTACATGTTCCGATTAAAATTCGAGAATACTAGGGTCTCATCGAAACCCTAATTCCAAGCTATCTTTTATGTTCGTGCATAATCATCTATATGCCACCATATTATAATAAGTTGAGCTTGATAGAGCCGGAGATATGGTGAGACGAGAGAGAGGCGTTAGAGGGCCGGGAGGTGCGGGGCGTTGGCGTAAAACTATCCGGAGGGAGGCGTTGCGTTGGGAGACCCGTAGAAGTGCCCGGTCGGAGGCTCCGCGGGGTGAGAGGAGTCAACGACTTGGCGGAGGTGCGCCACTTGGCGGGGATTCGATCGGCGGGTTTCCCTGGACGGTGGTTTCCCACCGTAAGCCCGAGCGGAGATGCTTCAGATGCGGTGGGCGTGGCCACCTTGCGTCGGCCTGCGAGCTCCCTCCCACCTACTTCTCGTGCGGGCGAGAAGGGCACCGTCGCGCTTCTTGTGCGATGCTTCATGCGAGTTCTATTCCTATTCAGGGAAGGAGGCCTCTTGTCTCTCATTCGGGGGACATTCCAGCCCCCAACACGAGGTAGGTCGGGCGGGCTCAGATTCAGCCTTTACGGACTCGGCTTCTGAGGAGGAGGGCCTGTCGGGCGTCCTGATGGGCTCCTGGTTGGAGAAGCTGGGATGTGCGCGATCCAAGCGATCCCTGGTGGATGAGATCCCGAGTCGGCTTGAGGGTGGTTTCGCGGGCGACGTTGCCCCTTTGGGGCCGGCTTGGTGTTGCGTTCGAGGTCTGTGCAGGCGGCAAAAAGAGGTCCTTCTGTGTTCTAATGTTGGCGGCAAGATTGCTGGGCGACGACTCAGATTTGTAGATGGTGTGGTCGACCGCCCTACCATTAGGGTGGCTCAGGTTCGCGGGGCTCCTTTCCTCTTCCGTAATACCAGATCTCTGGGGCCACCGTTGATGCATGTCGGTTCGGTTTTGCGAGTGCTGGAGGATGGCTCTTCGCCGGGCTCTGACCCGGAAGTCGCTTTGGTTCTGATGGAATATCCCTTCGACGCTCAACTGGAATCCGTGGGTACTCTGGCACTTGGCCAGTTTTGTTTCCGCCTCCGCTTCCAACTTCTCTCGCCCCCGCCTCCGCCAGGCTGGGCAGAGATCGGTTGCGGCGGCTCGTCTGCCCCATTGGAAGTCGAGGGGGCGACGTCACATATGGCAGACTTCGGGACTGCTTTTGGGGAGGAATCGAAGCGGCATGAATCTCCAGAGGCACCCGTTGTGTCGCTCCACTCTTCTTCCGTGTTTGTTGGGGCTCCTGCGAACCTCACGGGAACCGACGTGGCGAAGCGGGTCCCTCTACCTTTTGCGTCACGGGTTTCGGGTTTCCGGATCCTTGGAGCGGATCTGTTGGTCCTCTCACAGGGGAACTCCGGTTCCGTTGTCTCTCAACTCTCGCTGGCAGGTCTTTTCGACTCGGGCGACGAGTTGCTTCGCTCGTTTTTTGGGCTGGGCCTGACTGCACCCCCCCGTGGCACTTTGTGGTTTGGAGCGGGGACTTTCTCGGACCCCGGTGGGAAGTTGATGTTGGTTTGCCTGGATGACTCCGATGGGGGGGGGTCCACTCGTCGGTTATGTTGCTGGCTCCCCTGTTTTGGCTTCGTCTGATGAATGCCTTGGGGGTGAATTCCGTCTTGGCCCCAGTAGGGCTTATTGAGGGGGGTTTTGCGGGCCGAGCGAATGGCTCTTTGGCGGCTGGCGTGGGGGCAGACAGAAGGTCGGGGAAGAGATACAGAAGAAGGCAGCATGCCAAGGCGTTGCAGGAGAAACCTTTGCCTGTCTTAGAGTGGAAAGCAAGGGTTGCGGAGCTGGCGGGGGTTGTGAGCATGGAAGGCCGTATCGACGATATATCGACGATATATCGCCGATATATAGATTTCGATAGGGTAGGGGTTTCAATATTACCTAGTATCTCCTTTTACAGGGATATCAGCGATCGCCGATATATCGCCATATCGGTAAAAAATGATTGGTTTCAGTAGAACAAATCCCGGATATCGATTGATATCGTCGATATTTCGCCGATATCTCTATATATGAATGCTATTATTCATGGAAGATTGATTCAACACCTAGTGTTAAAACACATTTATCTAGCTACACCTAGTATTAAAACACACAGTGGTTTATATATATTTTGTTTCGGGTCGGGGGTGCTGCCCCCGCACCCCCGCAAGGGGGGGCCAACCTGGGCCCCCCCTAGCCCCCCAGGCTCGCTGACCGGGCAACGATACCTTCGTACTGGTAGGGTATGGTACAACAGGAGGGTGCATACAATGAATCTTCAACTTGGTGTATGTTTACAAGTTATTCATGTGGTAAGACTTGAATGAAATCGATTTCCAATATCTATAAGTCAAAATGATCGATATATGCGATATGGGTTTCATAGATTGATCGATTTATGTGGTCTAAGAGTATATTTGTAAGCTATTTAGTGATCTAAGAACTTGGATGAACTCCATTTTCAATATATATATATAGGTTAACAACTAACAATACCAGCGCTGTTTCGATATGATCAATATGTGCAATATAAGGATCATAGTCTTCACAAATGATCTATATGTGTCATCTAAGTGTATATTTGTAAGTTATTTAATGTTATAAGAACTTGAATGGAATCCATTTCCAATGTCTAAAGGTCAGGAATAAACATCAACAGGGATATGTTTGATATGATGATCGATATGTGTGATATATGGTCTATAAATGACCGATATGTGTGATATAAGTGTGTATTTGTGTGTTATTTGTTGTTCTAATATCTTGGATGATCTTAATTTCTGAAAAAATGCCAAAAAAATGACATTTTTGAGCTATTTTCGACATTTCCACCAATATCGTCGATATATCCCGATATATCCATTTCCGGACGGACCGAAACGATATCGATATCGATACGGCCTTCCATGGTTGTGAGGACCAGGGGATCTTCGATGAAGAATCTCTCATGGAATGTACGGGGTCTGGGTGACCCAGAAAAAAAGCGTATCATGGGCTCGAGATTCACCGAGTGGGGTTATGTTGTGGTCCTCCTCCAAGAAACTAACCTGGACACTTCTCCGATGTGTTTTGGCGTTCTTTTGCTGCGGGGGCTCTATTCGATTTCAGCTCGATTGGAGCTGATGGTTCTGAGGGGGGCATGCTGGTGGCTTGGAAGGCCTCGGCACTGGTACTTAGGGATGAGATGAAGATGACTCATGTTCTCACGGTGCTCCTAGAGTGCCTCGGGTCGGGCTCCCTCCTTGCTCTCTCGTGTGTTTATGGGCCTTGCCAGCCGGCGGCGCGACCTCAACTGTGGGCGGATTTGCGGGAATCTAGAGCGGCACTCCCCGACTGCCCTTGGCTCAGTGGTTCAATGTTACTTTGCTCTCCTTGGGTAGGCCGAGGCTTCAGGTAGGGCAAGATCCGGGCTCTATGGACTTTGCGGAGGTGGTTGACTCTCTTGAGTTGGAGGTAATGGATGCGGCGGGCACCAAATTCACCTGGAGAAGCTCTGGCTCGCGATCCCGCCTCGACAGTTTTTTGGCTTCGTCGGAGCTCTTAGAACGTTTCCCTCTTTCCTTTCCTGTTGCGAAGCCCAGGACGCGTTCGGACCACACTCCGATCCTTTGGGATCGGGTGAGGTCGTGCCCCCAGGGGTTCTTCAGATACGAGAGAGCTTGGCTGTTGGAGGGCTCTTTCAAGGACATGGCGGCTTCCCACTGGTCCTCGGTTCCTACTGCTGGTTCTACCGTCTCCAGATTTGTTCAGAAGCTGACCTCTTTGCGGAAACAGCTATGCGTCTTTAAGAGGGAGTCGAGGGAGGCTCGTCGCACGGTCAGGGCTGCGACTGAAGAGGTGGTCTACGGTCTTGACGCGGTGAAGGACGACCGGGCCCTGTCTGAGGCGGAGCTTCTTATGTGGGCGAAAGCTCAAAGCAAGATAGCTGAGGAGGATAAGAAAAGAGTGATTGAGTGGAGGCAGAGATCCAGGCATGTCTGGCTCAAGGAAGGGGACGCGAACACTGCCTTCTTTCCCAGAGTGGCCAGCGGAAGACGCCGTGGTAATGCCATCAAGTCAATGATTGTTGGCGGGGTTAGAGTGGATGGCGACAGTGAACTTGGAAGGACCATTGCGAACCACTTCATCGACTTCTCCTCCAGAGTTCTCGGCAGGCACTGGAGATGGACTGGATTAGGTGCAAGGCAACTGTCGGCCGCGCACGCCACTAGCTTGATTCATGCGGTGACCATGGAGGAGCTGCAGGTTGCTGTTTGGAGTCTTAACGGGGATGGCGCGCCTGGGCCAGATGGGTTCCCGGTCTCTTTCTACAGGGACTTCTGCGATCTGTTGGGCTCAGAGGTGCTTGATGTCGTCTTGGAGTGCTGTCGTTGCAATGCAGGTTTTGGTCGTATTAATAAGGCTCTGATTGTACTTCTTCCAAAGGAGGAGGGAGCGGACATAATCGAGAATTTTAGGCCAATTGCGTTGTCCAACGTCTTGTACTTGATTGTGGCAAAGGTTTTCGCTATCAGATTGAGCATGGTGCTTGAACACATTATCTCCCCTTTCTACACTGCCTTCGTCCCCGGGAGATAGATCGCAGACTGCTTGGTCATGGCATCTGAAATTATTGTGGACTGAAAGAGACAGGAGAATAAAGCTCTGCTCTGGAAGATCGATTTTACAAAGGCTTACGATACACTAGACTAGCATTTTCTATGGACGGCGTTGCATAGAAGGGGATTCCCAGAGCTCTGGATTTCTTGGGTGAAACGGTGCGTGACTACGACGTCGATGTCGGTCCTAGTCAATGGACGCCCAGAGGGAGGCTTCTTTCAGCCGCAGAGGGGCGTTAGGCAGGGATGCCCCGTTGCCCTGTTTCTCTTCACCATTGCGTCATATGTGCTCGCGTGTATAGTTACTAGGGTCCAAGATAGTGGGATCACTTGTGGGAATTCACGGAATGGCTTACGGATCCCTCTGCTCCAATATGCAGATGACACCATCTTATTCATTGAAGGGGGCAGTGACGAGGCCAGTGGCATGGCGACAGTGCTCGAGCTCTTTGGCGAGATGTCTGGGTTGGCCCTGAACACCAGCAAGTCTAGTATGGTTCCATTTGATCTGACTGACGAGGAGGCGACTCTTTGCGGAGGCGTGCTGGGAACGGCTTGTGCTCTTTCCCCATCCGCTACCTGGGGATTCCCCTGACCACTGGCAGGTCAAAGCTGGCTGACTGGCTTCCTCTCGTGGAGAAGCTTGAGGGGAGACTCGCTAGGTGAAAGTCCTCCATCCTGTCTAAGGGAGGACGTTTGGTTCTCCTGAAGGCGGTTATTTCAGCCATGCTGATATACTTTGTTTCTATGAGACTCATGCCGGTAAGGATCAAAAATAGATTGGAGGGGCTGATGCGTCATTTCCTTTGGTCCAAGAGCGGACAGGAGGCTCGCGGTATTCACCTAGTCGATTGGGAGACCATCACCCTTCCGAAGAGTGAGGGGGGTCTCGGGGTGAGGCGTCTTGATGTGTTGAATGAAGCTCTATGGCTGAAGTAGGTGGGCTGAATCTGGGGATGCACGGAGGATCTTTGCACTGCGCTTATTCGTCAGATTTACAGTATATCTGCGTTGGGGCCGGAGAGTACCGGCCGGGGGCTGCGGCCTTCGCCTTTTTGGAAGGGGTTATTGTCGGTCATCCCCCGACTTCGGACTTTATTCAGACCGGTTCTGGGGAACAGGGATGCCTTTGCTTTCTGGAAGGACGACTGGACTGATGGAGGTGTTCTGTGTGACCGTTTCCCCCCGCTTGTTTGCCTTGGCCGCAGATTAGGCGGTGCGCGTGGCGTCCTGCTGGTCTGATGAGAACTGTATGCCTCTCTTTCGATCCAACCTCTCAGATCCTCGTTTGAAGAACTTCTCCTCCTCCTTGACTCGCTGCGCATTTTTGGCCGTCCCTCGGAGGAGTGGGACCACTGGGTGTGGCGGGGGAATGGTTTCTCTGTCAGTAAAGCTTATAGAGTGATTTGTCGGCCTCCTCCTTCGCATTCGTCAGAGATTGCGAGGGACTGTGGTTTCTTCTGGGGCCTTGGCCTCCCAGAGAGAATCAGCTTCTTTTTATGGCTGTTTAGGAGAATGAGGTTGATGACGCATGACCGCTGTGCTTGTTTGCTTGGGGCAGTGTCTGACAGGTGTCTTCTGTGTGGGAGCATCATTGAGACTGTGGAGCATCTCTTCTTCTCGTGCCAGGTGTCGACATCTATCTGGGCCGGCTCGGATCTTGACTGGGTTAATACATGGAGCCTCTCTTCTTTCTGCGAGTCGCTGGTGTCGGCCAGACATCGTCCTAGACGTATCTTGCTTCGCCTGGTGGCCATCGTATGGGCCATCTGGTTGTCCAGGAACGCACTGTTGTTCTCTAGTCAAAGGTTTTATAAGGAAAATATATGTATTCATGTGTCGGGTTTGTTAGACTCGTGGCTTTCTTAGCCGCCCTCTTGTACTTTTACTTTTAATTTTTTAATGCATTCTTGGGGCGGACACCTTTGAGTGTTTCCCCCTTGCCTTGATTTTAAAAAATCAAGGTCCCATCGAGTTCCTAGAACCCCAACATCTCAGGCAGTCGGCAATCCTAATTTCCAGGTCGGCATTCGCAGGCCCTCTTCTTCGTGGCTTTGGATTCATCAAGCAAGTGGTGCAAGAAGATCTTCAGGTCTTATGCGATCCGAATATGCTCCAAGAAGTCTTCAGGCCTTATACGATCTGAATATGCTCCTAGATCTGCGCTCAGAGCTTATCTTACAGACACACGAAGATGGGTTCACCCTTGGAACCCAACTATCGTAGATCAAGGAAACATATCAACCCCGACTGCAGCCCCCGCCATTTGCAACAAGCAACACTAGTAGAAACTCCGCCCTTCTACCACACCCTAGGAAAAAAAGGGGAGAAGCATAGGAGACAAATCGTCATCGACTGCCAGAGAGTTCCTAGTTCCGGGCTATTGAGATCATTGTATATCTTTGGTGTTATTTTCTATTTCTTTTTCTTCAAGTACTTCTCATGCAATTTACCCAAGGGCTTTTCTCTTATATAAGAGAGCCCTGGGTCTTATGAATATCAAGCAATTTTGTTTCCACCAACATGGTATCGGAGCAACGGTCCTAGACCGGGGTTCCCGTATCCCACTAACCCTAACCCTACTCGTCCCCTCCTTTCCCCCTATCCCCCGGCGCCACCGACAACCCCATCCCCTACCCTCCAGCTCCACCTGACCTCCGGCGGCCCCACGCAACCGCCCCTCACGTGCGGCACCCCCTGCTCCGCGTAAGCCCCACGCACGACGGCCTGCACGCAACATCCCCACGCGCGACGGCTTCTTCTCGCCGCCCAATGGCTGCTTAGGTGCAGCTTGCCTCCAAGCAGCGTCGCCGGTGGTGGCTACGCACCTTTAAACGCAGTTTTGCCATCGACTCACTCCCATCTTTGCAGATTGGCTGCAGTTTGACCGTTTTAAAAGGTCGACATTGTCTGACTTTGTTCGGTTTTCGTGATTTTCACCATCTAAATCATGAATTCGGACTCTAGGGTACACCAACAAGTGACTAGGATGGTTGTATGAGTCTACAAATGCAATCAATCCTCCATATGATTGTGTAGACTCAATCAGAGCGGTCTACCCCTCAGTTTTGTTCTGGATTTCAACATTCGTCATGTCAGAGAACAAGGGTGATGTTTTTTCATTGTTCGGTGTCTTCAAGGGTCCGGCTCCCATCGTGAAGATGGATGGGACCAACTATGAGTTGTTGTTCATGCAGTTTCGCACCCTTATGCAGTGCCATAATAAGGATCACATTCTGACGGATTCAGAGCTGACGGACAAAACCGGGGCTAATGTTTCGTGGAAGCAAGATGATGCCTATGCTCGCATTTGGCTCTCTGGTACACTCACTACTGAGATTGTCAATGATATTGTCAATCAACCTACATCAAAGGCTATATGGGACATTTTAGCCGACACATACGGGCAGGCAATGAGTGAAAGCAAGATTCTCCAGTTGCTGTATGATATATTTTCGACTAAGAAGAATGGTAGTCCTCTTCATGCACACTTCTCGCACCTTAGAGGCATGTTTGAGCGTCTGCAAAGCTTCATGCATATTACTACTAGTACTGAGCAACAACAAGCATATTAAAATGCCACCATGACATGAGTCTTTCTGTCCTTGCTCGACTCTCAGTACGATGCAGCACATACTCAACTACTTAGTGGAGAGATGATACCTCCAATGGAGGAGGTTTATAAAAGACTGAGCAGGGTCGCTACTTCATCTACTACAATGTCTCAGACTCCTTCTGCCATGGTATTTTCTCGTGGCAGAGGGGGTACTTCGCAGTTTCGAGGCCGAGGACCAATGGTCGAGGAGGTGGACGTCAGTGTGGCACATTGCCACCGTCCAGGTCATTCTGAGGATACATACTATCAGAAGCATGTCTATCCCGCATTTGCCCGTGTAGCTGAGTAGACTGAGCCTACTACTCCTGCTCCTGCTCATGATGTATAATTTGATGATATTGTTTCCAGGCTGAGAGATATGTTGACTGCTCTTACCACTTCGACTGCAAGATCTTCAGATGTCGCACATGATGCCAGAGCCTCTTCGAGTTCGTTAGGTATTGCTTTTGCACTTACCAGTAGTAACAGTTCAGATTTGTCCGATTGGATCATGAACTCTGGAGCAGCTCATCATGTGTGGAGATTGAGCACAGTTTAGTTCTTATAGGTCTATTCCTCCTAGTAGATCAGTTGTGATTGCTAATGGGGATCATCTACCTATTGTTGGTCAGGAGGAGATTGTTCTATCTCCCTCGATGCGTCTACATAATGTTTTACATGCTCAAACATTTCAGATGAATCTTTTGTCTATTAGATAGATTACAAAAGATTTGCATTATCGTGCCATATTTGATCCATCCTCTCTTGTGTTTCAGGACATACTCACGGGAAGTGTTATTGGATGTGACCGTGAACAGAGAGGGCTTTATAAACTTCTTCAGCCTCCGTGTACTGGTACTGCTATTATCCCTTCTGGATTTTTTCTCCTTTCATGTGGCATCTTTGATTTGGGTACCTTCCTTTGCAGAAGATGTGTCGTGTTCTCCCACAGATCTCTACTCGTACTACCTTGGAGTGTGAGGCGTGTCTGCCTGGGAAGCACCATCGTTCCTCTTTTCCGAGTCGTCAAAGTCGTCACAGTAGTTATCTGTTTGAGTTGCTTCATTTTGACATATGGGTCCTAGTCATGTTCCCGATCATCAGGGACATCAGTTCTATATGGTTGCTGTGGATGATTTATCTAGATTATCTTGAATTTTTCTGTTAAAGAATAAGTCTGATGCTGGTCATGTTACTAAATCTTTTCTTATTGGGATCAAGAACATTTTTTCTGCTAATGTGAAATTTATTCGCATTGACAATGCCTTGGAGTTTTCTACTTTACATTTATCTTCCTTTCTCATTTCCATTGGTGTTGTTCATCAGACCTTGTGTGCTTACACTTCCCAGCAGAATGGTGTTGCTGAGCACAAACACCGTCATCTTTTGGATGTCACGAGGACTCTTTTAATTCATAGTCGAGCTCCTCATTCATTTTGGGGTGATACGGTTCTCACTGCCTGTTACTTAGTGAACCGTATGCCATCTACTATCATTGGAGAAAAAGTTCCCTTCTCGATCGCGTTTCCCGAGGACCTATTCTCCCTTACTCCCAGGGTATTTGGATCTGTGGCTTTTGTTGGAGTATTTGTTATGTGCGCCTATTGTGTTGCAGGAGGGTAAACGGATCCCTCTAGGATCCATTTTCCCCATCCAGTTGTTTAGTCCCACATTGTCCAGTGGTGGGACTCGGAGACTCTGTGGAGGCTATATAAGGAGCCCCAGACCTCCTGTATCAAATGAGAAAAAGTAATGAAGCACATGCCCCTTTGAGGGCTTCTCCCGTGGTTTCATCCCGCTCCTCACGGAGTAGGGTTCCACGTAAAATATTCTTGTTCTTCCAGTTTATCATTCTTGTTTTATGCTCTGTTTATCATTCGCTTCCGCTTCCTATTTTCTAACATGGTATCAGAGCGGGTCGATTCTCGAGGAGTTTTATGTTCATTATTTATTCATTCAAGATTCGAGTTCTTCATATTTTGTTTGAAGATCGATACATGTTTTGGTTCGAATTCATCTATTGTTCAAGCAATTTGAGATATGTACTCTAGGGTTTTCAAAACCTTAATTTTCCAACTGCGGCAATCAACAAATTCATGGGCTGCCATCTCCGTGCATCTCGAGCGCCAGGAGGCTTTACGGCTAGGGTTTCGAGATCCCAGGCATCGAACGAAACCATCCTGATGCCCAAGCCAAAGGACTCCAGCACAGGAGACAGATCTCACGCCCTTCCTCTACTAGTCGCAGATCGCACTGCCGATGTGCACAGGCTATGTGCACCACAGTAGGCAACAAGCCCTGCTGCCTCATAACCCAGATGAAAGCGGCCGCACTCCAGGCAGCCTCTCTCCAGCGAGCACCCTCCGTCTCCCTCGACCATCTCGGCGACGCTCGCGACTCGGTCGGTGGCATCAACTCCTCCGCAGCCCCCTCCTATCGTGCAAGTGGTCCAATGCCTCCAAGCAGTCCAGTGGCGCATCGCAACTCCTGGCGATGGCAACCTCTTCCTCCTGGCGGCGATGGCAGCTACCTCCATGCGCACAGGCTGCGCGCAACTCCGCTACGGTAAGATCCCTCATCGGGCTGCTCCAGGCGACAATCCCCCAACCTGCGCCTCACGCAGCCCCGACAAACCGTGGCACGCAATCCCCCAGGCGCAGAGCCCTTAAGCTTCCCGATCGGTGGCGAGCCCCTCCTCTGCACGAGGCGGGAGATTCCTCCATCCAAGCTTCTCCAGCGGCAAGACCCCAAAGGGTGGCGATGAAAGATATGAGAGGGTTCCCATCGTGGGAATCCTACTTTTGGCGAGAAAGGAAACAGAGGCCCGACGGATCCTGTTTATTTAAAAAATATTATATATGCTGTTATTGTAAGCCCAAGTGGGCCAGGCATGTTTTAAAAAATGAGGGCCTGATTGAAAAAAGGAGGCTGAAGTTTGTGTAAAAAAAGAAAGAAAGAAAGAAAAGTGGCACACACAAAGAAAAGTCGTGCGGAAAATATTAAAAAAAAGAAAAGCCGAAAAAAGAGAAGTTAAAACGGCTTATTAAAAATGTTAAAAAAAAGAGAAGAAATTTTTGAGAAAAAAAAAGCCGGAAAAAAATGGGAGTTCGGCTTATTGATTTCATATCATTTTTCCCAATTTCTTTGTCTTCTCCCAATATGGTCGATGTCCTCATTCCGACCAGTATGGGAGAAAGGGGGAGTATATGTAGAGTCACAGGTCTATTCAGATGTTCCAGATTCAGATTCTCCAGATTTGCATACCAGCCATATGTTCAGACTCTACAGTTCAGTTGATTTCAGACTCGACGTCAGATTCCGAGTCTCCAGTTTCAGACACGCACGAGTATGCGGTCTTCTTTTCAGATGAGCACATGTTTGTCATCTTTTGTAGTGGTCCCCATCTTTTCTTGTTGTTAGGCCAGAGTTTTCATGTGAGCGATAGGTACTCCAGAGTAGAGCACCATTCTCTGAGCCAGATGGGAGAGACCCAGTTCTCCGACGAGGAGACTCCAGGTGCAGTTTTAGACTCGATGGTCAGATTTCGAGTCTTCAGTTGACTCACACTCTAGCCCGTTCGTCCTCCTCACCTGCACGACATGAGAAGCAACATCCTCGACAGCAGCAGTTGTGCGCGTTGGGGTGATATTGTCTGTAGTGTCCTGTATTATTGAGTTGAGTCTCTTTCTGTTTGTCTAAGCTGAGCATTGCATGCTCCAGCTTGAGGAGTGTTGGAGTATTTGTTATGTGCGCCTATTGTGTTGTAGGAGCGTAAATGGATACCTCCAAGATCCATTTACCCCATCCAGTTGTTAAGTCTTACATTGTCCAATGGTAGGACTTGGAGGCTCTATGGAGGCATATAAGGAGCCCCAGACCTCTTGTATCAGATGAGAAAAAGTAATGAAGCACTTGCCCCTTCGAGGGCTTCTCCCGTGGTTTCATCCCGCTCCTCACGGAGTAGGGTTCCACGTAAAATATTCTTGTTATTCTAGTTTATCATTCTTGTTTTATGCTCTGTTTATCATTCGCTTCCGCTTCCTATTTTCTAACATCTTTTGTCGACAATTTTACTCCAGGTCGTGACAAGCTCTCCGTTAGAGCTGTCAAATGTGTGTTCATTGGTTATTCTCGTACCCAAAAAGGGTATAAATGTTTTGATCCCTTTGAGCGAAAATACTATGTTAGTGCTGATGTCACATTTTTGAGTCTATTATGTATTTTTCTCCAACAGGTGACATGTTATCGAATGCTGACTCTGGTGAGGATATCTTTGTTCCTTCACCCCCATTATCTTCACCACCACCCACTCATGTTGAGTCTCAGTCTCCTCCACCTCCACCGCCTCCATCGCCTCCACCACCTCCACCTCTATCAATCTTGACACAATTCCTACCTCAGTTTTACATTCGTAGGTCTTCTACTCGCCCCTCTGTTCCTGTGCCTTCCCCGTCATCTAGCACGCCTCAGATATGCGATGAACACATTGTTTCTACTGATGGCACTGATTCTATGCTTGATCCACAGGATAATACACAGGAGGTGCTGGTACCTGAGAACAAAGAGGTTGATGACTTTGATGTACCTATCGCCTTGAGGAAACTGCATCGTAAATGTACCACATATCCTCTAGCTGCACATTTTTCTGTGGACCTTCTTTCAGACGAGTTCTGGAGGTTTATTATGGGCCTCTCAGCTGTTACTATTCCACGAACATATCAAGAGGCCATACAGGATAACAGTTGGTGACATGCCTTGGAGGAGGAGATGACCGCTTTGCTGTCTCGTGGTTCCTGGAGTGTTGTTTCTGCTCCTCCAGGTGCATCGATTGTGGGGTGCAAATGGATCTTTACGGTGAAGCACCGAGCTGATGGTAGTGTGGATCACTACAAGGCACAACTTGTAGTGTGTGGATTCACCCAGACTTATGGGGTGGATTATCAGAATACCTTCTCTCCAGTGGTCAGACACTCGACATTGCACATTCTCCTATTAGTTGCTGTTTCACGAGAATGGCCTCTTTACCAGCTTGATGTGAAGAATACGTTTCTATTTGGCGATTTACAGGAGGAGGTTTATATGTAGCAACCATCAGGTTTTCTACTGAGGGGGAGTCTCAGAAGGTGTAGGCTACATAAGGCGATTTACGGCCTGAAACAGAGTCCGAGAGCTTGGTACCAGAAGCTTTCAGAGTTGATAGAGCATCATGGATTTGCTCGGTCCACTGCGGATCACTCACTTTTTGTTCAGAGGATACAGAGAGGTACTGTTGTTATCCTTGTCTATGTTGATATTATTGTCACTGGTGATGATGAACAAGGCATTTAGGCAGTCAAGGAGTTCTTAGGTCAACAGTTTGTGACCAATGATCTTGGCAATCTCAGACACTTCCTTGGATTAGAATTCATCGGGAACCATTATGGTCATGTGATGACTAAATGGAAATTTGTTACTGATCTTCTATTAGAGACATGTATGACTGGGTGCGAGCCTGCTACTACTCCTATGGATCTGAGTATGAGATTATATTATGATGATACTGAGGAGATAGATAAGAGGAGATACATAGAGCTGGTTGGGAAGCTCATATATGCTACCATCACCAGGTCAGATATATGCTTTGTTGTTAGCAAGGCGATTCAGTTCATGGAGCAGCCAGGAAGGTTCATATGGATGCTATTTATATGGTTTTGAGATATCTGAAGCCTTCACCAGGTACTGGTCTTTTATTTAGTAGAGGCACGTCTCTTGACGTCACTGCATGTACAGACACATAATATACATGATGCCTTGGGGACAGGAAGTCCACTTCTGGGTTTGCTATTTTTTTTTGCAGATCACTTGTGTCATAGAAAAGTAAGAAACATACAGTGGTTGCTAGATCTAGTGCAGAGTCCAAGTACAGGGCCATGGCTCAGGGATGCACAGAGATGATGTGGGTCCGGACAATTCTGAATGATCTTCCAGTTGATGTACCTCTTCCTATGCAGCTTCTATGTAACAATCAGGCTCAATGCTCCATGTGCCATGTGACTGTAACGTGACCATCCCCTCCATGGCAAGACGCCACTGACTATCTTGTATCACCTCCTGATATGTACGCGGTATCTCCATGGCTGACAATCCGACGACAAACCTCCTGAAATCCTTGGAGTCACTCCAAAGAAACATGGGCTGCAAGAGGATAGATAGCACGAGTACGTATCCGCTTCCGTAGAGCAATAGGCACATCAAGATCACAAACTCATATTGTAACTGACGAGCGGCGGAGATCAGATCTGAGGGAGATCGAAGGGCTGCGATGCACGGCGGGCTGAGCGGTTGAGATGGAGGGATGGAGTGCGTCATCCAAGGGTGCAACAAGCGCCACGTGGCGCGCTGAGGAAGAGGCGCGAACGAGCGATTGAGATGAGGAGGGGGACTTGATCTGATGGTTGAGGGAAAAGGCGTACGTGGAGGCGGTTTGGCCGTTGGATCTGGGAGGCCATCCAACGGCTGAGAGGTGCGGCGGCCTGGGCAAGGGGAGCGGGCCGCGTGGCGCAACCAGAGGGCGCCACGTGGCCTGCTGTGGTTGGCTGGACAAAGAAATAAGCGTAGAGAGAAGAGGGGGCCGAATTTGGAAAAACTCAAAACATGAAAGTTGTAGATCTCGATGAGATCTACAAGTTTCATGTTGACCAAAGACGGATATGAGGTCAAATATGATACATAAATACAAAGATACAAATATACATACATGTAGTATACAAAGAGGCCCAAAAACCCAACTTTCTCATACGAGCTCCAAATTGGATGAAATTAGTCTTGTTTTAAAGGTCTTTTAGTGTGTATTATTCTGAAAGTGAGTAGACCTATTTTGGAGTTAGTATGAGGGATCTATGGGTATTTTATGGTCCAGGGGTTCTAGGGCTTTATTGGCTATTTTACAAGGGGGATTTCTGGCTTTCTTCCCTATATTATTAACTAAGGAGTACATATTATAAGGAAGAGGTTATTTTGATAAGGGAACATTTTACAAGGGATTTTGGCTTCTTATTTAAAAAGCAAATGGATTGCTAAAATGCATGTTTTATGTATGCATGCATGAATGCTATTTATGCATTATAAAGGGAAATATGCCTCTATTTACTCGGGAACAAGGCTCTATTTTTAACTTTTAGAGTGATGAATCACAGATTCATCAAGCATGCATTGCTTAACTTGGACAAATAGAAAGAAATCACTCATATAATAGAAGACACTACGAACAATATCAACTCAACGCATACTCTACCAGTTGCCTGCTGAGGATGTTGCTTCTTATGTCATGCTGGTAAGGAGGAACCGAATGATTTGAACTGGGTCTCCTCGTCGGAGAACGTGTTCTTTGTATTGCATCTGTCATAGTCACTGAAATCGGAACGAGTCTTCACATGGAGAACTCTGACCTGCAACTGTTCCATCTCTTTAAAGTTTAAAGGACCAAACTAAAAAGTCGTCGAAACATCCTCGTTGAAGTCCACGGTCATTGGAGAAAGGAATATGAAAGTATCCTCGTCAGAGAACTAAGTCTCTTCCATACTGGTTCAGAGAATGGGAACTCTACTCTGGATTCCCTGTGAAACCACATGAAAAACCTAAGCCCACAAGGGTTCAGAGAATGGGATCTTTACTTTGGAGTCCCTATTGTCCACATGAAAACCACGAGCTGACCAGACAATGAATGCGCACATGTGTGCCTTCAACTGTAGACTTTAAGCCAGTTTGTAGAATCCGAATATGACAACTAGTACGAAGAGTCTGAATCTGAATGCCCTACATAAGGCAAGTTCCTTGGTAATGTCCTTGGATTTCTTGGTAGTGCCAAATATTTTTTACTTGAATTTGGATAGTGTAGTATTATTGCATGTATGAAATGCGACATTCATATCGCATTCGGAAAATGTGACATTCTTTATCTCGGACTTCAGAAAAAAATAAAAAATTGGATGTCGCATTCGGAACATGTGACATCTATATTGTTCAATTTGGATGTCGCATTATCCAAAAGCGACATCGTTTTTTTTAGTTCAAACTTTGCAATCCTATAGATATAGGATTTTTCGAATGCGTTATAAATGTTGCATTTCAAACATGTGATATTACTGCACTGTTAAGTGAAAAATATTTTGCATTACTCATGGATTTATGTAATATTGGGTCATTATTAAGGAATTTGCCTCTGCTCTATATATACTCCCCCTTTCTCCCATACTAGTCGGAATAGATGACATCGACTAATTAGGGAGAAACATGAAGATAGAGAAACAAAAAACCAACTAAGTCATCTCAATTTTTTGACTTTTTTTTCCCCAAATCAATGTTTTTTTGTGTACGACTTTTCCTTTTTTTGTTGCTCGCCTTTTTTTTAAAAAAAAATCTTATTTTCAAACAACTTGCGACGTGATTGGGCCCAAAATAAGTTCCCCTTTTTTGAAACATGGCCCAAGTAGGGCCCAAATTTGACCCAAAAATGCCCCCTTGGTGTCTACTTTTTTTATAAAGACTGAATGGACCGAAATACCCCCTTTTGTCTCCTTTTTTTAATCTGTAGCAACATGGGCCCACTGGACACTAAGGGCATGTTTGGTAACTTGGTTGGGTCGGGGTATCCTCCAATGAATAGTAGGAAAGGAATTGTACAATCCATACAACTAATTCCAACCCAAGAATGCAGGGATAGAGCAGGGGGTATGCTAGGTTACCCTAGAATAATCTGGCAACCAAACAGACCCTAAATGGGAACCATCCCTATTTAGGGTTCCCACGATAGGAACCCAAACTCTCAATTGATGCCGCCTGGATGGGGCTCTTCCCAAATCGACGCCGCCTGGATGTAGAGGAGTTAAGGATGGAAGCTTGTCGCTCCTTATGGAGGTGAGACATTGCTCGCGTGGTGAGGAAATGATCTTGCACGGGACCTGAAAGGGCTTCGGACATCGCACGAAGGTGCTGGAATGCCAGTTGGCGAGGTGGGATTCGTTTGCTATTGCCTTGCCTAGAACGGAGAAGGAGGCGACACAATAAGGGTTAGTTTCCAGCTACTTGATGCTGCCTCCAGGGAACTTTTTGTGGGGGGCGCAAGAGGATGTTGCCCGTGTTGGTGGAAATAAAATTGCTTGATATTCATAAGACCCTGGGGCTCTCTTATATAGAAGAAAAGCCCTTGGGGAATTGCATGAGAAGTATATGAAAAAAAAGAGAGAAAATAACACCAAAGATATATAATAATCTCAACACTCCCCCTCAAGCTGGAGCATGTATGTCTATCATGCTCAGCTTGGAACATCTTTGGAAAGGGCCTCTAGTAAGCGCATTGCTAAATATATCAGCAGTCTGATCTCCAGTAGAAACATGAGAGGTAGATATGATGCCCTTCTTGATCATATCTCTGATAAAGTGGCAATCCACTTATATATGCTTCGTACGTTCATGGAATGCAGGATTATTTGCAATAAAAAGTGATGCCAGATCCTTCTCTCTGTTGCAGTGATACAAGACTGGCCCTTATATCAACTTGATATGAATAATGCATTTCTCTATGGTGACTTACAAGAGGAAGTCTACATACAACAATCACTTGAGTTCACTGTTGATGGGGAGTGTCAGAAGTTTTGTAGATTTCACAAGGCGATTTATGGCCTTAATCAGAGTGCAAGAGCATGATTCCAGAAGCTCTCGGATTTGATAGAGTAGCAGGGTTTATGAGATCGACTACAGATAATTGACTTTTTGTTCAATGGTCTCAGAGTATTACAATTGTCATACTTGTTTATGTTGATATCATTGTTACATGGGATGGTGAGCATGACATCCAGGCTGCTAAGGATTCCCTTGGTCATCAATTTGTAACCAAAGACCTCGGCAATCTACATTACTTCCTTGGACTGGAGTTTTCCAGGAACCAACGAGGTTTTGCGATGGCCCAGAAGAAGTACATTACATATCTTCTTTCTGAGATGGACATGGCAGATTGCAGGCATGCCACTACTCCCATGGACTCGAGCATGAAGCTATACGATGATGACACTGACGAGGTAGACAAGAGGAGATACAAGGAGCTTGTTGGGAAGCTCCTCTATGTGACCATCACCATGCCAGATATATCCTTTGCATTAAGCAAAGTGAGTCGGTTCATGGAGCAACCTAGACATGCACATATGGATGCATTCCATATGATTCTGAAATATCTGAAGGCCTCACTTAGTATTGGTCTTCTATTTAGCAAAAGTACATCCCTTGCTTTTACAACTTGTGCAGATGCAGATCATGCAGGATGCCCCAAAGACAAGAAGTCTACCTTTGACTTTGATGTGTTCATAGGGAGTTCCTTGGTGTCATGGAAGAACAAGAAGCAGACAGTGGTGATCAGATCCAATGCAGAATCAGAATACAGAGTCATGGCACATGCTATCACAGAGCAAGAAGCAAACCCTTGCTACTCTACATCGACCACTTCCTCTTGGTCATCACAAGACCTCGCTGAGTTATTATATTTACATTCATGTTTGCAACCCTTAGGGTTTCGTAATCATTCGGGAGTGTTAGAATACTTCGATGATTTATTCCATAGAGCCCTCGGGTCTCTTATATAGGGAGAGAGCCCTTGGGTAAATTACATGAGAGGTACATGAAGAAACTGAAATATAACAAAAGACACAAAGACGAACAACTATCTCTACACTCCCCCTCAAGATGGAGCATAGATATCTATCATGCTCAGCTTGGAAGAACATCTCTGGAAAGGTCCTCTGAGCAATGGCTTAGTGAATATGTCCGCTGTCTGGTCCTCTGAACTGACGTGAGACGTGGAGATGAAGCCCTTCTGAATCATGTCCCTAGTGTAATGACAATCCACCTCTATGTGTTTTGTTCTCTCATGGAAGGCTGGATTGTTGGCGATGAATAATGCTGCCTGATTGTCACATTGCAGGTTCATAGGCAAGGGAACATCAACATTCAGATCTTCTAAGACTGCTTTAACCCACATCATTTCTGTGCTTGCCTGTGCCATGGCTCTGTACTCGGATTCGGCACTGGATCTCGCCACAACGGTCTGCTTCTTGCTTTTCCAAGAGACTAAAGAGCTTCCTATGAAGATAGCAAATCCAGAAGTAGACTTACGATCTCGTGGACATCCTGCATAATCTGCATCTGCACAGGCGGAAATAGACAGATCTGTACCTTTCTTGAATAGCAACCCTGTGCCTGGGGAAGACTTCAGATATCTCAGTATCATGTACAAGGCATCCATGTGTACTTGCCTCGGCTGCTCCATGAATTGACTCACCCGGTTTACTGCAAGGGCAATATCCGGTCGAGTTATAGTGATGTATAAGAGCTTACCCACCATTTCTCTGTACCTTCTCTTGTCCACCTCCTCGGTATCATCATCGTACAGCTTCATACTCGGGTCCATAGGTGTACTTGAAGGTCTGCATCCAGTCATTCCTGTTTCAACTAGCAAGTCTGTGACATATTTTCTTTGAGTCATCACCATTCCTTGTGCATTTCTTGCAAATTCTATCCCCAGAAAATACCGTATTGTGCCTAGATCCTTTGTAATGAACTGGCTGCCCAACATAGACTTGGTTATCTCAACCCCCTGTGCATCATCTCCAGTAACCAATATGTCATCAACATATACCATAACAACGATGGTACCTCTAGGGGTCTTCCGGACGAACAATGAGTGGTCCGCATTTGATCTTCTGAACCCCTGTCGTTCAATAAGCTGGGAGAGCTTTTGGAACCATGCTCGAGGACTCTGTTTAAGGCCATAGATAGCCTTATGAAGTCTGCACACCTTCTGAGTCTCCCCCTCAGCAGCAAACCCGGGTGGCTGCTGCATGTAGACTTCTTCCTGGAGATCACCATACAAGAAAGCATTCTTAACATCAAGCTGGAATATGGTCCAGTCACGTACCACTGCAACCGATAGAAGGATGCGAAGTGTAGAGTGCCTCGCCACAGGTGAAAAAGTGTCTAAATAATCTACCCCATATGTCTGTGTAAACCCTCTTGCTACGAGCCTGGCCTTGTATCTATCAAGACGACCATCTGCATGATATTTGACCGTAAATATTCACTTGCAACTCACCACAGATGCACCTGGAGGAATAGGGACAAGAGACCAAGTCCCTCTCGATTGCAAGGCACGCATCTCCTCTTCCATTGCTAGACGCCAACATTCAGTCTTCATGGCATCCTGATAAGTCCGTGGAATCTCCACAGACGATACAGCAGCGACAAACTTCTGGAAATCCCCAGTGAGACGATGAAAGGAGACATGAGAGGCCAGGGGATATGAGGCACACTGTCTTCGCTGCTTCCTATGAGCAATAGGCCGGTCCAAGTCATCCAAAACAGTGCTGACTGGTTGATCCTCCTCCTGTGGTAAAAGTTCCTGCACAGGTGCATTATTTAACCCATCATCAGTGTTAACATCAGTACATACCTGAGGCGTGTTGGATGGTTGACACGTAGCTTGAGCAGGGCCTGTCCGTCTCGTGTAGACCTTAGGGAAAGGGACAAGTGGGGGTGGTGGCGGAGGAGGAGGTGGTGGTGGTGATATTGGTGTCGGTGGAGTAGAGGATGGACCCAGGCTTGGAGGTGGTGGAACATAGACATTGGAATCTGATGATGTGGAGGAGACCAATCTGTCACCTGCAGGGGAGAAGTACATGACAGGTTCGAAAAATGTAACATCTGCACTCACATAGTACTTGCCATGGACAGGGTCATAGCAACGGTATCCTTTCTGAGTCCTGGAGTAACCCACAAAAACACACTTGATAGCCCTAGGGGATAGCTTATCAAGTCCCGGAGTTAAGTGGTGAACAAACGCAACAGTGCCAAACACCCTAGGTGTCAGTGTAAACAAGTCTCTTTCAGGAAAGAGAACAGAGATCGGAGACTTTTCCCCAAGAACAGTTGTAGGCATTCGATTGACAAGATAGCACGCAGTAAGTATAGCATCCCCCCAAAAAGTTAATGGAGCACAACTCTGGATAAGTAATGTGCGAGCAATATCAAGAAAGTGCCGATGTTTTCGTTCTGCAACCCCATTTTGTTGAGAGGTGTAGGCACATGTGATTTGGTGAACAATGCCTTTAGATGAAAGGAAGCTAGCAAGAGAGCGAGTGCAGAACTCCAATGCATTGTCAGTACGCACATACTTAACAGTGGATGAGAAAACATTCTGGACTTCATTAATTAGATTTTGAAGAACATTTCCTGCTTCAGATTTATTTTTAAGAAGAAAATTCCACGACACTCTAGAGAAATCATCAACCACAACTAAATAGAACCTGTGCCCCTGATGATCCGGGACACGACTTGGACCCCAAATATCTATATGAAATAATTCAAACGGGGAGCTACTGCTCCGACTCTGACGACCGGGGAAGCTAGACCTATGGTGCTTCCCTAACTGACATGCTTCACATCGAAAAGAGGAACTCGGAGATATCTGAGGCAGGAGGTGACGCATCTTTTGCAGCGGCAGATGACCGAACCGAAGATGCCAGGTGTACGGAGAAACGGAGGCCTGGGAATGCAAGGAGACGCCAGCGTAGGAGTTACGAACGAGACGATAAAGGCCATTGTGCTCAGAACCACAGCCAATCACCCTGCCCGTCAGTATGTCCTGAAAAATAACAGACGATGGATCAAAAATAGCACGACAGTGCAAATCACGTGTAATCTGGCTAATAGATAAGAGATTCATAGAGAATTCTGGAGCATGTAGCACATTCTGTAAGTGCATAGAGGGTAGCAAAGCTGTCTCCCCCTGACCGATGATAGGAGACTGAGTGCCATCCGCAATGAGTACAGAGCGACCTGGCTGAACAGCTCTGTAGGACTGCAGAATATCTTTCTCACGGCATAGATGATGGGTAGATCCAGAGTCGACAATCCATCCTGTGAGGTCATGACTATGAAATGAGGCTGAAGGACTACCTGAGGCACTGGGTGAGGCCGATGTACTAGCTGAAGCCGAAGCCGCAACATCAGAAACGTCTGCACCCTCTGATGATGATGATTGTGGCATAATATCCCGAAGTCGTGCCACCAACTCTTCGAACCTGTGATCTGGAGTAGTTGCTGTTGGACCCTGAACATGATCAGCAACTCGTGCAGAAGGAGGAAGACCATGCTTGGAATAGCATGTATCCTCCGAATGACCAGTGCGGCGACAAAATGAACACGTAGAGCGTATGCGGCCTCCGCGGCCACGTCCACCACTTCCCCTGCCACGAAACGAGGACGAACTACCACGTCCCCTGGAAACGGCCATTGCTGACGGAGTCGCAGTCGCTGTATTGGACGGAACAGGTACACGACTGAGCCTCCTGTATACCTCTTCCATCGGTGGGATGGTGGCATCTGCTAGGATCTGCGCGCGTGCGGCCTCGTACTCCGGATCTAGGGCAGCGAGTAATACGCCAACCATAGTGGCGTTGCGGAACGTCTTCTACTGTTCCGGCGTGGCTGTAAGCGGAATGGTGCTATAGAGCTTCTCGAACATGCCACGAAGCGACGTGTACAGGGAATGAAGAGGCTTCCCATTCTGCTTTGTGGTAAATATATCATGCTGCAACTGGAGCATCTTCGTCTCATTGCGGACCTGAGAGTACGTCATAGCCAAAATATCCCACATCGCCTTAGCGGTGGGCTGGTGAAGGACATCATTCGCTATCTCCGTCGTGAGCGTACCTGAGAGCCACACCTTGGCGTACGCATCATCAGCCTCCCTTGAGGCATAGATCCCTGTCTTCTCCGGTGGTTCATCCTCGGTAAGAATATGCTTCTTACCGCACGACTTCATTAGACTGAGGAACTGCATCGCCCACAGTTCGTAGTTGGTCCCGTCCATCTTGACGATTGGTGCCGAACCTTTGAAGGCACCTATGGCGGGCATATCGATCTTCTGATCTGACATAATGCCGGAGAAGAATAACTACTGATAGACCAAGAAAGCTGTCTACCAAGACCGTGTAGGATTCAAGTGCATAGGTAGACGATTATGCACTTGAATCGAACATGAGGCCGAGTCCGACGAACGCGGCACACCTGCAACGAGTAGAGGCTTTTAGAGCCTCTACTTGACAGAGACGGTGACTGGAAGGGGACGGCGGCGGCTGGACAGCAGGTGGTGCCCTGCGGCAGGGGCTGGCGGCGGTGGGAAGGGGCCCCGGCGGCAGGTGGGAGGGGCCTGGCGACGGTGGGAGGGGCCCGGCGGTGGTGGGAGGGCCCCGGCGGTGGGTGGAGAGGCCCAACAAGGGGCTGGCGGCGGTGGAGAGGGCCCGGCGAAGAAGAGAAGGCGGCGGCGGCGTGAGGCTCGGAGCCCGGGGGGTGGGCGTCGAAACCCTAGAGGGGGAGGAGGGGGGGCGGCGGTGGAAAACCCTAGGTTAGGGTCATGGCTCTGATACCATGTTAGAATACTTCGATGATTTATTCCATAGAGCCCTCGGGTCTCTTATATAGGGAGAGAGCCCTTGGGTAAATTACATGAGAGGTAGATGAAGAAACTGAAATATAATAAAAGACACAAAGACGAACAACTATCTCTACAGGGAGTATTTATGTATTTTTCCTCTTGTAATCTCTAGGATTTTCTCTCTATATAAGAGACCCTAGCCCTATGTAATAAATATTTTATTCATTTCTCTTCTCTACAAAAGAATTTTAGCCCGTGACTGGGAAGGAAGTGGTCGATGTAGTGCCGGAGTTTGCAGTGGAGAGGATTAACATAGCCCTCATCTTCTTGCTACCTAAGAAAGATGTGGCTTCACATATGAGGGATTGTCGTCCGATTTCTCTCTCCAATGCTCTTTATTTGATTATTGCTAAGATGTTGGCAAATTGACTGAACATAGTCTTAGATTATATTATCTCTCTTATGTAGTCGACTTTTATTTTTGGGAGAGAGATTAATGACAGTTTAACTGACTACATAAATCATTGCAGTATGGAAAAGGTGCAGGGTCAAGGGGTCGCTGTAGACTTCTCCAAGTCCTATGACACACTAGAATGACGTTCCTTTGGGCAGCACTGGAAAAAGTAGGATTTCTTGGATATCTGGATCTCTTGGATGAAATAATGTGTCACAACTACCTCATACTCGGTGCTCTGAATGGCCGTCCTGAGAATGATTACTTCCAACCTCAAAGGGGCGTGCGACGGGGGTGCTCCCTTGCACCTATGCTTTTTATTATCACAGCTGATGTGCTACCTTGCATGGTGGATCAAGTTCTACAATAGTGGGTCACTATGAGATATTCCCTGGAAGATATCCAGAGTACTCTACTCCAGTACGCTAATGGTACTATCTTTTTCATTGAAGGAGACAGAGAGGAAGATAAGGGGATGGCTACAACACTTGAGATTTTTGGGGAACTTTCTGCCCTTGTTCTCAACCAAAATAAGTCCACAGTTATTCCTTTTGGAATGGAAGATCCAACGGTACATGAGTCTATTGTGGAAATCGAGATGATGAGAGGTTCTCTACCTATTCATTATCTCGGTTTACCATTAACAAGTGGAATTCTCAAGATGGCTGATTGGCCGCCTCTGATTGAGAAGTTGGAGAGAAAACTTTAGCGCTGGAGGGCATCGATTTGTCCCGTGGAGGACGTTTGGTCCTTATGAAGGTGGTCCTTTCAGTTATTCCGGTATTCTTCTTCTCAACGAGAGTCATTCCAGTGGGTATCCATCGGCGGATTGAGTCGATTATGAAGAGATTTTTGTGTTGGTAATCAGGCCACGAGGGCTCAGGTATCCATCTTGTAGACTGGGATACAATCACTCAGGCTAAATCCTCAGGCAGACTTGGGGTTCAACATCTTGAATCATTGAATAAGGCCCTTATTCTAAAGTGGGTGAGTATGATTTGGGGAAGAGGTAAGACATATGTTGCAGACTTATTCGCCGCATTTACAACGTTCCTGCCTATGGGAACATTTTGGTGAACACCTCCTTTTTCCCTTCGGCCGTCTGGAAAAGAATTAAGGCAGTGATGCCGCGTTTTACAGATTTACTCTGATCAGTTCTTGGTAATGGGGACTCCTTTGCTTTTTGAACAGACGATTGGACGGGCGCTGGCTCGTTTGCTAATCGCTTCCCACTGATTTTTGCTTTAGCGGCTGATCGCGAGGCACGAGTTGCACACTGCTGGATGGAGGGGAGTTGGTTGCCATCGTTTCTGACAGGATTTACAGATCAACGCCTATAAGATTTCTTGTTGCTCTTGGACACCCTGAATGGGGTGGATGGTTCGACGGAGGGACGTGGTCACTGGTTTTGGAAAGATAGTGTCTTTTCAGTGAAGATAGCGTACAGAGCTGTGGTTAGATCACCGCCTGCTGTGGATGGCAACTTAATTCGGGATTGCAATTTCATTTGGAGCTTGAATCTCCCAAGCAGAATCATCATTTTTATGTGGCTTGTCAGGAGGAAGCGCATCCTCACAAGAGATTGCTGTGCGAGATTTTTTAAAGGAGTTTCCACCCGGTGCCATCTTTGTGACACAAAGATAGAGAGCATGGAGCACCTTTTCTTCCACTGTACAAGGACTAAAAGGATCTGGTTAAAGCTGCATGTTGTCTGGGTGAACTCTTTGGAAGGCTTCTGGGATTATCTTTTTGATGCGAAACATAAACCAATGGAGGAGCTTCTTCTACCTGTAGCGGCTGTCTGGGCATTGTGGCTAGCTAGGAACAATACTATCTTTAATACACAACGCTTCTATATTGAAAATGTAATCTCTTATGTCAAAACTCTTCTCGAGTCTTGCCTTTTGTATCTTTCTCCTATGTTTTACTAATATATTTGGGGTGGACACCGTGGCATGTTTCCCCCTTTTTGGCTTAAAAAAGAGTTTATGAAGGATTGTCCTCTAACACCTTTGCTTTGTGATTATGGCTGATGCGATTTCCATTATGTTGAGCGGGTTTTGCTAAGGCAGGTTTTGCAACAAGTTCAGGCAGGAGGAGATACCTACACATGTTCTTTAGTATGCAAATGACACTTTTTTTTGTGGAGAGTAGGATCCCAGAGGCCAAAGGAATCTCGGTGGTTTTGTAGATCTTGAGTGATATTTTAGATCTCAAAATCAATCATAGCAAGTCGATGTTTATTCTCTTTGAATCGTCGCTTGACTTGATTGGTGGTTGTGGAGCTGTGCTCTTTGTCCCTAGGGCTTCTCTGCCTCTTGCCTACTTGGACTCACCATTGGCATGTGGTAGGTCTTGCATCGGGCAACTGGTTGTCCCTTATTGAGATGCTTGAGAAGAAGCGAGTTAGGTATAAGCAAGTTGCCTGTCGAGGAGTGGTTGCTTGGTGCTTCTCAAGACGGTCCTTTCAACCATCCCAACTTCCTCTCATCACGCCTTTTGTTGACAAGTGTGAGGATACACCAAGGAAGTTCTTTTGAGCTAATTATGGGAAGGCCTTGGGTACCCCACCGAACTAGATGTTATCAAGCGTAAGAATGTAATTGAAGTGTGAAATACAGCTCGTTTTTCCATAATTCTTTCCAACTGGAAAAACTCTTCCGAAGTATTCCACCATCTATGATATAGCCTTTTTCCTTTCAAAACAATGCATGGACTCGCGAATGCCCACATCATCTTAAGTATTTTGTCTCCTGAACTTAAAGCATCCGTTGCTGTTTGCATTTATGCGAGTAATTTCTTTCATGGAATTGGATTAATTGAACTTTGATTGCTATGTGCTTCTATTGATTATAATATCTTTCTAGCTTGCCATTTGTCTGGTGAAACTTATATTTGCACAATTATTATGGGCTGGAGCTGACCGAAGAACATTGCAGTTCCATCTCTTGAAAATTTTGCCATTGATGATGTTGATATCTTCCCTGGAGAATTGATCTTGGGAGAAGGACATATACCTCTGAATGCAGGAAGGAAGGCCATTCTTCTTAACGTTATTAATACGGCTGACAGACCCGTTCAGGTTATCTGCTCGATTTTGAAAACTTAGATATGTTTTTATTGTTGTCATTGAGAAATGTCAAATGTATTTATACTTCACCATCCATTTTAAGATCATTAAATCGGTTTCACCTAATGGTACTCAGTTGATTTACCTACAAATGTGATATTCTTAAACTGTGATGTAAAAATCTGTCTAGAGAGCTAGAAATGATATAATTGGCGTGCTATTTATGCTGTTATTACTAGCGTAACATCCACCTTGGAATGATCGGCAGAAAGTAGAGGGGTCCAACTATTTATAATAAACATCTTCTGATATAGAACTGTACTCTGAACAGTATCTTCACATTCGCTTCATTGGATCCTACTTGAGGACAAATCAGTGTGTAATCTGAGGACGTATTACCTTGATGACGAAAAACATCAATTGCGCCACCAATAGAAAATATGTGCTCGATATTACCTAGGTGTGTTTAATGATGGAGAAGGCATTGGAATAGGAGATTTTGAGAATGTAACTCTTGATCTCCGAGAGTACACAAGGGAGAATATGTGGGTAGGTGGAGACAAAAAAATATTATGAGATGAAAGGTACACCTCCGTGTCCGACTCAGATGATGCCATCCCGTATAATGGGAGGCAAATACATAAACTCAAATACTGTTACATCAACACTCACAGTACTTTCATCTGACATGGTCAAAACAGCATTATATTTTTGGGTCCTAGAATATCCCACATAATGTACTTGATAGACCAAGGAGATAACTTGTCTCTGCCTGGAGCCAAGTGCTGAACAAAACCGACACAACAAAAGACATGAGGTATTAGAGAAAATGAATCCTTATTAAGAAACACAACTGAAAAAGAATCTTGTTCCTCTAAAATCGAACACGACATGCGATTAATTGCATATCATTCTGTAAAAAAACATTGCCCCAGCAAGAGCAAGGAGTATGACTATATAAAGAGATTCCTACTGACATCCAAAATATGGCTGTATTTCCTCTCATTAATACCATTCCATCGAGAGGTATATGCATATGAGGTTTGATGGAATACCCCCATGGCTTATAAAATTGAGATAAATAACCAGTGAAAACTCAAGGGCATTGTGTACACATATTTGACAATTGAAAAATATTCTTTATTTCAATGATTAAGTTTTTCATAATATTAACATGCTTAAACTTATGCTTCATAAGAAAAGCCCAAGATAATTGAGAAATATTATCTACAACAACAACAACAACAAAGCCTTTTCCCACAATTAAGTAGGGTCGGCTACATGGATTCTTCGCCTCCATTCAGATCTATCTTGGGTCAATCTCGGACTTATATCCAGCAAACTAAGATCCCTTCGTATAGTCTCTTTCCAACACTTCTTGGGCCGTCCTCGCCCTCTCTTAGCCGGCTCAACATCCCAACACTCGCATCTCCTAACCGGTGCATCAGTTGACCTTCTTTGCAAATGACCAAACCATCTTAAGCGGTTTTCTCGCATCTTATCCTCGATCGGAGCTACACCAACTTTCTTTCTGATTGCATCATTCCGAATCCGATCTTTACGTGTATGTCCACACATCCATCTTAGCATTTTCATTTCTGCTACAGCCATTCTCTGCACATGTCTATGGTTCACATGCCAACATTCAGAACCATAAAGCATAGCAGGTCTCACGGCTGCTTTGTAAAACTTTCCTTTAATTTTTAAAGGCATTTTCTTATCACAGAGAACAGCGGAGGCTCCTCTCCACTTTAGCTACCCTGCATTTATTCTATTAGTAACATCTCCATCAATTTCTCCATCATGTTGCAAAATAGATCCCAGATATCTAAAAGAATCTCTCTTCTGGATGTTATCGTCACCAATCTTCACCTCGATTCCTTCACCATTGCTTCCATCAAAGGTGCATTCCATATATTCCGTCTTAGCCCTACTTATACGAAAACCTTTAGTCTCCAATGCATGTCTCCAAACCTCAAACTTCTCATTTACTCCATCTATAGTCTCGTCAATCAACACAATATCATCAGCAAATAACATACACCAAGGTAACTCATCCTGAATGTGTCTTGTCAACTCGTCCATAATCAAAGTAAAAAGAAATGGACTCAAAGCTGAACCTTGATGTAAACCAATGTTGATATCAAAATAGTCAGTCTTCCCCGTCGGGGTCCTTACACAAGATAAAGCCCTATCATACATATCCTTTATGAGATTAATGTATAGGACAGGTACTTGTCTCTTCTCCAAAACTCTCCACAGTATCTCTCGTGGGACGGAATCATAAGCCTTCTCCAAATCAATAAAGATCATATGGAGATTCTTCCTTTTAGCTCTATAAATCTCCATTGTTCTCCTCAGCAAATGGATGGCTTCAATAGTTGAGCGACCTGGCATGAATCCGAATTGATTTTCTTTTATTTGGGAAACTTGCCTCAACCTTCTTTCGATCACACGTTCCCAAATTTTCATAGTGTGACTCATCAGCTTGATACCTCTGTAATTTGAACAATTTTGAATGTCTCCTTTGTTCTTATAAAGAGGCACCACGATACTCCTCCTCCAATCTTCAGGCATTTTCTTATAAATTTTCTTTAATTGAGAAATATTATCTACAATCACAAAATAAAAACAATGCCCCATGAGCATAACTAGGAGCATAACTAGGACCTCGAATGTTGAAATCCTCTAACTTAAACAAAGAACTACTACTGCGACCACGACGACTTGGAAAGCTAGTACGATGATGCTTCCCAAGCTACCATGCCTCACATTGGAAGCTAAATAGCAATGTGACCTGAGCTAGAACTCTATATATCTTCTGAAGAGGCAAATGATCAGAGCAAAGTTGCCACAAGGAAGAGAAGATTGTTTTAGTATATATGGAAGGTCTGCATGCATAAGTAGGCTAGACCAATTTGTAGAGTCTCCTTGCTCACAATCACATCCAATCACCCAATCCGTAAGTATATCTTGAAACACAAAAGAAGATGTTGACAATGAAAAGAGCAACTTGGTTTTTTCATTGTAACTTGTGGAGGGGAAATAATGAATAGCTTATTTGTGAGGCCCTAGGGTTCTCTTATATAAAGGAGAAACTTGTTGGGCAAATAACAAAAAGTAGACAGATAGAATATATAAAAAAAGACAACTAATATCTTAACAGTCCCCCTCAAGCTGGAGCGTAGATATCAATCATGTTCAGCTTGGCACAACATCTCTGGAACGCTCCTCTGACTAGGGACTTGGCGAACACATCTGTTGTCTGATCTCCTGAGCTAACGTGAGTGGTGCAGATGAAACCATTCTGAATCATGTCTCAAGTGTAGTGACAATCTACCTCAATATGCTTGGCCCTATCACGGAAGGCTGGGTTGTTGGCGATGTAGAGCAGCTTGATTGTCGCATTGGACGTGCATGGTAAGATGCACCTCGATTGCTAGGTCAGTGAGAACAGATCTGACCCACATCATCTCTATATTGCCTTGTGCCATAGCTCTGTACACTGATTCTGCATCGGATCTAGTGACCACCATTTGCTTCTTGCTCTTCCATGACACCGGCAAACTACCTATGAACACTGCAAAGACAGAGGTGAACTTCCTGTCCTTGAGGCACCTCGCATAATCTGCATCTGCACAAGCTGGAATGGCAAGGGATGCACGTCTGCTGAATAGACAACCAGTAGGTCTTCAGATACCTCAGAATCATATGGACTGTATCAATATGTGCCTATCTAGGTTTCTCCATGAACTAACTCACTCTGCTCACTACAAAGGTTATGTCTTTCCTGGTGATGGTCATATATAGGAGCTTCCTAATGAGCTCCCTATACCTCCACTTGTCTACCTCCTCAATGTCATCATCATGCAGCCTCAGGCTCGGGTTCTTTGGAGTTGTGGTAGGCCAGCAATCTGCCATGCTCGTCTCAGAAAGAA
The DNA here is from genome assembly GCA_037367405.1 of Ottelia alismoides. Taxonomy (NCBI): domain Eukaryota; kingdom Viridiplantae; phylum Streptophyta; class Magnoliopsida; order Alismatales; family Hydrocharitaceae; genus Ottelia; species Ottelia alismoides. The sequence goes on from JAZKJV010008261.1 coordinate 305,900, forward strand.
GATATGTAATGTACTTCCTCTGGGTCATCACAATACCTCGTTGGTTCCTGGCAAACTTCTGTCCAAGGAAGTAACATAGACTGCCAAGGTCTTTGGTTACAAACTGCTGACCAAGGAAATCCTTAGCAGCCTGGATGCTCTTTTCGCCATCCCCTTTAACAATGATATCATCAACATAAACAAGTATGATAATTGTACCTCTCGGAAACCTCTGAACAAACAATGAATGATCTGCAGTCGATCTCACGAACCTTTGCTGCTCTATCAAATCCGAGAGCTTCTGGAACTATGCTCTTGGACTATGCTTAAGGCCATAGGTTGCCTTTTGAAGTCTGCAAATCTTCTGACACTCCCCCTCAGCAGCGAACCCAGGTGGCTGCTGCATCTAGACCTCCTCCTGTAGGTCATCATGGAGAATATAATCTTCACATCAAGCTGATACAAGGGCTAGTCCCATGTCACTGCAATAAAAAGAAGGATCTTCAACGTAGAATGCTGAGCTACTGGAGAGAAAGTATCATGATAGTCCACCTCATATGTCTGGGTGAACCCACGAGTTACAAGTTTCGCCTTATTTTGATCCACATTGCCATCTGCTCAGTGCTTCACTGTAAATATCCACGTGCATCCTACAATATATGATCCTGTAGGAGCTGTAACAATGCTCTATGTGCCACATGACTGTGACGTGGCCATCTCCTCCTCTGTGGCAAGATGCTTGTCCTGTATCGCCTCCTGATTGTCCATGGTATCTCCATGGTTGACAGTCGCACAACAAATCTCCTGAAGTCCTCTGAATCTGCCCAAGGAAAAATGGGTTGTAATAGGATATGTAGCACAAGTATGTCTCCGCTTCCGTAGAGCAATAGGCACATCGAGATCACATGCCTCCTCCTCAACCCATAAAATATCCTATTGAGAGGGAACCTGCTCATCCTGTAAAGAATCCTCTTGCATGGACAAATCACTAGTGCCGTCAGCATAAACAATGTGCTCATTACATACTTGGAGCGCATACGAACATAGAAATGTGGTAACAAATGGGCCAACGTACTTGATGGTGGTGCACGGGTAGGTGCATGAGCATGTGTAGGTACTGAAGGAGGAGGTGGTTGTGGTGTAGGTAATGGAGGGAAACCATAGGAGGCGGAGGCATACATACCTCCTCTCCAGAGTTAGTTAGAGTCAACCTGTCACATGTAGGAGAGAAATACATAATAGACTCGAAGAAGGTGACATCAATACTAACATAGTAGTTCCGTCGAACTAGATCAAAATAGTGATACCCTTATGGGTACGAGAGTAGCCTCCGAAGACACACATGACAACTCTAGGAGAGAGCTTGTCACGGTCAGGCGTCGGATGGTGAACAAAGGCAACATAGCCAAACACACACAGGATGTAAGGGAAAATTCTCGAGAAATGCAGTTGAGAAAGGAACTTTCTCTCCTACGACTGAAGATGGCATGCGCCTCACCAAGTAGCAAGCAATGAGGACCGCATCGCCTCAGAAAGAGTAACGAGCACGACTCTAGATCAAAAGTGTCTGGGTCACATCAAGTAAATGACGGTATTTGCGTTCGACAACACCGTTTTGTTGAGAGGTGTAAGCACACAAGGTTTGGTATACAATGGCAAACATGAAGAACTCAGATAGTTGTAACGGGCAAAACTTTAAGGTATTGTTAGAACGAATAAACTTCACAATAGCATAGAAGTTATTGCTAGAACACGATTGGAGCTGTAAGCTGATCTGAAGGTGCCTATACAATTATATGGGAATGTTGTTGTTGCGAGTTATTTTATCTTTTATCTAAATTTATGTATTTTTCCTTTCTTTCTATCTCTATTATGTAATTTTCCCAACAGGATTTCTCCCCTCTTTATAAGAGAACCCTAGAGCCTAAGGAATAATTCAATTCAACATTCTCTTTCCATATGATTTCAGAGCGACAATTTTAGACCAGAGTTCTATTGCACTAGTCGTCTCCCCTCAGCCTCTTCACGTCCATGCGTGGCACCCATGGCCTCGTACCACCACATGCACGCCCACATGCGACCCCACAACACCTTACGCACGACCACATGTCAGTGCGCCACCAATGACTGCTACTGTAACCACCGGCGGCTATTGGAAACTCCAGGCAGTGCCGCCAGATCTCGTAGGGGCACCAGTCGCTAGACCACCCCAGTAGTGACACCTCTGCAGTCCTACGGCTCGTACAGGAGTCCTTTGCAGCCTCGTCCCCTCCTTCACCAGCCAAGGATAATTTTAACCCTTTTCTTGGTGCCACCCAACAAGATTTAGGGCACTGGAGGTTTTCTATCACAATGTTGCACTTCCCTTGGTCTCTAAAACGATCTGACTTTGGGCCCTTTTCGGTGAAATTCGATTTCTAGTTTATCTACGAGCTCTAATGCTCCCTCAGTTGATGGGAACAGTTGTTGCATGAGTTTGCACACATAACAAATTCCCTATATATTCATCTAGATGCGTTTACTTCAGTCTACATCCATAGTCTTTGTTTCTTTCCAGCATCATGTCAGGGAAGAAGGTCGACATCCCATCTTTGGGTACCTTCAAAGTTCCGATGCCCATTGTTGAGATGGATGCCACCAACTATGAGTTATGGACCATGTAGTTCATGATCCTTATGCAATGCAATGGGAAGAAGTGCATTCTGACACAGGAGGAGTCGATTGACAAGATTGCTAATGCGTCTTGGGGGGGGGGGGGCAGATGACGTGTACATGCGTGTGTGGCTATCCAGTTCCTTGGTTGTGGAAATAGCTAATGATATCCTATATCATTCTACAACCAAGGCTATGCGGGACGTCCTTGTCGTCACATAGTCTCATGCGAGTAATGAGATGAAGATACTGCAACTCCAGCATGACATCTTTACGATCAAGTTGAATGGCTGCCCTCTTTATACATTATATATATTTCTCAGAGGCATGTTTAAGTAGCTTCATAGTTTCATGCCTCTTGTAGCTACTCTGGAGCAGCAGAAGGCATACGTCAAGTCCATCATGGTTGATGTCTTTTTGACGGTTCTTGATCCTGGGTATGATACCACACAATCCTAGCTACTTGCGGATGCTACTATACCTCCCATGGAGGAAGCATATCGCAAACTCAGCAGGATCAAAGTCCCTCCATCGGTCTCCTTCATTGTTCGAAAAAATGCACCTCGTGTGAACCCCTCAGGATCCGGGTACCCGTTAATCACATACTCGCACTATTATTCACATGAGATCGGCTGTGTATCTGGCAGCAATGAGATCTCGAACTCGATCTCTCTCTCTCAGGAGGTAATCCTGGTAGCTCATCAGGAAACACGTCAGGGTATTCTGAGACTACTCGGATGTCCTGTGTCATCGGCTCCTGATCAGATACCTCCCGCACAAATGCAAGGTATGAATCACAACCCTGATCAACAAGTCGCTGGGCCCGCAACACTGAAATATACTCCATGGTTTAGTCATGCAAAGTACCCTCAAAAGTGAACTCGGGTAGATCAGGAATCCTGAAGACAACGGTCTTCCTAAAGCAATCAACAAGTGCATGATGAGCGGATAGCCAATCCATGCCTAAAATCAAGTCGAACTCATCAAGCTGTAGGAGTAGACAGTCTGCGATCATCTCATGACCGCCAATCAGTATGGGCAAGTGCCTGACTATCAGGGATATGACAAATAACTGGCCACCTGGCCCTCAGATGTGATATGGAGACGATAGCGTCTCTGCAAAACAAGCAACCTCGAAGCAAGGAAAGAGTGTGTCGCGCCAGAATCGAATAAAACATGGAAAGGTCGGCCCAAGACTGAGACCATACCTTTCACCACAGTAGCCGCTGAACGTGCCTGCTCCTCAGTAACGGCATGTAACTGTCCCTGCCTGGCTGATGCAGCACTAGATCCCGCCACACTCTGCGTCTGTCTCTGCTGTTGTCGCCTAAAATTGGAGTTCCTGCCACGGAAACTCCCTGAATGCTGTGTCTGAGGCTGTGACTGTGAAGGCTGTGGCTGAGGCTCGCCAGAAGCCTGTGGGCACTGTGCTCGGTAATGTCCCCACTCGTGACATCGATAGCATCTGACTGGCCTGGTAGGTGGAGTAGCTGTGCCTGTACTCCGAGCTGGTCCTGCAGGTGGTCTATCTGCTCGCTGCGACCCAGATGGTCGAGCGGACTCTGTGCCACGTCCGGCGAGTGCTCCTCCTAGAGTAGTCGATGGAGAAGAGCGGGCATTGCCCGTGAAGGACGAACCTGTAGGTCGGAACCGTCTGTCTGACCTCTGCTGCTGAAACGGTCGACGTATCGGTCCAAAAGATCGCCACGGTCTAGGCACTGCTCCAGACGAGCTCCCGAAACGTCTCCCCCTGATGTCCTCGAACTTCTCTGCAGCATCGGTAGCCTCAGAGATAGAAGTGATGTGTAACCCTGCCAGCTTCTCCTGCACCTCCTCTCGCATGCCGCCAATGAATTTTTCCAGATTCTCCTCTGGAAATGCGCCAGCTGCTCGGGTATGTCGTGATAGCTCTGTGTATCGGATGAAATAATCTCTGGCAGTCATCTGTCCCTGACGAAGCTCTGCAAAAAGTCGGCGCTGGGACTCCTTCCACTTCGCAGAAAAGAAGTGGCCTCTGAACTTCGTCTCGAAATCGTTCCAAGTAGGCTCTCGGCCTAACTCGGACACTACGGCCTCCCACCATCGCTCGGCGAAGTCTGTCAGTGAATACTCTATGAAAGATAGCCACGTGTTTCGTGGTGCATGAATTGCCCTGAGCACCTTCATTACTCTTCATACATCTACAATAGTCATCTCAACTTCTCAATATAACCAATTTCCCGACACACTTTCGTCCAATCCCTATGTTAATTTCCACCAATAAACTCTGCCTAATAATAACTCAGTTCTTCTTTATTTGACAAAATAAAATGATGTGAATGAAAACCTGGATATCATGCAATCTACGAGAAACATCGCAAAAGATGATTCCTCCCAACAGTATGTAAATTATTAAGGTCATGATCATTGTGTTGTTACACATAAGAGGTTAAGGATCCATAGAAGACATACTATATGTAAGCAATTGTTTGTTCTGGTTATGTAGTAGAGCATGTTTTCTTAACCATAACTATTTTCCCAAGGTGTCTTGTATAATACATTTAGCTTCCGTGGGAAATTGAAGATCAAACTTTTGGGCATTACACCCAAACAATATGGTGTTTAATTCGGTTTGAACAAATAAATGGTATGAAGAGATGAGTAATAGGATACATGCATGGCAGAAAAAGGTGAGGGATGTACACATGTTTGGCAGCAAATAGGAAAGGAGGGTTGGTACCTTTGATTTGCTTCAAAATTTGATGGAGAAGATGATCTTGCATGCAACAGCAAGGGAGGGAGAATGCTCAAGTATATGCTGCAGAAGACTTGTTGCTTTGGAGCCAACAGCAGTCGATGGAGAGGGCTTGATGGCTGGAACTCCCCTCTCGTTGGAGGGAGATGGAATTTAAAGAGGAAAATGGGCAAAGTGGTCGGTATAAGTAAGGGGGTGATTTGCCAAGTGGGAATTAAGATAGGGCCAAATGGAAGGGTATAAAGCCAAGTGGTAAAAGAAGAAAGTCAAGGGTATATATTTTTTTTATAATCAAACAGACTGCTGCTGTAGTCTGCCGATAATTTTATTTTTATTTATTTTTATTTTTTTTACAAAAACTCTATTAGCTTAAAGTTGATCGTATGTGCGCCTCGGGTTTCGGATTTTAACGCATAATATCTCGTTTTGATCGTCTCGGAACGACGATCAATATGAGTATAATATTGATATACTTTCGGTCGAGTTTTGAATACCCGAAATTTTCGGATACGGATTTTGTTTAAAGTTAAATTTTATGATTTAAAAATATCAAACGACATCCTATTGTCGAACGGTCGATTCCGCTGGTCTTGTTTCGTCGAATCGGATCTAACGACGGTCTCGGTTCGTTTCGCGGTTTCCGAATTTGCGTCGCGGCTTTTCACGGCGCGCGTTACGGTGTGACCGATTTTTGGTCGATTTCGCCCGAACGACTTTTGATTCATGATCAATTGGTCGTTTTAGGTTGTTTAGTATTGACCGACAACGTTTTTGGGTTCATTGGACCCAAATTCGGACGAGTTCGGGTTTGGGTGGATTTCGGATGTTACAAATATAAAAACCTCAAAGGGAGTCTCGTCCTCGAGACTCGAGTTAAGGCTATTCGGTGACTTGTTTAAAATTTCATATGTCCATAAAAACCTCAAAGGGTTTTGAACCAAAAAAAAACTCAAAGAGAAGACAAGCCATATATTTATAATGTATCTAATTACAAAAGCTTGTTTTGATGCTTACATCAGAAAAGCTGCGGGTATCGTGCCCGCATGTCGGCTTCGGTCTCCCACATCGCCTCTTTGACGCCGTGTCGGTGTCACAAAACTTTGACCAATGAAATCTCCTTGTTGCGAAGCTTCTTCTCAGCGCGGTCAAGTATCTGGACTAACTTCTCCTCATAAGTCAAATCTGGCTCTACATCGAGATTCTCGTAACTGATAATGTGTCGAGGGTCGTGGACATACTTCCTCAGATTGGATATGTGGAAAACATCATGAATAACTGAAAGATGTGGAGGAAGGGCTACTCGGTATGCCACTTTCCCCACTCTAGCCAGAATCTCAAAAGGTCCAACATATCGCGGCGCCAACTTGCCGCGAACGCCGAATCTCTGCACTCCCTTCATGGGAGAGACTCGCAAAAATACCCAATCTCCAACCTATAATCGATAGGAGTGTTATTAATATGAGATTAATTTGGACATATATATATGTCATAGATGAAGAAGAAATAATTAGATTACCTGGAACTCTAAGTCTCTCCTCCGACGATCCGCATAGTTCTTCTGACGGCTCTGTGCCGTCAGAAGCCTCCGTCTCACAAGATCAACAACTCTCGCAGTCTCCTCCAAGAGATCTACGGAATAGAGAGCATGATCACCTACCTCACGCCAACTGAGAGGCGTGAGGCATCTCCGCCCGTATAGGGCTTCGAATGGTGCCATGCCAATACTGGAGTGATAACTGTTGTTGTACGTGAATTCCACCAAAGGTAAATGGTCCTTCCAGGACCCTTTCCACTCCAAAGTGCATGCGTGAAGTAGATCCTCAAGCGTCTGAATGGTGCGCTCACTCTGTCCGTCTGTCTGCGGATGATAAGCAGAACTCATCTTCAGCTCTGTCTGTAGTGCTGACATGAACTGATGCCAATAGTGAGATGTAAATCTCGAATCCCTGTCAGATACCACTTCTCGTGGTATACCATGCAGCCTGATAATATCCTGTACATAGAGCTTGGCTAACCTGGATGGAGTGTAAGTCGTGTGGACAGGTATGAAATGGGCTGACTTGGTCAACCTATCAACAACGACCCATATAGAAACATGGCCACCTGGTGTCTTCGGCAATCCCGTGACAAAATCCATAGAAATGCTCTCCCACTTCCACTCGGGAATGGGGAGAGACTGCAGTAATCCTGGCGTTCTCCTGTGCTCGGCCTTGACCATCTGACAGGTCATGCATCTGCTAATATGTAGCGCTACATCGCGCTTCATTCCATCCCACCAGAAATGTCGACACAGATCACGGTATATCTTCGTATTGCCTGGATGGATAGATAACCGTGAACTGTGTGCCTCATCGAGAATGTCTCTGTGAAGCTGCTCATCATTGGGTACAACGACCCGTCCTGCCTTCCATAAAATAGACTCTACTACGACAAAATCATCAACTTCGTCCTTGACAGCGTGCATGTATCTATCATAAATCCAAGGATCTGTCTTCTGGCCTTCGACGATACGATCCCAAAGGTTGTTGTATCGTGGAGGTATGGCGGTAGAATGGATGCGTTCTTCTGAGGATGCCAATCTGTCAAAGATGCAAGCATATCCCATGTATATAGCCAGTTCGCCGTACCCTCTGCATGCGCTCTCCTGCTAAGTGCGTCAGCCACCACATTTCCCTTTCTGGGATAGTAAGAGATTGTGTAATCATAATCATTCAGCAACTCGAGCCATCTGCGCTGTCTCATTTTCAGCTCCTTCTGATCAAAGATGTACTTCAGACTCTTGTGGTCTGTAAAGATCTCGAAATTCACCCCATATAGGTAGTGACGCCAGATCTTCAAGGCGAAGACAACTGCTACCAACTCTAAGTCATGTGTGGGGTAGTTCCGCTCATGCGGTCTCAACTGCCGTGATGCGTAAGCAATCACCTGTCCTCTCTGCATCAACTTTACTCCTAGACCTTCTCAAGATGCATCTGTATAGACTGCATAGTCCTGAATGCCTGAAGGAAAAGCAAGAATAGGCGTTGTAGTCAATCTCTCCTTCAGTGTCTGGAATGCTTGCTCACATGAATCGTCCCAAATAAATGGAACTCCCTTCTGTGTCAATCGTGTCAAAGGGCGAACAATGCGTGAAAATCCACTGACGAAGCGTCTGTAATAACCTGCTAGCCCAAGGAAGCTTCGAATCTGTGTGACAGTCTTGGGCTGCTCCCAGGACATGACTGCATCTATCTTCGCAGGATCAACTGCAATGCCTGCTCCAGAAATGATATGCCCGAGAAATGAGACCTGGGATAACCAGAACTCATACTTGCTCAACTTGGCATATAACTTGTGCTCCCGTAATGTGTCTAAAACAATCTGTAGATTATTCGCATGATCCCATTCATTCCGTGAGTAGATGAGCACATCATCGATGAACACCACTACAAACTTGTCCAAGTATGGACGGAAGATCCTGTTCATCATATCCATGAAAGCCGCAGATGCATTGGTGAGCCCAAACGGCATCACCACAAACTCGTAGTGTCCATAGCGAGTCCTGAAGGCTGTCTTCGGAATATCCGACTCGCGAATCCTCAGCTGATGGTAGCCAGAGCGAAGATCGATCTTCGAGAAAACCGAAGATCCCTGGAGCTGGTCAAACAAATCATTGATATGTGGCAAAGGATAACGGTTCTTCACCGTTCTCTTGTTCAGCTGCCTGTAGTCAATACATAACCTCATGGATCCATCCTTCTTCTTGACAAATAGAACCGGAGCACCCCAAGGTGAAGTGCTTGGTCTCACAAATCCCAAATCAAGTAACTCCTGTAGCTGCACCTTCAGCTCCCTCAACTCGGCTGGTGCCATGCGATAAGGTGCCGTAGAGATCGGATGCTAATCGGGTCGAGTTCGGGTTTGGCGCATTCCCCAGTAAAAATATCTGAATATTTACCTCAACAAGGTATCGCTCACCATTTTCTAATTAAAGTGTTTTAACAGACTTTAACAATACTACACCAATTATACGGGTTTCCAGCCCTATTTTTTTTCATATATGTGTATGAACACAATGTACATACATTAACTTTAGATTAATTATAAACCAAGTTGCACACTAAATGAAAATCATTTCAAATCCTGATTCTTCCCTAGAAATGGGAATGTTGTGGATATTAATCTGTTCATACAAGTTTTGGAAAGTTAAAGGAAAACTTAGTAAATATAATTATAAGTTGAAATTGTATATAGTTGTAGATGGATAGTCCTTTTTAGTGTTTTCATATATGCTTACCGATTTTTGGAGAATTACAATTGTTAAATGGCACTTAAAGTATTTGTCATCATAATATCATTTGTTGCTAGATTGACTCTGTCTGGAAGATTACCACTAAACAAAATTTTATAGATATATACTTTGCCTAATGGGATCATCAGATTCAGTCCTTAATCATGGGTATATGGAAAACCTTTGTATGCCCTTTATATTAAATCAAATTCTCAATATTAAAAAAAAGATCTTATTCAAATCATCCTAAGCAGATCATCAATGAGACCTTCTTCTATTCTATCCACACCCTTTATATATTTCTATTTCCTAAATAAATCACAAGTAACTGATATTCCCTGATGAAATTATAATGGGAATTCTATCTTTATTCCAGAACAACTCATTTATTTTCACACATGCTGGATCAGATTATATGTAAAACCATATGTATAGCAACAAGGAGAGTGGAGAAAAGGATTGTGCATATGATTAGTCAAATGAGCATGTATGGCAGCAAATAGGAGGTCTAGGGATAGGATTGTACCTTAATTTCTTCAAATCTGAAGGAAAAGAGTGCATGCAAGGTCTGATCAGCATGTATTGCTTTAAGTCAGCTGCATTCAGCTGTTAATCAACCTCCAAAATAGTAGCAAAGATTGCTACGGTATCCAGCAACAATACTTGATGAATTTTGGCAGTAATCTGGAGTTTTTTTTTGGTTGAGATTGAGGGAGAATTTGGAAACAAAAAAATAGAGAAAGAGAGGTTCTCACAGCTGGAACTGGGAACTTGCAGTGGAAATTGGGAATTTGGGTGTCCAGCGAGGGAGAACTTTCTTGGAGAAGAATAGACGGTGGGGGAAAAAGGCTGTGGCTTTCTATATATAAGAGAGAAGAGAGGATTTGCAAGATGACACATGGAATTGTAATTAGGCCATGTGGGCTGCAGAGAGAGAAAACCAAATCCTGGTAGAGAATCTGTCACTGGAAATTTTTTTTTAACCGAGCAGAGTCTGCTGTATTTATTTTATTTTTTATTATTGATTTATATATATACATATATATTTAAATTGAAAACGATGTATTGCCTGTTACATACTATAATCTGTTTACTGTAGCAAATTTTTTTAAAAAATAGTGTAATTAAATTATATGTATATATATATACTTTGTGAAAATCTTAAAAGTCGCACGTACGTGCGCCTCGAGCGTCGGATTTTGATGCGCAATACCTTGTTTTGACCGTCTCGGAACGACGATCAATATGAGTATAATATTGATATACTTTCGGTCGAGTTTTGAATACCCGAAATTTTCGGATACGGATTTTGTTTAAAGTTAAATTTTCTGATTTAAAATATCAAACGACGTCCTATTGTCGAACGGTCGATTCCGCTGGTCTTGTTTCGTCGAATCGGATCTAATCATGGTCTCGGTTCGTTTCGCGGTTTCCGAATTTGCGTCGCGGCTTTTCACGGCGCGCGTTACGGTGTGACCGATTTTTGGTCGATTTCGCCCGAACAACTTTTGATTCATGATCAATTGGTCGTTTTAGGTTGTTTAGTATTGACCGACAACGTTTTTGGGTTCATTGGACCCAAATTCGGACGAGTTCGGGTTTGGGTGGATTTCGGATGTTACACCTCGAGGCGCAAAGGCGCTCAAGGCGAAATGGGCGGAGGAAAAGAGCCTCGAGGCGACCGTCTCGGACCCCCAGGCTGAGGAGAGAGCCTAGGATGACTGAGATGGTCGAGACGAGGTGAGGTGGGGCGAGGCAGTAGCTGAGGCGTTCTTGATTTACCAAGTATTTTTTTAATAAAATAAGTGATTCTATTGATAGTTTCAGGTGTTTATAAAGGCCTAGTTGTTAATGATATATTTATATAAGATGAATGCTTAAATTTGACCTCTTTCTTATTCATATTTACCATTAACATGTCCAATTATTTCATTTAACTCTTAATATTATACTCTTAAACATATGAATCCGCAAACTCAGATGCATGCGAATTCGAATACCCATATAAGAAATATTTTCGGGACAATTAACATATCCTTTTTTCATGTTCTTATCTTCATAGTTTCATCACATATTATAATGTTATATATTATATGTCTGTCAGTTTATATTATTTCATCAATAAATATATTTGTTATACTTTTTGTAATTATTTTCTTATACAAACTGAGGCTTACGCCTCGACCACCTTGAGGCTACACCTCGCCTCATTTCCAGGGAAAACACCTCATTCCGCCTTTTGTTTTTTCAAACATTGGTCTCCTCTCATACCTCCTTAGCAGTGGCCGCATCTCGTGGTAGAGGGAGATTTTCTCAGTTCATAGGACGTGGTGCCCGCGGCAGAAGAGGGGCTTGTCCATGTCAGCCATGCACTTATTTTCACCGATTTGGTCACTCAACTGACACTTGTTATTCTAAGTCTAGCTTTCCAGCATCTACCTGTGTTCCTGAGCATGTGAATTCTGCTTCTCTTGCCACTTCTATTGACCAAAGGTTTGATGAGTTTGTTTCCTGTCAGAGAGAGACAAGGTTGCAAAAGTTGGTAGTCGGTACTCGGTCGGTCGGGTCACTGACTAAGGATTAATCGGCAGTCGGACGATTAATCGAATTTAGTCGGACTTTAGCGGTTTTGATTTTTTAAATATATAATTCATTTTTATACATATATTAGTATATATTTACATAGATTTATATATATTTTTACTATCATAATGAATCAAAAGAAGTAATTGAATTTAAATAAAACATCAAGCGTATTAGAATAAGTTTGCTTTTATAAAAGTAAAAAATATGGTATCTCCAAGCAAAAATTGGTTGACTAGTGGACCTAGTCGGAATTAGTCAGTACTCGGTCGGTTACCCCACTGACTAGACTAGCCGGACCTACTAGTCGGGCTAGTTGGGTGACTTTTACAACATTGGAGAGAGATCATGCCTCCCATTTATGGTCCCTTAGTGCCTTAATGAGCTTGTCTGACATTGCTGCCTCAACATCTGCTTGTACTTAGATATATTATATGCCTTTATTAGTTAATGAGTCATGGATCCATCAGCCCCTATACTTAAGCTTTGTTAGTCCCTTAGCAAACACTTATTTGAAAAATAAGGAAAAGGAAATAAAGTTAAAATGAATCTGTTTTCCTAAACCAATTCACGAGAACAGACAAAGGGCAGAGCCTGGTCGGGCGTAAAACAAGCATTTTGTCAGAGCCTTAAATAGGATTAGGATTTTAATCTCAACAATCCTCAAGTTATACAAATCTTTATTCAAGTTCATCTCAACAACCATCTCGCATGCACTTATCCATATAGCTAACTCTGTCAACCTTGAATTCAATTTGTACAGTGTATGAATTGTGCTAGACTTTCCTGCTTAAAAAAGCGAAGAAACCGCCCTTCCCAATAATGCACTCCCATTGTTTCCTCATCCAGCTACTCTTTTCTCGAGGAGGGGTATTTCCTTCTAAGGTCAGGTCGTGTTGTGTCCACAATCAAATAAAGAGAGAATGCGGAAGAATCAGAAAAGAACTATAGTGTGACTAGTGTAGTCACATCTCCTTGTGAGGCCCAATCGGTGTAGCTAAGTCTCCACTAAGATGTGCAGGTTTTTTGGAAGCTTGGACCGTTGTGGTCTTATTCGTATCTGGTGATTGGCTTCTTTTTGATAGTATTTGTAATGTTGCTTGCACTGCATCAATCTTTTGTGCCCCAAAGGATATAACATCTTTTCATTCCGTCTATTTTTTGGAGTCGTGGGAAAATTGACCAACAGATCCTTCCCTCATCCGAAGCTTTATTTTAACCCACAACTCTCGTCTTTAGACGTCCATGCCACTAGACAAGGATAAAAATACACCACTAAAATGAACCGCCCTTCGCAACCCCATACAAGTCGAGTTAAGTGCAAAGTGCATGTGTCCAAATGTGATTCACTATTGGAGAGTTAAACAGATGAGACCAACTGTTCTACGTAGGCATGTTTAAGTTGAATTCCCAAACATGGTCTCTTGGAACCCAAAGATTTAAGTCATAGACCTAAAGAGTCTAAAATCCAATTCTTAACTAGGCTCGTTACAATGAAAGTCAAAGGCCATAATCAAGCTCCATCCTTTAGACTATTCCGAATCTTTAGTTTGAGAAAGCAAGCTTCGAGGCCTGTACGCACGAGGGAGGTGCGCGCTTGGGAGAGAGGCGGAGCCACTGAAGCCCGCCCGATGGAGGGTGGCACCGCCTACGCCAGGGCTCGCTTGGAGCCACGCAGTGAGGCTCTGTCTCCTGGAGCCTGGAAGAAGAGTGCGCCGCCTGCGCTCGCCCTCGATGGTGCATGGAAATGCACGGCCTGCGCCGCTTGTGAGAAGAGTTGGATCACATGGTGGCGCTGCTCGTGCGCTGAGGCTGGTGTCGCCGCCCATGCAAAGGGTAAAGAAGCCGCTGGTGCCTGCTTGCCGATGAAGAGGGTTGGCGGCGCCGCATGTATCGTTTGGAGAGGCGCCGTAATCGCCTCTTGAAGCTGCTTGGTTGGTGGGCTGCTCGTGAGAGGCGGCCTAGAGAGGAACTCTCGGAGCATGTGTTTGGAGATCTGCACTCCTGGGAGACCGGAGAGGCTTCCGCGGGTCGTCTGAGGAAGCGAAGCGCCCTGAAAAAGGGTTTGCTCCGGTGGCAAGGTTCATTGACCGGGTCTGTCGTACAACTGTGCTAGGCATATGTGGCTAGGGCTCTGTTGCGCTGCTGCGGGAATCGGCTGGATGATCGTCGTTGAGAAAAGGGAACCATCGCTGAAGGACGTGCATCGCCTAGATGAAGGTTCTCGCGGAGTCCAGCCAAACCAAGCCGTGAGAAGAATTATGGTTTTATGAACCCTGGAACACATATCTCAGACTCATAGATCTCGAACAATAGTTGAACAAGATAATCTTCAAGAACAATCGTGAATAAATCTGATAATCGAATCTCAAATAAAAATAAAGAACTTAAAATCCCTGAGAATTGAACCCGCTTTGATACAATGTAAATAAGAATGCTGAAGCGTATCAGAGTAAATGATAAAGAAAGTAAAGAACACGAGATTTACATGGAATCCTACCCCCTAAGGAGCGAGAAGAAACCACGGGAGAATGCTTGAAAGGGCTGATAGTCTATTGCTTTTCTCACTGAATACAGGGGGTGAGAGGCTTCTTATATAGCCCTCACTGAGTCTCCCCATCCCACAACTCGTAGATGTGAGACTAAACAACTGGATGAGGTAAATGGTTCCTGGAGGAATCTATTTACCCATCTCCCACATAAGTGATGCATACAACAAATACTCCAACAATAATAAATACGGACAGATAAATATGACTCTCAACATTTGCTGCCATGGGAAATAAATTGAAATGTTAAATTTAGAAAGAGACAATATGTAAGTACCCCTGTGCAGTATGATTCCTTCTTTAGGGCCTCATTTTATTATATTACCTCCTAAACATTTTCTCTAATACATACGTTTTTGGAAATTTTGTATGATTAACATATTAATTTTGCGTTGAATTGCAATTTGTGCCTTCAAATGTTGGCGTGCTACGGGAAGGTAGTAATCGTTGTATTATTTTCTCTCACAATTTGGAGGCATTCTGTTGTAGATAGTTTCAAGTGTTTTTTCACCTACATGGCCCTTCAGTGGTTGGTAGTTTCATTCTGTTATGTTAGTTTACTTCTGTATTTACAAGTAATCTATTCACCCGAATCCTTCATCTATTCACTCTTATTCCCCTTTTATTGCTGTTAGGAAGCTATATTTTTTCATGTGAAACATGTGATTCATTTTCCTTAAATGCCTGCAGGTTGGTAGTCACTACCACTTTATCGAAGTGAACTCTTTTCTAGTGTTTGATAGAAAGAAGGCATATGGCATGCGGTTGAATATACCAGCAGGAACTGCCACCCGTTTTGAGGTATTTTTTATATGCACGTTTTGGACGTATTTTAACTAAAAGTCTTCAATCTGCAAGTGGAATTTAATTATAGCATGAACTTGCATATAGTCCTCTTGTATTTCTCCTGAATTTTTTTTACCAAAATCATCATGAAAAACAAGCTTTTTCCATACTATGTAGGTTGGATTCATGGATTGAACTAATAAAAAAATAGATCCATCTTAGGTTATACCTGGATTTACATCGAAATAGGCACTATCATGTTGAATAGTTTTTTTTTCTAATACGTGTTAGGTTTTTGCTAATCCTTTTTGTAAGACTCAACATCAAACTCATCCAAACATCAAAATGGGGGATTGATTGGTCCTGCAGAAAGTCAAACCACCTGATTTATATTTCTTTCATTTTCTCTTCTATTGTTGCCACAGCAACTTTTCTCTTGGTTTTGGGACATGTTTTAGGCTTAGCTCATTTTATTACATAATGATATGAGATTGAAGCTTGTGGATGCTCTGGCTATTCCCGGTTATAGACGTGGAATATAGAACTGTGCTCTGTCCAAAATAATAGAGACCCTTTAAACAATTATACATCCATCACCACATTTTTCTTCAAGAAAAAACTGAGTGATGGAGCTTGAGCTTAGGCTGCAAAGGCATGGCTCCAGGGTTCTTCCCCTTTAAAATGTCAGCAGTTGGAGTTTGAGTATGACATGCATGAAAAATACTCAAGAATGTTGCAGTTGGGGGGCCATTTACGCCCTACAACGATTTGCAATGGGGTCATGATCTACCTGCCGTGGCTTGGGGAAGATGGTTTTATGGCTTCATGGCTAAAATAACCTAGTTTCTTGTATTTCACCCCTATTAGATTTTTACATCGTTCGTGGCAAAAAATATTATTATTTTTTAATCTTTGCTTGCATCATATAATCCACTCCCTTGCTTTCATTTTGTTTTCCCAATTTATTCTGAGCATTGAAATTTAGATTCTATTTTCAAACTCTTCAAAAAGTTAAATGCTATTGTTTGAAAAGCCAAAAGGATAACCAGTAGAGGTAAATGGCAATCCACAAAATTTCATCAGCAGGAGAAAGAATACTCAGAGTTGTATTTCTCCTTCCTCAGCACTTGAGTAATGAGAATCTATATATTCTCCATGCAGGGTCTCGTGGACATCAATACCACCTTATTTTTTTTCAACCAAATTGCTTATAACAAATCGAGCAGTCAGGAGTGCTCAGAATTTCAAACATAAGTTGTGCAGAAAAGCATGAAAAGAATATAATAAATCACTGAAGCATCTTTCGAGCAACCTTTATCAAGATACTAGGTTTCTTATTGTCTTATGGAAAAGGAAACAAAATCAAGGAAGAAGAAAACATGGATTTATATGGGACTCTACCCCATTTTTTGAATTTCATAACTATTGGAGGAAAAATAAAATTGTGATGTCATTATTGAGACCCTAGGGCTCTCTTATATAGAAGAAAAGCCCTAGGTAAATTACAAGAGATGTTAGAAAATAGGAAGCGGAAGGGATAATGATAAACATAGCATAATCTAGATAAAGAAATATGGAAGAACAAAGAGATTTTTACGTGGAACCCTACTCCATAAGGAGCGGGATGAAACCACGGGAGAAGCCCTCAAAGGGGCGGATATTGCATTCCTTTTTCTCAATGGAGAGATGAGGTCTGGGGCTCCTTATATATCCTCCACAGAGCCTCCAAGTCCCACCATCGGTAGATGTGTGACTAAACATATGGATGGGGTAAATGGATACTGGAGAGATCCATTTACCCATCTCCCATACATATGGGAATACTCCAACACTCTCCCTCAAGCTGGAGCATGCAATGCTCAGCTTGGACAAACAGAAAGAAACTCAACCCACACTACATGACACTACAGACAATATCAACTCAACGCACACAACTGTCGGCTGCTATCGAGGACGTTGCTTCTCATGCCGTGCATGTGAGGAGAACGAACGGGTTGGAGTTTGAGTCTGCTGAATCTCCTCATCGGAGAATATGTGCTCTGAACTGCGCCTGTCAGAGTCACTGCAACTGGAAATGAGTCTCCTCGTCGGAGTACTCTGGCCCGCCACAATAATGTGGATAACTGCTCCATCTCTGAAAAGGGTCGAACTGAAAAAGGTCGTGGTAGTGCAATCCTCGTCGGAGTCCACGGTCGCTGGAGAATGGAGTCTGAAAGTCTCCTCGTCGGAGAACTGAGTCTCTCCCATCTGGCACAGAGAATGGTACTCTACTCTGGAGTCCCTATGATACCACATGAAAACCCTTGCGAACATGGCATTTGGACCGATCCTCTACTCTGGAGTCCCTATGGCTCACATGAAAACTTTGGTCAAAACAACAAGAAAGGATGGGGACCACGACAAAAAATGGCAAACATGTGCACATCTGAAAAGAAGACCGCATATTGACTCGAAATCTGTTATCGAGTCTGACAAAATCTCTGTAGAGTCTTGAAATCGGTTGGTCTGGAGAGTATCTGAATCTGGAACAAAACCTGTGACTCTACATAATACCCCCTGTTGGAGTATGCGTTATATGTGTCACATGTATGAGAGATGGGTAAGGATCCATTTACCCCATCCAACAGTTTTGTCCCACATCATCCAGTGGTGGGATTTGGAGGCCCTGTGGAGGCTATATATGGGGCCCCATGCCTCCTGTAACAGATGAGAAAGTGTAATGCATAAACACGGCCCTTTGAGGCCTTCTCCCGTGGTTTCATCCCGCTCCTTAGGGAGTAGGGTTCCACGTAAAATCCCGCTGTTCTTCTTTGATCTTTATCTTTTATCTATGTTTATCGCTTCCTCTTCCTACTTTCTAACATGGTATCAGAGCGGGTTCGATTCTCGAGGCTTTTTCATTATGCTTTATTTTTCCAAGATTTGATTATCAAGTTCATTTTCTAGGGATGAGATAAAACCCTAGAAATTATTCAGTTCAATAGTTCTCCAGATTTGAGTTTTTTGTTCTTTAGGATTTCTCATTGAAACCCTAAAACTTCTTGTTCACGATCTACGACGGCCATTTTCAGATCCAGAATCGCCCACAGATCTTCTCGTCTTTGTTCTTCTTGCTGCAAAGCATCCGGGCTCCTTCGTGAGTCCTAACATTCCAGAAGCCGCAGTCGTGAAGCATCTCCAGATATGGTCCCAAGCGACCTCCTTCGTGCTGTTCCTGGCAATTCGTGCAGAAGCAAACTCCCGCACGATCGCCAGGCGCCAAGAGTCCAGGCAGCGATGGCCACTCTTCTTCAGCCCATGTGACCCGACGTGAATTGCGCGCCCAGGCGCGATACTTCAGGCCCGTCCAGATATGGCGAGCCCTCGCGCGAGGTCACGCACGACCTCTAGCCGCGCACAACCCTAGCCATCCCAACGACGCAACCTCCATGTGCGCGCCAGAATCAGGCGGAGCTCCTGCTCCCACGCACACGGACCTCCATGCTCCATCTGCTCCAGGAGGTGCGGAACCTCTGTTGGGAGGCGAAGCCCTAACCAGACCTCGCATCTTCCCTCCATACCCGATCTCTAGGCGGCGGCTCCCCTGTGTCGTGCGTTCCCCCCTTCGACCTGACCTCCAGGCGCACGCAGCGCCCATGTGACCCGTCTCCAGGCGGCGGGTTTCCAACGACGGCGTGAAACCCCCCATCGGGGGGGGGGGCTACTTCATGAAGAGGGTTCCCGTATAGGCGAACCCTAGGGTTGCGGGTCCTTTTTTTAAAAAAAAATTGAAGGCTATTTCGTGAGCCCCCGGTGGGCGCGCATGTAAAAAAAGTTGTTTGAAAAGCCCGATTGAGGCTGTGGGCTGTTTTTGGACCCTATGTGCCGTATAAAAAAGATAAAAAAATGAAGAGACGCTTACATTTATAAAAAAAGCCGTACGTAATTGCAAAAAAAAAGGAGAAGAAAGGAAAATGATGAAAAGCCGGAAAAAAAAGTTAAGTTAACGGCTTATAAAATAATTAAATTATTTCGAAAACAAAAAATGATGAATGTTTTGAAAAGCCGACAAAGTTGTGATCGACTAATTGTTTTATGTTCTCTCCATTTTTCTTGTCTTCTCCCTACATTGTCGATGTTAGTGTTTTCGACAAGTATGGGAGAAAGGGAGAGTATTATGTAGAGTCACAGATCTTCTCCAGATTTTAGAGATATCAGATTCATCAGACCAGTTCAGAATTCCAGACTCTACAGTTTTCAGATGAAGATTCTCCACGCGCAAGGTTCAGACTCGACGTTCAGATCCCGAGTCCACAGGTGTGATGCGCAGTTGTTCAGACCCGACAGATTGGTCAGAGTCCAAGTTCGAGGCACTCCATGTTGAGGCCCATTCTCGAGATCTCCAGAGAGAGACTCATTTTCAGACACGCACATGTATGCGGTCTTTTCAGGTGAGCACGGTATGCCATCTTATGTTGTGGTCCCCATCTTTCTTCTTGTTGTTTCAGCCAGAGTTTTCATCATAGGGACACCAGAGTAGTGTACCATTCTCTGAGCCAGATGGGAGAGACCCAGTTCTCCGAAGAGGAGACTATTTTCAGACTCCATTCTCCAGCGACCGTGGACTCCGACGAGGATACATCCACGACCCTTATTCAGTTCGGCCCTTTTTCAGAGATGGAGCAGTTGTCCACATTATTGTGGCGGGCCAGAGTACTCCGACGAGGAGACTCATTTCTAGTTGCAGTGACTCTGACAGGCGCAGTTCAGAGCACATGCTCTCTGACGAGGAGATTCATTAGACTCACACTCCAGCCCGTTCGTCCTCCTCACCTGCACGGCATGAGAAACAACGTCCTCGACAGCAGCAGTTGTGCGCATTGGGTTGATATTGTCCGTAGTGTCCTGTAGCGTTGAGTTGAGTTTCTTTCTGTTTGTCCAAGCTGAGCATTACATGCTCCAGCTTGAGGGGGAGTGTTGGAGTATGCGTTATATGTGTCACATGTATGGGAGATGGGTAAATGGATCTCTCCAGGATCCATTTAACCCATCCAACAGTTTTGTCCCACGTCGTCCAGTGGTGGGACTTGGAGGCCCTGTGGAGGCTATATAAAGAGCCCCAGGTCTCCTGTAACAGATGAGAAAGTGCAATGCATAAACACAGCCCTTTGAGGCCTTCTCCCGTGGTTTCATCCCGCTCCTTAGGGAGTAGAGTTCCACGTAAAATCCCGCTATTCTTCTTTGATCTTTATCTTTTATCCATGTTTATCGCTTCCGCTTCCTACTTTCTAACACCCTCTTTTCGCCCATACTTGTCGGAAAACAAAGACATCGACAAAGTTGGGATAAGATAAGATAATGGGGAAAACATCACATAGCTGATCACAATTTTTTTTCGACTTCCAAACATTCATTTTATCATTTTTTTAAACATTTTTTAAGCTGTTGACATTTTTTATACGGTTTTCCTTTTTTTTATATTTTTTAAAACTATGTACGTCTTTTCTTCTCATTTTTGTTTTTTTGGCTTTTTTTTGAACAAAAACACTCAGCCCATGTATCTCTCCCTCCTCATTTTTTTCTGGCCCACCTGGGCCCTTACGGTAGAGACACCCCCCTTTTTTTGTTAAAGCCTCTTTCCTTTGGTCCATTTGGACCCGACATTCAACAAAGCTGCCCCCAATAACATTTTTGTTTAAATAAAGGGCCATTGAGCCCTTTGTTTCTGCAGATGCCCTAGGGTTCCCATTGTGGGAACCCATCACCATGCCCCCCCCCAATCGGGGTTTTTTTCCCTTGCTACCGCCACTGGAGGGTGAGCTTTGCATGGAGCATCGAGCGCCGAGGATGGAGGCAGGAGGCTGCGCCTTGGAGGGGATCACCGAGATCGGAAGGAGACAAGCGGCCTGGAGATGAGGCTGTACCGCCAGAAGATAGTAAGCGGACCGCCGCGCTAGGGCTCCCCGTATCTCTATCCCGAAGCGTCGCTACCATCGCCTGGATCGTGAGCAAAGAGCTGAAAAGGATGCGGCCATCGCCGCCGACTGGGAGCGCGATCTGGATGGAGAAGGAGCGCGAGGGAGGTGCGGAGGCTCGGCTGCGAGAGCAAGGGCTGATTCGCGAGGAGGAGGACTGGATCTCGCTGGCGGTGATGGAGGTGCCGCCTTTGCCTGGAGAAGGAAGCGTGGAGGGTCTTAATGGGAGAGCAGCCGCCTGAAGGAGAGGTGCGTCTGCGTGGTGCAATGCAGGATCTCGCACCGCTTGCATGATTGATCCATGGGATCTGCGACGCCCATGGCATTTCTTAGAACACCTGGCGATCTGCCTATTCACCTGTGGGCTTCTGATATATGGTTCCAGAATGAACCCTGGAATCGAGTAGATGTTGCTCTATGAAAATAAGGATGCTCGCATAAAGAAAACTGTTGTCAACTCCAGACCTCCAGACGATTAGGGTTTTAAGGACCCATAAAACAAACAGTCAAACTTAACAATCATTACAATCGAATCTCAAAGAAATAAAGAACATGAAAAACCTCGAGAATCGAACCTGTTCTGGTACCGTGTTAGAAAATACTAAGCGGAAGCGATAATGATAAACATAGCATAATCTATATAAAGAAATATGGAAGAACAAAGAGATTTTTACGTGGAACCCTACTCCATAAGGAGCGGGATAAAACCACGGGAGAAGCCCTCCAAGGGGCGGATATTGCATTCTTTTTTCTCAATGGATACAGGAGGTGTGGGGCTCCTTATATAGCCTCCACAGAGCCTCCAAGTCCCACCATTGGTAGATGTGGGACTAAACATATGGATGGGGTAAATGGATCCTGGAGAGATCCATTTATCCATCTCCCATACATATGACGCACAACCAAATAATCCAACAAGAGAGGTACATGAAAGAAAAAGAAAAAGAAATAAATATAAAGAGATATAAACATCTTAACACTCGCCCTCAAGCTGGAGCATATATGTCTGTCAAGCTCAGCTTGGAGCAACATCTCTGAAAAAGGGCCTCTAGCAAGGGCCTTGGTGAAAATATCAGCTGTCTGATCTCCTGTAGAAACATGGGTTGTAGATATGAGACCCTTCTGGATCATGTCTCTGGTATAGTGGAAATCCACCTCTATATGCTTGGTCTGTTCATGAAATGCAGGAGTATTGGCAATTAATAGAGCTGTTTGATTGTCACATAAAAGCTGCACAGGAAGATGAACCTTAACAACAAGATCAGTCAAACCGATCTAACCCACATCATCTCCGTGCTCCCCTGTGCCATGTCCTTGTACTCAGATTCTGCACTGGATCTAGCAATCACTCTATGCTTCTTGATTTTCCTTGACACGAGAAAGATCCAAACAAAAATAGAAAACCATAAGTAGTCTTCCTATCTCCAGGGAATCGTGCATAATCTGCATATGCACAAGCTGTCACCTCAAGAGATGTACCTCTGCTGAATATAAGACCACTTTGTAAAGCCCTCTCTGTTCACGACCACATACAATCAGCCTGCCCGTGAGTATGTCCAAAAACACAAGAGAAGAATGATCAAATATGGCACGCCAATGTAAATCTTTTGTAATATGACTAATAGACAAAAGATTCATCTGAAATGCTGGAGCGTGCTAGACATTCTGCAAGCGCATTGATGGGGCTAGAACAATATCCCCCTGACCAACAATGGGTAGATGAACCCCATTAGCAATCACCACTGATCTACCAGGAAGGATAGATCTGTAAGAAGTAAAATGAGCTGGATCTCCACACATATGATGAGAAGCTCCGGAGTCCATGATCCAATCAGTCAAGTCTGAGCTGCTACAACTGGTAAGTGCATAAGTAATACCTGGCGAACTCATAGAAGTTCTGACTGCAGCTGCAACATCTAAAGATCCTGCTGCTGTGGCAGGCGATGTAGTCATCATCTCTCTCAATCTAGAGACAATATCATTAAGCCTCGCATCATGAGAAGGAGCTAGAGTAGTCTCTGTCCCCTCAGCTGCACAGGCAGACGATGGATACCCATGCTTCAGATAGCATGTCTCCTTCGAATGTCTTGGACGGTGGCAATGTAAGCATAGGCCACGGTGATGTCCTCCTCCTCGACCACGGTATCCACGCCCACGAAACTGTGAAGTAGTACACCCTTTGCCACGAGAAGCTGCCATCACAGAGGGAGTTTGGGTCACAGTTGTAGACAAAGTATTGATCATGCCCAGTCTCTTGTAGACCTCCTCCATTAGAGGTATCGTATCTCCAGTAAGTAGTTGAGTACGTGCTGCATCGTACTTTGAGTCAAGGGATGACAGAAAGACACCAATCATAATGGCATTCATGCCTGCCTGCTATTTTTCAGTGCTGGTAGTAATGGGCATAAAGCTATGAAGACGCTCAAACATGCCCCGAATGCGAGAAGTCGGCATGAAGAGGCCGACCATTTTGCTTGGCCAAGAAAATGTCATATTGCAGCTGGAGGATTTTGCTCTCATTCTTCGCTTGCCCTCAGCTAGGATATCCTACATAGCCTTGGTTGTGGGTTGATTGATGATGTCATTTGCAATCTCCGTGGTGAGCGTTCCGAAGAGCCAAATCTGTGCATAGGCATCATCTTGCTTCCATCAAGCATTAACCCCAATTTTGTCCGTCGGCTCTGAATCAGTCAAAATGTGCTCCTTGTTTTGACATTGCATAAGGGTGCGAAATTGTATGGACCACAACTCGTAGGTTGTCGCATCCATCTTCACGATAGGAGCCGAGCTCTTGAAGGTACCGGGCGACGAAAAAACGACACTTTTTCGCTGACAAGTTGGAAAAATTGTCAAAAATCTGGACCTAAACTGGGGAGTAGACCTTTTTGAGCAAGTCTACACAATGAAGGAACGATTGTACATGTAGACTCACACAACCATCCTCTTCAATCCTTATTATAGTCTAGGGCCGAAAACGTGATTTATATGTCTGAAATCACGTATTTCGATCAGAATCAGACCGTATATATCTGCAAAAGAACCTGAACTGCAGCCTGTAAGCTGCAGGGGGCGGTAAGGCCGTAAGGATGGGGCGGCCGACGGTTGGGGAGACCAGCTGGGTCCATCGGAGGGGCCTGCTGGGGCAACAGGGGTGACCAGAGCGGCCTGCTGGGGCGGAAAGGGCGGCCGGCCGGTGGCTGGGGCGGCAGAAAGATGTCTAGCTGACGACAGAGGTTAGGAGGGGGGCGGCGGGTAAGGTTAGGGTGCGTTTGGTTCGCGGGTAAACTGGGGGAGGTTAACCCACCCCAAGGATTGCTAAGCTGAGGGTTAACCTGAATTGCTGTTTGTGTGTTTGGAAAGAGGGTTTTACTGTTGAAAGGGTTTGCCTGTGATGTGACTTTTACTGGAGTTTGGAGTAATGATTGGAATTTGATTGTTAGTAGTTAATGGGGTTGTTGGTGGATTATTGGCTTATTATATATTTTAACTTTTGCAACTTCTACCCTTGTTTTTCATGTTAATATGGACCAATAATTTGTTAAGAGCAATGTGTTAAGGAGGACAGATTTTTGTCATATTGATCCCGTAATTTTACTCGAACTTTCGGGAATCGAGCATCGATGCGAAGAACAATGTGTTGAAGCGGACGGATATTTTTGCTTTTAACTAAAAGTGGAGGACATTTTCCTTTGCGCGTGAATTTAACTAATTCCGTCAACGTGACAAGATGGCTTCTCTGCTGAAATTTATATTTTATTCTGTTTTTTAATCTATGGAATGTCTTAATCCAGAATTCAATCTAAATCTCTGTGAAAAGCCGAAAATTGAATTTCTGTTTAGCGGAGATTGCATCCACATGTAAATGTGTAACGACGGAAGACAATTTGGTTTACCATGTAAATTTCGGAAGTCATTGTTTAAAAAAAATACATCTTGATAAAGACATGGGTAGATAGCAACCTAGCAACATCCGGAATACATCATAAAAAGGATTCAGTGTCCAACATCCATGAATATTAACGTAGCAAAGTCCATAACAAAATTACAATGCAGATTTTCGAAAAATTTACGCGCACTATAATTTTACTCCTGCTGTTGCAGACGTCGTAGCCTGTCGTCGTACATCGCATGGGCGATGCGATCTCGATGTTGCTCACCCAGTCGCATTTCCGTGCGCGTGACTCTAACCTCAACGCCAGCTTCAACATCTAATTCTGGAGGTTCTGGCACCAAATACTTTTCTACTCGGTCAAACCACTTGTCAGATCCATACAACTTAATGAAATTATGAATTATTGCAGTGGCCGTGACAACGTCCCTTTGCGTCTCAAAAGCGTACGTAGGCATACAAGACAGATAACGGAACCTCTTCTTCCATACTCCGAAGGTCCTCTCTACGTCACTGCGCAGCTTCGAGTGCCTATGATTGAACAAGTGCTTGTGCGAGATGTACCGCTCAGCCTTGTCCAGGACCCTCCACTCTGGCAGATGATACGTGATGCCGCGATATGGGGCCAAAAATGAGTCCGTGTTCGTATAGCCGCAGTCCACAAGATATCTACATCCCTCTGGTACGATTAAGCCTCCCCAGTCTATTGCGTCCCTCAAGACAGACACATCTGAGGCGGATCCCTCCCAACCAGCAAGGATGTAGGTGAATAGATAGTCAAACGATGCCGCTGCCATTACATTCTGCGAGATGACCTGCTTCCTGTTACAGTAGGCAGCCTCTATTCCTGATGAGACAGTTGCCTTAATGTGAGTCCCATCGATAGCACCGATGACTCCCTGTAGAGCATGAGTTTATATTAGAGAGAAAAAATTAATGGTCACTGAATGTTATCATTTCAGGCACAACGACTATACCTGGAAGTAAGGAGCATAACGAGGATCGGACGATATACGTCGAGGAGTCTCTGTCGTCGGAAGACGAATGAGCAGATCCTCCAACTGCAGAATCTTCTTGAGTACTCTATGAATGTGCCATGATATTGTGGACCCAGAGTGTTGGAACCATTCTTGAAGCACTCGGTTCGGCTGCGCATGTCCAAATGCAAACAAGAATATACAAACTTGTTCGACCGTATCCATGTTGCGCGTGCTGGTTAAGCCTGCTCGTTGCTCAAGTAGCTGTACAAACTTCATTAAATTTGCAGGCTCCATTCGAAAGCATCTATAAGACCGCTTGACATGGCCCGACATCATATCCTCGATCCACGCACGTCCTGTCCAAGGCCTCGTATTGAGGGGAACGTGCACTCGAGACGGCCCACCATTTTGTGATGTCACGAAGAATATGTACAAGGCCAAAGCGTATGACAATTCTGTTGCCTCCGTAAGAACCTCCTCGAACGGATTGTATAGCTGATCATCCATCTATAGAAACATGTGTAAGTGTCAAGTACCCCATTAACTTTAAATTATGCAAAGCAGCATACAGTTGTTCAAATATTGAAAATAAACATTTTTAATGAAAACAGCAAGTAAGCAGCATAAAGCATAGCAGCATACAGCATAGCAGGAAGTAAGCATATTGAATGAAATGTCAAACACAAATAACAAGTATGCAAAGCTGCATACAGTAGTTCAAATATTGAAAATAAACAGCAAATACGGAAATGTCTACCAGTACCACGCATTATACAAATTAAAATGTTCTAAGCATAAAAAAATTAAGCACGAAACAAGATTATTCTAATCATCCCACGAACGCCAACGTTCTCCAGAGCCTACTGCTGGCCTAGTATGTGTTGCACCCAAGCCTGTAGGTAGTCTGGGTCATCCTTCACCTGTCGAAACAACTCCCTCTTTGCTGGGTGGGCCAATGCATCTGCAAGCCTAACAAAGGAAGCGGGGGAGACGTTAGGGCATGCGTCCTTCAGCTCTTGATATGCGCTTCTGACATCCTCATCCTGTTCTCTTCGGTGGGCCCCAATCCTCTCCTGGATCATGTCCACAAATTGGGACATCTCCAGTGGGGCTGTCTTCACGTCGCCACTCCTCCGACGTTTAGAGCCCGAAGATCGCTGAGTGGCCCTTGTGGCAACGGGCGGTGTGGGTACCTCGGCTATGTCCTCAACGTCATCGTGGTCGTCTTCCTCTTGCTCGACTTGAGCAATCCTTGGATCTTGCGTCCTGATCGGTCCTCGTGATGACCTTACAAACCGTTCTGTTGCAGTGCCCGCCCCGATGATGTAAGCAACTTCTTCAAAGTACAAGAACGGGCGAGTCTTGTACTTGCGGTAACAGTTGTCGACCTGCATTAAGCATCAACACAGTTACAACGCTATCATAACAATATACGAGAGCGACATTCGGTTTGCAAAGAAGTCATACCTCCAACCATGCCATCTCATCTGGGGCGACAGGACGGTTACCGACGTTGTCCCATCCCCAGCCGGACTTGTTGCGTAGATACAAGTACGTAGCGTGGTCCCTTTTGAATATCTTCCACCTTGACTGTATGTGGTCCTTCGTGAAGTGAAGGCCCGCCTGTTCGTTAAACTGTTGCAGGATGGCATTCCACCCGACGGTGGTGAAAGACTTTTCAGACCAGTTGTTCTGGTCACGAGCCTCTAACATGCACATGATAAGTAATCTATCTTGTATGGGTGTCCAGTTTGCAACCCTCCCTGAATGAACTGAGTCATCACGCCCACCCTCATCCACATTCTTTCCCTTACACCGAGGAGGCATATCAATTCTATTCGTAGCATTCAAAAAAGTACGGGAGATGTTTTCATATATGAATTGCTATAACAATGATCCGATTTAAAAATTGAGAAAACATATTCAGCATCTTCATCAAAAATCTCATCACAGGAAGTCTCATTTTCGTCGGGACAAGGTCACAAATCAAAGACAACATCATCAACGCATGTGGCGTACTGGACAGGGATCAAAGGAAGTCAAATGTTTAAAAAAGATCATCATAGGAGCTCAAAACATCATTGCTCCTCAGAAGTAAGCTCCTAAGCCATATGAAGCGAAGTATTCACCGAGCAAACACAATATCATCTTCACAGGAATTGTAACACGGCCATGAATGGCTGTAACATGTTAAAAGAAGATCATCACAAGAGCTCAAAACAGCGGTGCTCCTCAGAACTAACCTCGTCTGCCTTAACAATCCAATTAATCACACGACAAACACAATCTCAACAACAAATGAAGCGCACTGGCCGGCTTTGAATGGAATGCAGTTGTTAAAAAGATATCATCAAAGCTCGACTGCCTTATGAAGCCAACTGTTCAAAGACCATACACAATACAATCATCGTAGGCATTTTAATGGACGGCCATGAATAGGGCTCAGATGAAAAATGATGATCATCACAGGAGCTGAAAACAACATTGCTCCTCAGAACTAGGACCGACTGGCATATGAAGCCAAGTCTACAGAGACCATACACAATACTGTCATCATAGGAAGAGTCGTGGACAGCCATGAATGGGTCTAAGATGTACAAAAAATATCATCACAGGAGCTCATATCATCATTGCTCCTCAGTACAACGCTGCTCCAAATCAGCAAGCGAAGTGATCACAGCGAGATAGAACAAACGTTCATACACAATACACAATACCATCATCATACCAAGTGTAATGGACAGCATCACTGGGTTGGAGTTAATTAAAAAAATATCATCACAGGAGCTCATATCATCATTGCTCCTCAGAACAACGCTGCTCATTAGCAATAAGCGTAGTGATCACAGCCGCAGACAACAAACGGTCATACACAATACACAATTCAATCATCATAGCAAGTGTAATGGACAGCATCACCGAGTTGTAGTTAATTAAGAAAATATCATCACAGGAGCTCATATCATCATTACTCAGACAAACGCTGCTCCAGATCAACAACCGAAGTGATCACAGTGATAGACGACAAACGTTCAAAGACGAAACAGAAGGAAGTCATCATAGGGGGCGTAGTGGACAGCCATCAACAGATTACAGATGTTACAAGAAATTCATCACTGGAGCTCAACACATCTATGCTCCTCAGAACTAAGCTCCTATTCCTTATCAGTGCAAATTATCACAGAGCAACCACAATCTCATCAACTTCATAACAAATGGCAAGAGTAATAGGAGTTTTCATCATAAGAAAATATCATCACCAGAGCTCGTATAATCATCGCTCCTCAGCAATAATAAAGAAGCTCAAAAAGGATTTCAACAATGAATTTAAAAAAAGATCATAATCACAGGAGCTAAAAGGATTGCTGCAGTCAACGGATTTCCGATTTTAAGAAAGAGAACATCACAGGAGTTCAAAACAACAATGGTCCTCACAACTAAGCTCGTCTGGGATATCAAGCCAACAAATCACAGAGCAAACACAATGTCAGCATCACAGGGTTATTGACAATATCAACGGTTTGGAGATGTTAAGAAAAGATCATCACAAGAGCTCATATTCTCATCGCTCCTCAAATCGACGCAAGTCCGGGATATCTAGCCAAGTAATGGCAGAGCAAGGCACCAGCAAACACGAGCACATCCTCATAGGAGGCGCAATGGACAACATCAATCAAATTTAGTCACATAAAAACAAGCATCATCGCAGAGCAGGATGGATAAAGCAGCCAAGCCTCATCTCCTGGACAACGGGGCCAAGAAAATCCGTCACCGCATCAGAAGAAGCATGACATCCCAGGCGGCATATGCCAAGAATAAACATAGAACCAGAGACATTCGCAAACCAAGGTACAAAATTTGGGGATGTTATGAACACATTCGCAAGGACAATCGATATGCAGGCATACCAAGGAACAACAACGACAACAACAAATTTCGAAGCATAGCCAGCAGGACCGCCCCCAAATCCTCAAACAGATAATAATATTTGGATATCGGATCCCCCAAAATTCACTCTACAGCCGATGTCGGGTTGCAACATCAGGCCAGCAAGGCCACGGGGATAAACCCCATCGCCGGAATAGCAACCAAGCCATAAACCCCTCCGCCGGTAGAGCAAAGAGCCCACAGCGATAACCGCATCCCCCATGGCCATAGATAATGTCGAAAACAAGGATCGAAATCGGATAGCGTCGGCAAGAGGGGGCGACAGTACCTCGGAACGAAGTCGAAAGCTCCAGGCGAGGAAGGAGCCCCACGAAGCTGATCGTCCAACTCGTGTAAGAGAAGATGGAGTCCAAGAACAACCTGGTACCTCCAGTCAAGCTCCGATCGTCGGCGCTTCCTCCTCAACTCGGAGACGTGCGAGCACCGTGATTCAGACGAGGACACCATCGCGGGGGAGGTGGGGGAAACGGGAAGGGAAGGGAAGGCCTGGAACTCGCGTGGAGTTGACAGACGCGACATGTCGCCTAGGGCTCCGTGAAAGCTCACGGGTGGGAGGGGCGTGGGAGGGCGGGGTTTTGACCACAAAACCCGCGGGTTACTCGCACAGGGGGGTCGGGTTACCTACGATTTTGCGGTTTACACCGCGTCCCGAACGACCCCTTAGGGTTTGGTGGGATATGGGAACCCCGGTCCAGGTCCCTTGCTCCAATACCTTGTCGGAAGAAAAATAGAATTGTGATATCATTATTGAGACCCTAGGGCTCTCTTATATAGGAGAAAAGCCCTGTGTATATTACAAGAGAGGTATATGAAAGAAATAGAAATAAGAAATCAATATAAGGTGATAAATATCTCAACAATAACGGGTGGGGTCCCAAGATGGGATCTACCTCCAAAATTTATATTACGAAAACAAATACATTATAGAGTACGAAGCATCAACCAAAGCCCTACATTGCTATAAAATATTCTCAGAATAAAATAATTGACCCCGAAATATGCATTCATTCCTACTGCACTAGATTGCCCATATAAAAGCAAAAGGGCACGTGTTATCCTCATGCCCGTTTTCGTAAACTGCTCTAATAGAGCCCCAGAAACCAGTTACACTACCGCATCGAGCCAAGAAAAGCATGCTTTCCTCTAAACGTCAGCCGGGTGAGCACACATGAAGAAAATGTGATTCAAATCTTCCATCTCATGACCACACCAATCACATAATAAGTCTTCATTATGCAACATCCTGCCCCTGTGTTCCTTGGAAAGCACCTTGTCCTGCTGGGCTAGCCACATAATAACCTTGATTCTCTTTGGAATCGTTCTTTTCCAATTGATTCTACTATCAATTTTGACTTCTTCCTAAATCTCCTTCTGGATCTCCGTAAAGAAACGGTACGCCTTCTTCATTGTGAATCTGCAGTCGCTCCATACAAAATGGTCCCTCCCCCTCTGGAACTTCCACATCAGTCAGCTCAACATGCATCCTCCAAAACTCTTCCAATCTTTGGTCAGACAGTTCTGTAATAAATACGGTGTCCATAACCCATTTTACCAAGTCTCTTGCATCGATGCATTCCGGTTAGCCGCAAGCATGAGCAGTCTCGGATATCGATCTCTCAAAATGGCATTGCCACTCCAATTATCAAGACAGAATCTGAACATTTGTCCATTCCCAAGCACTGGCCGTAGTCTTGCTTCTATATTTGGTAATATCCTTTTAATACCTTACCACAATGGGGAAGGGACACGAATGCGACAAGTCTCCAACGAGCCCCGTATTCCATCGATCCTCTTCAGAATTCTACATATTAGATCCTTAGATTTCCCCCACAGCCTCACCACCCACTTCGCTAGTAGAGCCTTGTGAAATTACGAGAGAGCTACGAAGGACTAAACATTGCGTTGTATTTCTCAATGAGTGCAGGGAGTGAAATTCTAACATAGGACCAACTTCTCAATTCTCTTAACACCCCTCCTCAAGTTGGAACATGGAATTCTTAGCTTGGTCAATACAACATTTAACATACACAAGTGGAATCAACCTTTCCAACATAAACTCACAAACTTTTATCCCTATCTTCTCGTGCTTGTGACTCGAGGAATTTGCATATGATGTGTTCTGAATTGTTGTGGATATGGAGGTTGAAATGAGCCTTAACCTCGGAGACCTTTGCAAGTGCCTCTACTATATGAAAATATGAATAGTGGACTTCATCATAACACTTTTTGAAACGAGTTCTTATGCACGAGAACCTCAAATTGTCTCTCTCAGACACATGCTTAGAGACTGGGATTTCTTCTTGGGAGTCCTTATGAATTTATCCATCAAGCTTCTACTTTGAGTTTGATTGTGTTAGAGTATGCGTCACATGTTTAGATGGGTAATTGGATCCCTCCAAGGTCCAATTACCACATCCACATGTTTCGTCCCACTTCTACTGTTAGTGGAACTCCGATATGTTTGAAGGGCTATATAAGAAGCCCCACACCCATTGTATCAGTTGGGAGAAAGTAATACAGAATATCCGATCCTTAGAGACCTTCTCTCGTGGTTTCATCCCGCTCCTTACGGAGGAGAGTTGCACGTAAAATCCGGGTGTTCTTCCACTGTTCTTTATTTTTTATCTATGATATTACACTTCTGCATTATCATTTTCTATATGGTATCAGAGTGGGTTCGATTCTCAAAGATACATTTTATGATCGTGATTTGTTCGAGATTCGATTCTTAAAGCGAGTTCGGTTCTTGGTTTGTTCTTGAAGATTATTTTCCGACTATTATTTTTCATGTTCGTGATTGAACATAAAGTTTTAGGGTTTCAGAAACCCTAAGTATGCACAGGCATCTAGATTCATTCAACGAATTCTAGCGAGCAAAATTCATCTGGGTTCTTTTTGAACCCTAATTCAGGGTGGCTGTATGTCTAAATTCAGCAAGTTTCTTTGCAAAACCATATGTTATGAAATCTGTATCTTTATTACAATGGGAGATTAATACACATGCAATAAGCACACTCCCAATCGATCAACAGTTCTCCTCACATCGTCGAAGTCTGCAAGCGGTGAAGGCAGCACCATGTGACACCCATCTTGGCTTCTTTCAGCCCTAATTCTCGCCAAAAGAAGAAAAAATCGAAGAAGAAAAAGGGACGTTGTTGCTGCAAAGCCCCGAAGGAGGCTATACATGTTGGGGTTCCCTTTGATGGGAACCCTGAATAATCGTCCCCTCTACTTTAGTTGATATAATTTGACCCAACCGACCTCCTGCTTGTTATAAAAAAGGGAGGGGAGCAACTGTCAAATTTTGGGCCCGCGGCTCCTAGAACATGAGGAAAAAAGGGAAGGGGGATGCATGATATTGGGACCAGTTTAGGCCGTGGTGATTTTAAAAAAGAGAATTACTTTTGATTGAGGTAAAAGGCTATAATACAAAAAACCCGTATGGAAAAAATGATTAGAAAAAAGGAGAATCTGAAGGAAAAAATACGGCTTATGAAAAAAATGGCTTAGAAAAAGATGAAAAGCTGAAAAAAGAAAACAAGAAAATAAAAAGGAAAAAAGTATAGGTTCTACGCTTTTTTCCCCAACTTGGTTCTTTATGTCCATATTCTGACAAGTATGAGAGAAGGGGGGAGTGAGAGCAAGGGTGATTCTTCTAGTTGAGATATATCTGTAAGATTTCTACCACATCTTTCATCTTCTACTCGTGACTCCTCAGAAAGCAATCTTATCTCCAGGGTCCCCATTTTTCGAGTAAATGGAGGGGTGGGATCCAGAGATGGGACCCGCCGACAAATATCATAATATTTTTAAAAGGATCACATTACATGAGTCCAGGATGCTACCAAAGCCCTACAGTGCTCCAAAATATTCTCAAAGTAAAATGACTAACCATGAAAGATACATTTATTTCTGCCACACTAGATCGCCCACACGAGCTCAGAAGGACATGAGCTATCATCATGTCCATTGCTGCAAACCACACGAATGGAGTTCCAGAAGCCAGTTGTACTTCCAACATCAAGCTAAGTAATTCCCGCTCTCCTCTAGACCTCTACCGAATGAGCACAAGTGAAGAAGAGATGGTTCAATCCTTCCACCTCGTCGCCACATCTATCACAGAAGATGTCCCCATCTTGTAACATCGTGCTCCGACACTCTTTGGAAAGCACCTTTTCATGTCTAGCAAGTCACAAGAAGACGTTGACACTTTTTGGAACTCTGCTTCTCTAGATGATTCTGCTATCAATCCTTACTTCTTCCCGTACATCCTCCTGGACCTCCGTAAAGAATCTATAGGTTTTTTTCATCGTAAACCTACCATCGCTCCAAGCAAAATGGTCCCTACCACTAGCAGGATCGTCTAATTCAATCAACTCAGTGTACATCCTCCAAAACTCGTTCAATCTTTAATCCGAAAGCTCTGTAACAAATGAGGGCACCCACACCCCATTCTGCCAAGTCTCATGTACCGTTGTACTCCAATCAACCGCTAGCGCCAAAAGTCTCAGATATCGCTCTCCCAGAATACCATTGTCGTTTTAGTTATCAAGCCGAAATATGAAGTCCTGGCCATCGCCAAGTACCAGTTGTAATCGTGTTGCCATCTCTGAGAAAAAATCTTGTGAATACCTTGCCACAAAGGGGAAGAAAAGCAGATGTGGTTAGTACTCCAACAAACCACGAATCCATGACCGTGTGCGTGGCCGTTACCGTTGGGTATGGCGTGGTGGATCTTTTTTGGTGAAGAAAGCTTTTGTGGCTTTGAGTAGATCTTGACACCTCATCCCTGAGGAAGTTGTTCGTGATTGTAAAATACTCTGGAAGTCGTGCATTCCTCCGTAGATCAAGGTGTTTCTTTGGCCATTTTGGTGTATTTTGTTATTGACCAAGGAGAGGTAGTTGAGGCTTTGCTTGAAAAATGATTGTAGTTGCACACTCTGTTTGTTACATGTGGAGTTCGTAGAGCACCTTTTTTTCACCAGTGACAATGCATAAGATATCTACCTTAGGTTAGGTCTATGTTGGTTTCGCTCCTCTAACATGTAAAGATATTTTTATATTCTTGGTGTACTTTTTCTTCATTTTATTTCTTTGTATCCATCTTATGTGATTTACCTGTAGGCCTCTCCTCTATATAAGAGTGTTGGAGTATTTGTTTATATGCGTACCACATCCAAGTCTGTAGTCCCACATCTACCAGTTGGGAGATTTGGAGACTCAGTGGGGGCTATATATAGACCCCCACACCCATCGTATCCAGTTAGAAAAGCAATAGACTATCAGCACTTTGTGACGTTCTCCTGTGGTTTCATCCCGCTCCTTAGGGAGTAGGGTTCCACATGAAAATCTCGGAGTTCATGTTTTATCTTTCTGTTCTTTATGCTCTGTTTATCATATTCGCTTCCGCATTCCTATTTTCTAATAAAGATAACCTAGGGTTATCAGGAATATCATCTTTTCTTTTTCTCCTAACATTGTATCATAGCCACAATCCTAAACCGGTGTTCCGTACCGTAATCCTAGTCCTACCCCACCCACCGCCCGTCTCTCTCTCCAAGGTCGTTGCCGTCACCATCGATCCGGGTAGCATTTCCCCCTCCCCCCGCCGCCGGCCCCAGCCCTCGCCGCCCCTGCGGCCTACACCGCTACCACCGCTTCTCCTTGGCTGCCGACCTTTGTAGTTGTCGACTCCCCTCTCTTCCGTCCCATCGTCGGCCTTCGGTTGGGCTAATGGATTTAAGTGCACAAGTCTACATATGCATTCAAATCCACACATGTCTATAGACATTCATTCATTGGTCTACATAACCCTAGTACTCCTCTCCCGACAATATGTTAGAATAAAAAGTTGATGTACCCGCTACAGGCACTTTCAGAGCCCAACACCTATTGTCAAGATGGACGGGACAAACTATGAGCTTTAGGCTATGCAGTTCATGAGCCTCATGATGTCTAACAGTAAGAAACACACTCTTACTGAGGAGGAGCCGGTGGAGAAAAGTAGGGTTAACGCCTCGTGGGAGACGGGTGATGCATACGCCAAAGTTTGGCTTCCGGTCATTGACGATAGAGATCGCCAATGGTGTGTTGCGTCAGCCCACTACTAAGGCAATGTGGGACATCCTCGCAGCAACCTATTCTCAAGCGAGGAACGAGATCAAGATCCTCCAACTCCAGCATGATATATTTACTATCAAGCAGAACGAGCGGCCTCTTCATTCACTGTATACATTCTTACGTGGGATGTTTGAGAAGCAACACAGCTTCATGCCTCTCACGACCACTCCAGAGAAGCATAAGACATATAGGAATGCTACTATGGTTGGTGTATTCCTAGCTTCCCTCGATCCTGAATATGATGCTGCTCGCTAGCAGATTCTAGCGGATGCTACTATTCCTCCTATGGAGGAAGCTTTTCGCAGGTTTGGTAGGATTACTGTTCCATCCACTACCACTAGCCAGACTTCTTCGGCAATGGCAACCTCCCGAGGCAGAGGAGGCTAGTCTTCGTTTTGTGGACGTGGACCTCGTAGTAGAGGAGGTCACATTCGTCAACCCTGCACATACTGTATTTGCCCAGGCCATCCAGAGAATACATGCTACTCCAAGCATGGCTTTCCGGCATCAGTCCGTATAGTGGAACAGTTCGAGCCTTCAGCTACTCCTACTTCAGAGCAGAGATTTGATGATCTCGTGGCTAGAGTACGGGATATTATGCCTCATGCTTCTTCACCATCTCCAGGAGGCCACTCAGATGCATCAACCTCTGCTTCTGCCAGTACTTCTGCTACTGCCAGTACTTCAGGTAGTACTTATACTTTTCCATCATGTCATGGCTATGAGATTACTGAATGGATCATGGACTCTGGGGCAACACATCATCTATACGGTGACAGAGAACAACTTATAATATATAGACATGTTCCACCAGAGAGAACTGTGGTAATAACCGATGGGACTCATTCCCCGATCACCGGACAGGGGGAGGTTAGTTTGACGCCTTTGACATGTCTTCATAATGTGTTACATGCTCCTGATTTCTCTATGACTTTATTATCTATTAGTCAGATTATGAAGGATTTGCATTGTCGGGATATCTTTGACTTATCGTCTCTTGTTTTTCAGGACATTCTTACGGGCAGAGTGATTGGTTGTGTCCGTGAGAAGGTTGGTCTGCATCGCTTGATCCGAACTTCCTTTGCTAGTGTTTCCTCCAATTCAATAGGACCAGTCTCTCCCTTCACTTGGCACCTACATTTTGGTCACCTCCATCTCCAGGAGATGTGTCACATATTGCCATAGATTTCACCAGGGTCTTCCTTCTAATGCGAGGCATGTCAGTTGGGGAATCATCACCAGTCTGCTTTTCCTAGTTGTCAGAGTCAGAGCAATAGATCCCTTTTTGAATTATTTCATGTTGACATTTTGGGGTCTGAGTCTTGGTCCTGATAATCAGGGACAAATGTTTTATCTTATTGTTGTTGATGATTTCTCTCGTCTGTCATGGGTCTTTTTATTGAAAAATAAATCTGAAGTAGGATGTGATCAAAGCCTATATCAGTGAAGTGCATAATGTTTTCTCTTCTTCTGTGAGATTTGTAAGGACTAATAATGCTTTGGAATTCTGTACCTGTGGTTTATCATATTTCTTTTCATCCCGTGGTATTATTCCAAACGACATGTGTTTACACTTCTCAACAGAATGGTGTTGCAGAGAGAAAACATCGCCATTTACTTGATGTCACTCGGACGCTTCTCATTCAGAGTCGTGCCTCACATTTGTTTTGTGGTGATGCTATTCTTACGGCATGTTATCTGGTAAATCGTATGCCCCCGTCTGTCTTGGGTGAGAAAATTCCTTTCTCCATAGCTTTTCCTGAGGAGTTGTTCTCACTTATTCCTCGTATCTTTGGCTCGGTTGCATTTATCCATCAGTTGGCTCCAGGTCTTGACAAGCTCTCCCCTAGGGCTATTAAATGTGTGTTTGTTGGATGCTTAAGGACCCAGAAGGGATACCTGTCTTATGATCCGTTGCGCAGAAAGTATTATATCAGTGCTGATGTCTCCTTTTTTGAGTCTGTGATGTATTTCTCTCCTACATGTAACAGGTTGGCTTCATCAGACTCTGATGATGAGGTTTACATACCACCTCCTCCTATGAGTCCGTCATCTCCTTTACCTGTGCCACCACCACCACCACCTCCTCATCCACCTCCTTCTACCGGTCATAGGTGCCCATTGTTCCACCATTACCAAAACTCTATACCCGTCAGCCTACCTCTGCTCATGCTCATCTCCCGTCATCCAGCACGCCCCAGGTTTGTTTTAATAACTTGATTTCTAACAATGGGTCTAGAGATATATCTGTGTAGGGATCACTGCAGAAAACTAGCACACAAATGAAGGAGGCTCCTAATGACCTGGATATACCCATTGCAGTTCGGAAGCAAAACGTACTTGTACTCATGGTTTTAAAAGGCGGCGCCTCGAGGCGCAAAGGCGTACGCCTCAAAGCGAGGCGGGCCTAAAGCGCCCCGAGGCGCACGCCTCAGGTACATACTTAGGGGCGTACGCCTCAGCCTCGCCTGAGGCGCTCGAGGCGTGAGGCGCTCGAGGCGAGGCGGAGGCGTAAGCCTCGAGTCATGAGGCTTTTTTTGCATTTTTTGTTACACATAACCCTATTTTTTGTTAGCATTATATTTTTTATTTTTGTATTTTTGTTTCCATGTTAAACCTTGCATATTTCTATATATATATTGCTCCATGTAAAGAGAAGAGCTTGCTTGAAACAAGCGAAGTTACATGATCTTGTATACATCATATTCAATTTATCATACATC
This sequence comes from Ottelia alismoides, assembly GCA_037367405.1. Taxonomy (NCBI): domain Eukaryota; kingdom Viridiplantae; phylum Streptophyta; class Magnoliopsida; order Alismatales; family Hydrocharitaceae; genus Ottelia; species Ottelia alismoides. Next base: position 345,067 of record JAZKJV010008261.1, read on the forward strand.
TACACATGCTAGTTCTATTACACATATTTTTGTTTGAATTGTAATAGAATTTTATATTAGTTGCAAGTTTGCAACTTGATGTTGTTGTTTGGTTGTATAAGTTGTGAACTTAGAATAGTTATCACATATATGATATATGAAGTAACGTTGAAAAATAAACATGTGAAAACTGAAGTAAAATAATTATTACATTTTATTGTGAGTAGCTGAATACAAATAATATCATCAGTAAAAAAAATCGCCGGGGGCGCTGCACCCACACCCCCGCAGGGGGGAGCGCACCTGCTCCCCCCTAGACCCCCCACAGGCTCGCTGACCCCCGTCTTGTTGGGGTATGATATGGCAGGAGGGGATGCATATGACAGTTCTCCAACTACGTCCAACAAGGCAAATTGATTGGGATTCAAGGCATATTAATATTTTTTTATTCGCACTAAAGATTATGGTTTCTATTGTACTTTAATATTAAGTATAGACTTTAATTTAATACTCATATAGAGTCATTGAAGTTGGAATTGGAACTTGATATTCTGTATATTAGTGGCTTAGTATTAGTTTTTTTGAACTTCAATGCCTTCATCGCTTATGTATTGTATCTTTTACTAGTTTTAAATTATTCATGAATGTGTTTTTGGCAAAATGTAATATGTAGAGACTTATATATGTTACGTTTTATTGTTTCGTAATTTCTATTTATATTTTGTAAGACTCTGTAATTTACCCAAGGGTTTTCTCCCTATATAAGAGACCCGAGGGCTCTATGGAATATCACATCAGAGTATCGATTACTCCAACATGGTATCAGAGCCAAAACCCTAACCCTAGGGTTTTGTTCTCTCCACCCGCCGCCCCCCCTCCCCCCTCCTCTCTTCTCCCGCCGTCACAGGGCCCCCAGCCCTCCGCCAGTCCTCCAGCCCTCCGCCGAAGGGCTTCCAGCCCTCCGCCGAAGGGCTTCCAGCCCTCCGCCAGGGCTTCCAGCCCTCCGCCAGGGCTCCAGCTCTCCGCCAAAGGGCTCCCAGCCCTCAGCCAGGGCTTCCAGCCCTCCGCCAGGGACCCCTCCCAGCCAGCCCAGGCACCGCCTGCACTCCATCGAGCCCCTCCCTGCCGCCCCCGGTGCCGCCAGCCCTCCGTCGAGCATCTCCAGGCCGCCAACAGCGCCCAGCCCCACTGCTGGGTACCCCTAGGTGCCCCATATCTCTTCCGCTAAGGCTTCCATAGCCACTACTCGTCCTCAGGGCGACTCACCTTCGGTCGGTTCCGGATAGATGACTGATTCAAGTGCATAACGTCTACATGTGCACTTGAATCCTCACATGTCGTGGTAGACACCAGTTTCTTGGTCTATCATCTCTAGTTGTTCTTCTCCAGCAGTATGTCAGAACAAAAGGTCGATATGCCTGCCATAGGTGCCTTTAAAGGTTCGGCACCAATCGTTAAAATGGACGGGACAAACTACGAACTGTAGGCTATGCAGTTCCTCAGTCTTATGAAGTCATGTGGTAATGTTAGAAAATCGGAAGCGGAAGCGAACATGGAATAAAGATAATAAAACATATAGAACGCGGGATTTTACGTGGAACCCTACTCCGTGAGGAGCGGGATGAAACCACGGGAGAAGCCCTCTAAGGGGCGGATATTCTATTGAACTTTCTCATCTGTTACAGGAGGCCTGGGGTCCTTTATATAGCTTCTACAGGGCCTCCAAGTCCCACCACTAGGCGGTATGGGACTAAACTCAGTGGTGTGGTAAATGGATCTTGGAGGGATCCATTTACCCACCTATTACGTAAGTGACGCATGCTCCAAGTACTCTAACACTCCCCCTCAAGCTGGAGCATGCAATGCTCAGCTTGGACAAACAGAAAGAAACTCAACTCACAATACATGACACTACAGACAATATCAACCTAACGCGCACAGCTGCTGCAGTCGAGGACGTTGCTTCTCATGGCGTGCATGTGAGGAGGACGAACGGGCTGGAGTGTGAAACTGGATCTATCTGGCTCAGAGAATGGTACTCTACTCTGGAGTCCCTATGATACCACATGAAAACCCTTGCCCTTAATGGCATAGGGAATAGTCCTCTGCTCTGGAGTCCCTATGGCTCACATGAAAGCTCTGGCCGACCAACAAGAATGATTGGCATGCGTCATCATCGAGTCTGAGCTTTGTAGAGTCTGAACATCTGACCGGTCTGAAAATCTGATATCTGAATCTTAGAACAAGACCTGTGACTCTACATATACTCCCCCTTTCTCCCATACTGGTCGGAATGACATTATATGACCACGTTGGGAGAAGATAAAAATAATATATAAACATGGGGATGAATAAAACATCAATTAGCCGATAATGATGATTTTTTTTTCGGCTTTTTTTTTCTAATAATAATTTTTTTTGAACCACATTTTTTTTAATTCGTACGGCTTTTCTTTGTACGTGCCTCTTTCATTTTTTTTTCTTTTTTTCTTTTTTTTTACTATGCGTACGGCTTTTTAAATGTACGCGCCTTTTTTTCTTTCTTCTTTTTTTTTTCCTTTTTTTTTGTTTAACACTATAAGCGTGGTCCATTTGGACCCAAATATACCTTAGCCCAATTGGGCTTACATAACTAGTTTTTTTTTTCGGACTTTCCAGCAAATAGCCCTCACTTTGGGCATTATAATAATAAGCACATTTTTTTTTAATAAATGACGGGCCACCAGCCCTAGGGTTCCCATGACAGGAACCCTTCTTCAATCGCCGCCGCCCACGCGGAAGAGGGATCGACTTTGGGGCGGCGCTGCCTGGAGCACAGCCGCGTGCGCCGCTCGATGTTGCTGGAAGACATGCATTGGACCTGCGCGAGATGCTCTGGACTGGATCGCCGCCATCGCGAGGGCCAAGATGGAGCAGAAGGGCTCGTGCAAGGGGGAAAGGGGCGCCTGAGCGCGCGCGATCGTCTGGATTGAAGATTAGGGCGCCGCCTTCGCGAGGGGGTGCGCCATCGAGCATCAGGTTGTGCGCCTCGCCGCCACTTGAATCTGGAGCAGAGGCTCCCACGGAGCCTTCGCGCGAGGAGTCGCCTGGGGCTGCGCGCGTGGGGCCGCCATGCTCACTCGCCTACGGGGTGCCGCCATGCTTACGCGCGCCGCTGGAAGGCTTGGAGGATTGCGCCGCGCGAGGGAGAGAACTGGATATCTGAAGGTCTTCGCCTGAGATGCGCCTGGGGTTGTGCAGTTTCAGACCCTGGGGTTGCGCCTGGGTTCTTGGTGCGATAGAAGATCGCGCCTGCGCGAAGGATATGGAAATAGGGCCTGGAGCGGTCTGGAGGTGCTGCTGCGGGAGAGAAGCCCGATGCCTGCGCGCAAGAGTTTTGTGTTGCGCTAGCGGAGGTCTGCGCTAGTGGATGTCGCCATGGATTTTGCGCTCGATCACTATCAATCAGGCAAGAGTGGGAAGCCTCGCCAGAAAAAACTGCTGGATCTGCATTTAGTATTTTTTTTTGTTTGAAACCGCCCGCGAGGATCTTCGACAGGAGAAGGTTTGAATGAAGACAGAAATCTGGACGTAAAACTAGGGCTTGCTGAATCTTTGATGGAGCCGCAACAACGAATTTCAGAACATGAACAAAACTCCAGAAAATAGGGTTTCAATGGAAACCCTAGAAATTACAAAACTTGAACAAACATGAACAACCGAATCTCGAATAATACATAGAAAAATAAATCCTCAACAACAAATCTTCGAGAATCGAACCCGCTTTGATACCATGTTAGAAAATCGGAAGCGGAAGCGAACATGGAATAAAGATAATAAAACATATAGAACGCGGGATTTTACGTGGAACCCTACTCCGTGAGGAGCGGGATGAAACCACGGGAGAAGCCCTCTAAGGGGCGGATATTCTATTGAACTTTCTTATCTGTTACAGGAGGCCTGGGGTCCTTTATATAGCTTCTACAGGGCCTCCAAGTCCCACCACTAGGCGGTATGGGACTAAACTCAGTGGTGTGGTAAATGGATCTTGGAGGGATCCATTTACCCACCTATTACATAAGTGACGCATGCTCCAAGTACTCTAACAGGTAAGAAGCATATTCTTACCGAGGATGAACCGCCGGAAAAGACAGGAATATATGCCTCATGGGAGGCTGATGATGCGTATGCCAAAGTTTGGCTCTCAGGAATGCTCACAACGGAGATAGCGAATGATGTCCTCCATCAGCCCACCGCAAAGGCGATGTGGGATATTTTGGCCACGACGTACTCTCAGGTACGCAATGAGACGAAGATGCTACAGTTGCAGCATGATATCTTTACCACGAAGCGAAATGGGAGGCCTCTTCATTCCCTGTACACGTCTCTTCGTGGAATGTTCGAGAAACTCTATAGCACCATTCCGCTCACAGCCACGCCGGAACAGCAGAAGACGTTCCGCAACGCCACTATGGTTGGCGTATTACTTGCTGCCCTTGACCCTGAGTACGAGGCAGCACGCTCTCAGATCCTTGCAGATGCCACCATCCCACCGATGGAAGAAGTATACAGGAGGCTCAGTCGTGTACCTGTTCCATCGAATACAGCGACTGCACCTCCCTCGGCAATGGCAGTTTCCAGGGGACGAGGTGGTTCGTCCTCATTTCGTGGCAGAGGAAGTGGTGGATGTGGCCGCGGAGGTCGCATACGCTCTACGTGCTCATTCTGTCGTCGTACTGGTCATTCGGAGGATACATGCTATTCCAAGCATGGCTTCCCTCCTTCTGCACGTGTCGCTGATCATATTCAGGGTCCACCGGCATCTACTCCAGATCACAGGTTCGAGGAGCTTGTGGCACGGCTTCGTGATATCATGCCACAGTCATCGTCAGAGGGTGCTGAAGCTTCTGATGTTGCGGCCTCGGCGTCAGCTAGTACATCTGCTTCAACCAGTGCCTCAGGTAGTCCTTCAGTCTCATTTCATAATCATGATCTCACAGGATGGATTGTCGATTCTGGAGCTACCCTTCATCTCTGTCGTGAGAAAGATATTCTGCAGTCCTACAGAGCTGTTCAGCCTGGTCGCTCTGTACTCATTGCTGATGGCACTCATTCCCCTATCATCGGTCAGGGGGAGACGGTTTTACTACCCTCTATGCACTTACAGAATGTTCTACATGCACCAGAATTCTCTATGAACCTCTTATCCATTAGTCAGATTACACGTGATTTGCACTGTCGTGCTATTTTTGACCCATCGTCTGATATATTTCAGGACATACTAACGGACAGGGTGATTGGCTGTGGATCTGAGCACAATGGCCTCTATCGTCTCGTCCGAAACTCTTACGCCGGCGTCTCACTGCATTCCCAGGGCTCCGTATCTCCGTATACCTGGCATCTTCGGTTTGGTCACTTGCCGCTACAGAAAATGCGTCACCTCCTGCCTCAGATCTCTCCGAGTTCGTCTTTTCGTTGTGAAGCATGTCAGTTAGAAAAGCACCATCGGTCTAGCTTCCCCAGTCGTCAGAGTCGGAGCAGTCGCTCCCCATTTGAGTTATTTCACATAGATATTTGGGGTCCAAGTCGTGTCCCAGATCATCAGGGGCACAGGTTCTATTTAGTTGTGGTTGATGATTTTTCTAGAGTGTCCTGGACTTTCCTTCTTAAAAATAAATCCGAAGCAGGAAGTGTTATTCAAAATCTTATCAATGAAGTTCAAAATGTTTTTTCATCTACTGTTAAGTATGTGCATACTGACAATGCATTGGAGTTCTGCACTCGTTCACTTGCTCGCTTCCTTTCTTCTAAAGGCATTATCCACCAAACCACATGTGCTTACACATCTCAACAAAATGGGTTTGCAGAACGGAAGCATCGACATTTCCTTGATATTGCTCGCACATTACTTATTCAGAGTTGTGCTCCATTATCCTTTTGGGGGATGCTATACTTACAGCATGCTATCTGGTCAACCGCATGCCTACGACTGTTCTTGGGGAAAAGTCTCCAATCTCTGTTCTTTTTCCCGACAAAGATTTGTTTACACTTACACCTCGGGTCTTTGGCACTGTTGCGTTTGTCCACCGCTTATCTCCAGGGCTTGATAAGCTATCTCCTAGGGCTATCAAGTGTGTTTTTGTGGGATACTCCAGGACACAGAAAGGATACCGTTGCTATGACCCCGTTCATGACAAGTACTATGTGAGTGCAGATGTTACATTTTTCGAACCTGTCATGTACTTCTCCCCTGCAGGTGACAGATTGGTCTCCTCCACATCCACATATTCCAATGTCTATGTGCCTCCACCTCCAAGCCTGGGTCAATCCTCTACTCCACCACCACATCCACCACCACCACCACCACCACCACCACCCCCGCCACCACCTCCAGTTGTACCTTTTACTAAGTTCTATACAAGGCAGCCAGGCCCTGCTCAAGCTACCTGTCAACCATCCAACACGCCTCAGGTATGTTCTGATGTTAACACTAATGATGGGTTAGACAATGCACCAGTGCAGGAGCCTTTACTACAGGAGGAGGATCAACCGCTCAACACAGTGATGGATGATTTGGATCGGCTCATTGCTCACAGGAAGCAGCGAAGACAGTGTGCTTCATATCCTCTTGCCTCTCAAGTCTCATTTCATCGTCTCAATGGGGATTTCCAAAAGTTTGCAGCTGCTGTCTCGTCAGTTGAGATTCCACGGACATATCAGGATGCCATGAAGATTGATTGTTGGCGTCTAGCCATGGAAGAGGAGATGCGTGCCTTGCAATCTAGAGGAATTTGGTCTCTTGTCCCCATTCCTCCAGGTGCCTCCGTGGTGAGTTGCAAGTGGGTGTTTACGGTGAAATATCATGTGGATGGACGTCTTGACAGATACAAGGCCAGACTTGTAGCACAGGGATTTACCCAGACGTATGGGGTAGATTATTTAGATACTTTTTCACCAGTGGCTAGACACTCCACTCTTCGCATCCTCCTATCTGTTGCTGTGGTACGTAACTGGACCATTTTCCAGCTTGATGTCAAGAATGCTTTCTTGTATGGTGACCTACAGGAGGAAGTCTACATGCAGCAACCACCAGGGTTTGCTGCTGAGGGGGAGACTCAGATGGTGTGCAGACTTCATAAGGCTATCTATGGCCTCAAACAGAGTCCCCGAGCATGGTTCCAGAAGCTTTCCTAGCTAATTGAAAGACAGGGGTTCAGGAGATCAAATGCGGACCATTCACTGTTCGTCCAGAAGACCCCTAGAGGTACAATTGTTGTTATGATATATGTTGATGACTTCTTGGTTACAGGAGATGAAGCTCAGGGGATTGAGATAACCAAGTCCCTGTTGGGAAGCCAGTTCATTACGAAGGATCTGGGCACGATACGATATTTTCTGGGGATAGAGTTTGCAAGAAATGCACAAGGAATGGTGATGACTCAAAGAAAATATGTCACAGACTTGCTAGTTGAAACAGGAATGACTGGATGCAGAACTTCAAGTACACCTATGGACCCAAGCATGAAGCTGTACGACGATGATACCGAGGAGGTGGACAAAAGAAGGTACAGAGAGATGGTGGGTAAGCTCTTATACATTACTATAACTCGACCGGATATTGCCTTTGCAGTAAACCGGGTGAGTCAATTTATGGAGCAGCCGAGGCAAGTTCATATGGATGCCTTGTATATGATATTGAGATATCTGAAGTCTTCTCCAGGCACAGGGTTGCTATTCAAGAAAGATGCAGATCTGTCTATTTCAGCTTATGCAGATGCAGATTATGCAGGATGTCCAAGGGATCGTAAATCTACTTCTGGATTTGCTATCTTCATAGGAAGCTCTTTAGTTTCTTGGAAAAGCAAGAAACAGACTGTTGTGGCGAGATCCAGTGCTGAATCTGAATACAGAGCCATGGCACAAGCAAGCACAGAAATGATGTGGATTAAAGCAGTCTTAGAAGATTTGAATGTAGATGTCCCCTTGCCTATGAATCTTTAATGTGACAATCAGGCAGCATTGTTTATTGCCAACAATCCAGCTTTTCATGAGAGAACAAAGCACATCGAGGTGGATTGTCATTATACTAGGGACATGATTCAGAAGGGCTTCATTTCCACTTCTCATGTCAGTTCAGAGGACCAGACTGCTGACATATTCACCAAGCCATTGCTCAGAGGACCTTTCCAGAGATGTTCTTCCAAGCTGAGCATGATAGATTTCTATGCTCCATCTTGAGGGGGAGTGTAGAGACTTATATATGTTACGTTTTATTGTTCCGTAATTTCTATTTATATTTTGTAAGACTCTGTAATTTACCCAAGGGTTTTCTCCCTATATAAGAGACCCGAGGGTTCTATGGAATATCACATCAGAGTATCGATTACTCCAACATAATAGTATTATATACTTTTTAAATGTATTTTGCTTTAATTTTAATTTTTTTCCAAAAAAATTGAGGCTTACTCCTCGACCGCCTCGAGGCTTACGCCTCGCCTCAATTTCAGAGAAAACGCCTCGGACCGCCTCGCGCTTTTTTAAACCTTGCTTGTACTTCATATCCCCTTACTTCCCAGGTCTCCTTTCTTTGTCTGACGGGAGAATTTCAGAGGTTTGCAGTTGCTCTATCTGCCGTGGAGATTCCACGAAATTATTAGGAGGCCTTGAAGGATAGTCGCTGGCATTTAGCTATGGAGGAAGAGATGGCTGCTTTGCAATCACATGGTACCCGGAGTTTGGTGCCTGCTCCTCCTGGGGCCTCTGTTGTCAGTTGCAAGTGAGTATTTACCGCTAAACATCATGCGGATGGGAGCCTTAATCGTTACAAGCAAGATTGGTGGCACGAGGATTTACTCAAACCTACGATGTGGATTATATGGACATGTTCTTTCCAGTTGCACGCCACTCGACTCTACGTATCCTTCTTTCAGTTGCAGCGGTACGTGATTGGCCTTTGTTTTGGCTAGATGTTAAAAATGATGGAGATCTACAGGAGGAAGTATACATTCAGCAGTCTTTGGTTTTTGATGCTGTGGGGGAATGTCAGCAGATTTGTAGACTCCATAAGGCAATATATGGCCTTAAGCAAAGTCCAAGGGCATGGTTTCAGAAGCTCTCAGATCTGATTGAAAAGCAGGGGTTCAAGAGGACAAATGCAGACCATTCACTGTTTGTGCAGAGGACACCTAAAGGTACTGTTGTTATCATGGTTTATATTGATGATATACTTGTCACAGGAGATGATGTGCATGGGATAAAGATGGCAAAAGAATTTATGGGTCGTTAGTTTGTTACTTAGGATTTGGGTACCCTAAGGTACTTCTTAGGGTTAGAATTTGCTCGGAATACGCAGGGTCTGGTGATGACCCAAAGGAAGTATGTTACAAACATGCTTGTTGAGACATGCATGATTGGATGTCGACCCTCTACTACTCCCATGGATCCAAGCATGAAGTTATGTGATGATAATGTAGATGAGGTTGATAAGAGGAGATACAGAGAGATGGTGGGGAAGCTCCTATATGTTACTGTTACTATGCCAGATATCTCTTTTGCAGTGAGTCGGATGAGCCAATTCATGGAGCAGCCTCGACAGGGACATATGGATGCTATATACATGATATTGAGATATCTAAAATCTTCTCCAGGTGCTAGATTACTATTCAGGAAAGGAGCAACTCTTTCTGTTTTTGCATGTGCTGATGCAGACTATGCAGGATGTCCTAAGGATAGGAAATCTACTTCGGGATTTGTAATATTTGTTGGCAGTTCTCTTGTTTCGTGGAAAAGCAAGAAACAAACAATGGTGGCTAGATCAAGTGCCGAATCTGAGTATAGGGCTATGCACAAGCTAGTACAGAAATGTTGTGGGTTTGAGCAGTGCCAGCAGACTTGCATATAAATATACATTTACCCATGCAGTTACAATGTGATAATCAAGTTGCCCTATTCATTGCAAACAACCCTGCATTCCATGAAAGAACGGAGCATATTGAGGTAGTCTGCCATTATACTAGAGATATGATTCAGAAGGTCTTGATTTCTTCCTCCCATGTTAATTCAGGAGAGCAAACATCAGATATCTTTACCAAGGCATTGCTCAGAGGATCATTTCAGAAGTATTCGTCCACGCTAAGCATGATCGACATCTATGCTCCATCTTGAGGGGGAGTGTAGAGATATTTCTATATTCTCGGTGTACTTCTCTTCATTTTATTTCTTTATATCCATCTTATGTAATTTGCACATAGCCCTCTCCTTTATATAAGAGAGCCTAGGGTTATCATGAATATCATCTTTTCTTTTTCTCCTAACATAACCAAAACAACTTGTGGGGTTTTTTGATGGATGCTTGGTTTCGTCGTAATAAAGAGCTTTGTTTGCCGATTTTGATAATGTGGGTGCTTTAGCTTTGCGATAATGGGTTTATTTTCTACTCTGAGCGACTTATGTGAATGTTCATCATATTGTTAGTACTCTCCTTGAGTTCCAGCACTTTTAGTGCGCCTTTTTTATTCAATTAGTGACCACCATAATGTATTTCCCTCTTTTTGACTGAAAACATACATGCATATGCATATGCATAGACAAATGCACATGGAAATATGTATATTTCTATCTATATTTATATACACACATACATAAAGACATGTACACATATACACATATCTATACATAGATATATACACACACACATCTATATTCATAAAGGTAGGGTAGTATGAAGCTCAACTGCATATAACTTCTCTGTTTGTCACCTCTCAACTACTCATTTGCCTTGGAATTTGAAATTGCACTGGCTCCAAGACTCAACAACTTGCATGCGCTCATCGTGGGACTGAATCAATGGTGGATAGGAGTGATGAACACACAATTTCCTTTAACTCAGTAACATATTTCTTTTTTCCATATACATATATGTATATTTTGGTTTGATTTTTGAAATTTAGACAATTGAACGGCTCGAATGCGGGAGGAGAGAGCGGTGAGCGACGTGGGAAGCGAGGGGCATTGGCTGGTTGTTCGCCCGAGGATGCGCGAGGGGAGGCCACCGAGGCCGTACGTTCGTTAACGTGGGCATGGGTTGCTCCTTTTGGGAGAGGATGTTATCACTGCGATTCTCTCGGCCACTGGGCGAGGTAGTGTCAGGAACCGGTGTGTTGTTTCTGGTGTCGCGGCTTTGCACATAGGGGGAAGAATTTCCTTCGATTGCGCATGTGCCGTCAAGGATAAAGGAAGATTCGCATGCAGGTAGCATTTTGATTGGCGGGGGAGGAGGCGTTGACGTGATGTTTCACGAAACCTCCGACGTGGGCATTATTACGGAGGGGCGTTTTGGCGACGATGTAGCATTGGTTAACCCGTGGAGAGTGTTGGCACGGGGTTTGGCCAAAGGCAAGGCAAAGGCGCTTATGCAGTTGTCAGAGGACAAGAAAGCTCTACTACGTCGGCGTTGTCTTAGTAGTTATGATGGTCGTCTGAAGTTCAGGAGACTCGACGTAGTACGTGTATGCAATATTCCGTTCAACATGCGAGTGCTAGGGAAGGTGCGGGACATTCTCTCCGAGATCGCGAACGTGGTTGGATTTGTTTTTGACGGTTGTCAGCTGGGAAGGGAGGCGAAGCTTATCCTTCTGGTTCGGAGACTCAACCCTATGCAGCTTGGTTGGTGGAGGGTGCGGTTTCATGGGGGGCTTCTGCACATTGTGCTTGCATTGGTAGGCTCGACTTCATTCTCAGGTGAGTAGGTGATCGCTGTAGAAGGGCGCTCTGTTGGGTAGCGCATGGCTACGAGGACGGCGCCGGAGAACCGACCGTCTGGAACAGAGGAGAGTTGAAAATGCATGTCGTTTGAAGCTTCGAAACCGACGCCTTGTTTTCTGCAAGCAGTAAATGGCATGCCACTTTTAGCGGAGGGGAGCGTAGGGGTAGAGACGGTTGCGATTCCGGAGGGGAATAATTATGGAGATCTTCTCTGTCAAACGGCTACGTAAGTTGAGCGCTCCAGCAGCCCGATTTGGGGCTCCACCTATTAGGACGACGAACCCATTTATCTCTAGAGCCCGATCAGGATCCGGGTTTAGACCCGAAGGTTTTATCTGGTCGGCTGGAGCTTTTTTTGGTCGATCCAGACCCGAACTCGGGGCGACGGACCCGCATATGTCTGGAGACGGAATAGGACCCATGATTGGACCTGGAGCCTTTATCCAGAAGCCAACAATGGACCCGTTCATCTCTGAGGAAGAGCAGCTTCGTAGGTGTAGTCGGGCTTTGCTAGGAAATGGATTTGGAGGTGGCGCCGAGCCGGGTCCGGGAAGAAACCCGGTTTTGGTGATGATGTTGGCGGTGATCCCTGTTCAGGTTGAGTTGGGGGGGGGGGGGGGGAGGAGCTCTCGGCGGAGCTGCTCGTTGGCGCGATCAGTTGGGGAGGGGGGAGAAGGGTGCTTTGGTGGAGGGTGTTAGGATAGATGTGCGGAGAGCCAACTGGTGGACAGCTCGCCTGTCCAGTTGCAGTAGGGTGCGGACCTTACTCAAGAGGGTGGCAGGGGCATCCGGTTCGGGGTTTGCTTTGAGAGGAGGGACTCCGTGAAGTAGGCAAGAAGGAGAAGGGCAGATATTCTAGAAGATACGGACCGGTCGAAAGTGCTAATGCCACTATAAGGGGACTCTTCGTCGTCTTGGGGCAAGCCGAGCTTCTTCAGAGTTCTGGACAGAAGCTTCACTGAAAGTCTAGGGGTGGTGCAACCTTTGAAAAAGAGCTATAGTGTGTCCAAATGAAGCTGCTATCATGGAATGTGCGGGTTCTGGGCCGCCCCGAAAAGCGCCTGGGGGTTAAAAACATTGTTCGGGAGGCGAGGGCGAATATCTTATTGTTGCAAAAGACAAAGTTGTCGAGGAGTTTGGGAGGCGGTGGTCAGGATCTGGGACGTGGCGTGGATTTCTATTTTGTGGAAGTAGAAGCGCCGGGTGGTCTCTTGACTAGTGGGAAGAGAGAGGGGTTTGAAAAGGTGGCCGAGTGGAGATCTGACTACTCCTTTTCCGTAAGTCTGAGGCGGCGGGTAGATGGGATGACTTTCATTGTGATGATTGTCTATGGACCCACTGGAAGTGTGAGGGGCTCGTTAGTGACGGATTTGGGGCATACGTCACGGCCCGTGCAGATGGGGTCTAGCTTGTGGTGGGGGGACCTCAACCTTTACTTTGCTTCCCGATGATCGGTCAGAGGGAGTTTGTGATGCGGGCTTCGAAGATTTACTTGGCCTCGTGCACTCTTTTGGCTTTTCGATAATTGATGAAGTGGGTTGCGCTTACACATGGCGTAGTGCGAGATCGAGGTCAAGGTTGGACAGATTCCTCTTACCGGCTGAGGGGGTGGAGAGCTTCCCGCTCTCGTGTGCGTGGACGCTGCCCCGGGCATACTCGGACCACACACCCATTCTCTGGTCTTCTAGCGAGGAGGCTAGGAGTAGGTTTTTTTCCCGCTTTGAATGTTCTTGGCTGCTTGAGGACGAGTTTAGGGAGTAGGTCACTGCGTGCTGGAGGGAGTGGTGTCCGGAGGGCTCGATGGTCTCTCGTTTGGCGGCAAAGTTGGTGTCCCTTAAGGCCTTCCTGGTGGGATTTGGGAAAGAGTTGAGGACGAGGAGGGAGAAGCGTGATCGGGCCCAGGAGGGGGTTGTCCATTAGACGGGTCGGACAACCTGAGGGTTCTAGACCAGGAGGAGACAGAGGAGAGGCGGAGGTTGCTCGAGGAGTTGATGTTGGAGGACAGAAAGGAGGAGGTAGAGTGATGGCAGAGGTCGAGGCAGAAGTGGCTAATAGACAGAGATGCTAGCACTAGATTTTTCCACACCATGGCGTCAGGTAGAAGGAAGAATCATATACATGAACTGGAGGTGGGGTGAGGGTGTCCAGGGAGGCACGGGTTAGCGGAGCGCTGTGGGACCACGTTATGGGGATGTCGCGCATGCATCGAAGGGAGGGGTGGGGTTGGATAAGCAGAGGGGTGGAGTCTCTTTTGACGTTGCAGTTTGAAAACCTGGTGGCTCCCTTCACGGAGGAGGAGGTGAAGAGAGCAGTTTGGGGGTTGAATGCGGATGGGGCACTAGGCTCGGATGGCTTCCCGGTGTTCTTTACCGTGAATTTTGGGAGTTACTGAAGGAGGAGGTTCTGGAAGTGCTTGAGGAGTTCAAGGAATGTAACAAAGGTTTAGAGAAGATTAACAACGCTTTGCTTTTCCTGCTGCCTAAGAAAGATAACCCAGTAAGGGTGGAATATTATAGACCGATAGCCCTGTCAAAAGGGATATATCTCATCATTGCTAAGGTGTTGGAAAACATGCTCAAGGTGGTCCTGAGTTCTATTGTCCTTCAGGGGCAATCTGCCTTTATTCCAGGTCGTCAGATGGCTGATGGGTTGGTTATAGCATCAGAACTTTTCCTGGAGTGATGACGCAAGAAGAAAGGGGTGATGAGGAAGATCGATTTTGCGAAGGCATACGACTGTGTGGATTGGAGATTTTTGTGGCTGTCCTTGAGGAGACGAGGTTTCCCGGACTGTTGGATTGGGTGGATTAAATGATGTGTTACTACCTCATCCTACTCGATCTTGGTGAACGGAAGGCCGAAGGGGGTTTCTTTTAGCCCCCGGAGAGGTGTCCAACAGGGATGCCCCTTAGCTCCTATGCTTTTTGTTTTGGTGGCAGACGCCTTGGCGGTAATGTTTAGTCGAGCGGTGGAGGGGGGTTGGTGCGAAGGTTTTCGCCTCGGGGACATCTCTGTGCCTTTGTTATAATATGCAGATGATACGATTCTCTTTCTCGACGGGTCGGAGGAGATGAGCAGAAGAGCGACACTGGTGATGGACATCTTCAACAACCTTTCTGATCCTGTGATTAACAGGCAGAAGTCGGTGGTGATTACATTCAAGATGGAGGAAGGAACGTGGCAGGACCGCGGAGGTGCTTGGTTGCCCATTGGGAGATTTGCTGATCTCCTACTTGGGCCTACCACTTGTGGCTGGTAAGCTTAGAAAGTCGGACTGGGACCTGGTCATTCGGAAGATTGAGCTTCGGCTAGCAGGATGAAAGCTGTCACTCTCTCGAAGTGGGGCAAATTAGTTCTGTTGAAGCATGTTATGTCGGCCAGTCCACTTTTCTACTTCTCCACCGGGCTGATGCCAGTGGGGTTTGGAAGAAGATTGAAGTGATGATGAGGAGATTTTTTTGGTCAGATGGGAGGCAACAGAAATACGGTACACACTTGGTGGGATGGGAGGAGGTGATCAGAGCCCGAAGTGAAGGTGGCTTGGGAGTCCGGGATGTGGCATGCATGAACAAGGCATTGCTGGAGAAATGGGTTGTACGCATTTGGGTCCCGTCGGATGACCTTGCCGCAAGACTTCTGCAGGAGATCTACTGAATCAAAGGTGGGCTTGAGGCGGGGAGAACCCGTTTGAGTCTCCTTTATGGGCCGGTGTGCGAGATGTGATGTCGTTCGTGGCCTCCAGGATGAGGCCTAAGGTGGGGGATGGACGGGGGTTCCGCTCCTGGCATGATGATTGGACTGGAGAGGGAGCTCTAGAGGCACGACTTCCGAGGCTTTTTGCCATGACAACAACAAAGGAAGTTACATACTCGTGTAGGGGCGTGGTTATCGGACTTTGTGGTCGACCTCAATGAGTGAAGGATGGAAGACTTGACCAGAATGCAGTCAAAAATTCCTTCCCCAGACAACTTTTCGCAGATTAGAGATCATTACAAATGGAGGGGAGGCGGATTCTCGACCGAAAAGACATGCAGAAATCTGAAATGCCCTCGATGTACAGGACTCAGAATTATGCCAAGACATGAAGATTATCTGGGCAGCCAAGATCCCGTATATGATAAAGGTTTTTCTTTGGTTTTTGCGGAAAGTAGAGTATGTGACAAGGTCAGGAGGGGGGGGGATTTTTGGGTTGCAAGACATGACTTGCGCCAGATGTAGGGAGCTTGCAGAAAGTGCAAACCATCTCTTCTTCAAGTGCGCTTCATTGGCGAAGTTGTGGAGGGAGTTGGCAATTCCGTGGGTCGCCTACGATGATATGCAAAGCATCTGGGGGTCGGTAAGAGTGGTGGTAAGCAATTCCACGGATGACGCCTCCAAATCTTTTGCGGCAATTTGGGCAATTTGGCTTGGGAGAAATGATCTAATCTTCAAGAGTCAGAGGTTTTACTCCGAAAATGTAGTATCCCATTGTAGTGCTCTAGCTAGTTTCTGGGAGTCCAGGTTAGGTATCTTGTTGCGCCTTTGTAGCCTTTTTGTTATTCTAATGAATTTGCGGTGATTCCCATCTTGGGAGGTCACCCTCTCTTTCATGAAAAAAATGTATATTTTGGATTGATCTAGATTGTAATTTATATTGTATACGTTACACACACATGTACCTTGCGGAGGGTTGGATCTTCTTTGTAAATATATGAATATCTATTTATTAGATTTTAGGTCAAGAATTGAATAAATTAACTTGTGTTATGGGTCAGGATTCAGTTAGTCCTTGGAAATAGGAACTTGCTCATACTAAGGACACTCTTTCTAAATTTTTTATGGCAAAAAATCTCCTAAATCAAGAATGCAGGAGAAAAGTTGTGAGGTTTACAATTTTCTTGCTTCAGACAAAATGTTGCATGATCATATACAACAATATGGATGTAAATTTTGCTAATGGCCTTTTTTAAATTTTGCTAATGGCCTTTTTCTTTTACGCCAATGAATTGCTTAATGGTATTTTTCTTTTCTCTAATGCCAGCCAGGAGAAGCCAAAAATGTTGTTCTTGTGAGTATTGGTGGGGATAAGGTGATCCGGGGTGGAAACGGCCTTGCTGATGGACCTGTTAATGCATCCTGTCTTGAAGGAATAATGGAGATCATAAATAAAAAAGGTTTTGGAAATAAAGAACAGCCTGGTGCCAGGTTTGATTATATTGATCCTGCTTGTAATGAAGACACCTTTCAGATCATTGTCCCATTTTGTCAGGCTTACTAATTTTTTTGCTGTGTCTGCCAAGAGATTTCACGTGCTTTCAGTACAATTTTTGACTTCAAGGCTTCTCAAGTATTCATCATTATCGAACAATTTCTCTTGTAACAGTACATATAGTTAAATTGAAGCGAGTATTTTTTGGAAACATTTCTTCCAAGAGTTTTCACACACAAAGGAAAATTCGTCCCTACCGTAAGGGGAACTTAAAATTACCCTCAAGCGGTAGGGAAACATTTATTTTGTTAAGTATAGTAGGTAAGCCACCTCTTTAAGAGGCGGTTTTGATTTTAGGCAAAACCGCCTCTTCAAGAGGCAGATTCCATGGAATTTTTCTACATGGAAGCCGCCTCTAATATCAAGTATAAGGCTAAAGCTTCCTCTTCAAAAGGTGACTTAAAAGTTTCCCCACTGCTTACATTGTTTTATGTTTTGCCTGTACTTTACCAAGGAACTTTCCTCCACACACACATAATATATGATAACCTTTGAAAATTTCAGGTACATAAAAAAAATTTACATTGTACAAATTTCATTGTCCACGGTGTTGAATTCCAATAATATTAATGTATATGAACTAAAATAAGGAATTTATTGGATCCTTTTCTAAAGAAGAAAGTTTTGAAAACTTTGGTATAGCAATGCCCTCCAAAGGTTAAATTTTTCACACAAATTTACACATATATACACATAAAATCTGGCCACTACCATTTTGGAAGGCTAGTTCTTGCAATAAGAGGGAGACCAACAATGCGAGGAAAGAAGTGAGATAAGGCAATGATGATGCATGGGAGAGAATGAGAGAAGGCGACGACAATGAGGAGAGAGGTCATCGTCATGGGAGGGAGTCTGGAAGTCTTTCTCGAAGGGGAGAGTGAATGCATGGAAGTGAGAGGGAGTTGAAGATGGCCACCAAACAATGTGAGATAGAGGTTGAGGGATAGTGAAGGGTTGTTAGTCACTGGAGGTGGTCATGTCGATGATGAGCGGATTTCCACCCACTTTTTTTTTTTGAAGAGAAGGATGTAGCCTCGAAATGACCTAACATGTATTTCCTGTTATTCAGAAATTCATATGGTGTTGATTATATGGACTTCGTAGGAACTCTTCTCTTATGTAAGTAGTTAGCGGACAACATTCTTCTCTTCAAATTTTGTTCGAGAGACCTGAATGTGACAACATACACCTTACTGTATTCATCATTGCTTTAATCTTTCCTTTAGGTACACCACTTTTTATGGTGTATAAGGAAATCGTAGTCTGCCTACAAATGCCTACTTGAATGCAATAAACAATCTCTTTTGAGGTAAAATCTCCACCTTTATTATTCCTAGGAGTCTTAATTGGTATTCCCTATATTATCTCCACTTCTGTATTGTATGTTCGGAATGTTTCAAAAGCCTCTACTTTTATTCTTAAGAGATAAACATAGGAGAAACTCGAGTAGTCATCAGTGAATCTTTTAGAGCATTCCTTATTTCTATGTGTACTGACAGTCAATGGTCCACATATATCTCAATGGATCAAGCTTAATAACTCAGTCAACCAACCTCCTGTTGAGAAAGGTTTTCTTGTCATGTAGTCAATTAGACAATATTCACAGGATAATGTCCTTGTACCCGTAATCTTATGCAAAATATTAGCTTTGATCATTTGATCCATCTTCAAGTTTTCTGTATATTCCAATCTACTGTCCCACAAACCATAATCAGATAAATAATACAAAGAGTACTCTTAAACCGTATTCATTGATTCACATGAACACAGAATAGGCCATGCTCAGGTATAAACATTCCCATCGCACATACTCTTATTCTTTCTAATAAATGTTGAGATATTAGTTATCTTTTATTTCTTTTATTTATTCTCTTTTCTTTTCATCTACTTTATGTAATTTTCCCAACATGTTTCTCTTCTATATAAGAGAACCCTAAATCCTCATGAATAAGCAACTCATTATTTTCTCTCCACATGGTATTAGAGCCATCATCTTAGATCAGAGTTCTTGTACCCCATCTGTGCCCTAGCCCCCACCCATTGGCCCTCTCTTCGTCATGCATGCCGTCTACTGTTGCCCAACACCATGCGTCACCCAAATCCCCTCCAAATGGGCCCTCGCGTGTACGTCCATGGGCCCGCTGCCGTTGGTGCATCGATGCCACCACCAGTGTTGTGCTGCTGCTGCTCCTCCTGCGCAGCTACTGGGCTTTCCGTAGGGCATCCGTCACCGCCGCTTGTCCCATAGGGCCTACAGTTGGCCCTTTTTCAGCCCCAAGGGCACTTCTCTTCATTACCGCCAGCAATCCGAAACAACTTGATTTTGACGGAAAAGGAAATTTTAGACCAATAAATCACATTCTCCGGCCCTACACGCATCGAGGATTAAAGAGGATGGCTGTATGAATCTACATGTACGACCAATCCTCTACGTGATTGTGTAGACTCGTTCAGATAAGTCTATTACCCACATCAAGTTCCGTTTCGACGTTCTTTTCATCATGTCCGAGAACAAGAGTGACATCTTCTATTCGTCTGGTGCCTTCGAAGGCCCGACTCCCATCGTGAAGATGGATGAGACCAACTATGAGTTGGGGTCCATGCAGTTCTTGACCCTTATGCAGTGCATAAACAAGGAGCACATTCTGACACAGCCAGTGCCGACGGATAAAATTGAGGAGAATGCTTCATGGAAGCAATATGATGCGCACACGCGTGTTTGGCTGTCTGGTACTCTTACCACAGAGATCACCAATGACATTATGAACCGGCCAACCACTAATGCGATGTGGGATATTCTGGCAGCCTCGTATGCCTAAGCAAAGAACAATGCCAAGATTCTTCAGCCACAATTCGATATCTACACGACTAAGCAGAATGGTTGTCCTCTCCGTACATCGTACTCTTCGCTTCGTGGCATGCTTGAGAAGCTTCACATCTTCATGCCCATTACTACATCTACTGAGCAGTAGATGGCATACATAAACTCCATGATGGTTAGAGTTTTCTTGACGGCTCCGGATCCAGAGTACGAGGTAACACGTGCACAACTTCTTTCAGGAGTGACCATACCTCACATGGAGGAGGCCTACAGTCGCCTCAACATGCTACTTGTCTCACCACCTACCACCATACAGACCTTTTCAGCGATGGTTGCATCTTGTGGCATGGGATGTTCTGCACAATCAGAGAGTGTTGTCCCTGTGGCATAGGAGGTGGACGTCAATGTGACCCATACATCTATGGTCGTCGCCCATGTCATTCTGAAGATACATGCTACCAGAAGCATGGATACCCCGCATCTGCTCGTGTGGCCGAACAGATTAAGTCTCTTGACAGTTCGACTCCTCATACAGATTGCCACCTTGATGACATTGTCTCTAGTCTTTGGGAGATAATGACTCTGGCTGCCGGTATCACTACAAGTCCTATAAATATTGCAGCTACTGCTAAATCTTCTTTAAGCTCCTCAGATATAGCCTATGCTTTTACCGGTTGTATCAATGCAGATATGACAGAGTGGATCATGAACATTAGTGCTTTACACCATCTGTGCGGAAACAATGCACAGTTCAATTCATACTGTACTATACCCCATGGTAGATGGGTTGTCATTGCAAACGGGGTTCATTTTCCCATTACATGACATGGGGAGGTTCATTTGACGTCCTCCACACACATGCAAAATGCCCTTTATGCTCCTGATTTTCATATAAATTTAATTCAATTTAGTCAGATCACTAAGAATCTATATTGTCATGCCATTTTTGACCTATATTCTCTCGTGTTTTGGACTTTCGGGACATACTAACTTGCAAGGTGATTTGATGTGGACGTGAGCAGTGAGGGATCTACAGACTGATCCAATCTCCTAGGGATGGTCTCTCTACAATTCTCATTGGATTTGTCTCACCATACTTGTAGCATCTTTATTTTGACCACCATCCTTTGTAGAAGCCGCGTCATGTCCTGCCACAGATCTCCATGTGTTCTACCTTTCAGGCTTGCAAGCTTGGGAAGCATCACTGCTCTTCTTTTCCTGGTCGTCAGAGTCGTAGTAGTAGTAATTTATTTGAGCTTGTTTATCTTGATATTTGTGGTCCCAATCGTGTTCCCGATCATTAGAGACACTGCTTTTATCCAGTTGTTGTAGATGGCTATTCTAGACTTTCTTGGATTTTTCTGTTGAAAAACAAGTCTGAAGCTGGGACTGTTATTAAATCTTTTATTAATTAAATAAAGTATATTTTCTCGGCTACTATCAAGTTTATTAGCTCTGACGATGTCTTAGAGTTCTATACGTTGCACCTATCAGAGTTCTTCTGGTATCTTGGCATCATACACTCGGTATCTTATGCTTACACTTCTCAATAGAACGATGTTGTTGAACGTAAACACCATCACTTACTTGATGTGACGAGGACACTTTCGATTAATGCTTCTATGGCTTTTACTTGCGTGTGCGCGCCTTTATGTCATTTGGCTCGTCGTGATTTATGGGAGGATCTGCATAGTGATGCCCTGGCTTTGGGGGATATTCCTTGGCTTGTGGGGGGAGATTTTAATGTTACTTTGCTATCTAATGACCGTCCACGTGGTCGTGGGGGACAGGATCCGGGTTCACGCGAATTTTTTGATTTCATTCAGGAGTTGGCTTTTGAAGGTCTGGTGGCAAACGATATTATCTACACTTGGCGAAATAAGTCTTCTCGGTCTCGGCTCGATAGGTTTTTGGCAAATAGTCGCATGATGGAAGCTTTCCCCCTGTGCTCGGTCTCCTCTCGGCCGCGGTCTTTCTCTGATCATAGTCCCATTGTTTGGGATGCTGGTGATTCCTCCCGCCCGTGTGGTATCTTTCGCTGTGAACGGAGTTGGATGCTGGAACCTCATTTTAGGGACATTGTGCGCAATCATTGGTCCCAGAACACTTTTGCTGGCAGTGCGGCTCGTCGTTTTGATCAAAAGCTTTCGTCCCTTCGCAGTGTTCTCGCGTCCTTTAAAATTAATACTCGTCGGGCAAGATTAGCTTCTCGTAATGAGGCAGATGGCATTATTCTTCGCCTGGATCGGTTGGAGAACGAGAGGGACTTATCTCCCGCGGAATTGGCCGAGCGTTCTTCTGCTGTGCAGGTCGTTTCGGAGGAAGATAGGAAAAGGGATATTGAATGGAGGCAGCGATCGCGTCTGAATTGGATCAAACATGGGGATGCCAATACCGCCTTCTTTCATCGGGTCGCTAGTGCTCGTAAGCGTGCTAATACTATTTCCTCCCTTGAGGTCGGCGGTGTTCTTTGTCAGGGGGAGCAGGATTTGGGTGCGGCTTTGGTAAATTATTTCAAGAATTTTTTTGACCGCTAGCCTCCTGGCTCGTGGCGGTGGACGGGCCGTGGGGCTCCCGTCATCGCACCTTCGGATGCGGCGTTGTTATCTTGGCCTTTTTCGATGGAGGAGCTTAAGGGAGCGGTCTGGGACCTTAACGTTGACGTCGCCCCCGGTCCTGATGGGTTCCCCATATCTTTTTATCGGGACTTTTGGGATGTTATCGCTAATGACGTGTTGGACGTTGCTCTCGATTTTTGTGCGGGGAACAGGGGCTTCAACAAGATTAACCGGGCTAATATTGTCCTAATCCCGAAGAACCATTGCGCCAACCGTATTGAGGACTTCCGCCCAATTTCTATTTCTAATGGCATATACTTAATTGTTGCTAAGGCCTTAGCTAGGAGGCTTGCGCCTCTCCTCGGCTCTATCATCTCTCACTCGCAGGCCGCTTTTGTCCAGGGGAGGCAAATCTCTGATTGCTATGCTTTGGCCTCTGCGATTATTAATGGTTGGCACATAAATGCTACGAAGGGGATGCTCTGGAAAATTGACTTTGCTAAGGCTTATGACTCTTTGGATTGGCGATTCCTATGGTCGGTTTTGAAGCGGCGGGGCTTTCCGCCGATTTGGATTTCCTGGGTTCGTCGGTGTGTTACCACCGTCTCTTTCTCCATCTCTATTAACGGTCGGCCGGCCGGGGGGTGGGTCCAGCCTCGCAGGGGGGTTCGCCAGGGGTGCCCCCTTGCCCCGCTCCTCTTTGTTTTGGCGGTCGATGTGTTGCCGCGTATGATTCGTGGCGTGACCGAAGCTGGTCTGACGCGCGGTTGTTCTTTGGGTGAGTTTCATATTCCTCTCCTACAATTCGCTGATGACACCTTATGTTTTATCTAGGGGGATCCGCCTTCTGCCATGGGGATGGCTACTACGCTCCAACTATTCTGCGAGATGTCGGGGCTCCGCATCAATGGGACCAAGTCGAAGGTTGTTCCGTTTGCTTTGACGCCGGTGGAGGCTGAGGAGTGTTCTACTATTCTGGGCTCTTCCCTTGGTGGCCTTCCGCTGGATTATCTTGGCCTGCCACTCTCGGTTGGCCGTGCTCGTTTGCGTGACTGCCGGAGGGTGGTGGAGAAGGTGGAGGCTCGGTTGGCTGGCTGGCGCGCGACGCTTCTTTCCAGGGGGGCGCTTGGTTCTTCTTAAATCTGTGATCTCTGCGATCCCTATTTATTTCTTGTACGTGCGCGGTTTGCCGAAGGGGGTTCGGGTGCGCTTAGAAAAATGTATGAGGGGTTTTCTTTGGGGTAAGAAGGGCGATGGGAGAAGGGGGATCCATTTGGTGGGATGGGAGGATGTTTCGCGTCCCAAGCGCGATGGGGGCCTAGGCGTTAGGCGGTTGGAGGTGGTGCATGAAGCTATGCTTCTCAAGTGGGCGGCTAAGGTGTTGGGTCGGGATGATAATTTCTTGCTGCAGTGCCTTCGCGAGGCGGCGGGGAGTGCTTTTAGTTCCGTTTATGGCGGGCGTGCCCAGGGACATGCTCCCTCCTTTTGGCGCGATGTTATGTCTGCTTTCAACCGTAACCGATCTTTATTCAAGCCTACTCTCGGCGATGGGACTTCTTTCCGCTTCTGGGCAGAGGATTGGTCCGGGAGGGGGGTCCTCCAGACTTTGTTTCCTAGAATATATGCGTTGGCGGGCGATAAATTCGCCACTGTGGCTTCATGCTGGACCGATGGTTGCTGGTGCCCTTTGTTGGTGGATAATCTATCTGAACAACGGCTGCTCGACTTCTCTACCTTGATGGCCCTCCTTTCTGATGCTCCCACGCCCACTGGGGGCCGTGATCATTTCGCCTGGAAGGAGGGTTCCTTCAATACGCGGAAGGCGTACTTCTCTATTCTCCCCAGCGCCGCGGGGATGGATGCAACCCTGCTCAATCACTGCAAGCTCATTTGGAGTCTCAAGCTTCCAGAACGGGTTGGTATTTTTCTTTGGATTCTTCGGCGTGGAAGGCTGCTTACTCGCGATCGTTGTGCTTTTTTTCCTAA
The DNA here is from genome assembly GCA_037367405.1 of Ottelia alismoides. Classification (NCBI taxonomy): domain Eukaryota; kingdom Viridiplantae; phylum Streptophyta; class Magnoliopsida; order Alismatales; family Hydrocharitaceae; genus Ottelia; species Ottelia alismoides. The sequence goes on from JAZKJV010008261.1 coordinate 369,400, forward strand.
TGTTTCGCATTTGTGCGGACTATGTGGTACGGAGGTGGAAACCGCCGATCATCTTTTCCTTCAATGCGACCATGTGCGCGCCATTTGGGACGATGTGGGGTGGCTGAATCTATCCAGTATTGCTGCTTTCTGTGAGAGCTTGTCTAACGCCGGGAGTCGATCGGGGGAGGACAGGCTGGTTCCCATTGCGCGCCTTTGGAGTATTTGGCTGGGAAGAAACGAGACATTATTTGCTCGGCAGAGGTTCTATAAGGAAAATATTTGTATTGCGGCGTCTCATTTTTGTCTTGATTGGTCTGCCATGTAGCGGTTTTCGGGTGTGTGGATGGTATCTCTCTCGATATCATCCACCATTCTGTTTTGTTTTCTTCTTCCGCATTGTAAGTTCTCATCTCTTTACTTTTTAATGGATTGGGGCGAACACCATTGAGTGTTTCCCCCTTTTTGAGCGTAAAAAAAAAGAGTCGTGCTCCTCACTCTTTCTGGGTGATGCAGTCCTAATTGCTTGCTAATTGGTGAATGGTGAACCGCATGCCATATTCTGTCTTTGGAGAGATGGTCCCTTTCTCGACTGCATTTCCCGAGAAGGACCTGGTCTCCCATACTCCCCGTATGTTTGGTTATATTGCCTTTGTTCACCATCTGACGCCTAATCGTGACAAGCTCTCCCCTATAGCTATCAAGTCATACCTAGAAAGAGTAAGACTACTTCAATCTTGTTCGACGGAAGTACTATGTTAGTGTTGATGTCACCTTCATTGAGTCTGTTAGTAATGCATTTTACGGTTCCTATTTTCTCATTATAATCCCTCTGAGGGCAATCATGTATTTTTCCTTGTTTTGAGCTCTCTAGGGTTTCGTCCTATATAAGGACCCCTAGAGCTCTTGAATAAAACATGCAATTTCATTCTCTCTTTTTTTCCACATGGTATCAGAGTAGCAGTCCTAGACCGGTGTTCTGACCTAAATCCCGCCACCAGCACCAAGCCAAGAACTCGGCCAAGCCTCGCACGAAGGCTTCTTTTTACCGCCGCCACCATCTGCGGCTCTCCAAGCCCTCGTGAGGGAATCAACGATGCTCTACCTTCTATGTGCTACCCCCTGCGGTGCCCAACGGTGGTCGAGACTCTCTGCCTAGAGCCCTAAACGCCCCCTTGAGGCCTCATCTGTGTTGCCACCTGGCTTAGGGCTTCGCTTGAAGCCTCTCACGTAACGCTTGGACCACTGCAATAGCCCTTGCTCTTGCCTATCAACACCACAACAACCTTCAACACAATCAGGACCCCTGAGGAGGCCTTAGGGCATCATCTGATGCCCTAAAAGGCACCCCAAATCCATAGCCAACTTCCTTTCTTTGCTTCTGCCAGCAGCCTGGAAGGCTCCTCTGGTCCATCCCTGGTGCCCTAACTCTACCTTTAGGGGACTAGGACCACTGTCAAGGATCCTAGCTTCACCGCTAAGGACCCATCTCACAACTAGGAGCATTCTTGCACCATTCTATCGCTGAAAAGACCATACAAGGATCTGAAATCGTGACTTCGGTTACATCTATGCTTGATTAAGACAAGAATTTTCTTGGTCACTTTTTCTTGACTTGCGCGATCACCATGGCATCTACCGAGATCAAACCCGTATATTCGACTTCTTCTGTAATTGTCCATGGCAATTCTATTAAATAAAAAGGCTTAGAGACCTATGTACCATGGTCTTGATCCTTCAGAGTATTCATTGGTTGTCAGCGCAAGAATTATGTTCTTACGAAGGATCCACCCAAGGAGACAGACAAAGACTATGATACATGGTATGTTGACAACTGCCAGGTCATTACTTGGATGATCAACATCATCAATCCAAATATTGCATCCAATATGCTCTACAAGGAAAATGTAATGGCACTGTGGTAGAGTCTTGAGCATACCTACTCCCGGAAGACTACAAAGTCTCGGCTCTCGGATATATATACACGGATCTGGTATGTTACTCTGGGAGACTCCAACCTTGTTGAGTACTACATACTTCTCACGAGTTTGTACGAGTAACTCCTCATTTTTCAACAATCCTATTGTGATAAGCAGATAGGAGAATGTGCTGAATGACATGTCTATCGATTTCTGTCTGGTCCGCATCCACGATACAAGTCCGTGAAGGACTAATTTCTGACTAGTGATGTTCTACAGTCCACCGAGACCATCTTTGACCGTTCGCAGGAAATTGATTCACCTATTGAGCGTCCTCCTATTCCATCTATAGAGACTATAACTCACTATGCATCGTCCGAGAACAAATGACGATACAACTAACATGGCGAACTGGGTCGTGGCTTTAGACGAGGTCTTGGTCGAGAATCTGGATGTGGTCGTGATTATGGTCGCGAGCATAAAAATGATCATACTATCACTTGCTATCCAACATGCATACACTATGCACGCTGGAATCATCCATCTGAGTGTTGCTTGTCGAAGTTTGACATGCGACCTAATGCTAACCGTGCTTATGAGACAGCTTCGTCCGGGGCACCATATGATACTACTAAGGTCTCACACGACCTTCCTTCAGGTGACACACAAATACCGTTTACGACCTCTGAATATGTCAGTCTGCGACAGCTTCTGCTGAAGTCTTCCGCTAGTGACAATACCACTTCTGCTCCTACTGTTTGTTTGGCTACTAGCCTACTACTTCAGGTACAATTGCCAACTCTGCCTCTGCTTGCAGCCCTTCTTGGATTATTGATTATGGAGCATCTACTCATCTGACGAGGAAATGTAGTTTTCTCACCTTTCCACAACCGTCTTCCTCTGTGAAGACTGTTTGGGTTGCTAATGGGGCCCATTCACTTGTCACTACCGTTGGTACTGTGGAGTTTTCTTCTAAACTTCGACTGACCGGAGTTTACTATGCTCCTGTTTTTTCTCTTAGCTTTTTTTTTTTCTGTTCAAAAGTTATGCACCGAGCTTAACTATAGAGTTATTTTTGATGAGTTCTGTTGTTATTTTCAGGGCATCTGGACGAGACATATTTTCTGTGGGGAACATGAGAAGAACGGTCTCTACTACCTGTATATCCCATCTGACTCTAGTTTTCCTGGAACTGCTTCTATATCTAAAGATCATCTTTTATGGCACCTTCGCCTTGGTCATCCATCTGCCAAATACATCTATTTGGTGTTCCCTGTACTCTCTATGCTCAAACCTTTTGAATGCGAGGCATGTTAGTTCGGGAAACATCATCAAGCGTCTTTTCTTGGTTGTGCTGAGTCTCATCGTGAAGTACCTTTTTCTTTAGTCCATTGTGATATTTGGGGGCCATATCCAATCCATGCTCTGAGTGGACACAAGTATTTTGTCATTTTCTTGATGATTATAGTCGGTCATCTTTGGTCTATTTGTTAAAAGAGCGTTCAGAGATTAATAATATTGTTAAGAATTTCTTCCATTATGTCAAGAATATTTTTTCCACTAGTATTCAAGATTTTCGTTCTAATAATGCCTTGGAATTCACCCAACATGATTTAATTAACTTCTTTGCATCCCAAGGCACCATTCATAAAGCCTCTTGTCCGTATACCTCCCAGTAGAATGGGGTAGCGGAAAGGAAACTCCGACATCTTCTAAACATTACTCGCTCCATCCTCACCTAATTGAAAGTACCTAAAACCTACTAGGGCGATGATGTTCTAACTGTCATTCATCTTATCAACAGAGTCCCCTCTACTTCTCTACATGGCTCCACTACGTTCTCTTTGCTATATCCAACTGAGTCACCCTTTCCTCTACCTCTGACAATTTTTGGATGCGTGACTTTTGTTCAAAATTTTCACACTGTCGATAAGCTGTCTCCTCGTGCAATTAAATGTGTTTTCCTTGGTTATTCTCGTACTCAAAGAGCTACAGGTGTTATGATCCAACATGGCATCGTTATTATATCTCTGCAGATGTAACCTTCAGCTTCGTCACTTCGTATGTTACTGATATTCCTCTGGATCTCCCTCTTTCACCAATTGTCTATAAGCGCAAGCATATGTCTACACCACCAAATGTTCCTTTATTGCAGGATGATACATCTTCTTCACATGCCCCCTCCACTGATGTCCTGGATGATCCTCAGGAGCTTCCCATTGCTCTACGCAGAACTAAGAGATAATGTACTGTCCATCCCATATCTCATTTCACTTTTACTGCTAGCTTATCATCCGAAAATATGTCGATGCTCTCATGACTATCTCTATACCGAGAGACCACCATCGTGCATTGCAAGATTCTGGATGGCGATATGCCATGAATGAGGAGATGGATGCTCTTAATTCAAGAGGGACATGGGATTTTGTAAGGTGTCCTAAGGGTACTAGACCTGTGGCTTGCAGATGGATCTTCACAACCAAGCAGTCGCAGACAGAGCCATTGACAGATTGAAAGTTCCTCTTGTGGACAATGGATTTACATATACATATGGAGTTTATTACTTTGAGACATTCTCTCCTGTTGCACGGATGGGCTCTATAAGGACTATTCATTCAATGGAAGCAAACAATGCCTGACCTATCTTTCAGCTCGATGTGAAAAATGCATTCATGTATGGCGATCTCGAGGAGGAGGTGTACATGATGTAGCCTCCTGGTTACAAAGTCGAGGGGGAATGTGTTTGTCGACTTTGCAAGGCAATCTATGGTCTGAAGCAGAGGACAAAGGCATGGTTCGACAGTCTTAAAGTAGGAATCATCACTCTTGGCTTTCAGAGCAATATCTAACTACTCTGTGTTTTTTAGAAGATGACAAACTGGTACTGTCATATTTGTTGTTTATGAGGATGATATGGTTGTCACAGGAGATGATGATAAAGGGGTACGAGAAACCAAGGTATTTTTTTAGAAGGTGTTCGTCACCAAGGACCTTGGTCCACTATGCTATTTCTTGGGCATAGAAGTACTACGCACTATAGAGGGACTTCATCTCTTGCAGAGGAAGTACTGTCTGTACATCCTTACTGAAGATGGATTACTTGGATGCAAACCCTATGTTATTCCTGTAGATCCGAAAAAGCATTCCCCGTCCTCTGATCCGATCTTCGAAGATACTATACGATACATAAGTTTGGTTGGCAAGCTCCTTTTCCTTACTGTCACCATACCAGATATTTCCTATGCAATGAGTAAAGCTAGCCAACACTTGGAGCAACCTTGTTGTAGTCACTAGTAGGATGTCCTACAGATCCTACGATACTTGAAGGAATCCCCTGGATGTGGCATCTTTTATGGGATAAATGGCTACACTGATGTTATTGTCTATGCTGATGCGGATTGTGCAAGTTCACCCGAGGATCGTTGCTCCACCACAGGATTTGCTATGATAGTTGGAGGAAATCTTGTGACTTGGAGGAGTAAGAAACAGACTGCTGTATCCAGATCCAGTGCAGAAGCATAGTACTAGGCGATGACTCAATCTACATGTGAGATAACGTGGCTATTGACATTCCTGAAGGACCCTGGTATTGTTGTCACCATTCCTATTCCACTATACTGTGACAACAAATCCGCTATATACATTGCCATGGATCCTGTGTTCCATGAGAGAACTAAGCATATAGAGATTGACTGCCATTTTGTTCGTGACGTCTATTGAGGTATTTGTATCTCTTCATAATTATTTCTTATCATTTTCTTTATGTATCTCTCATGTAATTAACCCAGAACATTCTCCTATATAAGAGAGCCCTAGCGTCTCTTGAATAACAAATCATTTAGCTTTCAAAAAAAAACAAATCATTTCATTTTTCCAACACGGTATCAGAGCAATGTTACTAGACCGGGGTTCCCGCATCCCATCAAAACCCTAACCCTACCTGCCAACCCCTAAACCCCCCCTTCTCCCCAACGTCGCTGACTGTCCAACTCTCTATCCTGGCGCTGTCAGCTATTCACCGACCCTCCGCCCGACCGAGGGACGGTCCTGGACGACGTCAGGCTGCAGCCTGCTGCTGCAGCCTGCCGCCTCTAGACTGCGATTGCTCGCCGCTGCACTCTCGAGGCGCGGGCTGTTGCTCCACCAGTGGCCGGCCGCTTCCCAACACTTTGTGGGCTTCTCCAACGTTATAGGGTTGCGGGTTTGGTCACTGCTGTAGCCATATATGGTCTGATTTTGACCGGGGATCGTGATTTTGGGTGCATAAATCACGTTTTCCAGACCTAGACTTCATCAAGGATTGAAGAGGATGGTTGTATGAATACACATACAACCACTCCTACATATGATTGTGTAGACTCACTCAGAGTAGTATACTACCCAGTCTTGTTCCAGATTTGATTTGCTCGGCATTCTTTTTATCATGCCAGAAAACAAAGGTGATGTTTTTTCATCGTCTGGTGCCTTCAAGGGCCCGACTCCTATCATCAAGATGGATGGGATCAACTACGAGTTGCGGTCCATGCAGTTTCGCACCCTCATGTAGTGCCATAACAAGGAGCATATTCCGACGGATTCCGAGTCGACATACAAGACTGTGGCTAATGCTTTTCGGAAGAAAGAAGATGCCTATGCACGGATTTGGCTCTCCGGGACGCTCACCACGGAGATTGCCAACGATATAGTCAATCAACTCACAACCAAGGCCATGTGGGACATCTTGGTTGCTACATATGAGCAAGCCAAAAATGAGAGCTTGATTCTACAGCTACAATATGACATTTTTTCGATCAAGCAGAATGATCGACCTCTTCATGCCCATTTTCCGCATCTTCGAGGCATGTTTGAGCGTATGCATAGCTTTATGCCTATTACTACCAGCACTGAGAAACAACATGCATATCGGAATGCGACAATGACAGTAGCCTTTCTGTCATCACTTGACTCTGAGTACGATGCAGCTCGTACTCAACTACTTACTGGTGAGATGATACCTCCAATGGAGAAGGTCTATAAGAGGCTGAGCAGGATTACTACTTCATCTACTATCGCGGCCCAGACTCCCTATGTTATGGCTGCTTCTCGCGATAGAGGGAGTACTTCACAGTTTCGCGGGCGAGGACCCCTTGGTCGAGGAGGACGTCAACAGGGTCCATGCTCACACTGCCACCGTCTCGGTCATTCGGAGGAGACATGCTATCTGAAGCATGGGTATCCTGCGTCTGCTCGTGTAGCTGAGCAAACCGAGCCGTCTCCAGCTCTGTCTCAAGATGCACAGTTTGATGATATTGTTTCTAGATTGAGGGGGATGATGACTACACCAACCACTCCAGCTGCATGATCTTCAGATGTTGCAGTTACTGCTAGAGCTTCTCCGAGTTTATCAGGTATTGCTTATGCACTTACCAGTTGTAGAATTCCAGATTTGACTGATTGGATCATGGACTCCGGAGCATCGCATCATATGTGTGGAGATCGAGCTCAATTTAGTTCTTACCGGTTATCCCACCTGGTCGATCAGTGGTGATTGCTAATAGGGTTCATCTACCCATCGTTGGTCTGGGGGAGATTGTCCTAGCTCCCTCCATGCGATTGCAAAATGTTTTACTTGTTCCTGCATTTCAGATGAATCTTCATTCTATTAGCCAGATTACAAAAGAGTTACATTGCCGTGACATATTTGCTCTGTCTTCTCTTGTGTTTCAGGATATACTCACGGGAAAGTGATTGGATGTGGCCGTGAGCAGAGAGGACTTTACAGACTTGTCCAGCCTTCGTAAACTGGTGTTTCTACCATTCTTTCTAGATTTGTTTCTCCTTACACGTGGCATCTTCGCTATGGATATCTTCCTTTGTAGAAGCTGTGTCATGTTCTCCCTCAGATCTCTACTCGCACCACCTTGGAGCGTGAGGCATGCCGGCTTCGGAAGCACTATTAGTCTTTTATTCCAAATCGTCAGTCGTCACAGTAGTCAGTCATTTGAGTTGTTTCATTTTGATATTTGGAGTCCTAGTCGTGTTCCCAATCATCAGGGGCATGGGTTCTATATGGTTGCTATGGATGATTTCTCTAGATTATCTTGGGTCTTCTTGTTAAAGAATAAGTCTGAAGCTGGTCCTGCCATTTGATCGTTTCTTATTGAAATCAAGAATATTTTTTCTGCTAATGTGAATTTTGTTCGCACTGACAATGCCTTAGAATTTTCTACTTTACAGTTTTCTAAATTTCTGAGATCTCTTGGTATTGTGCATCGGAATTCTTGTGCCTATACTTCGCAACATAACGGTGTTGCTGAACGTAAATACCGTCATCTTCTTGATGTTACGAGGACTCTTTTGATTCATAGTCGAGCTCCTCATTCTTTTGAAGGTGATGCGTTTATGACTGCTTGTTACTTTGTGGACCGCACGCCTTCCACGATCCTTGGAGAAAAGGTCCCTTTCTTGATTGTGTTTCCCGAGAAGGACCTATTCTCCGTTACTCCCAGGGTTTTTTATTCTGTGGCATTTGTCCACAATTTTACTCCTAATCGTGACAATCTATCTCCAAGAGCTGTCAAATGTGTGTTTGTTGGCTATTCTTGTACCAAAAAAGGATATACATGTTTTGATCCTGTAGGACGAAAATATTATGAGTGCTAATGTCACATTTTCTGTGTCTATTACGTATTTTTTTCCTACAGTGACTGGTTGTCTAACTATGACTTTGGAGAAGATATTTTTGTTCCACCACCTCTGTCATCTCCACCACCACCACCACCACCTCCAGTTGAGTCACACTCATCTCCACCACCACCTCCTCCACCACCTCTACCTCCGTCTACCCTGGCACAATTTTTGCTATGTTTTTACATTCGCAGGTCCTCCACTCGCCCCTCTGCTCATGTGCGTTCTCCATCATCCAGCATGCCTCAAGTATGTAATGAACACATTGTTTCTACTAATGACACTGGTGATATGCTTGTACCTCAGGATACTGGATAGGAGGAGGTGATATCAGAGGATATAGAGGACAATGATCTTGATGTACTATTGCCTTGAGGAAACCACACCGTAATAGCGTCGTTTATCCGCTTACTGCTCATGTTTCCTTGGATCATCTATGAGAAGAGTACATGAGGTTTGTCATGGGACTCTTGACTGTTGCTTTACCGCACACATATTAGGAGGCCATACATGATAGTAGCTGGCGTCTTGCCATGGAGGAGGAAATTGCCACGTTGCAGTCTCGTGGTACCTGGGGTGTTGTTTCTCCTCCTCTAGGTGCATCTGTTGTAGGGTGCAAATGGATCTTTATAGTGAAACATCATGCATATGGCAGTGTGGATTGCTATAAGGTAAAGCTTGTTGCATGAGGGTTCACCCATACTTATGGGGTGAACTATCAGGATACTTTTTCATCGATGGCCAGGCAATTGACATTGCACATTCTTCTATCAGTTGTTGTATCTCAAGAGTGGCCTCATTACCAACCTGATTTGAAGAATGCATTTCTATATGGAGATCTGCAAGAGGAGGTATATCTGTAGCAACCACCATGATTTGCCGCTGAGGGGAAGTCTCAGACGGTTTGTCGGCTCCACAAGGCGATTTACGGCCTGAACAGAGTCCGAGAGCTTGGTACCATAAGTTGTCAGAAATGATTGAGAACCAGGAGTTTGCGCGGTCAACTGCGGATCATTCACTGTTTATCCAGGGGACACGGAGAGGTACTGTTGCTATTCTGGTTTATGTTAATATTATTGTCACGGGTGATGAGCATGGCATTCCGGCTGCCAAGGAGTTCCTAGGTCGGCAGTTTGTTACTTACCAAATATCTTGGTAGTCTTCGTTACTGACTGCTTGTTAGCTAGTGCAGATGCAGATTATGCAGGGTGCTCCAAGGACAAGAGGTCTTCCTCTGGCTTTGCAGTGTTCATAGGAAGCTCCTTGGTGTCATGGAAGAGCTAGAAGTAGACGTTGGTCGCCAGATCTAGTGCAGAGTTAGAGCACAAAGACATGACACATGTGAGTACATACATGATGTGGGTCAGATCTGTTCTTATTGGTCAAGCGGTTGAGGTGCCACTTCCCATGCACCTCCAATGCGACAACCATGCTGCTCTTTTCATTGCTAACAACCCAACCTTCCATGAGAGGATGACGTATATCAAGGAAGATTGTTACTACACTTGTGACATGATTCATACGGGTTTCATCTTCACTACCATGCCAGCTCCGGAGATCAGACGGTAACGTGTTCACCAAGGCCCTAGCCCGAGGGCCATTCTAGAGATGTTCCAAGCTGAGCATGATTGGTATCTATGCTCCAGCTTGAGGGGGGGTGTTCAGATATTAGTTATCTTTTACTTATTTTATGTATTCTCTTTTCATTCTGTCTACTTTATGTAATTTGCCCAACATGTTTCTCTTATATATACAAGAACTCTAGGACCTCATGAATAAGCAACTCATTATTTTCTCTCCACACAATCTGCAACACCCGCTCATTTGAAAAGTGTAATGGCAAGATGTTTGAGAACTAGGATTGTTGAGTAGTGTAAAACTTCAAGGAAATCAAAGCGGGCATATTTAATCATACCAGAAATATATTCTTTACTTCATAAATAAAAGATTGAGTGTTAGACTTATCGTCAGACATATTTTTCAAAAGAAAAATCCATGAAATTCATGAGTAATCATTGACAACTCCAAGAAAAAATATACCTATGGTGGTCAGGGACATGACTTGGATCCTAAATATCAAAATGTACCAACTCAAATAAAAAACTACTGCTACAACTCTGATAATCAGGATAACTAGAACAATAATGCTTCCCAAGCTGGCACGCCTTGCACTGAAAAGTAGACCAAGATCGAATCTGAGGGAGGACTCTATGCAACTTCTACAAAGGAAGATGCCCGAACCAAAGATGCTACATGTAGGGGTAGGCTGACCCAATGGGAATGAAAGAAGCACCAACAAACGGTGGTTGGACCAATCTGTAGATACCCGTTGCTCACGTCCACATCCAATCATCCTTCCCGTGAGTATATTTTGAAACACAAGAGAGAAACGGGGTCAAATACGACACAACAATGCAGATCCATGGTGATTTGACTAATATAAAATAAATTGATGGAGCAATCTAGAGCATGCAGAACATTATGCAAGTACATGGACCATGTCAACCGAATCTTCCCCTCTCCTGTAGTGGAAGAATGTGTCCCATAATCAATAACAACGAATCTGCTTGGATGAATTGATCTGTAAGAAGTGAACTGAGCTCTATCTCCATATAGGTGATGAGAGGCATTTGAATCCATGATTTACTCCAAGATGTCTGCCTTCTGACAACTCGTAAGGACATAGTCTATACCTGAAGTACTGGAAGATGCTCGGGCAACGAAGTCAAATGGACCCGATGAAGCACTAGAGGGTCCATGAGCGAGAGGCACGATCTCCCTCAAACGGGAGACAAATTCATCGAACTACTGGTCAGTGGAAGTGGCAAGAGCAACATGCCCAACTTGCTCTGCGGCACAGGATGAGGTTGGAAATCCATGCTTCAAATAATATGCATCCTCAAAGTGACCAGGGGTGTTGTGAACCCCCGAGGATCCGGGTACCTGTTTACGCTACCTTCGCAGCTTTCCATTCACTAGAGATCGCATAATTTATAGAATAACATGGAATTTTTTTCGTTGCAATCATTGGCATCTGACATTCACATTTATATTCATAACCACCAGTTAATTGAGACAATTGGCACCAAAATCTTATTTCATTAATTTCCATATGATTTTACAACATGTACAATGTCTGTCAATACATACAACATCCCAAAAATTTGACTGAAGAGAAGAAGCATTTTACAATATCAATTGAACTAAAAACTGTAACAAAAACCACATACCGTCTGGTATAGACCTTGTCTCCTGGAACCATGTATAGCTACTAAACAGCAGACTGTTTGCCTGCCAAACATGTTAGGAAAGAAGAAGCGTCAGCGGGCGCTGGTACCTCCCAAAAACTTATAAACATAAACAAGGATTTAATATGTTCAAAAGTAACAAGTAGAAAGGTGAAACAACTCAATTTAATTTTATTTCTACTTTAGAAAGCAACAAAAGGATGCAAGTGTAACACTGTACATAAGTTTAGATTTTTCATGCATGGATATGGGATCTAAACAGGCCTAAAATCAGATCTTGAAATTACGTTTTATGAGATTTTTGAGAGTAAAATCTTGCATGTAAAAAGAAATCAAATTTTCCATTCTTGAATGTTAAATATTAAAATCAAGAGCTATGCTCTTTTGGTAGAAATTAGGTGTGTATTGGGACATAGATGTCAATAAAGAAGGGTTTAGTTTCACAAAATCATGGATGGCAGCAAGAGAAGAAAAGGAATTGTACATGCACAAAAAATCAAGTTTAATATACATGCATGGCAGCAAGGGATGGGGAAGGAGGTACCTATTTCTCTAAGATTGGAGAGAACTTTTGCATGCAATGGGAAAGGTTGCAACAGCCTCCAGGGGATGGAAGACAGCAGCTTCAGCTGCTGTTTTTGCTTCTGACAGGCTTTACAGTGGCTATAGAGACTCCCCTTGGAGCAGCAACAGCAGCAAAGGAGTCAACCCAACACTTGGAAGGCAAGGAGGACATCTATACCTCCAGAACAATTGCTTTAGGCAGCACCTGAGACCTTAATGGTGTTGGACATCATCATTACCGAAGTCTGGAGGAGACTTTGGGCTTCTTTGTTGCAGAATTTGGGCAGATTTGGAGTTGGGGGAAATTAAGAGGAGAATAAGGGGAAGAAAGGAAGAAGAATAGAGGGGAGAAGTGAAGTCACGGCTGGAATTTAAGAGAAAAGAGGAGGGTTTCTTGGTGATATTAAATAGGGGAAATGAGGGTGTGGGATGTTGACAAATGGAAGTAAAAGAGAAGCCACAGCCAAGTGGAAAGAAACAAGTCCTGCTGTAGCAGACGTCAGTCTGTTTAAAATTAATTTTTTTTATTTTTCTTTTCTTTTATTTGGCATACAAATGTTGCCCGAGTTCGCGCCTTGAGCCTCCGAAATTGACGCGAAATATCCTGATTTGATCGTCTCGGAACGACGATCAATATGAGTATAATATTGCTATACTTCCGGTCAGGTTAGGATGCTCGAAATTTTTGGATACGATTTTTGTTTAAGATTAAATTTTGTGATTTAAAAATATCAAACGACCTCCGATTGACGAACGGTCGATTCCGTTAGTCTTGTTTCGTTGAATCGGATCTAACGACGGTCTCGGTTCGTTTCACGGTTTCCGAATTTGCGTCGCGGCTTTTTCACGGCACGCATTACGGAGCGACCGATTTTTTTGGTCGATTTCGTCCGAACGACTTTTAATTCACGATCAATTGATCGATTTAGGTTGTTCGGTATTAACCAACAACTTTATTGGGTTATTCGGACCCTAATCGAGTCGGGTTCGAGTTCGATTGGAAAACGGGTGTTACAGGTGTGACAATAAGTACATGGTTGATGTGGACGAGCACCTCCCCTGCCACAAGCACTACGCCCTCTGAACTGAAAAGATCCTCCTCTACCGTGGGATGCAACCATAGCTTAGGAGGTCTGAGGGGAATCCGAAGAAGGGTATGTAATCCTACCGAGTCTGCGATATGCTTCATCCATGGGAGGTATGATAGCATTGAAAAGTAACCAAGATCGTGTGGCATCATACTTTGGATTAAGAGCTGCCAAAAAGACACCAACCATGATGGCGTTCTCGTACACTTTCTATTGCACCAGAGATGCTGTCGAGGCATCAAGCTGTGAAGATTCTGAAACATGCCTCTGAGAGACCTCAAGGGCATGAAGAGGATGGCCATTTTGCTTGACCGTGTAGATGTCATTATGGAGATATAGTATCTTTGCCTTAATCCTCGCCTGAGAGTATTGACGGCGAGGATGTCCCACATCGCCTTGCAAATGGGGCATGATGTAGGATATCATTGGCTATCTCCACGATCAGGTAACGGATAGCCACATGTGCATACGTATCATCTGTTTCCCAAGAGGCATTATCCCCAGTCTTGTTTATCGGCTCGTGCTATGTCAGAATGTGCATCTTCCCATTACACTTCATAAGCCTCATGAACTGCATGGTCCATAACTCATAGTTGGTCCCATCCATCTTAACAATGGGCATTAGATCTTTGAAGGCTTCTGGAGATGGGTTATCGACCTTGTTCTCTGACATGATGCTAGGAAAGGATGTGGCCAGGACTGTAGACTGAATCAGACATGTTTACGCGAATATATGGGAATTATTTTGTGTGCATAGTCATGCCACAACCATCCCTTCAACCAGGGGAGCGCTCTAGGCATGCGAATGACTCTAGAGGTCTTGTTTCACCGAAAATTGCACAACATCATATCATTGTTAGACCTCGGGGGGGGAAACAGTGAAGGCCGATACCTTATGCAGCGGGGACGAGCTCACGAGGGGCTGCGAGGGCTGCCGCGAGCCACGAGGGGTCACAGGGGTGGCTGTGGCCACCATGCGGAGCGTCTGGAGCGGCTATAGTGGGTTTGCAGCAACCAACGGTGCGGCTAGGGCGGCTGCAGGTGTCTTATGTGGGGATGCAACACCCGACGAGACTGTTAAGGTGGCAGCAAGTGTCGAGCAGGAGTCCGCAACAGAGGGGATTTGTGCACGGGGCTGCTAGAGAGGCGGTCAGCCTTAGTGGTGCTGTGCGGGGAGCCGTTGGGTAGCGGTGGTAGAGGAGAGGGTGATAGGTGGGAGAAGGGGACTTAAGGCAAGAGAGCTACGGTCTAGCACCACTGCTCTGATATCATGTGGAAAGAGAATGTTGAATTGATTATGAAAGGGGGGCATAAGGCTCTTTTATAATGAGAGGAGATGGTAAATTACATAAACACAAGAATAGAAAATAGATAAAAAAATAAGGAGAGATAAATCTCTCTCAACACTGGCCTATCCCTTTCAGTGTCTCACTTATGTCTTTTCTTCCTCTCTATCCTTGTGATTCTTTTTCAGCTGCATCTTCCAAAAATCTCCTTATTGTTCAAGAGAAAAAGACAATCAATTTATTTTGTGAAAAGAGCGATTTACTGAGGAGAGGTTATCCTCGATGAATGAGAAGGAAGGATATGCCTAGATCTACCTTCATTGAAAGAGAAATGATCATTATTGAATTCGAGATGAAAATCATCTCAAATTTGCAGCAATTTGAGAAGACAATCAATCCCAATCCGATGAGAATTTCGAAAGGGTGTCGGTTAGCGAGAGGCTCGCAAAGTCCGAGCAAAACTCGACTTCCTTTTCTTATCTTGACTCAAAGGGAAATGACGGGAGCACAAAGTTCAAAGCAAGAGGATGCATATAATGCATGAAGATCGTGGTATCATATCCACAAAACCAAAACACCAATTGAACCCCAAATTTTACATCGCACACATTGGGCTTAGTTAAATCTTTTCATTTTTGAGTGTGAAATTCGAACATCATTTTTAGGCAAACTAGCATAGTGACAATCCCTAAAACATCTGAATTACTTATTTGCAAATATCTGATATTGTTTTATCTGCATACATTTGCTGTTTCTCGACATTAGATTTCTTTATTTCAGTGAAGGTACCACGGAGTCAAATTCTCCTTTCAGTTTGAAAGTTTCTCGTGAGGCATATGCCAAGTTCTATGGGCCAACAACTGGTGACAAAATAAGGTTAGGGGATACCAACTTATATGCAGAAATCGAAAGAGACTTTGCAGTTTATGGTGATGAATGCGTATTTGGTGGTGGAAAAGTTTTACGTGACGGGATGGGCCAAGCTACTGGATATACGCCAGACCTTTGCCTAGATACTGTTATCACAAATGCTATCATTATAGACCATACAGGAATTTATAAGGCAGATATTGGTATTAAAGGTGGAATGATATCTGCGATTGGGAAAGCTGGAAATCCTGATGTGATGGATGGCGTAGGCAAGGACATGGTTGTTGGGGTATGCCTCTCACTCTGTGCTTTCTATATTTTGGAAAAGGAAATGGGTGAGATCCCAAGGTGGGATTCACCGCAAAAATTCTATTAGGAAATTAAAATAGCAGTCGTACAAAGGTCCAGGCTGATACAAAGGCTCTATAATGACATAATACATTCTCGGAATAAAAATGCTGTCCATGAAATATTGAAACATTTCTGGCACACCAAATGGCCAGAGGAGAGCAAAAGCAGGGGCTTATAGTGTGCTCTTAACTTCGCGTGCTCTTAACTTCGCATACTTTGATAATATATTCCTTTAATAATTCATTTTATTTCTTGTTGCAGGTTAACACGGAGGTAATAGCAGGCGAAGGAATGATCGTAACAGCTGGTGCAATAGATTGTCACGTTCACTTCATATGCCCTCAGTTAGGTGTCGAGGCTATTGCAAGTGGTAAACACTTTTTACCCATTATTAGATTGTCAGACTTTTCTTTGAGAATGAGTTTGTCCTATCTAAATGTAATATTTACTTCAGCACAGGGAAGATGAGCATTTCAGACTTGCCTATTAAAGACGAATATGATAATGTCACTCCGAATTTTGGCCGGCCTGAAACGTGCTTTATTATATTTTGTTCCTATGAATTCTTAGGGTTTTCCATCATTTTTTTTTGCCTTCGAATGTAATTTTCTTGTCAGTAAACGAGAGTGACCAACTGTAGCAGATTTTTACACGAGAGGACTTTAAGTGATGCAAATCATTACACCTAGCAATCCACATGAATTATTTATTAGAAATGCCCTATTGATTATATTTTTCTGGTAAGAGACATTAGGTTCAATTTTTTTAATGGCAATCTCTCGAATTAAGCTTTACTTTTTTGATGGAAATCTCGACCTATTATGAAGGATTGATGCAATCATTTTAGCCTAAGAATGCGAAGATCGTGTAAGGTTCTTAATCTTTGTAATTCTTGTAGTTTAACTTGTGAATATAAAGTTTTTGAGTGGGCGTCTCCTTGGAGGATCAGCTTTTTCATTTAAAATCACTTTGGCCTGACTTTGGTTTGGGAACCTAAAAGTGTTTTTCAAGGCCACAGCTTCAGGAAATCACTGTGCTATTAAATAATTAGTTGTACTTAATGTCTTAATCTTCTCTGCTACAGTTTTCTAAAATTTGATTTGAACTTTTAATTGAAATTTTCTTATTTTAAGGCATTACCACACTGGTTGGAGGTGGGACTGGACCGGCAGATGGAACACGAGCAACAACTTGTACACCTGCACCATTTCAAATGAAATTGATGCTGCAATCAACTGATGATTTGCCTATCAACGTTGGCTTCACCGGAAAGGCATGTTTCCTAGTTATGATCTTGCCCATGCATGCAATTTGGCATATCTAAAGAAACCTTTCACATGTGCATCCGCTCACAATAAAATTGTTAAACTTATTATGAATCTTTTTTTCCGGGAAGAAAAGGACGGGCACCCATAATGGTGCACACCTAAGTTATATACTGACAAACTCAAATGAATAGTCACAAAGATTAATATTTTAAGGTATCCTTATCATGCTCTAATACATTTTTCACTTAAATCTCTTCCATTGGAACGCCACACATTTTCATGTCTACCACAGAGATCAAATGATGGCTGTGGAAGAAGATACTGGATTAGATTATTCAAGAGTCTCAACGGGGTTTCTCCTCTAAAAGAAAAGAAAAATAAATAATGTAGGAAAAAGATAAAATAACTCTCAACACTTCCCCTCAAGATGGAGCATAGATGTTGTTGGGAAAATAATGAGAACAGTTTATTCCTGGGAATCCTAGGCTCTTTTATATAGAGGAGAGACCTATAGGTAAATTACATAAGACATACATACGAAAAGAAAATAAAGAAACAATACAGAAATATAAATATATCTCTATACTCCCCATGAAGATGGAGCATAGATGTCAATCATGCTCAGTTTGGATACACTTTTGAAATAATCCTCTAAGCAAAACCTTGGTAAAGATATCAACAATTTTATTTCTGAACTAACACGAGAGGTAGAAATAAAGCATTTCTGTATCATGTTCCGTGTACAGTGGCAGTCCACTTCAATATGTTTAGTTCTCTTATGAAATGCATGATTGTTTGCAATAAATAGGACGGCCTGGTTATCACATTGTAATTGCATAGGAAGAGGTACATCTATATGTAAGTCTGCTAACACTGCTCGAACCCACATCATCTTTGTGCTCGCTTGTGCCATAACCCTATATTCAGATTCAACACTTGACCTAGCTACTATAGTTTGCTTCTTGCTCTTCCAAGAGACAAGAGAACTACCAACGAATACAACGAAATCTAAAGTTGACTTCCTATCCTTAGGACATCCTGCATAGTCTGCATCTGCACATGCTGAGATAGTCAGAGTTGCTCCTTTCCCGAATAGCAATCTTGCACCTGGAGATGATTTTAGATACCTCAATATCATATATATATAACATCCATGTGTACTTGTCGGGGCTGCTGATTTGACCGGAACTCACGGGGTCTAAATAGTCCACACAAGGCGGGACTACAATTTCGCTGCGGCGACACTCAATGAATCCTGATCAAAGTCAACAATGAACCCATAATATAATAAATCAAGCAATGAGAAATAAATGTGGAGTCAAATTTATTTTAATTTCACAAGAAATGTGTATAGTGCAAGTATGTAGAGTGTCGAACTCAGGGAGCAAGCATGATAGATCAAGCAAATTATGCAAAGTGTGATATGTGATTAAGTGCCTACAAGTATGCAAAATTTTTTTTGTGGGTTTTTAAATTCTAAATTTTTTATTTAATTTTTAATTTTATATTTTTATATTTTGATTTTTAATTTTTTGATTTTATATTTTCTTTTTATATTTTTTATTTTTTTGTATATTTTCTTTTTCAATAGTAGAATATATATACAACATAAGAGAAGAGGGGATAAGGTATTTATAAAAATAAGGAAAAATGCTCAAAAAATAGAAAATAAAATGTTTTTAGTCTTTTTATATTTTTAAACTGTTTTTGTGATTTTTGGGAATTTTTTTGAATATTTTTGGTATTTTTAAAAGTTAAAATACAAGAAAACAGTGAACTAAACTACTGACCGAATTTAAAATGAGGATGAAAAATACTAAACAGTACCCAAAATTCCTCAAATTAATTTTAAAACAAAGGTAATAAAATAAGGAAACTACAAAATCTGAGTTTGCATTTTTAGGATTTTTCTAGGATTTTTTAGATTTTATAAAGTTTTTTAGAGGTTTTCTAATTTTTATGGTTTTTGTTTTGAATTTTTTAATGATTTTTCGACTGACACTAAAAGGCACTAAAATAGACCTAAGGTAATTTTTTTGGAATTTTTCAAGGAGTTCTGATATTTTTTTGGTATTTTCTAATGCAAACAGTGCTGGAAATGCATACTTTTGATTTTTTAATAAATATTAAAATGCAATAAAAATGCAATACAAAAATATAGCGTGAATAAGCAAGCAAACATGAGCTTAAACTAATTTTTGTGGAATTTTTAGGGTTTTAGAAATGCATGCAATAATTAAAGGAAACAAAAAGAAAAATCACACTGGCAGGGGTATAAGTGTAAATAGCAGAACATCCAGGGGCCACAGTGCAATTTTCACACAAAATATACAAATAATTATTGCAGTTAATGGACTAAATACAAATAACCAAACCCGTGGCGGTACTCTTGCAAATAACCCAACCAAGCGCGTGACTAGCACGCGCCTAGGAAGGGTATAAATGTAATATGCCAAAAGTCCGAGGGCTTGCTTGCAAATATGCCAAACATTTATAACTGCATATGACTGTTCACGGACTGAAACTAAAGATACAAAAATCCCCGGGGTTCCTTTGCAAAAATGCCTAGTCACGTGCGCGAAGCACGTGACCTGGCAGGGACCGACTTGTAATTTCCAAAAACGACGGGGGCTTAACTATAAATTTTACAAAACTTTTAAGAAGCCAATGAAAGTTTGTCTTAAATATTTAATTACAAAAATGCCTGGGATAAATTTGCAAAATACCCAGGCGGGATGATCGGACGACTCTGGCTTCTTCACTTAAGACACGTGTCCGCTCCCGTTGCGCCGATGACGCTTCGCTTGTGCGGCTGAGATCAGATCTCCTCGGTTGATCAAACGGTTGAGGCGGGAGGAGATCGGACGACGAGGGGACGAACTGGGGCTGAGAGATGATCCGACGGCGGGGGGTCGCGTTGGAGGAACATGGAAGAAAGTCCGCCGCAGCGGACCTCCTCCGATGGTTACGCCCGCCTCTGGCTTCCGAATAGCTCCCAAAAGTGCCCAGGTTCCTCCTGCAGGCGTAAGCTAGCCGTAGGTGGCCCTAAAAGTCTCCGGTGAATGCCGGAGCTCGCCGGCGAGGTCGAGGAAGCTGAAGGGCTCCAGGAACCTCCGACGAGGCTCAAAATGGCCCCAGGTCCTCCATAGATGCGTGTACCTGCAAAGATAGATTAAGGGGGTCGCGGGCAAACTGCCGCGACCCCACTGGTGGCAAAGAAAGGTTGAACGGTGGGCGTTGGTGGCTCATCGGAGCTCGCTCCGGCGAGAGGTGTCGATTGAGCGAATCGATCGGTGAAGCGCGGAGCTAACTGTAGTACTAGATTCCTAAAGATGAGACGAACTGGATGCGAAGAAAAATAAAGAGAAATATACACCTCGAAGGGGTGAACCTGAGGTAGTAAATACCTCGACGGCGGAGCTCGCCGGAGGTGATGGAACACGCCCAGATCCTCGTCTAATCTCCGCCCTGGATGGCTGGCGCTGAAGCTGTCACCACCAGCAAACCAAAACACACGAAAGTGGAGATGGGACCAAAAATGGGGTTCAAAATCAAAAAGGAAGATGGGGGTTGCGTTTTGAAGGGTTGACGGATGGGCGAGAAGATCAAGGAATATCAGGCGAATCGACGGCCCTCTCCCCCAAAAAAACACAAGGGCGTGAATCCTTGGTCCAAGGGGAGCAAAAGTCGCGAAGGGTTCGATATGAAATGGTGCAAGACCGGGTCTCGAAAAATCGTCAAACATGGGCGAAAACCAATGTCTGTCAGAGGCACAGGAGGAAGGTCAGATTGTTGACCTTGGTCAACAGTCTAGACCACCTGGTTGGTCCACGTGGACCAACCAGGAAAAACCTCCTGAAAATACTTTAAAAATTAATTTAAAAATAGTAAACAATTTATTTATTTTTGGTTATTTAATAAAAAGTGTTTATTATTTTATAAGGTATTTAAATATGATTTTTAATTATTTTATGAGGTGTAAAAATAAGAGTTACCTTTTATAGGCTATATAGGTATATATATCTATGTATTTTATTGATTTATTTTTATTTTGTGTTTTTGATCTATTTATTTTTGTTTATTATTTTATAAATTTATAGAGTACTTGTATACACTTAAAAATATTTTTATTTTATTTTTCTGAAGTGTTTTGTATATTTAATAAAATAAAAGTGTTAATAATATAGGTATGTATACAGGTATTATACCTATTTCTTTTATATACAAGTATTTTTATTTTGTATTTCTTTTATGTTTTTATTCTGATTTTAATGTACATATGTATTATAAGTAATATTTGTAAAAATTATAAAAATATAAAATTATAAAAATAATGAATAATAAATAAAATGATTATTTTAATGTGTACAAGTATACCATAGGGGTCCAAAACTCAACTTTCAAACCGTAGCTCCGCCAAATGCGAAACCACCGCCATTAAATAGCTTATTTTGAATTATATACAATTAAAGGTGAGTTTGATGCATTTGGAGTTTTTATTTGTGAGATACAGGTCTGGGAAGTTGGGATTTTAGATTTTTATTCAGACCATAACTCTTTATTATTACATTATTTTTGTGTGAAATCAATTTTGTATTTTTCTTTATTTAATTATCTATAACTTCTATGTACAAAGTTTCTTTATTTGAGGTATAAAATGTGGAATAAAAAATAGGTCCCAAATGAATAAAGAATGAATGAAATGAATAGGTATCTGGCCCTTATCTCCCCTACTTTATTTTCTATGAAATGACTAGGTATCTGGCCCTTATCTCCATGAACTGACTCACCTGACTAACTACAAAGGAGATATCATGTTTAGTGATAGTAACATAGAGAAGCTTTCCAACCAATTCTCTATATCTTCTCATGTCTACATCATTTGTGTCATCATCATTATAGTCTCATACTGGGATCCATAGGAGTAGGAGCTGGTCGACACCCAGTCATGTCTATCTCAACTAGCATGTCTGTAACATACTTTCCATGGGTCATCACAAGACCCTGTTGATTCATGGCAAACTCGAACCCCAAGAAATACCTTAGGTTGGCAAGATCCGTGGTGACAAATTGACAATCCAAAAATTCTTTTGACTTTTTTATCCCATGTACATTATCTCTTGTAATAAGTATGTCATCAACATAGACCATTATAACAACTTTGCCTATGGAGGTTCTCTGTACAAAGAATGAATGATATGCATCTGACCTCTTGACTCATGCTTTTCAATTAAATCCATGAGCTTCCGAAGCCCTCGGACTCTGCCTAAGGCCATATATCGCCTTGTGAAGTCTACAAACCTGCTAACACTCCCCCTCAGCAAAAAACCCTAGAGGTTGCTACATGTAGACTTCTTCCTAGAGATCACCATACGAAAATGCATTTTTAACATCAAACTGAAATAAAGGCAATTCACGTACCACTGCAACTGGAAGAAGAACTCGTAGAGTGGAGTGACGAGCAACAGGAGAAAAAGTATCCAGATAATCCACCCCATACGTCTGAGTAAATCCCCGTGCAATCGTTCTGGCCTTGTAATGATCAAGGGTACCATATGCATTGTGTTTCACTGTAAACATCCATTTGCAACTGACAATAGATGCCCATTAGGAGCGGGGACCAGGCTCCAGGTACCACACGACTGTAGTGCATGCATCTCTTCTTTCATGGTAGAAGCTACTGACTGTCCTTCAAGGCCTCATGGTAATTGCATGGTATTTCCACGACAGATAGAGCTATAAGAAACCTTCTGAAATCCCCTATCAAGTGATCGAAGGAGACCAGGGATGCAATAGGATATGAGGCACATGTACGCTTCTTCTTCCGAAGTGTAAAGGTACATCAAGATCATTAGGAATTCCTTCAATCTCTTGTACATTAGCCTCCTGCTGAGACACATCTTTGGACCCATCGTTAGAGACATAGTATTCAAAACCAACATGAGACGTGCTGAATGATGTGCGATGAACATGAGCAGAAGTATGCCGACAACTATAGCGTTAGAAAATAGGAACGCGGAAGCGAATATCATAGATAGAAAAATAAACATGAAAAACAAGATTTTTACGTGGAACCCTACTCCCTAAGGAGCGGGATGAAACCGCGGGAGAACGCCCCAAAGGGCTGATAGTCTATTGCTTTTCTCACTGGATACAAAGGGTGTGGGGGTCTATATGTAGCCCCTACTGATTCTCCACATCCCACAGACGATAGATGTGGGACTAAACTCTAGATGGGATAAATGGATCCTGGAGAGATCCATTTACCCATCTCTCACAAAAGTGACGCATACGACTTATACTCTAACACTACCCCTCAAGATGAAGCATGCAATGCTCAGCTTGGACAAATAGAAAGAAATCCGAACTCACGCTACAAGACACTACGGACAATATCAACTCAACGCGTACAACTTCGGCTGCTGTCGAGGACGTTGCTTCTCATGCTGTGCAGGTGAGAAGGACGAACGGGCTGGAGTGTGAGTTAACTGAATCTACTTGTCGGAGAGCATGTTCTCTGTACTGCGCCTATCAGAGTCACTGCAACTGAAATGAGTCTCTACATGAATAACTCTGGCCCACCACAACATGTGGACAACTGCTCCATCTATGAAAAAGGGCCGAAATAAGCATCGCTAATTATCCATACGTAGATCTCTTATGATGGATCTCTCTCATAGGGACCTCGAAGTGGGTTCTCTCTCATAGGAACCTCGGAAGAATCTCGTACTGGAGTTCACAATCGCTTGAGAATAAAGTCTGAAGAGGCCTCCTCGTCGGAGAACTTGGTCTCTCCCATCTGGCACAGAGAATGGTACTCTACTTTGGAGTCCTTATGAAAACACATGAAAACCCTATCCCACATAGCATAGGGAATGGGGTCTCTACTTAGGAGTCCCTATGGAACACACGAAAACCCTACTCGAAACATAAAAGATGGGGACCACTAAAGAAGACCGCATACATGTGTTTGTCTGAAACTGAAGACTTGGAACCAATATGACGTCAAGTCTGAATATCCGTAGAGTCTGAAATCTGAATGGCCTGGAATCTGGAATCTGGAGAATCTGGATCTGACTCGGGCCTGTAACTCTACACAATACTCCCCCTTTCTCCCATACTTGTTGGAAAATAGTGACATCGACAAAGTTGGGAGAAGACAATAAAATGGGAGAAAACATGAATAATGGGGCGAAAACAAAACCAAATAAGCCGTTACATTTTTCTCCTCGACTTTTCTTGCATTTTTTTCTTGGCTATTTCATCCCTTTTTTTATAGCCGTCACCTTTTTTTCAAATATGACGCTCAATTTTTTTGTACGACTTTTCTCGCATTTTGTTTTTTCGTACAAGTTTTTTGTACAATATCTCTTTCTCTTTTTTTTGAAAATAACTCGACCAAAAAGCAACAGCCCATTGTGGGACTTATTCTAAAACACATTTTTTTAACTTGCGAGCCTCGCTGGGGCAAGCCCTATTTAGGGTTCCCAATCTCTCCCGAAATATCACCTCCTCCGATGGGGCCCCTGGTGGAGCGCCGGCACTGGATCTGAAAGGGGGAGATCGCGCCACCTGCGCGATGGACCTCTGGGCACTGCTTGGAGGAATCGATCGAGATGACACGTGAGAGGGACGCACGAGAGGGAAGGGTCGCTCGAGATGGAGACGTGCGAGAGGGACGCACAGACCGATAGGGGGCTGCCTCCTGAAGGGTCCTCCGCCTGGAAGGTGCTGCGAGAGAAGGTCCTCTGCCTGGAGTGTATGCTCACCTCCACCTTGATCGCCTGAGCATGCATCGCCTACGCAATACCAAAGGTGCCACCTGCGGAGTAGAGGTGCCTTCCGCCTGGGGAAGCCGATGCTGGAGCACTGAGTCTGATTGATGGCGGGTGCGTGCGAGGAATGGAGGAGTGCGCCACTGATGATGTTGCCAAAGTAGGGGCGCCACCTAGAGGAATGGTTGCAGCGCCACTATAAGATCTGGTGGCGCGTGCATGGAGGCTTCATGAGGGTGCCGCCTTGATGGGGCCACCACCTAGATACAGAGAACTAGGGTTGTTGTCGCCTGTGCGGTTAGAGGTGATATGGCTTCAAGGTGCGACAGCACACGGAGATCACGCTGGTGGGTGCAGGCGCGTGCGAGATCGCACGAACATGAATAGAAACCCTAGATGCTCCTTTAAATTTAAACAACCCACAGTCAGGAACATCTAAAAGATACAAACTCAAAATCGAATCATGAAAATATGAATAAATCTTCAATAGTATTTCCTCGAGAATCAAACCCGCTCTGATACCCTGTTAGAAAATAGGAATGCGAAAGAGAATATCAGAGATAGAAAAATAAACGTGAAGAAAAATATTTTTACGTGGAACCCTACTCCCTAAAGAGCGGGATGAAACCACGGGAGAACGCCTCAAAGGGCTGATAGTCTATTGCTTTTCTCACTGGATACAATGGGTGTGGGGGTCTATATATATCCCCCACTGAGTCTCCATATCTCACAGATGGTATATGTGGGGCTAAACTCTGGATGGGGTAAATGGATCCTGGAGAGATCCATTTACTAATCTCTCACAAAAGTGACACATACAATTTATACTCCAACATATAATACTATGGTAAAAGTGGGACTGGGACAATAAGATGTAGCTGGGCTGGAGGAGGCGATGAAGGAGGTGATGGTAACTGTGGTGGCGACGGCGGCGATGGAGGTGGTGATGGTAATGGTGAACTCATAGGTGGAGATGGCATGTAGTCCTCATTATCTGAATCTGAGGAAGTCAACCTGTCACCTGTATGAGAAAAATATATCATTGAATCAAAGAATGTGGCATTTGCGCTCACATAATATTTCATGTGCAATGGATCACAGCATCTATATCCCTTCTAAGTCCTGGAATACCCAACAAAATCACATTTGACAACTCTAGGAACGAGCTTGTCGACTCCTAGAGACAACCTATAGACAAAGTCAACAAAATCAAAAACATGAGTGAGCGAGAACAACTCCTTTTGTGGAAATGTCGGCAAGAAGGGAATTTTCTCACCCAAAATAGATGAGGACATGTGATTCACAAGATAACAGGCAGTAAGAACCACATCACCCCGGAATGAATATGGGGCATGACTCTGAATAAGAAGTGTGTGGGTAACATCAAATAAAAGACGACGCTTTCTTTCTGCAATGCCATTCTGCTGAGAAGTGTAGGCACATGATGTTTGATGAATAATACCACAAGATGAAAAGAATTATGAGAGTGCACGAGTACAGAATTCCAATGCATTATCCGTTCTCATAATTTTGGCATGTAGAAGTTTAGTTTATATTTCTGTATCTTTTATTTATTGTTCTTTTCGTTTGTCTACCATATGTAATTTACCCATAGACCTCTCCCTATATAAGAGAGTCTAGGGCTCAAGGAATAAACATAACGCTTATTTTTCCCAACGTGGTATCAGAGCGGCGGTCCTAGACCGGAGCTCTCGTACCGAACCCTAAACCTAACCCTCCACCTTCAAGTCTCCACGCGCACCGCCCTCCGTGCGCGTTGCCTCCACGCGCGCCGCCGCCTCCACGTACGTCGCCTCCACGTGCGCTATCCCCACGCGCGTTGCACCTACTCGCATCGCCCTCACGCGCGGCGCCTTCACGTGCCGTTGTGCGCCGCCCCACGCGTGCTGCTTGCCCGTGCGACCTCTCCTTTCTCTGTGACCTAGGCTTAGGCCGTGGTCTGTAGCCGCTGTCCCTAGGGTTCCACCGCCCCTAGGGTTCGGTTGTCATCTTTATAAGGGGCTCTCCTCTCGCTTCCAGGATGATGGGTTTGGTTGCATAGAGCTCTACACGTTTAACTAAACCTAATCATGTTAGTGTAGACCAAGGCTTATCTTGTCTACAACCTTAGTTTTCTCCAGCCAAAATATCAGAAAACAATATCGAGATCCCCGCTACAGGCGCCTTCAAAGGTCCTGCGCCTATTGTGAAGATGGATGTATCCAACTATGAGTTATGGGTCATGCAGTTCATGAGCCTAATGAAGTTGACGGGTAAGAAACATATTCTTACCGAGGATGAGCCAGCGGAGAAAACAGGGTTGTATGCCTCATGGGAGGCTGTTGACGCATGTGCTCAGGTATGGTTGTGTGGTACTCTGATTCCAGACATTGCTAATGATGTCTTGCATCAACCTACTGCCAAAGCCACGTGGGACATTCTTGTTGCCACGTATTCACAAGCCAAGAATGAGACAAAAATCCTATAGCTCCAGCATGACATCTTCACGATAAAGCAGAATGGTTGACCCCTGCATGCTCACTACACTGCATTGAGGGGAATGTTTGAGAGGCTTCACAGTTTCATGCCTCTAACGACTACTCCAGAACAATTGAAGACATATCGGAATGCTACGATGGTGGGAGTATTTCTAGCTTCTCTTGACTCACAGTATAAGGCGGCTTCTTCTCAGATTCTGGTAGATGCTACCATTCCTCCCATGGAGGAGGCCTTTCGGCGATTGAGCCGAATCAACATCTCAAGCCCTACTACTATGCCAAATTCTTCTGCTATGGCATCCTCTAGAGGAAGAGGCAAATCATCTCATTTTCTTGGACGAGGACCACGTGGTAGGGTTGGCCGTGGTCGTAGATTACAATGCACTTATTGTCGCCGGATTGGTCATACAGAAGACAGATGCTACTTTAAGCATGGTTTCCCAGCATCTGCCCGCACAGCGGAACAAATCCAGCATCATGGTGCTACGTCAGCGTCGGATCCACGGTATGATGAACTAGTGTCTCGTCTACGTGATATCATGCCACCAGTCAGTACTCTACCTGTTTCAGAAAGCAGCTTGGACGTTGCTACTACTGCAGAAGCTAGTTCCTCAGGCAGTGCTCATACTTCTGCTTTCTACCAGGGTTCACGTACCTCAGAATGGATTGTAGATTCAGGTGCCACACATCATTTGTGTGGAGATAGACACGAACTCACATCCTACAAGTAAGTTTCCCTAGGAAGGATCGTCGTTATAGCAGATGGGACTCATTCTCCCATCACAGGACAGCGACATATCGCCTTAACACCTTCTATGCAGTTACAGAATGTGCTCCATGCTCCTAATTTCTCAATGAATATACTGTCAAGTAGTCAGATTACTAAGGATCTACATCGTCGAGCGATATTTGACCCATCATCTCTTGTGTTTCAGGACATTCTCACGGGCAACGTGATTGGACATGGTTGTGAGCAAGGCGGGCTGTATCGACTGATCCATACACCTTACGCTGGAGCATCATCTCATTCCATCGGACCTGTCTCTTCTTACTTATGGCATCTGCGCTTTGGTCATCTTCCGTTTCAGAAACTGCGTCAAGTCTCAGATCTCACCCCGCTCGTCGTTCGATTGTAAAGCTTGTCAGTTAGGGAAGCATCATCGGTCTGTCTTCCCTAGTCGTCAGAGTCGGAGCAGTAACTCTCCATTTGAGTTTTTTCATATTGATATTTGAGGTCCAAGTCGTGTTCCCGATTATCAGGGACACATATTCTATTTAGTTGCTTGATGAATCTCGTATTCATCACTCTAAATCTCATTTATTAAACTCAAATCCCTAAAAATCAACAGCATTCTTGCATCTATTTTGCATAATTAGCATTCATGCATGTTTCCATAAGAATGGCATTTTAGCACAAAAATCTGCATAAAATAAGAAGCCAAAAATCCAAGCTAAAATGACCTGTAAATAAGCCTAACTTCCCGGATTTTTAACACATTCATGCTAACTCCGAATAACTCAAAACCACTTCCACTGTGTACATATCACTGACAAGAATAAAAGAAAAATACAAAAAATAACTAACCCAAATAAGTGGACCAAAAACCCAAACCCTAATTTCAAGATTTTCGGACTAAAAGCCACATATCTTCTCCATCCAGCGTCCGATTTAATCCTACTCACTTTTGAACTAATGTGCATTCAATTACCTTCAAAACAAGACCAAGTTCAAGTGAATCGGAGCTCATATGTGAAAGTTGGGTTTTGGGCCTCTTTTGTACAGTGTATATTTTCGCGGTTTTTGACCTTGTATTTTATGTATATATTTTCTTAACCAATAAAAATAAAAAAAAAATTAGAATTAAGTGTCTTTTATTTATCTTTGATCTTTCCATATTTTTCCGGATTTTTATCTTGTTTAAAAATGACAAAAAAATTATAAAACCCAAAAATCAAGGTATTCTATGTACATAAGATACCCCAAAAATTCACTTTGTACAAATGATCGATTTTGATTTTGATGTCTTAATGAAAGTTGTAGATCTCATCGAGACGAGCAACTTTCGTGAAGAAACTTTTTCGATCCGAGGTCGTTTACTATTTTTTATCGAATTTACAAAATCTTTTAGTCTCGAATTTTCTGGTGCTGACACGTGGCAGCACCTGGTGCCGCCACGTGTCAGTCATTTTTGGCACTAATATATATTCGTTTTAATTAAAAAAAAATAAAAGACCGAGCACGTGCAGCGCACGTGCCTCTCCTGCACGCGCACTGCACGTGCGCCTCCTCCTCTCGCCTTGTGTCGCCACGTGGCGCGACAGGCGCCATCCGAGCACGCGCGATCGGACGGCGCCTGTGCGTCGTCTTCCTCGCGCCCTCTTTCCCAAATTGTCGCCGCCACTATCCCCGCGATTTCGCCGCATCTCCCCCAATTTCGCGATCTCTGCCGCATTCCGCCCATCTCCGATCGCCGCCTCTCCTCCCGCGATTCTCGCCAATCAGATCGCCAATCAAACCCTCTTCGATTCCATCCCCGATTCACCTTCCTTCGCCGGCGTAACCCCTTCTCCTATTTAACCTCCGCCGCCATCTCGTTGCACCTCATCCGCCGATTACATCGCAAGGGTCACCGCGGCGGTGACAGCGCTCCATCGACTTCTTCGAGCGGCGAGATCCGAGGTCGTGTACCTCGTCGCAGCCTACGGCGAGGTCTTCTCCGCCGCGTCTGCTGCAGCTCCGGCCGCCCAACGCCGTCGAGCCTCTTCAGGTATTCTCTCTCTCTCTACCTCTCTTCCTCTCTCTCTCTCTTCCGCTCTCGCTTTCTCTTTCGCCGAATACGCCTCGCCACCACCGCCCGACAACCGCGCCATAAGCCGCCACCACCGACTCCTCTTTCGCCGCTGCTGCACCCTCGACGCCCCACGACCGTGTGTCGGCCACCACCGCCTGCTCCGCCCTTCCCCGATCGTCGACACCGCTCCAACGCCACCGCCTTCATCAGCCCGAGGCCCCCCCAGCTCCGCCTCGACGACTCCACCGCAGCACCAGGACCGTTCTTCTCCGACGACCACCTTCGCACCGTCGCAACCGCCCTCTAGGCCGTGTGTCGGCCAGAGGGAGGTCGATGTCATCATCACCTCCGCTGCTCCGGCCAACCGCAGCCTCACCTCAGCCGGCCTTCTCCATCGCCTTGGCCGGCTGGCCTCGGCCGCACCCTCCGCTACTCCGCCAGGTCCACCAAGCCGCGCGGCCGGGCGCTTAGACCCGAGGTCCTCCCACGTGCGTGGCACGTGCGGAGGAAACGCCCTCTGCACGCCATCCAGGGGTCACGTGATCTGCACGTGACCCGCTGGGTTATTTACGGAAGACCCCCTGGATTTCCACTGATTCACGCAGCAGCCCAGCCATTTCAAGGGCACGTGCGCAGCACGTGCCCCTTGGATATTTTGCAGTAGAGCCCCCCAGATTCTCGGTATTTACACAACCCCAGTTGCATTTTCTATTTATTTATTTATATTATATTTGCATTTGTACCCCTGTGTTCCCCCTTAGTTTTGAACCTTCTCTCTACATTATTTTATTAATCCAAAAAATAGCATGATGTTGGTTAATTAATTCTCTACGCTTTGACTTGTTGTGGGTATTTTTGTGACGGACGGTTAATTAATAAATAATTATTTTGCAGAGATTTGCATATTTTACCCATTTCTTGCTCTGAAATTCATAATTGATTAACCGTTGCTCTAAAAATCTCCGAAAAATCACATACTGTAGAGTTAATTATTCTTAATATTGTGCCCAAAAAGATTTGCATTTGCATGCATATTTTATCCTGTAAAAATCATTTTGCATCTTTTAGTATTTAATTTTTAATAGGTATTAAACCCCACATTTTCGAGGTTTAGGATTTTTCTGAGATCCGTCACCTAGTGATAGGTCTCAGATAATTTTGATCCTTGAAAATAAGTAGGTTTGCTATTTATTAAAATTAAATATTAAAAATTATTTTGTTTGCATTTAAAAATCCATAAAAAATTCAAATTGCATCCAAAAATTCCAAAAAAAATATTGTGCACTCATTTCATCGTCATTTACATTGTGGCCAAGTTTCGTATTTTTCAGACATTGTTTGAACGTAATTTACATTTTAGTCCCTAAAATAAGGCCAAATTTGCATTTTGCATCCTTTATTGCATTTAAAATTCCAAAAAAAGACCGCCTCGAAAACCGAACACGAGCTTTGATAGACTTAATTCTAGGTTGTTCCTTTGCCTCCTTGTGATCGACCTTGGCACTTGCCCAAGTAAAATAAACATAAAACCACGAGATTAAAAATTGAATAATTTATTTGTGGTATTTTCTTGATCGTTTCCGATTGCCGCCTACAACGCACAACCCGATAAAAACACATTCTTAAAACCAGCATTTTCGGAATCGTCAGATGGCGTCGTTGCCGGGAGGCAAACGGCTTAGATTTTTGTCTGAAAATTTTTGTTCGGTTTTCCGCATTCGGGTAGTCTGACCCCCGAATTTTTAATTGTAAATTCCATTTTTTTTTCTGCAATTTATTTTCAGCACTCTCTTATTTTTTTGCGAGGTACCTTGTACGTGGAGAGGTTTTCAATAACCGACGCAACTTCACCAAAAATCGCAATTAATTTAAGATCAAGTCGAGTCGTGAGAGAGCGTAGGGTCTAGATTTTTAATTCTTGCATTTTTTTTTAATTTTTGTAATTTTACAGCGGTGTCCGTTTGGACTCTCGAGTGTGTAAGAAGACCACTGACTTTATTCTGTGGTTTGTCGTGGCCTGTTTCACTCTCCAGCGAGGGTGGGGCCCGACTTGAGTGGCGAATAGGATAGACCTGCACATACGGCTCTCAGAGCATTTATATTTTTGCTTGCGCTCGTAGGATCTTAAGCCACACTGCACTTTAATTGAGACACACATAGATCGTTCAACTTAGCCAAATTTAAATCAATTCTTCCCGCTAATAGAACTTTCTGCTTAGGTGCGGTTTTTCCATCGGTTTGCACATCATATAGAATAATTTTTAAATTCTGTCTAGCATCCCACATGGAGATTGCGAGGATTCACTGTAAGTCTTCTAACTGAGCATTCATCATAGTTTTCCGCGTGCATCGGCTTTTTCCGAATTCCCCTCTCTTGTTTTATAACATAACTTTAAAGGAAATTGGGACTGGACGGTAGACGTGTATTTGTGCTCATCTAATTTTTCAGTGATCACCTCATTAAAATCGGGACTGCTAAATATATCTGATCTCAAATAACCCATAAAATCAAGAATTATTGCGGGAGAGTAACCCCAACCTTGGATGTTCTATTTTTCTCAGTGAGCGAGAGACGACACTTAAGACTAGAGCCCAAATCCGAAATTTCATCTCGCTAACAAGATTGTCTTTTCACCATTTAAAATTGACAAGAAAATTGGTCGAACTCTTACGACCTTCACGGTGTGAGTTGGTGAAAAAGAATTTTGTATTGTGTTTGATTTAATCAACATCCATTCATCTCTTGATAATCTCTTGAAATTCAAGAATGGAAAATTGTGGTAACCCCTTTCTGACTACCACAAACTTTCCAGTCTCAAATGATCTGAACCACTCTTACTCAGAACCACCTTGGGTTCAGGAACACCTTCCCCTGGACTTTTCATCTTATAATTCTCTTCAAACTATTGACTCATATTTTTCACAATCTGAAGGTGAAAAGAAGACTTCACAAAAAATGCCTCCAAAGAAGAACAATTCTGAAGATGACCAAAATGAAGATCCGATGCAAATGATTCTCGCAAGACTGGCTGCATCTGAGCAGCAGCAAAATTTGATGAGGGAACAATTGGAAAGAATGCATGCAGAGGAAGAACCACCAATGGACGTTGCATATAATCCCGGGCAATATAGGGTCATAAATTTCTTGCAGCAACCTCAACCTGAGGTTCACCATGAACTGAAGCCACACTTCATAAATCAATTACCACAATTTCATGGTAATTCGAATGAAGAGCCCTATGAATTCCTGCGTGATTTGGAGCTAATCTGTTCTAATCAGAGGCACCCACAAGTCAGCCAAGACTATATCCGTCTCACTGCATTACCTTTCGCCTTGAAGGGTAAGGCAGATTACTGGGTGAAAAATTTGGGAGTGACGGTGACCACCTATGATAGGTTCAAGAACCTCTTCTTAAAAAAATTCTACCCATTGAGTCGAACCAATCAAATGAGGACTCGCATTACTAGCTTCTCTCAGATGCCAAATGAACCACTTTGTGATGCATAGGATAGATTCAAAGATCTGCTGCAGAAATGTCCCTGCCATGACCTAGATAATAACATCCTGTTCCAATCCCTCTATTCTGGCCTTAACCACGGGACTCAGGGTCTTGTCAACGCTGCCTGTGGAGGAAACTACACATCCCGAGGAGCTGATACCGTCTGGAAAATACTGGAGCAAATGGCGGAGACTAGCCGTTCACAAATTGCTAGTAGATCTTACACCGATTCACTGAACAACTATCAAGCCAAAGGAGGGAAACAAACGGTCGCAGAAATAGCAGAGGACTTGCTGCCCAACATGAACATCATCACAGACAAATTAACAATTGTGGATAAAAGGGTGAACGACATCGACAACCGACTCTCTCAATTTCCAAAACAAATGGAGGAACTCATTGAGAAGGTGTCTAAGATCGGGATGCCTACTGCTCCTACGGTCCCAATTTATCATGTGCATCATGTCTAAGAGCAACCAGGCTCTGGACAACCGCAACCATGGACTCAGGACCAATCCTACGTCCAACCTTCCCAGCAGTCACCTCCTCCAGCTGAGACAGTCATAGAAGCCCCGCCTCTGACTTTCGAGATAAACGGCATCTGGTACACACAGGATAATACCCGACAGGGTAATCTGGGGGACCGTCAGCAATATCAGCGTCCACCCAACTCCTACAATGCCACTCCACAACACAATCAGCCCTCAAGGCAACAGCAGCCACACGACCGTCAGAACCAACCTCAACAACATCGTCAACAATACTAAGCTCCAAATCAAGCATCTCGATCATCCAAACCTCCAGAAGACTCAATTGATATCCAAAGACAAATGCTGGAGGAAATTCGCAGCTTCCGGAGTGAACTGTACGATCTACGGGTAGATGTTAATCGTCTATCCCGTTGGAAGGAAGAACAGACAGCCCCTGTCACAGCCATTCCCGCTCAAGTTCAAGCTAACCCCAATAGCTTGAACAAACCTCAATCATCTCAACACAACAATCAGGTATATTACTCAGACTTTTCCACATCTGAACACGAGACCCTTTCGTTTAACAATATCAATGCCATGTCCCTCAGGAGCGGAAGGACCGTGGTCGTACCTGACCGGGCAAGGGAAGCTGACCAACATGACTCAGAAGATCAACCGGAGGATACTTCTGAGGATGAAGACGAAGGACGCCCGAGGATTTCTACCCAAAGGAAGGGAAAAGCATCTATGGAGAATAAAGAGGATTTTGAACCTCTAGTTGCTGCGAAAATACCTTTGTCACTATTTCAGCAACATGATGATCCAGAACATTATGACTGTAATAAGAACTCCAAATTCAATAAAGATGCTCTTATTTATAATTCTGGATCTCTCTCTCCTGTCTCAAATGCTTCCATTCCTTTTCCCCATGCGCTTAAGAAGGGAAGACAAAAGAAAACTATCCAGAGTGACCCAGTGATGGAAAAGTTTTGTCAACAAAACATCACCGTAAAAGTGCCCTTTGATCAATATGTGGCCAGTAACCCTGCATTCCAGAAATATCTGAAAATGAAATGTACTCCCACCCGGACCCGCACAAAGAAAACAAACCAAATTGTGGAGACTTATGTTCTGACAGTGGCCACTACCAAATGCGTGAGAAACCAACATTTACCAAGGAAGAAAAGAGATCTGGGTGCTCATTATGTGGAAAGCCGCATTGGCGGTATCGCATTCGCACGCACACTTCTTGACAATGGTTCTTCCATCAATCTTCTTCCCTTAGCCTTATATTACCGATTGGAGTTAGGACCTCTTCAGAAATCGCTATCTATACTCCAATTCGCTGACAAATCTACTAAAAGACATAAGGGAGAAGTAAAAAATGTTATCATAATGGTTGAGGGTACGGAATACAGAGTGGAGTTCACTGTCCTGGACATGGAGACCCCGAACCATTGGAAAGAGTCGCAAATCATTTTGGGAAGACCATTTTTAAGAACCGCCAAGGCCGTATTCGATTACGGCACTGGAATGATGAAATTCCGCTCCCTAGATGGAGAAGTGGATCTGGAAATGAGACAAACAAAATGGCAAAGACCCGATTCCGAGTCCACCACTGAAGATGCTGAAACCTCTGAGTGTAATCTAATCAGTACTACCGGACCTTGGGACCAACAGCCAGATCTTCACATGGATACCCTCGCATCAGAACAAGAAACAATGCGCCATACAGCGTGTGATCTTTTACCTGACAAATCTGAACACCTGTACAATCTTGATGACACAGAACTCCTTTCGGATTGGTCCATCCCATCCTCTTCGAAAAAAATCAATGACGAGTCGGACGCGGCTTTGGCTGAATTACCGCACTACATTTGCGATCCGACTCACTTTCCTTCAAGATCAGTGGCTAGCATATCACAGAATGATCACCCACCAATAATCACTGAGCCAGACTTAAAAGACCTTCAGCCAGATTTGATTGATGATTTAGATTTGCCTGAGCTGAAACCTCTCCCTCCCACCCTGAAGTATGCATTTCTCAACGGACCAAAAGATAAATTCCCTGTGATCATTAGCTCATCATTAACCTCGGATCAAGAATCTAAGCTTCTAAAAGTCCTTGAGCGAAATCGAAAAGCCATCGGTTGGACTGTGTCGGATCTCGTCGGAATCAACCATGCTCTCTGCTCGCACCAAATTTATGTTGAGGATAATGCAAGGCCTTCCCGTGAATTTCAGATAAGATTAAACCCCAATCTTCGGGAAGTGGTTAAGAAAGAGATAGAGAAATGGTGCAAAGCAGGTTTCATATACCCCATTTCTGACTCCAAGTGGGTGGCCCCCCTTCATGTCGTCCCGAAGAAGTCGGGAATCCAGATGGTCACCAACGAGGAGGGGTTTGAGATCGCGACCCGAGTACCCACGTCGTGGCGTGTCTGTATCGATTACAGGCGCCTGAATGCCGCGACCAAGAAAGATTACTTTCCACTGCCATTTATTGATCAAATCTTGGAGAGACTTGCAGGGAAAGCATTCTTCTGTTTTCTTGATGGGTACTCTGGCTACAATCAGGTAGCTATTGCTCCCGAGGATCAGGAAAAAACCACATTTACATGTCCCTTCGGTACTTACGCTTTCAAGCGCATGCCATTTGGGCTTTGTAATGCCCCGGGCACATTTCAGCGGTGCATGATTGCCGTATTTGCCGAGATGGTGGGTGATTTCCTGGAAGTGTTCATGGATGACTTCTCGGTCCATGGTGATTCATTTGATACATGTTTAGCGCACTTGGATCGAGTCCTTCAAAGATGCAGGGAGGTTAATTTGGTACTCTCATGGGAGAAAAGTCACTTTATGGTGACTGAGGGTATCGTGTTGGGGCATGTCATCTCCAGAAAGGGAATGGAGTTCGACCCTGCTAAGGTGGATGTGATCAAGAAACTTGAGCCACCAACCAACGTCAAGTCAGTGCTGTCCTTTCTAGGGCATGTTGGATTTTATCGAAGGTTTATCCCTGATTTTTCAAAGATCGCCCGCCCACTGACTGAGCTCTTAGAAAAAGACACCGAGTTTATTGTAAATCACAAGTGTCTTGAGGCCTTCGAGCTCCTGAAAAAGAAAATATGTGAATCGCCGATATTACAAGCTCCTGACTGGTCTCTTCCCTTTGAGATCATGACTGATGCATCGGATTTTGCGGTCGGAGCTGTGCTTGGACAAAGACGGGATGGAATCCCTTATGTGATTCACTACGCGAGCAAAGTATTGGATCCTGCACAGAAAAATTATACAGTGACTGAAAAGGAAATGCTCGCGGTTGTTTGGGCCCTTGAAAAATTCAGATCATATATATTGGGCTCCAAGGTGACAATTTTCACGGATCATACGGCAATTAGATACCTCATGGATAAGAAAGATGCCAAGGCACGACTTTTGAGGTGGATTTTGTTAATCCAGGAATTTAATTTGGAGATCAAAGATAAACCTGGAATAAAGAATGTTGTTGCTGATCACCTTTCCCGAATTGAGAAAAATGATTATCCTGATACTGGACCTATTAAGGAGACTTTTCCAGACGAATCTGTTTGCACTATTGATTCAACCCCATGGTATTCCAACATCGTGAACTATCTTGTCTCCAAGAAGGTTCCCTCTGGTTGGACAAAGAAAATGATTGAAAAACTAAAGTCGGATTCAAGAAAATACCATTGGGACGATCCTTTCCTTTTCTATGAAGGAGCGGATTGTGTCTGGAGAAGATGTATTCCTCAGGAAGAATACCAGAGTGTCCTCACATATTGTCACACTCTCGAGGCTGGAGGGCACCATTCGGGAAAGAGAACCGCACACAAGGTACTCCAATGTGGATTTTACTGGCAAACCTTATTTCGTGATGCTAATGATTTTGTATGGTCTTGCCCGATTTGTCAAAGGATGGGAGGGACCGTTGGATATAGAGACGAAATGCCCATGCAACCAATGATTTTCTGTGATGTTTTTGATGCATGGGGGATTGATTTTATGGGTCCCTTTCCCAATAGCAATGGATTTAAGTACATCTTGTTAGCGGTTGATTATTTGTCTAGATGGGTAGAGGCTATTCCAACCCGAACCGCAGACAGCAAAACCGTCTTTAAGTTTATCAAGGATAATATCATTGCAAGGTTCGGGATACCAAAAGTTTTGATTTCTGATGGAGGTAGCCACTTTGTGAACAGGGAAATGAGATCTTTGGCAAAGGAGTACAAATTTGAATATAGAATAGCCAACCCTTATCATCCACAATCTAATGGCATGGCAGAAGTTTCTAATAGAGAAGTGAAGAGTATACTTCAAAAGTTGGTTCGTCCAGATAGAAAGGATTGGTCAAAACTGTTGGATCAAGTTCTCTGGGCCTATAGGACAGCTTATAAAACACCACTCGGCACTTCACCTTTTAGGATGATCTATGGCAAACCATGCCATCTTCCGGCAGAACTGATTCACAAATCTGAATGGGCAATCAAAAAGTTGAACTGGAGTTGTCACCTTGGGAAATTATGTGGAGACCTAAATCTGAATGAGCTAATTGAAATCCGAAACCGAGCATATGACAACAGTGTGATTTATAAGGACAAGGTCAAGAAATGGCATGATAAACACATTCGAAATAAAACCTTTGTCCCTGGGCAGAAAGTATGGTTGTTTAATGCTCGATTAAAGATTTTTCATGGGAACTGAAATCGAAATGGACGGGTCCCTATGTTGTCATCGATGTGCATACCAATGGAAGTGTGGACATTGCAGAACTCAAAGATGACGCACAACCTTTCTCAGTGAATGGACAATTACTGAAGCCATACATAGAATCATCCAAAGAACATACAGTGCAAGTTGATGTCATCTATTTCACACAGAGCAAGGACATTGACGATATATCAGATCAGACCCACCCTCACTCCCGACCACATCGATCCCCTTGTACAACTTCTTCCTCTACTTAGGCCAAGGCCTAAGTATAGGGGGGAACCGATGCCATCTGTATATTCCATTTCCCATATCATACTCTTCCAGATCGACTCGCTTCCACCCTTCTTCTATACTTAAGCTGACCAGAGCCTAAGTATAGGGGGAACCGCCACCCACCTATATATACCCTCCTCATTCACATACCCTGACCGCTTCATTTCTTTTTCTTTTCTTTTCCGCTCTTCTTCTATACTTAGACTATTCACAGTCTAGGTATAGGGGGGCGATTTTGTAAATCTTGTTCTTTATCACTCTCTTACGCTTAGCCTGAGCTATGTCTTCTTTACGCTTCTTGTGCTCTGAGGACACAGCACTCGCTAAGTATATGGGGTCTGTATATATACTTTGTATATATTTTAGCCATACCTCGTACTTGCGTGTAAGTCTATATGTATTTACAGGGTCGGTAATTTTTCTTAAAAATTGAAAAAAAATGTTTTGCCATTAACACCGAATGTACCCAAAAATTTTTGAAAAAATGGCTTCTTTTCATAAAAAAAAATCAAATCACAAATAAAAAAAAGGTGTATCTGCATTTCACACACTCGTATTTCATCAAGCATCGCATTTGCATATGTGAAAAGTCTTTGGGTTCTGAACCGAGTTATGAGCCGAAATCGAGAGTGGTCTGGACTTAACCTTAATCCACCTAATTTTCAGAGGAACTTCACCGAGAAATAGGATTTTAGAGTCTTCAGGTCTTTGACTTAATTCTTTGAGTTCCACATGACAATGTACATCGTTTGACTCTTAGTGTCTAACCTGGTCTCTTCATTCTGGGTACAACTCTGGAATAAGGAATTAATTTGTACTCTCGCGCTATGCACTTAGCTCAACTCAGACGGGATGTTGGAAGACTGTGTGAGTTTCTTTTCTGGTAGCGTGGAAATCTAAAGACCGGAGTACGGGTTGAAATAAAGCTTCGGAAAAGGGATGGACGGCTGGGCATAATTTTTTCTAAGACCCCAAAAAATGTACGGAAACAAAAGATTCTATATCCGTAGGGGCACAACAAGATCCAAGCAGAACCACCAAAAATTCCAAATACAAAGAAGCAACTACCAAATAAAATCTGACCAAAAAGGTCCAAGCTTCCAGAAACCTGCAGATCTTGGTGGAGACTCGGCTACACTGGCCATCTTCACAAGGAGAGGTGACTACACTGGCCACCCTCCAGTTCTTTTCTCATTCTTCTATCTTCTCCCCCCAATTCGATTGTGAACACAGCGCGACAGACCTTAGAAGGAAATACCTGACTCCCCGAGGACGAGTTATTGGAGAGGAGGCTTGCGCGGTAGTCCGGCATTCTGGGTGGGAAGAGCTAAAATATTTCACACACAAGAGTCGGTTATTCAATGTTCAAAGAGTAAACTTTGGGAAGATGATTGATCTAAGATGACTTCTGAGCCGAAACTGTAGCAATGATGTGTAGAACTTGAGGGCTGTTGATTTTAAAATTCTAAGTCTCACAGAAGTTCCGACACACAAATAATCCAAAGGTTGAGTTTAGGTTCACTTTCACCTTCAGCTCATGGTCTTGGTATGGAACCCAATCTCATTTCACCTCATGGCATTTCTTTTTGATGCTCAGGGACGAGCATGGTTTAAGTATAGGGGG
Organism: Ottelia alismoides; assembly: GCA_037367405.1. Taxonomy (NCBI): domain Eukaryota; kingdom Viridiplantae; phylum Streptophyta; class Magnoliopsida; order Alismatales; family Hydrocharitaceae; genus Ottelia; species Ottelia alismoides. The sequence goes on from JAZKJV010008261.1 coordinate 410,305, forward strand.
ATGATGAATCTCGTATTCATCACTCTAAATCTCATTTATTAAACTCAAATCCCTAAAAATCAACAGCATTCTTGCATCTATTTTGCATAATTAGCATTCATGCATATTTCCATAAGAATGGCATTTTAGCACAAAAATCTGCATAAAATAAGAAGCCAAAAATCCAAGCTAAAATGACCTGTAAATAAGCCTAACTTCCCGGATTTTTAACACATTCATGCTAACTCCGAATAACTCAAAACCACTTCCACTGTGTACATATCACTAACAAGAATAAAAGAAAAATACAAAAAATAACTAACCCAAATAAGTGGACCAAAAACCCAAACCCTAATTTCAGGATTTTCGGACTAAAAGCCACATATCTTCTCCATCCAGCGTCCGATTTAATCCTACTCACTTTTGAACTAATGTGCATTCAATAACCTTCAAAACAAGACCAAGTTCAAGTGAATCGGAGCTCATATGTGAAAGTTGGTTTTTGGGCCTCTTTTGTACAGTGTATATTTTCGCGGTTTTTGACCTTGTATTTTATGTATATATTTTCTTAACCAATAAAAATCAAAAAAAATTAGAATTAGGTGTCTTTTATTTATCTTTGATCTTTCCATATTTTTCCGGATTTTTATCTTGTTTAAAAATGACAAAAAAATTATAAAACCCAAAAATCAAGGTATTCTATGTACATAGGATACCCCAAAAATTCACTTTGTACAAATGATCGATTTTGATTTTGATGTCTTAATGAAAGTTGTAGATCTCATCGAGACGAGCAACTTTCGTGAAGAAACTTTTTCGATCCGAGGTCGTTTACTATTTTTTATCGAATTTACAAAATCTTTTAGTCTCGAATTTTCTGGTGCTGACACGTGGCAGCACCTGGTGCCGCCACGTGTCAGTCATTTTTGGCACTAATATATATTCGTTTTAATTAAAATAAAATAAAAGACCGAGCACGTGCAGCGCACGTGCCTCTCCTGCACGCGCACTGCACGTACGCCTCCTCCTCTCGCCTTGTGTCGCCACGTGGCGCGACAGGCGCCATCCGATCACGCGCGATCGGACGGCGCCTGCGCGTCGTCTTCCTCGCGCCCTCTTTCCCAAATTGCCGCCGCCACTATCCCCGCGATTTCGCCACATCTCCCCCAATCTCGCGATCTCCGCCGCATTCCGCCCATCTCCGATCGCCGCCTCTCCTCCCGCGATTCTCGCCAATCAGATCGCCAATCAAACCCTCTTCGATTCCATCCCCGATTCACCTTCCTTCGCCGGCGTAACCCCTTCTCCTATTTAACCTCCGCCGCCATCTCGTTGCACCTCATCCGCCGATTACATCGCAAGGGTCACCGCGGCGGTGACAGCGCTCCATCGACTTCTTCGAGCGGCGAGATCCGAGGTCGTGTACCTCGTCGCAGCCTACGACGAGGTCTTCTCCGCCGCGTCTGCTGCAGCTCCGGCCGCCCAATGCCGTCGAGCCTCTTCAGGTATTCTCTCTCTCTCTCTACCTCTCTTCCTCTCTCTCTCTTCCGCTCTCGCTTTCTCTTTCGCCGAATACGCCTCGCCACCACTGCCCGACAACCGCGCCATCAGCCGCCACCACCGACTCCTCCGTCGCCGCTGCTGCGCCCTCGACGCCCCACGGCCGTGTGTCGGCCACCACCGCCTGCTCCGCCCTTCCCCGATCGTCGATGCCGCTCCAACGCCACCGCCTTCATCAGCCCGAGGCCCCCCCAGCTCCGCCTCGACGACTCCACCGCAGCACCAGGACCGTTCTTCTCCGACGACCACCTTCGCGCCGCCGCAACCGCCCTCTAGGCCGTGTGTCGGCCAGAGGGAGGTCGACGTCATCATCACCTCCGCTGCTCCGGCCAACTGCAGCCTCACCTCAGCCGGCCTTCTCCATCGCCTTGGCCGGCTGGCCTCGGCCGCACCCTCCGCTACTCCGCCAGGTCCACCAAGCCGCGCGGCCGGGCGCTTAGACCCGAGGTCCTCCCACGTGCGTGGCACGTGCGGAGGAAACGCCCTCTGCACGCCATCCAGGGGTCACGTGATCTGCACGTGACCCGCTGGGTTATTTACGGAAGACCCCCTGGATTTCCACTGATTCACGCAGCAGCCCAGCCATTTCAAGGGCACGTGCGCAGCACGTGCCCCTTGGATATTTTGCAGTAGAGCCCCCCAGATTCTCGGTATTTACACAACCCCCCAGTTGCATTTTCTATTTATTTATTTATATTATATTTGCATTTGTACCCCTGTGTTCCCCCTTAGTTTTGAACCTTCTCTCTACATTATTTTATTAATCCAAAAAATAGCATGATGTTGGTTAATTAATTCTCTACGCTTTGACTTGTTGTGGGTATTTTTGTGACGGACGGTAAATTAATAAATAATTATTTTGCAGAGATTTGCATATTTTACCCATTTCTTGCTCTGAAATTCATAATTGATTAACCATTGCTCTAAAAATTCCGAAAAATCACATACTGTAGAGTTAATTATTCTTAATATTGTGTCCAAAAAGATTTGCATTTGCATGCATATTTTATCCTGTAAAAATCATTTTGCATCTTTTAGTATTTAATTTTTAATAGGTATTAAACCCCACATTTTCGAGGTTTAGGATTTTTTTGAGATCCGTCACCTAGTGATAGGTCTCAGATAATTTTGATCCTTGAAAATAAGTAGGTTTGCTATTTATTAAAATTAAATATTAAAAATCATTTTGTTTGCATTTAAAAATCCATAAAAAATTCAAATTGCATCCAAAAATTCCAAAAAAAATTATTGTGTACTTATTTCATCGTCATTTACATAGTGGCCAAGTTTCGTATTTTTCAGACATTGTTTGGACGTAATTTACATTTTAGTCCCTAAAATAAGGCCAAATTTGCATTTTGCATCCTTTATTGCATTTAAAATTCCAAAAAAAGACCGCCTCAAAAACCGAACACGAGCTTTGATAGACTTAATTCTAGGTTGTTCCTTTGCCTCCTTGTGATCGACCTTGGCACTTGCCCAAGTAAAATAAACATAAAACCACGAGATTAAAAATTAAATAATTTATTTGTGGTATTTTCTTGATCGTTTCCGATTGCCGCCTACAACGCACAACCCGATAAAAACACATTCTTAAAACCGGCATTTTCGGAATCGTCAGATGGCGTCGTTGCCGGGGAGGCAAACGGCTTAGATTTTTGTCTGAAAATTTTTGTTCGGTTTTCCGCATTCGGGTAGTCTGACCCCCGAATTTTTCATTGTAAATTCAATTTTTTTTCTGCAATTTATTTTCAGCATTTATTTTTCATATTATTTTGAGTCACTCTCTTACATTTTCTCTCTTATTTTTTTGCGAGGTACCTTGTACGTGGAGAGGTTTTCAATAACCGACGCAACTTCACCAAAAACTGCAATTAATTTAAGATCGAGTCGAGTCGTGAGAGAGCGTAGAGTCTAGGTTTTTAATTCTTGCATTTTTTTTTAAATTTTTGTAATTTTACAGCGGTGTCCGTTTGGACTCTCGCGTGTGTAAAAAGACCTCTGACTTTATTCTGTGGTGTGTCGTGGCCTGTTTCACTCTCCGGCGAGGGTGGGGCCCGACTTGAGTGGCGAATAGGATAGACCTGCACATACGACTCTCAGAGCATTTATATTTTTGCTTGTGCTCGTAGGATCTTAAGCCACACTGCACTTTAATTGAGACACACATAGATCGTTCAACTTAGCCAAATTTAAATCAATTCTTCCCGCTAATAGAACTTTCTGCTTAGGTGCGGTTTTTCCATCGGTTTGCACATCATATAGAATAATTTTTAAATTCTGTCTAGCATCCCACATGGAGATTGCGAGGATTCACTGTAAGTCTTCTAACTGAGCATTCATCATAGTTTTCCGCGTGCATCGGCTTTTTCCGAATTCCTCTCTCTTGTTTTATAACATAACTTTAAAGGAAATTGGGACTGGACGGTAGACGTGTATTTGTGCTCATCTAATTTTTCAGTGATCACCTCATTAAAATCGGGACTGCTAAATATATCTGATCTCAAATAACCCATAAAATCAAGAATTATTGCGGGAGAGTAACCCCGACCTTGGATGTTCTATTTTTCTCAGTTTGCGAGAGACGACACTTAAGACTAGAGCCCAAATCCGAAATTTCATCTCGCTAACAAGATTGTCTTTTTACCATTTAAATTTGACAAGAAAATTGGTCGAACTCTTACGACCTTCACGGTGTGAGTTGGTGAAAAAGAATTTTGTATTGTGTTTGATTTGATCAACATCCATTCATCTCTTGATAATCTCTTGAAATTCAAGAATGGAAAATTGTGGTAACCCCTTTCTGACTACCACAAACTTTCCAGTCTCAAATGATCTGAACCACTCTTACTCAGAACCACCTTGGGTTCAGGAACACCTTCCCCTGGACTTTTCATCTTATAATTCTCTTCAAACTATTGACTCCTATTTTTCACAATCTGAAGGTGAAAAGAAGACTTCACAAAAAATGCCTCCAAAGAAGAACAATTCTGAAGATGACCAAAATGAAGATCCGATGCAAATGATTCTCGCAAGACTGACTGCATCTGAGCAGCAGCAAAATTTGATGAGGGAACAATGGGAAAGAATGCATGCAGAGGAAGAACCACCAATGGACGCTGCATATAATCCCGGGCAATATAGGGTCATAAATTACTTGCAGCCACCTCAACCTGAGGTTCACCATGAACTGAAGCCACACTTCATAAATCAATTACCACAATTTCATGGTAATTCGAATGAAGAGCCCTATGAATTCCTGCGTGATTTGGAGCTAATCTGTTCTAATCAGAGGCACCCACAAGTCAGCCAAGACTATATCCGTCTCACTGCATTACCTTTCGCCTTGAAGGGTAAGGCAGATTACTGGGTGAAAAATTTGGGAGTGACGGTGACCACCTATGATAGGTTCAAGAAACTCTTCTTAAAAAAATTCTACCCATTGAGTCGAACCAATCAAATGAGGACTCGCATCACTAGCTTCTCTCAGATGCCAAATGAACCACTTTGTGATGCATGTGATAGATACAAAGATCTGCTGCAGAAATGTCCCTGCCATGACCTAGATAATAACATCCTGGTCCAATCCCTCTATTCTGGCCTTAACCACGGGACTCAGGGTCTTGTCAGCGCTGCCTGTGGAGGAAACTACACATCCCGAGGAGCTGATACCGTCTGGAAAATACTGGAGCAAATGGCGGAGACTAGCCGTTCACAAATTGCTAGTAGATCTTACACCGATTCACTGAACAACTATCAAGCCAAAGGAGGGAAACAAACGGTCGCAGAAATAGCAGAGGACTTGCTGCCCAACATGAACATCATCACAGACAAATTAACAATTGTGGATAAAAGGGTGAACGACATCGACAACCGACTCTCTCAATTTCCAAAACAAATGGAGGAACTCACTGAGAAGGTGTCTAAGATCGGGATGCCTACTGCTCCTACGGTCCCAATTTATCATGTGCATCATGTCCAAGAGCAACCAGGCTCTGGACAACCGCAACCATGGACTCAGGACCAATCCTACGTCCAACCTTCCCAGCCGTCACCTCCTCCAGCTGAGACAGTCATAGAAGCCCCGCCTCTGACTTTCGAGATAAACGGCATCTGGTACACACAGGATAATACCCGACAGGGTAATCTGGGGGACTGTCAGCAATATCAGCGTCCACCCAACTCCTACAATGCCACTCCACAACACAATCAGCCCTCAAGGCAGCAGCAGCCACACGACCGTCAGAACCGACCTCAACAACATCGTCAACAATACCAAGCTCCAAATCAAGCATCTCGATCATCCAAACCTCCAGAAGACTCAATTGATATCCAAAGACAAATGCTGGAGGAAATTCGCAGCTTCCGGAGTGAACTGTACGATCTACGGGTAGATGTTAATCGTCTATCCCGTTGGAAGGAAGAACAGACAGCCCCTGTCACAGCCATTCCCGCTCAAGTTCAAGCTAACCCCAATAGCTTGAACAAACCTCAATCATCTCAACACAACAATCAGGTATATTACTCAGACTTTTCCACATCTGAACACGAGACCCTTTCGTTTAACAATATCAATGCCATGTCCCTCAGGAGCGGAAGGACCGTGGTCGTACCTGACCGGGCAAGGGAAGCTGACCAACATGACTCAGAAGATCAACCGGAGGATACTTCTGAGGATGAAGACGAAGGACGCCCGAGGATTTCTGCCCAAAGGAAGGGAAAAGCATCTATGGAGAATAAAGAGGATTTTGAACCTCCAGTTGCTGCGAAAATACCTTTGTCACTATTTCAGCAACATGATGATCCAGAACATTATGATTGTAATAAGAACTCCAAATTCAATAAAGATGCTCTTATTTATAATTCTGGATCTCTCTCTCCTGTCTCAAATGCTTCCATTCCTTTTCCCCATGCGCTTAAGAAGGGAAGACAAAAGAAAACTATCCAGAGTGACCCAGTGATGGAAAAGTTTTGTCAACAAAACATCACCGTAAAAGTGCCCTTTGATCAATATGTGGCCAGTAACCCTGCATTCCAGAAATATCTGAAAATGAAATGTACTCCCACCCGGACCCGCACAAAGAAAACAAACCAAATTGTGGAGACTTATGTTCTGACAGTGGCCACTACCAAATGCGTGAGAAACCAGCATTTACCAAGGAAGAAAAGAGATCTGGGTGCTCATTATGTGGAAAGCCGCATTGGCGGTATCGCATTCGCACGCACACTTCTTGACAATGGTTCTTCCATCAATCTTCTTCCCTTAGCCTTATATTACCGATTGGAGTTAGGAAACGCCCTCTGCACGCCATCCAGGGGTCACGTGATCTGCACGTGACCCGCTGGGTTATTTACGGAAGACCCCCTGGATTTCCACTGATTCACGCAGCAGCCCAGCCATTTCAAGGGCACGTGCGCAACACGTGCCCCTTGGATATTTTGCAGTAGAGCCCCCCAGATTCTCGGTATTTACACAACCCCCCAGTTGCATTTTCTATTTATTTATTTATATTATATTTGCATTTGTACCCCTGTGTTCCCCCTTAGTTTTGAACCTTCTCTCTACATTATTTTATTAATCCAAAAAATAGCATGATGTTGGTTAATTAATTCTCTACGCTTTGACTTGTTGTGGGTATTTTTGTGACGGACGGTTAATTAATAAATAATTATTTTGCAGAGATTTGCATATTTTACCCATTTCTTGCTCTGAAATTCATAATTGATTAACCGTTGCTCTAAAAATTCCGAAAAATCACATACTGTAGAGTTAATTATTCTTAATATTGTGCCCAAAAAGATTTGCATTTGCATGCATATTTTATCCTGTAAAAATCATTTTGCATCTTTTAGTATTTAATTTTTAATAGGTATTAAACCCCACATTTTCGAGGTTTAGGATTTTTCTGAGATCCGTCACCTAGTGATAGGTCTCAGATAATTTTGATCCTTGAAAATAAGTAGGTTTGCTATTTATTAAAATTAAATATTAAAAATCATTTTGTTTGCATTTAAAAATCCATAAAAAATTCAAATTGCATCCAAAAATTCCAAAAAAAAATATTGTGCACTCATTTCATCGTCATTTACATTGTGGCCAAGTTTCGTATTTTTCAGACATTGTTTGAACGTAATTTACATTTTAGTCCCTAAAATAAGGCCAAATTTGCATTTTGCATCCTTTATTGCATTTAAAATTCCAAAAAAAGACCGCCTCGAAAACCGAACACGAGCTTTGATAGACTTAATTCTAGGTTGTTCCTTTCCTCCTTGTGATCGACCTTGGCACTTGCCTAAGTAAAATAAACATAAAACCACGAGATTAAAAATTGAATAATTTATTTGTGGTATTTTCTTGATCGTTTCCGATTGCCGCCTACAACGCACAACCCGATAAAAACACATTCTTAAAATCGACATTTTCGGAATCGTCATTGCTGTGGATGATTTTAGTCGTTTGTCTTGGGTCTTTCTGTTAAAGAATAAATCTGAAGCGGGCATCACTATTATGAATTTTATTAAAGATGTGTAGAATGTGTTTTCTGTTTCTATCAAGATTGTGAGAACTAATAATGCCCTTGAATTCTGTACTGGAATATTATCTCAATTTCTTTCATCCCATGGCATTCTTCATCAAACGTCTTGTGCCTACACATCCCAACAGAATGGTGTCTTGAAAAGAAAACACCGCCACCTTCTTGATGTCACTCGTATGCTTCTTATCAAGAGTTGTGCTCCGCACTCGTTATGGGGCGATGCGGTTCTTACTGCATGTTATCTCATTAACCGCATTCCCTCGTCTGTGTTGGGGGAGAAGATACCTTTCTCCCTCGTTTTTCCTAACATGGAGTTATTCTCTCTAACTCCTTGTATCTTTGGGTCCGTGGCATTCGTTCACCAGTTGTCTCCAAGGGTTGACAAGCTCTTTCCTAGGGCTGTTAAATGTGTTTTTATCGGGTATTTCAGGACTCAAAAGGGGTATCGTTGCTATGATTCGTTACGTCGAAGATATTACGTCAGTGCAGATGTCACGTTTTTTGAGCCAGTCATGTTTTTCTCTCCTACATGTGACAGGTTGGTGCCATCACATATAAATGATGAAATCTATATTCCTTCTCCACCCTTGTATGCACCACAGCAAGCTCCTACATCTCCACCACCGTCATCCCCATCACCACCACCATCTCCACCACCGCCACCACCTCTACCACCTTCCATATCTTTGATTCCTCCTCTACCACGCCACTACAGTCGACGGCCAACCCCTGCTCATGATCGTGGTCAATCATCAAACATTCTACAGGTTTGTTCTGATAACATTATTTCTAATGATGGGACTGACGGCATTTCTCAGCAGGAGCAGGCAGGGGATGACACGGATGTTGGTACAGCTGATGCAGATCTTGATTTGTCGATTACACTGGTAAAGCAGAAGAGGTCACGCGTTTCATATCCGATTGCTTCTCATGTTACCTTTGAGCGTCTGGCAGGAGATTTCAGGAGATTTGTAGTTGCTTTATCCGCTGTGAATATTTCAAGGACTCACCAGGAAGCATTAGCTGATAGTAGATGACGTCTGGCATGGAGGAAGAGATGGCCGCCCTTCAGTCGAGAGGTACTTGGAGTCTTGTTCCAGCTCCTACTGGGGCATCTATTGTGAGTTGCAAGTGGGTGTTTACGGTGAAGCATAATGCCGATGGCAGTATTGATATGTACAAGGCTCGACTGGTTGCTCGAGGCTTTATTCAGACGTATGGGGTAGATTATCTTGACATGTTTTCTCCCGTTGCTCGTCATTCTACCTTTCGGATTCTTTTATTTGTTGCTATGATTCGATATTGGCCCATGTTTCAATTAGATGTCAAAAATGCATTTTTATATGATGATCTTCAGGAAGAAGTTTACATGCAGCAGCCACCTGGGTTTACTGCTGAGGAGGAATGTGTACAGGTATGCAGGCTTCATAAGGCAATCTATGACCTAAAGCAGAGCCCAAGAGCTTGGTTCCAGAAGCTCTCAGATTTGTTTGAGACACAAGGGTTCAAAAGGTCAAATACAGATCATTCTCTCTTTATACAGAGGACGTCCAGAGGTATGACTTTCATTATGGTGTATGTTGACGACATACTCATTACAGGAGATGATATGCAGGGAATAAAAATAGCAAAAGAATTCTTGGGCCATGAATTTGTTACCAAAGATCTAGGAATACTTAGATATTTCCTTGGATTGGAGTTTGCTAGAAATGAACAAGGACTCGTGATGACTCAGAGGAAATATGTCACTGACTTGCTAAGTGACACAGGTATGCTTGGATGTAGACATGCTTCTACACCCATGGATCCAAGCATGAAGATGCATGATGACGACACTGAGGAGGTTGACAAAAGATGGTACAAAGAACTGGTAGGGAGGTTTCTTTATGTTACTATTACCAGAGCAGATATTATATTTGCAGTAAACAAAGTGAACCAGTTTATGGAGCAACCTCGCCACGTACACATGGACGCCATACATATGATACTAAGGTATCTTAAGTCATCTCCAGGTGCAGGATTGATGTTTAGAAAGAATGTCACTTTTACTATCTCAGCATGTGCACATGCAGACTATATAGGGTGCCCGAAGAATAGGAAGTCTACGTCAGGCTTTGCTATATTCGTTGGGGAGTCACTTGTCTCATGGAAGAGCAAGAAGCAAATAGTAGTTGCGAGATCTAGTGCTGAATCGGAGTATAGAGCTATGGCCCAAGCATGTGCAGAAGTGATGTGGGTTCGCGCAGTTCTGACAGATCTACATATAGTTGTTCCTCTTCCCATGTTACTAAAATGTGACAAGCAGGCTGCATTATTCATTGCAAACAACCCTGCATTTCACGAGAGGACAAAGCACATTGAGGTGGATTGCCATTATATCCGTGATATGATCTAGAAAGGTTTCATTTCTACAATCCATGTCAGCTCAGGAGACCAAACGACAGACATTCTTACCAAAGCTTTACTTCGGGGTTCCTTCCAGAAGTGCTTATCCAAGATGAGCATGATAGATATCTATGCTCCATCTTGAGGGGGAGTGTAGAAGTTTAGTTTATGTTTCTGTATCTTTTATTTATTGTTCTTTTCGTTTGTCTACCATATGTAATTTGCCCATAGACCTCTTCCTATATAAGAGAGTCTAGGGCTCAAAGAATAAACATACTGCTTATTTTTCCCAACAATATATGTTGTAATTAGATTTCTAGCCTCAAATTTATTCTTCATCAAAAAGATCCATGACAGACGAGAAAAATCATCATCAACAACTGAATAAAACCTGTGTCCCTGGTAATCTGGTACACGAATTGGACCTCAAATGCCCATATGAAATAACTCAAAAGGGGAGCTACTGCTCCACTCTGACGACTGGGAAAATAGACTGATGATGCTTTTCCAATTGACACTCCTCATATTTGAAGGAGGAGCGAGGTAAGATTTGATGGAGAACTTGATGCAACTTCTGTAAGGTAAGGTGATCAAAGCGCATGTGCCATATGAAAGGGGAGACAGGTCCTGTGAATGAGAGGATAAACTAGCATATGAAGTTTGGACCCATTGATAGAGGCCACCCTGCTCACGGCCATATTCAATCACCCTACCCCAAAGAATGTCCTGAAATGTAAGAGATGGTGGGTCAAAAATAGTTCTACAATGCAAATCTTTCGTAATCTGACTAGTAGATAATAAATTCATAGAAAAATCAGATGCATCGAAGACGTCAAACTAATCTCCCCATGCCCTATGATCGTGGAGTGAGTCCCATCGGCTATGACAACCGTTTTTCCTAGAGAAACTTATCTGTAAGCTGTAAGCTGATCTCTGTCTCCACACAAGTGATGTGTTATTCTAGAGTCCATAATCCATTATGTAATATCAAGTCCATGACAAGATGTAAAAACATGAATGCTACCTACTGTACTGGCACCTACAGAAGCAACAATATCTGAGCTGCTCCCTGGAACAAGTAAGGAAGCACTGGGACTAGTAGGAGGCATAATGTCTATCAATCGAGAAACTAGGTCATCATATCTCTGATCCGAAGAAGTTGCAGGAGAGTCAACCTGTTCTGTTACACGAGTTGATGTCGGGAACCCATGCTTGGAGTAGCATGTATCCTCTGTGTGACCAGGGTGATGACAATAAGTGCAGGGCTGGCGAACATCATTGGCGATTGAGTGAGAGTGCCAGACAACCATACACGAGCATAGGCATCGCCAAGCCTCCCATGAGACATTCACCCGAGTCTTATCAGTCGGTTCCTCCTCGTTAAGAATGCGCTTCTTACCTGTAGACTGCATTAGGCTCATGAACTATATGGTCCAAAGTTCATAATTTGTCCCGTCCATCTTGAATATCAGCGCTGGACCTTGAAAAAAGCAGTGGACGGGATCTGAACTTTACTTTCTGACATGTTGTCGGATCAAGAAACTGGGGCTTGTAAACCACAAAAGTTCATCTAAATAGACATGGAGAGAAGTGATTGCATATAAAGACTAAGTACATCCCTTCCCGTCATCGTGTAATTTGTCTTAAACAAGAAACCGATGATATTCAGATCTGAAATCACCCAAAAAACTTCAAAAATATTCAGATCACCCCTTTGAAGCCATAGGGAGCGACAGGAGGCACCCTAGGATGTGGTGGTGACACTGAAGGCAACGACTGCTGGAGACAACAACATGGGTCATAGGTGGCCGCAGCTGGTGGCCAACGGTAGAGGAAGCACATCGAGAGAGAGAGAGAGAGGAGGGGGGATTAGGGTTTGGAAGGTGAGGTACTAGGGCTTCGGTCTATGACCGCCGCTCTGATACCATGTTGGGAAAATAATGAGAATAGTGTACTCCTTTGAATACTATGCTCTCTTATATAGAGGAGAGACCTATGCGTAAATTACGTAAGATAGACATAAGAAAAGAAAATAAAGAAATAACATACAAACATAAATATATCTCTACAGATGTCAATCATTCTCAATTTGGAACATCTCTAAAATAACCCGCTGGCTAGAGTCTTGGTAAAAACATTTATTGTCTGTTCCCCTGAGCTAGCATAGGAAGTAGTGATAAAACCCTTCTGAATCATGCCACAAGTATAGTGACATTCTACCTCAATGTGCTTGGTCCTCTTAGGGAAAGCATGGTTGTTTGCAATGAAAAGTGCAGCCTGGTTTTCACATGGTAGATGCATGAGAAGAGACACATCGATAGCTAGGTCAGTCAAAACGGATTTGTTCCACATTATCTCAGTGCTTCTCTACTGTGAGCCCCTTAGGATCCGGGTACCCGTGTACACTACTTTCGCAACATTTTATTCACATGAGATCGCATAAGTCATAGAAAAACAGGGAAATTTTTCGCGTGGCTAATTTTCCATATGACATTCGCATCCACATACATAACCACAAGTTAATAGAGACAATTGGTACCAAAATCTCATTTCATTAATTTCCATATAATTTTACAACATGTACAATGTCTGCTAGTACATACAATATCCCAAAAAGATATGACTGAACAGAAGAGAAGTTTTTTACATTATCAACGGATCAAAAACTGAACAAAATAATCCATACCGTCTGGTGTATACCCTGTCTCCTGGAAACATGAAGAGCTACTGGACAGCAGGCTGTTTGCCTGCCAAACATGTTTAGGAAAGAAACGGAGTCACAAACGTGAATACAAATTCGTAGTTTAAAAATAATTGACAAGTACTTTATTATGTGCAAAAGAGAGCAAGTAGAAAGGTGGAACAAGTAAAATTTACATCTATTTGCGTAAGTAAAAAGGTATTCAATGTTTTTTGTATTCCCCATAAGCGCCCATTATTCTAACACTTTTCATATATCACATATTTATTTTGTAATTAAATATTCATATTTGTATAAGTATATGTGTGCATATATATATGTATCTATATTATCATATAGACTAGATATTACCACTGTAGATTTTGACGATGTATAAGATGAATTTAGATTGACTTAAATCTCGAATCTAATGGATAATCATTTTCTATCAACATAACTTTTGATTGTGACTCTCCAATTTCAACTTCAACTGTCTCAGGTGCGACCTTAGGTGACTTAGATCTAGATATGGATGATCTGGATGTAGAATCGCCAAGTCTGTTGGCGAAAGTAAAACTCAAGCTGTGAAGAAGCCTACAAATAGCTCTTCCATCTCGCCCTCTAATTGGAAGTGCGGTCCAATAGAGGGATAGGTCTACTCCCAAACTATGCCACTGAGACGGGTGAGAGACTTTCCGGAACAGTCGCTCTAGAAAACGACCCGACTAGTACGGGCAACCGAGCTCGTACGTAAAACTGAAACACCGAGGATCCCCTACCTGGGTATCCTAGGGTCAGCGGAATGGTCTAAAGTCGGGATCCCAATGAGGCGTAGAAACACTGCGAGCTCGCGTAAAAACCGAAAAGGGACTGGGATCCTAGACCCGCGCACTTGGCGGTCGCTGCCCTAACCGGGCTTCCTATCTTCCGCCCAGTTGAGGGTCACCGCACCCTCGCACATTCAGGTGGTAAGGTCACCATGACCGACATTATTCATTATTAGAGAAGTGATTCCAAATTTTCCACCTACTTGATTATTCATTTCTTCTTCAGTAATTTCTTTGATTGACTGCATTGATCTAGATTTTTTTATCTTATTGATAGTGGTCAATAGATAGTAAAGAGCGTGGAAGATGATTATGTGTGTTACATATTTTGGAAAGAATGTGCTAACTGTATGCCATGCTCTATTTGAGGAAATACTGTCATTTCTTGATGTAGCTTTCTATAGTCATAATGTTTTATTTATATACTTGCTAGATCAAGAAAATCTTTTAGTGTCAAACATGTATCTTGAATGCCAGAGGCACGACAAAAGTCATATGCCATAATTAAAAATTTACTTGAAGATGCACATTTGTTGCAAAATAGGAAAATTTATTTGCTCAAACGTATAGGATTGAAATATTATAATTCAATTACAGACAACCTTCGCATTTTACTTATAGAATAAATTAACATTGATTACAACAACATCTCTTATTCAATTTAAGAGGGGGTAGGATTATATAGAAAATCAGAAATTTATTTAAAGAGATCCCTGAAAAACTATACGAGATGTTTTTATCTAAAACATGAAAGATATGCATTATCAGAGTTGGATAAAATGTAAGAGTCAAATCTAGTATGTGAAGGAATTCCCAACGTTGGAGTGGAAAATGATCATATGGTAAAGACAATGGAATTGCAAGTTGTGTTTATTAGGAATCAAATGATAATGATATTGATCAAGGCAAATTTAGCGAGAATCTCACTATATCCTATCAAAATAATTTCATGAATTATACTTTAAAGAAACTTGCATGGATCTGTTGGACATATACAAATGTGTTAACTCCCATTAAAATGTTACTTAGTGATGATGACTGGTTGATGTAAAAAAAATCATTAATCAATTGGGAATTCTGATGGATGAGAAATCCTCATACACTAACAAAATCCTATGGACTGATATGGTACCAAAAGAACATCATCTTTGGTTACTACAAGAACATTTCTATCCACTTCATATATGGACCTATGTAGATTATTAACAATAGAAACACTTCATAGTATTTAGTAGGCAATGAAAATAAGTGGTTTCATCTCTTTTATTATGATAGTCAAGATAGAAGCAGGGAAGACACAAAACACATTAAATGACTAATACCAAGATATTTAGAAGGAAATTTTTTGTCTGATATCTGTAATCATAAATAAAAAGCTAAAGATATTTATCATGCAAATGAAAATATTATCCAGCCTAATTTCCACCGTTTTCCAATAACCATTAACGAGAAACAATTACAACCCATTAATGTGAAACAAAAAACTATAGGTCAAACAAATTATTTGGAAAGAGAAGGTTTTGTCTCTCTCTCTCTCTCTTTTGTCAATCTGAGTTTTTTTTTAAAAAAACTCCATCCAACATAACTTAAAATTCCAGAACTTTGACAGAAACATAAGAAAGCCAAGATGAACACTATCATATGTTGTATTCTGGAAAATACTTCAAGGATATACAATTAACAAGTATGGCAGCAAGAAGAAAGGCTTGATTGTACCCCTTTTTTTAAGTGAAAATCACTTGCATGCAGCTTCTTCAGAGGGAAGTATTCCCTGTAGTTCTTCCTATAGGCTGACCTGCAACTGAAATTGTTGATTTCAGCTATTATTTGGACAAAAGCAGAGTGTGGAACAACAGCAGTGGTTGTTACCGTGGAGCAGCAACCAACAGTAGCAAGGCCCCCAGCAGCTCTTAGAGCTTGTGGGAATAGAACTGAGGGGCTTTGCTCCTTCCAGTAGAAAAGTTGAAGAATTTCAGGGGAAATTTAGGGGGAAGTTGTGAGTAAAAGAGGAAGAGAGGGTTTGCTATTTATAAGAAGGGGAATGCTCTCGTTTCTTGCCAAATGGAAAGAAAAGGAAGTGCAAAAAGCCAAATGGGAAGGTTAAAATGGTTAAATGGCTGCACAACAGTCTGTTGTACAAATTATTATTTTTTTAAAAATAATATTATTATAACTTTTATTTATCTCTCACTTATTACATATATTAAAGATCTTATTTATACCTCGATTTTTGGATTTTAGCGCATAATAGCTCATTTTGACCGTCTCTTAATGACGATCAATATGAGTGTAATATTGATATACTTCCGGTCGGGTTTTGAATACCCGAAATTTTCGGATACGGTTTTTGTTTAAGGTTAACTTTTGTGATTTTAAAATATCAAATGACCTCCGATTAACGAACGGTCGATTCCTTAGTCTTATTTCGTCGAATCGGATCTAATGACGGTCTCGGTTTGTTTCGCGGTTTCTGAATTTGCATTGCGGCTTTTTCACGGCGCGTATTACGATGCGATCAATTTTTGGTCGATTTCGCCCGAACGACTTTTGATTCATGATCAATTGATCGTTTTAGGTTGGTTGGCATTGACCAACAACTTTATTGGGTTAATCAGACCTTATTCGGGTCGAGTTCGGGTTTAAAGCGGATCTCGGATGTTACAATTATAAAACCTCAAAGGGAGTCTCGTCCTTGAGACTCGAGTCAAGGTCCTTATGTGTCTTGTGTTTCATTTGGCCATAAAAACCTCAAAGGATTTTGAACCCATAAAAACCTTAAAGAGAAAACAAGCCATATATTTAATTACAAAAGCTTGTTTTGCTTATTACCTCGGAAAAGTTGCGGGTATCGTGCCCGCATGTCGTCTTCGGTTTCCCATGTCGCCTCTTCGACTCCGTGACGGTGCCATAAAACCTTGACCAATGAAATCTCTTTGCTGCGAAGCTTCTGCACAGCATGGTCAAGTATCTGTACTGGCTTCTCCTCATAAGTCAGATCCGGCTCTACATCGAGATTCTCGTAACTGATAATGTGTCGAGGATCATGCACATACTTCCTCAAGTTAGATACTAAAGACATCGTGAATAGCAGAAAGATGTGGAGGAAGAGCTACTCGGTAAGCAACCTTCCCCACTCTAGCCAGAATCTCAAAAGGTCCAACATATCGCGGTGCCAACATGCCACGAATACCGAATCTCTGCACTCCCTTCATGGGAGATACACGGAGAAATACCCAATCTCCCACCTATAATTTTACAGGAATATCATTTAATATGAAATTAAGTTGAATATGTATTAGTCATATTTGAGTGAATGAAAAGAAAAGAATTGGATTACCTGGAACTCCAAGTTTCTTCTCTGACGGTCTGCATAGCTCTTCTGGTGGCTCTGTGCCGTCAGAAGCCTCCGTCTCTCAAGATCAACAGCTCTCGCAGTCTCCTCCAAGAGATCTACGGAATATAAAGCAAGATCACCTACTTCACGCCAACTGAGAGGTGTGAGGCATCTCCGCCCGTATAGGGCTTCGAATGGTGCCATGCCAATAATGGAGTCATAGCTGTTGTTGTACGTGAACTCTACTAACGGCAGATGGTCCTTCCAGGACCCTTTCCGCTCCAAAGTGCAAGCGCGAAGCAAATCCTCGAGAGTCTGAATGGTGTGCTCACTCTGCCCATCTGTCTGCGGATGATATGCAGAACTCATCCTCAGCTCTGTCTGTAGTGCTGACATGAACTGGTGCCAATAATGCGACGTAAATCTCGAATCCCTGTCAGACACCACCTCTCGTGGTATACCATGTGGCCTGATGATGTTCTGTACATAGAGCTTGGCCAATCTGGATGGAGTGTAAGTCGTGTTGACAGGTATGAAATGGGCTGACTTGGTCAATCTATCAACAACGACCCAAATGGAATCATGGCTACCTGGTGTCTTTGGCAGACTTGTGACAAAATCCATAGAAATGCTCTCCCATTTCCACTCGGGAATGGGGAGAGATTGCAGTAATCATGGTGGTCTCCTATGCTCAGCCTTGACCATTTGACAGGTCATGCATCTGCTGACATGTTGCGCCACATCGCGCTTCATCCCATCCCACCAGAAATGTCGACGCATATCACGGTACATCTTTGTTAACGCATATAGTAGTTTATGTGTGTCTCTCTGCTATTTTATTTTTCAGTTGTATGCTTTATGTAATTTACCCATAGGCTACTCTCCTATATAAGACAGCCTAGGGCTTATGGAATAAACAACTTGTTCGTTTTTTCCCAACATGGTATCAGAGCGACGGTCCTAGACCGGAGTTCTCAAAACCCTAACCCTACCCTACCCCACCCGCCGGCCTCTCTTTCTCTCTCCCTCTCATTGGCGCTGCCGAGGCTCATCGCAGCCGCATCAGCACCCCCGTGCACTGCTGCTGCTGCTCCTGCGCTCCTTGCGCGAGTGCGCTAGCGCCATGATTCGAAAAAACTAGCCTCGAGGCGGTCGAGACATACGCCTCGAGGCGAGGCGGTCCAATTTAGCCTCGAGGCGTGCGCCTCGATCCAGCCCAGTGAGGCGCGCGCCTCAGGTGGCCGAGGCGTAGCCTCGAGGATTTCCGCCTCGAGGCGGTCGAGGCGTTTGCCGAGGCATTTTGACTTTTTGAAGCATTTTTTTATGATTTTAATGGTTTACTTGGTAGTTTGGGAAGCTTATAAATATCTATTTGTTTAGGATAATGATTATACAAGATAAATGCCTAAATCCGATGTTCTTTTTGTGTCCATAACTTCATATTTACTAATAATTGTGTATAACTATTTCGGCAAACTTTTACTATTTCACTCTTAATGAATGAATTCATAAATATCAAATCCAACAATACTCGTAAAATTAACGAGCTTTGCAATATATCAAGCAAAACGAAATGGATAGGGTTCATGATTTCTCATACTGCCATATTATATATATATATTAGACACATAACATAAATTTCTTCGACTATATTTAATCGTACTTTTAATTAGAACAATAGTTCAAAGATTTGCTCGAAATAGATAGTATTCACGGTTTCTCATGCGGCTATATATTATATGGTAGATATATAACATAAATGTGTTCAACATATATTTAATCGTACTTTTAACTACAACAATATTTCAAAGGTAGATGTGTATTGTTTAATTCTTTCACAGCATTCATTGACAATGAATTCCTTTTTGATTGGATGAAAATGTGTAGAAAGGGATATGATGTTGTTATATCTTCTATTTTAGGGTTCTTATCTATAATATTTCATCATATCTTATAGTGCTAAGTATTATATGTTGGGCAGATGACATATAATTACATTGACATATATATAATTATATTTTATGCATTTTTTCTCTATAAACTGAGGCTTACGCTTCGACCGCCTCGAGTCTACGCCTCGCCTCGATTCCGATGAAAACGCCTCGTTTCGCCTTTTTTTTTTCAAACCTTGGCTAGTGCTCCTGCGCAAGTGCGCTGCGCACTGTGTGCCGCGCCTCCTCCGCCCACTGCGCGCGTGCGCCCCCTCTGCGCGTTGTAGACCCCCCACGCTGTAGCCACCTGCCCTCTGCGTTGCGCCTCCTCGCCTGCCTGCCTGCGTGCTAGCCCTCGCCTGCGCGCTAGTCTTCGGCGCGTCGCGCTCTTCAAGCGCGATCCAGCAGGCGACTCCGCGTGTGAACTTTGCGTGCTCCCAGTTGCGGGTGCGCGTGATCTCTGCGCGCGTGCGCTTGTGCTAAGTCCTAAGACCTAGGGCGCACATCTTCATCTACATGGGTTTAGTTGCTTGAGGTCTACACGTGCAACTAAACCCGTCTATGTCATTGTAGACAAATCTTATCCTTCTGTCAATCGCTCCAGTCTTCAGTATCCAGTATGTCAGAAAGCAAGGCGGATATCCCATCTTTTGGCGCCTTTCGTGGTCCAGCGCCTATTGTAAAGATGGACGGTACGAACTATGAACTGTGGGCAATGCAGTTCATGAGCATGATGAAGTCAATGGGTAAGAAGCACATTCTTACCGAACCAGAGCCTGCCGAGAAGACTGGAGCCAATGCCTCTTGGGAGGTTGATGATGCATACGCCAAAGTTTGGCTATCTGGTACATTGGTAATTGAGATTGCCAATGAAATTCTACATCAACCCACGGCCAAGGACATGTGGGACATTCTGGCGGCTACATATTCGCAGGCAAAGAACGAGACAAAGATTCTGCAGCTACAACATGATATATTCATTATAAAGCTGAATGGTCGCCCTCTACATTCTCTCTACACATCACTAAGAGGGATGTTCGAGAAGCTCTACAGCTTCATGCCCCTGACAGCCACGCCAGAACAGCAGAAGACATACAGGAACGCGACTATGGTGGGCGTGTTCCTTGCTGCACTCGATCCAGAGTATGAGGCGACACGATCCCAGATCTTGGCTGACTCTACTATTCCTCCCATGGAAGAAGCTTTCCATAGACTGAGTCGGATCACAGTTCCTTCCGCGGCCACGAATCAGAACACTTCAGCCATGGCAGCCAACAGGGGTCGCGGATTTCATCATCAGAGCCGTGGACGTGGACCTCGTGGAAGAGGAGGCTGCTCTCGGCCAACATGTACTTACTGTCATCGCGTTGGACACAATGAAGACACATGCTACTCGAAGCATGGATTTCCTGCATCTGCACGAGTCGCTGAGCAAATAGAGCCTCCATCTGCTGCTACTTTAGATCAGCGGTTCGATGATCTGGTTGCCCGTCTAAGGGGCATTATTCCCCCATCTGGCCCAACACCTACTACTGAGAGTCAATCTGATGCTGCTGCTTCTGCCTCTGCGTCGACCAGTGCTTCAGGCAAGGTTCGAAATCTCGATTTCGATCTCGTTTCGGTCACTTGTAATACCGAAATTTCGCCGAAATTTCGGGAAATTTCGACGATTTCGGTGGAAAAGTGGGAAAAGGCTCAAAAATCCGATTTTCGACCATTTTTTTGCAAATTAAGATCTTTCAAGTTATTTACAACAATAAATAGCTCACAAATACACAATTTTATCATACATATTGCTCATATATGCCCCTTATATCGCACATATCGGTCATATCGATCATTTCGTTGTTAGGGCTGATTATTGATGGATACATATTGGAAATGGATATCATTAAATCCAAATTCTTAAAACAACAATAGGTAACAAATGCGTACTTATATCACAAATATCTCTCATCCATATGCCTTATATCGCACATATCGGTCATATCGGTCATTTCGTTGTTAAGGCTGATTATTGATTGATACATATTGGAAATGAATACCATTCAATCCAAGTTCTTAAAACAATAATAGCTAACAAATGCACACTTATATCACACATATCTCTCATCCATATGCCTTATATCGCACATATCGGGGCATATCGTTGAGCTGACTGACAGATATTGGAATCGAAATTAAAATAATTAAGTTAAAAATACTTATAAGATGTCTTTTTGTTCAGAAAAATAGATGAGTATTTTTTATTCTAAAATGTAGATAATGCTTAATAAGACAATGTTTAGTTCATATAAATAACGGTCGTAGGCGCAGTTCTAGTGAATTACATAATTAATTATAGACTTACAGCAAGATGATATATTTTTACAAAGACAAATGACAAAAGGAATGAAGTAAAAAAGCTATAGCAGATCTCTAGAATCTATAGAGTTGTTTCATCTCCATTCGCAAAGGGAGGTGAAGCTCCCTATGTTGAAGAAACATTGTATGCATCCCCCTGTTGCACCATACCCTACCAGAACGGGGGTCTCGGCGAAATTTCGCCCATATCGGTCGAAATCCGAGAAATTTTGAACTGAAAACATGAATTTTGACCGATATGGGTCGAAATGTCGAAATATCACCGATTTTTCGACCCATTTCGGTCGAAATCCGGGCATATCGATATATATAGGTGTTTCGAAAGACCCTCCCTGTCGAAACCGAAATTTCGGCGAAATTTCGCCGAAATTTCGCGAAATTTAATACCATGGCTTCAGGTAGCATACTTGCATTTACCAATAGTAGATTAGATTCATTACCATGGATTATGGACTTGGGCGCTACACATCACCTATGTGGCGATCAGAGTTTACTTACAGGATACTCTCAGATTCCTCCAGGCCGAACAGTAGTCATTGCCAATGGTACACATTCCCCCATCACTGGTCAGGGGGAGATTAGATTGACATCTTCTATGCAGCTCAAGAATGTGCTACATGCACCTGACTTTTCAATGAATTTGTTGTCAATTAGTCACATTACGAAGGATCTACATTGTCGGGCGATTTTTGATCCATCTTCTCTTATTTTTCAGGACATCCATACGGGCAACGTGATTGGTCGTGGCTATGAGCAGGGAGGCCTCTACCTCCTGAATCAGACTCCATTCGCTGGAACCTCATCCCTTTCCACTGGACAAGCATCTACTTTATTGTGGCATCTGCGCTTTGGACATCTACCGATTCAGAAGTTGCGTCGTGTGTTACCCCAGGGTCTTCCTCGCACACCTATCCAATGTGAGGCGTGTCAGTTGGGAAAGCATCACAGGTCGACCTTTCCCACTCGTCCAGGTCGGAGTAGTACCTCCTAGTTCGAGTTATTTCATATTGATGTCTGGGGTCCGAGTCGTGTACCTGATCATCAGGGACACAGATTTTATATAATTTTTGTGGATGACTTCTCTCGTGTGTCATGGGTATTTTTGATGAAAAATAAATCTGAAGCAGGCAATATTATTATCCATTTTTTGAATGAAATTCAAAATGTTTTCTCCACATCTGTGAAGTTTGTGAGAAGTGATAATGCCCTAGAACTGTGCACTCATGTCCTTGCCAACTATTACTCCTCAAAAGGGATCGTTCACCAAACATCTTGTGCTCATACATCTCAACAGAATGGAATTGCTGAAAGAAAACACCGTCACCTTCTTGATGTCACAAGATCACTACTTATACAGAGTCATGTTCCCTACTCCTACTGGGGTGATGCAGTTCTCACTGCATGTTACCTAATCAATCGTATGCCTTCCTCTGTCCTGAATGAGCAGATTCCGTTTTCCCTGATTCATCCTGGCAAGGATCCGTTCACTCTTACTCCTCGTATGTTTGGGTCTGTTGCATTTGTCCATTAGTTGTCGCCTGGTACTGACAAGCTCTCTCCTAGGGCTGTCAAGTGTGTTTTCGTTGGGTACTCCAGAACTCAAAAGGGGTACAAGTGTTTTGATCCTCTGCGTCGGCGGTATATGGTCAGTGCAGATGTTACATTTTTTGAATCTATAATGTATTTTTCAGCCTCAGGTGATCAGCAACTACCTCCTCTGCCTACCGATGCCATATACATGACACCACCACCTCCAGCACCGTTACCACCACCACAACCATCACCACCACCACCACCATCACCACCACCACCACCACAAAAAATCCCTGTCTCACCACTACCGTTCCATTATACCCGCAGGCATCCTCCCGCTCATGGTCATGACTCGTCTCCTAGCTCGCCTATGGTATGTAATGAAGATACTTCTATCGATCGATCTAATGATATTTGTGAGCAGGATATGTTGCAGGGGCCGGATGAGGACACAGTTGATTTAGATGTTCCTATTGCTATACACAAATCGAAGAGAAGTTGCGCTACATATCCCTTGTCAGTTGCGGTGTCATTTGAGCGACTATCTGGGGATTTCAGGAACTTTGTGGTGGCCCTGTCAGCTGTAGATATTCCACGGAATTATAAAAATGCTCTGCAGGTCAGTAGATGGCGGTTAGCAATGGAGGAAGAAATGGTGGTACTTCAATCTAGAGGAACTTGGAGTCTAGTTCATATACCTCCAGATGTGACCCCAGTGAGCTGCAAGTGGGTGTTTACGGTGAAGCACAATGCAGATGGTTCTATTGACAGATACAAGGCACGTCTTGTTGCACGTAGTTTTACACAGACATACGGGGTGGATTACCTTGATACATTCTCGCCAGTAGCCCGTCATTCCACTCTCCGGATGTTGTTGTCAGTTGCAGTTAATCGAGACTGGCCGTTGTATCAGTTGGATGTGAAGAACACATTCTTATATGGAGATCTGCAGGAGGAGGTCTATATGCAACAACCACTCGATTTTGCTGTCGAGGGGGAGTGTTCCAAGGTGTGCAGACTTCATAAGGCTATCTATGGCCTTAAGCAGAGCCCCAGAGCATGGTTTCAGAAGCTCTCATACCTCTTTGAAAAACAAGGATACAAACGTTCCAATGCTGATCATTCCTTGTTTGTATAGAAGACTTCTAGAGGTATTATTGCAATTATGGTTTATGTAGATGACATCTTGATTACAGGAGATGATGAGAAAGGCATAAAGCAAGCGAAAGAAAAGCTGGGAAGCGAATTTGTCACTAAGGATCTTGGAGTCCTTAGATATTTTCTAGGACTGGAATTTGCTAGAAATCCGTATGGATTAGTAATGTCGCAAAGGAAATATGTTACAGATCTGTTGAGTGAAACAGGTATGCTTGGGTGTCGGCCTGCTACGACACCAATGGATCCCAGCATGAAGCTCTATGATAATGACACAGAGGAGGTGGACAGGAGAAAATACAGAGAACTGGTAGGCAAACTGTTGTATGTCACGATCACTAGACCATATATATCATTTGCAGTGAGTCGTGTGAGCCAGTTTATGGAGCAACCACGTCAGGTTCATATGGATGCAATACATATAATTCTTAGATATCTCAAATCATCTCAAGGTGCAGGTTTGCTATTCAAGAAAGGAAAGGGGATTTCTATCTCAGCATGTGCGGATGCAGACTATGCAGGATGTCCCAAGGACAGGAAGTCCACCTCAGGGTTTGCTGTCTATGTAGGAGATGCTCTAGTCTCATGGAGGAGCAAGAAACGGACAGTGGTAGCTAGATCTAGTGCTGAATCCGAGTATAGGGCTATGACCCAGGCTAGCACAGAGATGATGTGGGTGAAGGCTGTTCTTACCGACCTATGTCTAGATGTACCACTTCCTATGAACTTGGAATGTGATAATCAGGCATCCTTGTTCATTGCAAACAACCCAGCATTCCTTGAGCGGACCAAGCATATTGAGGTTGACTGTCACTTCATACGTGACATGATTCAGAAGGGGTTCATTGCTACATCTCATGTTGCCTCAGAGAATCAAACTGCTGATATATTCACCAAGGCATTACTACGAGGCCCATTCCAGAAGTGTGCGTCCAAGCTGAGCATGATTGATATCTATGCTCCATCTTGAGGGGGAATGTTAACGCATATAGTAGTTTATGTGTGTCTCTCTGCTATTTTATTTTTCAGTTATATGCTTTATGTAATTTACCCATAGGCTACTCTCTTATATAAGAGAGCCTAGGGCTTATGGAATAAACAACTTGTTCGTTTTTCCCAACAATCTTCGTGCTACCTGGATGGATAGATAACCGTGAACTGTGTGCCTCATCCAGAATGTCTCTACGAAGCTGCTCGTCATTGGGTACAACGACCCGTCCGGCCTTCCATAAAATAGAGTCCATCACAACAAAATCATCAAATTCGTCCTTGATGGCGCACATGTATCTATCTCGGATCCAAGGATCTGTCTTCTGGCCCTCTACAATACGATCCCAAAGATTACTGTATCGTGGAGGCATGGCGGTAGAAATGGATGCGCTCTCATGAGGATGCCAATCTGTCAAAGATGCAAGCATATCCCACGTGTATAGCCAGTTCGCCGTACCCTCTGCATGTGCTCTCCTGCTAAGTGCATCAGTTGCCACGTTTCCCTTACCGAGATGGTAAGAGATCGTGCAATCATAATCCTTCAGTAGCTCGAGCCATCTGTGCTGTCTCATGTTTAGCTCCTTCTGATCAAAGATGTACTTCAGACTCTTGTGATCTGTGAAGATCTCAAAATTCACCCCATATAGATAGTGGCGCCAGATTTTCAAGGTGAAGACAACTGCCGCAAACTCTAAGTCATGTGTGGGGTAGTTCCGCTCGTGCGGCCTCAACTGTCGTGATGCGTAAGCAATCACCTGTCCCCTCTGTACCAACACTGCTCCTAGACCTTCTCCAGATGCATCTGTGTATACTGCATAGTCCTGAGTGCCTGAAGGAAGAGCAAGAATGGGCGCTGTAGTCATTCTCTCCTTCAGTGTCTGGAAGGACTGCTCACATGAATCGTCCCAAATAAATGGGACTCCCTTCTGCGTCAGTCGTGTCAGAGGGCGAACAATGCGTGAAAATCTGCTGACAAAGCGTCTGTAATAGCCCGCTAATCCGAGTAAGCTCCGAATCTGAGTAATTCTCTTGGGCTGCTCCTACGACTTAACTGCATCTATCTTCGCAGTGTAATGCCTGCTCCAGAAATGATATGCCCGAGAAATGGGACCTGGGATAACAAGAACTCACACTTGCTGAACTTGGCATATAGCTTGTGCTCCCGCAATGTATCTAAAACAATCCGCAGATCATTTGCATGATTCCATTCATTTTGTGAGTAGATGAGCACATCATCGATGAACACTACCACAAATTTGTCCAAATATGGACGGAAGATACGGTTTATCATATCCATGAAAGCCGCAGGTGCATTGGTGAGCCCAAACGGCATCACCACAAACTCGTAGCGTCCATAGCGCATCCTGAATGCGGTCTTCGAAATATCAGCCTCTCTAATCCTCAGCTGATGGTAACCTGAGCGAAGATCGATCTTCGAGAAAATCGAAGATCCCTAGAGCTGGTCAATCAAATCATCGATGTGTGGCAAAGGATAACGGTTCTTCACCGTTCTCTTGTTCAGCTGCATGTAATCGATGCATAATCTCATGGATCCATCCTTCTTCTTGACAAATAGAACCGGAGCACCCCAAGGTGAAGTGCTCGGCCTCACGAATCCCAAGTCAAATAACTCCTGCAACTGTACCTTCAGCTCCCTCAACTCAGCTGGTGCCATACAATCTGGTGCCATAGAGATCGGCTGTGTATCTGGCAGCAATGTGATCTCGAACTCGATCTCTCTCTCAGGAGATAATCCTGGTAGCTCATCAGGAAATACATCTGGATATTCTGATACTACTCGGATGTCCTGAGTCATCGGCTCCTGATCAGATACCTCCCGAACAAATGTAAGGTATGAATCACAACCCTGATAAACAAGTCGCTGTGCTCGCAACACTGAAATGTACTCCATGGTGGAGTCATGTATAGTACCCTCAAAAGTGAACTCGGGTAGATCGGGAATCTTGAAGACAACTGTCTTCTTAAAACAATCAACAAGTGCATGATGAGCGGATAACCAATCCATGCCCAAAATCAAGTCGAACTCATCAACCTGCAGAAGTAGACAATCTGTGATCATCTCGTGACCGCCAATCAGTACGGGCAAGTGCCTGACTATCAGGGAAATGATAAACAACTGGCCACCTGGCCCTCGGATGTGATATGGGGAAGAAAGAGTCTCCGCGACTCTACCTAAAGAAGCAAGTAGCCTCGAAGCAAGAAAAGAATGAGTCGCACCAGAATCAAATAGAACATGGAAAGGTCACCCCAAGACTGAGACCATACCTTTCACCACAGTAGCGGCTGAACGTGCCTGCTCCTCAGTAACTGCATGTAACTGCCCCTGTCCAACTGGTGCAGCACTGGAACCTGCCACACTCTGTGTCTGTCTCTGCTGCGATCGCCTGAAGTTTGAGTTCCTGCCACGGAAACTCCCTGAACGCGGTGCCTGGGGCTGCGACGACTGTGGCTGTGGGTGAGGCTTGTCAGAAGTCTATGGGCATTGTGATTGATAGTGTCCCCACTCGTGACATCGGTAACATTGGACTGGTCGAGTAGATGGAGTAGTCGTGTCTGTGCTCGGAGCTGGTCCTGCAGGTGGTTTATCTGCTCGCTGCGACCTAGATGGTCGAGCGGAAGCTGTGCCACGTCTAGCTAGTGCTCTTCCTAAAGTAGTCAATGGAGATGAGCGAGCACTACTCGAAAATGCTTTTTCTCTTCTTGGGATATACTATGAAAATTAATAAAATTGGTGACATCTGTGGTGATTGAGTATGAATGTCATATTTCCCTTTTCAGACTCACGGCAAGTCGGAAACTGTCGCTATCCGAGAACTTAATGCGATCACAATTGTAATACTGCAAATGTGCGTATCGGGGTACCACGTCTCTGATACCAAAAATGTGAATCCTCGAGGATCCGGGCACCCGTTTACGCTACTTTCGCGGCATTTCATTCACAAGAGATTCACACAGGCTACAGAAAAATAGGGATTTTTTTTGCATTTCAACAATTGCATATGACATTCGCATCCATATTCATAACCACAAGCTAATAGAGAAAAATGGCATCATAAATTCATTTCATTAATTTCCATATAATTTTACAACATGTACAATGTCTGATAGTACATACAATATCCCAAAAAATCTGACTGAACAGAAGAGAAACATTATACATTATCAACCGAACCAAAAACTGAGACAAAAGAAATCATATCGTCTAGTATATACCCTGTCACTTGGAGACATGGACATCTACTGATCAGCAGGCCTCTTGCCTGCCATGCGTGCAAGGAAGAAGAGGGGTCACAATTATGAATACAAATCCGTAGTTTAAAAATAATTGACAAGTACTTTATTATGTGCAAAAGAGAGCAAGTAGAAAGGTAGAACAAGTAAAATTTACATCTACTTGCGTAAGTAAAAAGGTATTCACTGTTGTTTGTATTCCCCATAAGCGCCTATTATTCCAACACTTTTCATATATCACATATTTATTTTGTAATTAAATATTCATATTTGTATAAGTGTATGTGTGTATCTATATATGTATCTATATTATCATATAGACTAAATATCACCACTGTGGATTTTGACGATGTGGAAGATGAATTTAGATTGACTTAAATCTCGAATCTAATGGACAATCATTTTCTATCAACATAACTTTTGATTGTGACTCTCCAATTTCAACTTCAACTGTCTCAGATGCGACTTTAGGTGACTTAGATCTAGATATGGATGATCTGGTTATAGAATCACCAAGCCTGTTGGCGAAAGTAAAACTCAAGTGGTGAAGAAGCCTATAAATGGCTCTTCCGTCTCACCCTCTAATTGGAAGTGCGGTCCAATAGAGGGATAGGTCTACTCCCAAAATACGCCACTGAGAACGGTGAGAGAGACTTTCCAGAACAGTCGCTCTAGAAAACGGCCCGACTAGTATGGGCAACCGAGCTCGTACGTAAAACTGAAACACCGAGGATCCCCCGCCTGGGTATCCTAAAACAAAGGGTCAGTGGAATGGTCTAAAGTCGGGATCCCAACGAGGCGTAGAAACACTGCGAGCTCGCGTAAAAACCGAAAAGGGACTGGGATCCTAAACCCGCGCACTTGGCGGCCGCTGCCCTAACTGGGCTTCCTTTCTTACGCCCAGTTGAGGGTCACCGCACCCTCGCACAGTCAGGTGGTAAGGTCACCATAACCGGCATTATTCATTATTAGAGAAGTGATTCCAAATTTTCCACATACTTGACTATTCATTTCTTCTTCAGTCATTTCTTTGATTGACTGCATTGATCTAGATCTTTTGATCTTATTGATAGTGGTCAATAAATAGTAGAGAGCGTGGAAGATGATTATGTGTGTTACATATTTTGGAAAGAATGTGCTAACTGTATGCCATGCTCTATTTGAGGAAATACTGTCGTTTCTTGATGTAGCTTTCTATAGTCATAATGTTGTATTTATATACTTGCTAGATCAAGAAAATCTTTTAGTGTCAAACATGTATCTTGAATGTCATATAATATGCTAGGTTTGGATAATATTTTTGAAAAATATTTATATCGAATGTAACGAAATGCCATATAATTAATGAAACTTGAAGATGTACGTGGCACGACAAAAGTCATATGCCATAATTAAAAATTTACTTGAAGTTGCACATTTATTGCAAAATAGGATAATTTATTTGCTCGAACCTATAGGATTGAAATATTATAATTCAATTATAGACAACCTTCGCATTTTACTTATAGAATAAATTAACATTGATTACAACATCTCTTATTCAATTTAAGAGGGGGTAGGATTATATAGAAAATCAGAAATTTATTTAAAGAGATCCCCGGAAAACTACACGATGAGATGTTTTTATCTAAAACATGAAAGATATGCATTATCAGAGTTGGATAAAATGTAAGAGTTAAATCTAGCATGTGAAGGAATTCCCAACGTTGGAGTGGAAAATGATCATATGGTAAAGACAGTGGAATTGCAAGTTGTGTTTATTAGGAATCAAATGATAATGATATTGATCAAGGCAAATTTAGCGAGAATCTCACGATATCCTATCAAAATAATTTCATGAATTATACTTTAAAGAAACTTGCATGGATCTGTTGGACATATACAAATGTGTTAACTCCCATTAAAATGTTACTTAGTGATGATGACTGGTTGATGTAAAAAATTTCATTAATCAATTGGGAATTCTGATGTATGAGAAATCCTCATACACTAACAAAATCCTATGGACTGATATGGTACCAAAAGAACATCATCTTTGGTTACTACAAGAACATTTCTATCCACTTCATATCTGGACCTACGTAGATTATTAACAATAGAAACACTTCATAGTATTTAGTAGGCAATGAAAATAAGTGGTTTCATCTCTTTTATTCTGATAGTCAAGATAGAAACAGGGAAGACACAAAACACAATTAAATGACTAATACCAAGATATTTAGAAGGAAATTTTCTGTCTGATATAGTAATCATAAGTAAAAAGCTAAAGATATTTATCACGCAAATGAAAATATTATCCAGCCTAATTTCCACCGTTTTCCAATAACCATTAATGAGAAATAATTACAACCCATTAATGTGAAACAAAAAGCTATAGGTCAAACAAATTATTTGGAAAGAGAAGGTTTTGTCTCTCTCTCTCTCTCTTTTGTTAATCTGAGTTTTTTTTTAAAAAAAACTCCATCCTACAGAACTTAAAATTCCAGATCTTTGACAGAAACATAAGAAAGCCAAGATGAACACTATCTTATGTTGTATTCTGGAAAATACTTCAAGGATATACAATTAACAAGCATGGTAGCAAGAAGAACGGCTTGATTGTACCCCCTTTTTTTGAAGTGAAAATCACTTGCATGCAGCTTCTTCGGAGGGAAGTATTCCCTGCAGGAACTTCCAGGAGATCAACAGGAGGAGGCAACAGTTCTTCCTATAGGCTGACCTGCAGCTGAAATTGTTGATTTCGGCTATTATTTGGACAAAACCAGAGTGTGGAACAACATCAGTGGTTGTTACCGTGGAGTAGCAACCAACAGTAACAAGGCCCCCACCAGCTCTTATAGCTTGTGGGACTAGAACTGAGGGGCTTTGCTCCTTCCAGTGGAAAAGCAGAGTGTGGAACAACAGCAGTGGTTGTTACCGTGGAGCAGCAACCAACAGTAGCAAGGCCCCCAGCAACTCTTATGGCTTTGGGAATAGAACTGAGGGGCTTTGCTCCTTCCAGTGGAAAAGTCGAAGAATTTCAGGGGAAATTTAGGGGGAAGTTGTGAGAAAAAGAGGAAGAGAGGGTTTGCTATTTATAAGAAGGGGAATACTCTCATTTCTTGCCAAATGGAAAGAAAAGGAAGAGCAAAAAGCCAAATGGGAAGGTTAAAATGGCTAAGTGGTTGCACAACCGTCTGCTGTATAAATTATTATTATTTTTTAAATAATATTATTATTACTTTTATTTATCTCTCACTTATTACATATATTAAAGATCTTTTTTACACCTCGATTTTTGGATTTTAGCGCATAATAGCTCATTTTGACCGTCTCTGAATGACGATCAATATAAGTGTAATATTGATATACTTTCGGTCGGGTTTTGAATACTCGGAATTTTCGGATACAGTTTTTGTTTAAGGTTAAATTTTGTGATTTTAAAATATCAAACGACCTCCGATTAACGAACGGTCGATTCCGTTGGTCTTATTTCGTCTAATCGGATCTAATGACGGTCTCGGTTTGTTTCGCGGTTTCTGAATTTGCATTGCGGCTTTTTCACGACGCGTATTACGATGCGACCAATTTTTGATCGATTTCGTCCGAACGACTTTTGATTCATTATCAATTAATCGTTTTAGGTTGGTTGGCATTGACCATCAACTTTATTAGGTTAATCGGACCTTATTCGGGTCGAGTCGGGTTTACGCGCATCTCGGATGTTACATCTACGTCATGGCTCTGTGGTTGTGCACTAGATCTGACAAACAACAGTCTGCTTCTTTCTCTTCCATGACACCAAAGAGCTCCCTATGAACACTGCAAAACCAGAGTTTTTTTAGTAACGAGTTGGTGAACCCCCATCATGGGGGTCACCTTCAACTATCATTAATAAAAAATGATTACGTTACCGCGATAACCAGGTATTATAAAGCGCGATGCAATGAGAGACTACATTTTCCCAGTAACACCACTGACCCTTAAATATCATCTCGTTACGTCCAAGCCAAATGGCCCACAGTACCGCGAATGACCACGCACAATCATCCATGGACCCACCCCCCATCCGGCGTATCGAAGCCCAAAACGTGGCGAGATCGTCCGTGCGAATCCATGAGATAGCAACCTCCCTCCAGACCATGTCCGAGACCGAGCAACCCAAAAAAAGATGTGTCAAGTCCTCCTCCGCCTTATTGCATCTGTCGCACCTGGTGTCTGGCTGCGCCATCAATCTCCCTCTGCGGCTTTTATCAAGGATGCACCCCCTTCTTAAGCACCAAAGGAAAAAAAATTATCTGCTAGGGATTTTTGATGCCCAAATAATTTTGATGTCTTCCTTCTGCTCCTGGTCCAGCTCCTGCACCCTCCTATTGAAGTCTTCGTACGCCGTTTTGACCGAGAACTGGTTCCCTACCCAAAAAAAGTGGTCTCTGCCCGTGGCAATCACATCCGTCCAAGAAGATCTCTGCATTGTCAGTAGCTCATCCATGCGCCTCACCGTCAACGGCGAACTAAAAGCCGGTCCCCATGTGCCCGCCACCGCCGTCTGAGACAAGGTTGCTTCTTTGAGAGAAGTGAGCGCAAAGAGACGAGGGAAACGGTCCTCAAGCTTACCCTCACCATTCCAATCGTCTTTCCAGAATCAAAAGAGGTTGCCATCACCGATTTTCTGAACCATCCTACTAGAGAGCTGCGGAAGGACCGCACGAATCCCGACCCATAGCGGGGATTCAAATCGATTGCTACCAAACGAGAGGTGGCTCGTCACCCGATAGATGCTCCTCGGCAGTCTCACCACCAGAGTTAGATTTCCTATCCTTGGGATGTCCTACATTATCTGCATATATACATGTTGTAATGACAAGGGATGTCCCTCTACTAAAGAGCAATCTTGTACTTGGAGATGTCTTCAAATATCTCAGAATCACATGAAGTGTCGGTTGCTCCATAAACTGGCTAACTTTGCTCATGACAAAGGAGATGCTTAACCTAGTAATGATTACGTAGAAGAGCTTCCGTACGAGCTCCTTGTATCTCCTTTTGTCCATATCTTCTTTATCATCATCATATAGTTTTATGCTAAGATCCATGGGTGTAGTGGCATGTCTGCAACCTACCATGCCTGTGTTAGAGAGGAGATTAGAAACATACTTTTGGGTCATCACTCGGGGTACCCCTGACCCTGCGTAACATGCGTAGCCTGCACACATTGCTTGGAGGCGAGGTGGCGATTGAGGCCTTGGAGTCGTCAGGCACCCGGTCGGGGGAGCCGCCCGATCCTATCCTGAAGGTGAGAGGGATGCCTTTGGAGCTTCTTGGCTGGAGGAGGGCTCGTGTGGGCGGGAGGAGCTTTCGCATAGAGATCACTGTGGTGGGCCAGAGCGTTCGTGACCTTGTTCACGTCGTCCAAGGAGGGGACGACCGGAGGGGAAACCGTGAGGTAGCATGGAGAGGGTCTTCGCCGGGTTGCGGTCGGGGGAGCTGGACCGGTGCTTGGGAATAGATGTGCCGCGCCTCGTTGGGGCATCTCATCAACTCCCCTCTTTTGGTGTTCCTGGTATACTCGAGAAGGGGGGCCATCCGTACCCCCGCCTTTTGGGTCTCCTGCGGCTCCTCAGCTCCCCACGCAGATTCATACCTTTAAGGGGGGTCCCTACGCCTACGTGGCGCCTGTACCGCCTGCTGAAGCTGGTAAACTTGTCGGGGCGGTCGCTACAGACCCGAACCCGGTTATCAAGCCGGGTACTGTGAAAGAAACATATATGAACCCGAACCAGACTATCATCTCGGGTATGGCGGGAATAACCGATAAGGCTGTTGCAATTGGGGCTCAATGGCGATGATTTTTCGGCAGCTTCAAATGCCCGATAGTGGCTCCGGTCTTGATGATATCGAGGACGATGGTCGAAGGTCAACGAAGTGACAAGGAGAGGGCGCTTTTGCGGATCCCACAGGGATGCGCGGTGGATCTCGAGAGGACTGGATTGTCAGACGAGGGGGAGGTGCCCAACGGAAGGTCGGTGTAGTCCAGGACCTGAAACATGATGGTGGAGGTTCCAATGAGGGAGGGATCTTTCAAAGAAGCGGTGCCATGTCCGGTTTTCAATGGCATGGGTGAGGTAACGCTCTCCTCGGCACCTGGGGTGGTTGGCAAGGAGGCGCCCCGATTTGGGGCGTGCTACGAGAGGAAAACTTCCAGAGCAAGAATGCAGCGAAGGGCGGTGATGCTCGCCTCGGCAGAGCAGGAGGGAGGGGAGCGAGTGACACCCCCCGACTCCTCGATCTCGACCTCATGGAGCTCCCAAAACCGCTTCCGTGTATTGGACAGGGGGTGGCAAATTATTGGGATTAGTACCACCAAAGATGCAACAACGCCTATTATGCCGATGAAGATCTTTTCATGGAATGTTAGGGGGCTGGGAAGACCGGAAAAGAGGATGGGGGTGAGGAACCTTATTGCAGACGCACAAGCGGATATCTTCCTCCTTCATGAAACGAAGTTGCAGGTGGAAGCGGAGGTCGAGTTGAGGGGTCTGGATGGTGGCTGGCGTTTTCTGATGGCTGGGCGGGGCGCGCAAGGTGCCTCGGGCGGGTTGCTTTCGGCTTGGAAGAGGGACTCTTTCGACCTGGTGGAAGAATTGAAGTCCGTCCACTGCATTTCGGTGCGTCTACTCAGGAGGGAGGACGGCTTTGAGCTCTTCGTCACAAACGTCTACGGGCCGAGCAGCGGCGATCAGAAGGTTTTGGTAGCCGAGCTCGAACAGTTGGGAGCTTCTGCTGGGGAGGGTGTATGGAACATCGTGGTCGATCTTAATGTCACCCTACTCCCCGATGATAGGCCGCATGGTGGCTGCGACAGGGACCCCGGTTCGGATGGGTTCCGCAAAATGGCCAATATCTTAGGGATGTTGATTGCTGCGAGATGCTCTTTCACCTGGCATAACAAAAGATCGCACTCCAGGTTGGACAGATTCCTGCTCTCTCCGGCGGGGGTGGTGAGGTTCCCTCTCTCGCGTGCGTGGGCTCTCCCCCACTCTCACTCCGATCACGCGCCCATCCTCTAGTCGTCTGCAGAGGACGACAAGCACCGATTCTTTTTCCGCTTCGAGAAAAGTTGGTTACTGGAGCCTGGATTCCGGGAGAAGGTTCATGAGATTTGGAGAGGGTGTTCGACGGAGGGCTCGACAGTCTCCCGTTTTGCGGCGAAGCTCTCGACTTTGAGGTCTTTCCTCTCATCTTTTGGGAAAGAGGTCAGGGCGAGGCGAAGGGAGAGAAGGACAGAGGTGCAGAGTGGGGTCACTAGGCTGAACCGTCTGGATGATGAGCGGGAGGTGTCGGAGGAGGAGTTCAAGGAGAGGCAGGGCTTCCTCGAAGAGCTCCTATTGGAGGACAGAAAGGAAGAGGTGGAGTGGCGCCAAAG
Source organism: Ottelia alismoides (assembly GCA_037367405.1). Classification (NCBI taxonomy): domain Eukaryota; kingdom Viridiplantae; phylum Streptophyta; class Magnoliopsida; order Alismatales; family Hydrocharitaceae; genus Ottelia; species Ottelia alismoides. The sequence goes on from JAZKJV010008261.1 coordinate 446,233, forward strand.
ATCCAGGCAGAAGTGGCTCCGGGAAGAGGACGCCAACACAGCTTTTTTCCATTCCGCGGCATCGTGTCGGAGGAGAACGAATCACATCCACGAGGTCGAGGTGGGTGGGGAGCAGGTTGTGGGGAGGCCTCTATTGGTCGGGCTCTGAGGAGACATTTTGTGGCCGCCTCCGGAAGGAGAGATGGGAGTGGATGGAGTTGGCTGGGGACGGGAGTGGAGGTACTGTCGGTAGAACAGGCAGAGGGTCTTCTGGGCTCTTTCTTGGTGGAGGAGGCCAAGAGGGCGGTGCGTGGTTTGAATGCAGACGGTGCCCCTGGCCCGGACGGCTTCCCGATTTTTTTCTACAGGGAATTTTGGCACCTTTTGAAGGAGGAGGTTCTGGACATGCTTAATGAATTCATAGAAGGAAACAACAGCCTTGAGAAAATCAACCGGGCCTTATTGTTTCTACTTCCAAAGAAAGACACACTTGTGCTGGTGGAGGACTTCCGGCCTATTGCTCTCTCGAATGGGATTTACCACATCATCGCGAAAATTCTGGCGAATAGATTGAAGGGGGTGCTGAACTCGGTGCTTCTTCAGGGTCAATCGACCTTCATTCCGGGGAAGCAAATGGCGGACGTCCTAGTAATGGCCACGGAGATTTCTCTTGGCTGGCAGTGTTCGAAAGCGAGAAGGGCCTTATGGAAAATTGACTACGCTAAGGCCTATGATTCGGTGGACTGGAGGTTTCTATGGACTTCCCGTCAGAGGAGAGGTTTTCCAGAGCAGTGGGTGGCCTGGATGAAGAGATGTGTCACCACCTCCTCGTACGCGATCCTGGTGAATGGTAAATCAGAGGGAGGCTTCTTCCAGCCACAACAGGGGTTGAGGCATGGATGTCCGTTAACCCCTATGTTGTATGTCATCATGGCGGATGCTCTGGGTGTCCTTCTCAAGCAGGTGAATGTGGCGGGTTGGTGTGAGGGCTACAGAAGGGAGGACATCTCCATCCCTCTGTTACAGTATGCAGACGATACAATTCTCTTCCTGGGTGGCACCAACGAGCAGAACGAGAATGTGGTACAGCTTGCCGACATCTTCGGCGAACTCTCGGGCCTGGATATTAATAAGACCAAGCCGACCGTTATCGCTTTTGGGATGAATGATGCAGACCGAACCTGCTTGCGGAGTTAACGGAGTGTTCGGTGGGGAGCCTGCCGATCCGATAACTAGGCCCGCCTTTAGTCGCTGGGAAACTTAGAAGGACGGACTGGGACGAGCTGGTGCTGAGGATGGAGCAGCGGCTTGCGGGCTGGAAGGCGGTGGCACTTTCTCGTCGGGGGAAGCTGATCCTCCTAAAGCACGTCCTGTCCGCTATACCTATCTTCTTCTTCTCCACTAGATTGATGCCAGTCGGCGTTAGAAGAAAGATTGAGGCTCTGATGAAAAGGTTCTTCTGGTCCAATGGAAGAAAGCAGGAATATGGGTTGCACCTGGTTAGTTGGGAGGACGTCACCAAGAGGCACGAGGAGGGGGCCTTGGGGTTAGAGACGTGGAATGCATGAACAAGGCCCTGTTTTCTAAGTGGGTCATCCAAATTTGGGGCCCGCCTACCTCTCTAGTTGTGAGACTTCTGAGGTAGATTTACGGGGTCAGAGGTGACATGGGACCAAAGAGAGTGCGGTACGAATCCCTGTTGTGGGCGGGTATCCAGGCGATTATGCAGTGGATGGCGTCACGGCTCCAACCAATCGTGGGCGACGACGAGTTATTCAGATTTTGGCGTGACTACTGGACGGGTGAGGGTAGTTTGGAGGCTAGCTTCCCCCGTCTATTCTCCTTGGCGGTGATGAAGGAAGCCACGCTTTCGCAGGTGGCAGTGGAGAACGCGTAGGCACCACTATTCCTTGTCGATCTCTCTGATCAACGTTTAGACGAATACCTTGCTTTGTTGGCTACACTGCCGCAACACGATGCCTTCTCGCAGGACCGCGACCATTTTTGTTGGGGGTGCAGTGTTTTCTCCATCATAAAGGCTTATCTTGAATTGAGAAGGAGGGATGAGGAGCGTGACAATGAGTTGTGCCTGGATATGCACGTGGTATGGGCGGCAAAAAATCCGGCAAGGGTGAAGGTCTTTCTCTGGTGCCTGAGAAGGGGACGGCTCTGCGACAAAGCGAGGAGGGGGCGCCTCCTTCGTCTTACCGACACCCACTGTGACAGATGTGGTGAGGACGTCGAGGACTCAAATCACCTATTTTTCACGTGCTCATCATCCGCGCTGGTCTGGGCAGAGATTGCAATCCCTTGGATGGAGCGCGATGGGATGGAGGCCTTCTGGGGCTCCGTCAGGAGGATCGGCGGCAACTCCACTGATGATTGTTCTAGATCTTTTGCTACTCTCTGGGCCATTTGGCTTGGACGCAACGAGCTAATCTTCAAAAATCAGAGATTCTACAGCGAGAATGTAGTGTCCCATTGTAACGCCTTGTATAATTTCTGGCTCTCTCGGTAATGTATCCTGAAAATCTTTTAATGAAATTTTAACAGGCGGTGATCCCCGTTGTGGGGACTCACCCGTTTTTACATCAACAAAAATATCCTTGGGATTTCTACAGCTGATAGACCCACGATAACCTTCCTGAAATCCTTCGAAAGCTGCCCTAAAGAAAATGAGCAATGAGAGGATACATGACACAAATACGCCTTCGCTCCTGAAGAGCAATGGGCACATAAAGATCATCTGCACCATCTGTGGCCTATAAAGTAGCCTCCTGAAAAGCCACCTAGTCATCCTGTAAAGTAGCCTGTTGTATAAACAAATCACCCGTACCATCAACATGGGGTATAACATGTGCTCGAAACATATCTGGGGTGTGTTGGATGATGGGGGAAGGCCCATGAGAAGGGGTATAGAATGTGTCTTGCGAATGTAAAAATGTGGCAAAAACTGAGTCAAATTACTAGGGTGGGGCGGAGGAGCAACCACAGTAGGAGGTGATGAATACATAACATAGAATACATGACAACATAGACCAACTTAACTCATCATATAGTCATCTGATTGGTGATGATGACGATGTATCTCGATCATGCTAGTAAGTAGGATAAATTAAAAGGTTGGAATTTGAAATGATGATTCATTGAGTAATCTGGGTAGAGTACATTTCAGCATATGCATTGATCAATGTCACTTGCGTTGCAATGAGTCTTCCGTATAGAGTACTATAGCATTACAGTGTGTCTCAGCTTTGGGAGATGTATATCTCTTCCAAAGGACAAATATCGTGGGAATATCCGTAGGTAGATACTGAAAATAGACCCCACTTACAGGGACATCAAAGTGGGTTCGCACTCATAGGAACTTTGAAAGGATTTTGCATTAGAGTCATGATCAGTGGATAATTGATTTTGCATCTCGTCCATATGGACATGCAAGAGTCTTTCTCTGGAGAACTTGAAGAATATGAATTGGAAACTTTACTGTGGCATTCCCCCATCTACTCATACTTGTTGACATAAAGATAGCCATCTTAGTTGGATAGTTCTTTTTCAGTTCTATCCTTTCCTTTTTGAATCGAACAAACTGTGGCCTTGTTAGGCCTGGTGGCTCTACCTTTGAGTCTTTAGCCACATCCCAGCTGATAAATAGATATTCACCTTCCTTCTGCTATACTAATAGGTAGAGATTGAAAGATCCACTCTAATCAAAGGACTAGCAGTCCTTGCTTCCCCATTGGAGTGGTATCAAAAAGTCATTGCACGAAAGGGAAAGAACCCCTAAGCTTTTACATATCAAGCCAGTCTAACCCACTTACTTCGTACACATCTGTTGAAACCTTACCGAGGATGATCTTTCTGAAGGAACTGATTTTAGGGCATGCTTATTCGTCTATCCTATCATAGTGCTGCCAAGAAATTGTTTATTTTTCATGTTGAAAAATGAATACATTAGAAACCGTCCTTAGGATCTAAGGATAAAATATAATTTTCACCATCTTTTCCAAAATTGTAGAATACAAACGACTTCATCGAAGTCCTGATTTTGTCCATTCTTTTGTAATAGCTAAAGTTCATATCTTGTTTAGCCAGATTATTTCTAGTGGTAAACCTGTGCTTGTCTGAAGCATTTGCATGCATAGGAAGAGTGAGCTACTTCTGTGTTTGATTTATTCTCAACATATACCAGGGAAACACTGCCAGACCTGAAGGATTACCTGACATAATCAAGGCTGGAGCTATGGGATTAAAACTGCATGAAGATTGGGGTAGTACACCTGCTGCGATAGACAACTGTTTGTCAGTTGCTGATGAATTTGACATCCAGGTCATAACAAATTTCACGTCCAATTGTTATTTATTTGTGATTATTTTTTGTGTGCAAATGGGTCTTCGTTAATCTGCACAGGTGAATATTCATACTGACACATTGAACAAGTCAGGGTGTGTGGAGGATACGATTGCTGCATTCAAAGATAGAACAATTCACACATATCATAGGTAAATATAATTTTAAATTTAGAGAATGTTACTTCATTACCTAGATATACAGAAGTTCTAAAAAATTACATCGCAACTTTTTCAGTATTAATCAGTTTGTGCTTTATGGGTAACCATGATCCATCTAACACAAGATAGTAAGTAATTATGGGCTTCACTTCAGTTGTATCATAATTTATAAAGGAAATGAATTATACTGAAGTTAGGGGATGAGATATTGGAAGCAATTGCACCCATCAGAAGCAAAAGTTCCCATCTGATGTGAAGTATCTAATATCTTGGATGTCATCAAAACATTTTCTACAAAACTTTTAATACTCTTTAGGGAAAATTTTATATTTCTCCTATTCTTACGTACTCATTCTAACTATATATATTGTTGAGATATTAGTTATCTTTCATATTGTTTATGTAATTTTTATTTTCTTTATCTTCTTTATGTAATTTGCCCAACACGTTTCTCCTATATAAAATAACCCTAGGGCCTCATTAATTATATATTCATTCTTTCATCTCAACATGGTATCAGAGCGACGGTCCTAGATTTGAGCCCTGACCTAATCCCCGCCTCCACCGCCAGCCCAACTTACACCGCCGCCTCACGCCGTACTCCTTTGTGCGGCGCTGCCAGCCTCCAGGCCAGTCACATGCCCTCATGGGGATCCCTTTGGCACCCCAAGGGGTTGAGGCGCCCCGTTCGCTGCCGCTAGGGCTACAACCAGCCTTGGGAAGCCGCCAACGCAATCGCTGGGGTCGGTAGGCTACTACTAGGCCCCTTGAGGCACTGCTCCAGAGCCACAGACCACCACTAGGGCCCTCCACCAGCCGCTAGGCCCCTCTCCAGTCCTCCACAACCACCACAAGCCTACTGCGTCATCTCATCTCGAGTCACTGAGCCACCTTGCATTCCCGTGCGCGACCAGCAATCTGATTTGATCTGAAAATGGTCTGATTTTGATTGGAAAAACGTGATTTCAGACATATAAATAGCGTTTTCCAGCCCTAGCGCGTAACAATGATTGTTGATGATGGTTTTATGAGTCTACACGTACAACCAATTCTCCATATGATTGTGTAGACTCGTTCAGATCGGTCTACTTCCCAATCGAGTTTCATTTTCGACCATTCTTTCATCATGCCAGAGAATAATGGTGATATATTTTCTTCGTTCGATGCCTTCAAGGGCCTAGCTCCCATCGTAAAGATGGATGGGACCAAATATGAGTTGTGGTCCATGCAGTTTCTTACCCTTATGCAGTGCAACTATAAAGAGCCCATTCTGACGAAGCCAGAACCAACGGATAAGACTGGGGACAATGCTTCATGGAAGCAAGATGATGCGTATGCGCGTATTTGACTCTCCGAGACCCTCACCATGAAGACAACTAATGATATTGTGAATCAGCCCACCGCCAAGGCAATGTGGGATATTTTGGCATCTACTTATGCCCAAGCGAAGAATGAGGCCAATATTCTTCAGCTTCAGTTTGACATTTACGGGGCTAAGCAGAATGACCGTCTACTGCACACGTTCTACCCCTTGCTTCATGGCATTTTCATGAAGCTTCACATCTTCATGCCTATTACGACATCCACAGAGCAGCAGATGTCATACATGATCTCCACGATAGTTGGAGTTTTCTTGGTTGTGCTCGATCCGCCACAACATGTGGACAACTGCTCCGTCTCTGAAACGGCCGAACTGGAAAGCCATGGAGACATCCTCGTTGGAGTCCACGGTCGCTGGAGAATGGAGTCTGAAATGTCTCCTCGTCGGAGAACTTGGTCTCTTCCATACTGGCTCAGAGAATGGGATCTCTACTCTAGAGTCCCTATGAAACCACATGAAAACCCTAACCCAAATGGCATAGAGAATGGGATCTCTACTCTGGAGTCCCTATGGATCACATGAAAACCCTGTCCGAAACACAAAAGATGGGGACCACAAACAATGATGGCAAACATTTTCACATCTAAAAAAACTGCATACATGTGCGTGTTTGAACTGAAGACCCGGAACCATCTGAACGTCGAGTCTGAAACTGCGCATCACACTGTAGTCTTGGAATCTGAACATCGAGTCTGAAACTGCGCATCGAAAATCTTCATCTGAAAAATTGTAGAGTCCGAAATCTGACTGGCCATGAATATGGACTGTAGAATCTGAGTCTGTATTGGAATATGGACTCTGGCAATTTGGCTTATTGTAGAACTCTACATAATACTCCCCCTTTCTCCCATACTTATCGGAATACAATGACATCGACAAAGTTTGGAGAAGACATGAAAAATGGGGAAAATAAAACATCACATAAGCCAATATCGATTTAATTCGGCTTCTTTTTTTAATCATATTTTTGAGCTGTTCATTCTCTTTTTTTCGGCTTTCCTTTTTTCCAAGCTATTTACTCTCCTTTTTTATATTTATGACCACATTTTTATTTCTCCGCCTCTCTTTTCATTCATTCTTTCGATATATATATATTTTTAAATAACTTTGGCCCACTTAGGCCCAAAATAGTAGCAGGCTATTAAAGCCCAAAGAGGGCTAAAACAAAAGAAGGGGGTCTCCCTATTTGGGAAGTGAGAAGGGTCGAAACCCCCGGTAATTTGCACGCTAGGGTTCCAACGAAGGGGAACCCCATCTAATGACGCGTCGCCAAGGGCACTTTGAGCGGAATGCGACCTCCGCCTAGAGGTTAAAAGGTGATGGAGATCGGCGCCACCTCCATTGCTCCCTGCGATGATGGAGGATCTCGAGTTCTTACGAGCATCGCAAGCCGCCTTGCACGAGGAAGATCAGATGACTACGCATGATGGGGAAGTCGGCCATTGCCGTCAACTGCTAGGGTTCCTTGGAACCTGGAGGTCGGGAAGAGGACTCGTCTAGGGCTTTTGTGCATGCAAGGGGGGAGGATCGCCGAGGGTGGCGACTATGATCTGATGAGGTGGCAATGGCCAATGAGGAGCACTTGGGGCTGAATTACCTGGGTTGTTGTGGCCTGCCACCTAGGGTTCGCCAAATGGGATCGCTGACTGGAGCACAAGGCGGGTCGCTGCTTCTTGGGGCATGGCGCGGCCTGGAGTGCGCCACTTGCGCATGAGGATGTCCCTTCTGGGATCTGTGTCGCCGATGAGTCGTGATGCATGAGAATAAGGAAATCAGACCTTCGGATCTTTTTCTTGGCGGGATCAGGAGCTCCGCCTTGGCCTGGAGGATGCGGATGGAGGCGCACACCGTCACCTCGCCGCCTGAAAATCTAGCTGAGAATGCCACGAAGACAATCCAGAATTAGGGTTCTAAGAACCCTAATTTTTCTCGAACATTGAACAATATATAATAATCTTCAACGAATAAATCTTCAAGAACAAGAACTCCAAAAACGAATCTCGAATAAAGAATTTAAAATCCTTGAGAATCTACCCGCTCTGATACCATGTTAAAAAATAGGAATGCGGAAGCGAAATGATAAACAAAGCATGAAATATAGAAAGATAACATGGAACACAGAGATTTTAACGTGGAACCCTACTCCCTAAGGAGCGGGATGAAACCACGGGAGAACGCCTCAAAGAGCTGATAGCCTATTGCTTTTTCTCACTGGATACAGATGATGTGAGGCTTCTTATATAACCCTCATTGAGTCTCCACATCCCACAACTGGTATATGTGGGACTAAACAACCGGATGGGGACATAAGTGACGCATAACCAAATACTCCAACAATGGTGCTTTGTCCATTCATATTAGATTAGTCTCTCTGTACACATAGCATCTTTGGTTTGGTCATCTTCCTCTGTAGAAGTTGTGTCATCTCCTTCCATAGATATCTTCTCAATCCACCTTCCAATGTGAGGCTTGCCAGCTTGGGAAGCATCATGTAACATCCGGGAATTTGCGTAAACCCGAACTCGTCCGAATTTGGGTCTAATGAACCCAAAAACGTTGTCGGTTAATACTAAACAACCTAAAACGACTAATTGATCATGAATCAAAAGTCGTTCGGATGAAATCAATCAAAAATCGGTCACACCGTAGCGCGCGCCGTGAAAAGCCGCAACGCAAATTCGGAAACCGCGAAACGAACCAAGACCGTCATTAGATCCGATTTGACGACACGAGACCAACGGAATTGATCGTTCGTCAATCGGAGGTCGTTCGATATTTTTAAATCACAAAATTTAATCTTAAACAAAAACGTATCCGAAAATTTCGGGTATTCAAAACCCGATCGGAAGTATAGCAATATTACACTCATATTGACCGTAAATTTGAGACGGTCAATTCAAGATATTGCACGTCGAAATCCGACGCTCGAGATGCTTTTTCGGTCCACTTTAAGTATGGTAAATAAGAAGAAATTTTGGTAAAAAAAAATATTAAAAATTTATTTAATTGGACTGTAACAGAGTCGGTCTATTTTCAAAAAAAAAAATATACTGCTGTACTGTGCAGCAGACAACTGCACGTCAGCTTCTTTCCCCCTTACGTAATGCTCTTGTTGCCTCCAAATGGCAACAAGAGATTTCCAAGTGTCTAACTTGCAAATCCTCTCTTCCCCATATATTTAGAGAGCCAAGTTTTTTTTCCCCCCACCGTCTATTCTTCTCCAACGACGGGTCCCTATCCCCTTTCCTCTTCTTGATCTAAATTTTTCCATCGGAGGGCATCTCCAGCATCATCTCTCAGGATTTGCAACAAAATAAAGGTGTTGCATGCCCTCTTAGCATGATTTTGGATCCTAAATTTTAGGAAAATCTAAAGAGGTACATCTCTCTATTCTCTTTTCTTTCAAATTCTAGCTGTGAGAAGAGTTACTCCCCCCATATTTCTCCTCTTCTTTCATTTCCCCCCTTTTCTTATTTCTTCTTATACTTTTCTCACAATCTGCTCCAGCCGTTGGGATCGTTTCAGCAATTCTCTCGAGATCTAGTTGCTGCCAGCAGCCACTGCTGCTGCCATAGGAGCAGGAGAGGCTATTCCAAGCAGTCCTACTGCTGTCCAAATCCACCCAGGGTGTTTTCCTCTTGTTGGAACTGCAACACAGAAACCATTGACACATGTTTTGAAGGGTTGCTGTTCATGGAGGCAACTGTTGTCCCATTGCTCTTGGAGCTATTCATACATGCATCTTGATCTCCAAATTTATCGAGATCAAAAGGTACTTCCTTCTCCATCTCCTTGCTGCCATGCATGCTTATTACATTTGATTTTTTTTCACCTCCTTACCATCCTTATTGCTGCCATACATGAAGTTTTGTATTATACACCTTTTGATCTCTGGTTAATGCTTTTTTTTGAAGAAAAATGGAATGATTTGATCAAGTTTAGACCAATGTTTCACTACCTTATTGATAAATCACTTGGCTAAAATTTTGGGTTTCATATTATAACAAAAGATGCTAAGTTAAAAACTGTAAATGCAGAGATGTTAATAACTGATGTAAATTGTAAGAATTTAAGATCAGTGGTGGTATATTGTTCCAGGCTGGAATTTAAGACCATTGGTGCAAGCATACTGTCTAGACAAGGATTGGTCTGCCTGCATGTAAATTACCGTAATAGCGTCATGCTTCTCCTGAATGTTCACCTGTATTCTTATATATATTTTTTTTTCTTCTCAAATTGAAATTATATATATGTATAGTATAATGCCGGTTAATCCGTTAAAAAAAAATGTGTCAATTTAAATTTTAACTCTGTTTATATTCTGGAACTAGATATATATATATATATATATATATAGTCTGGAATTATAAACATAATGTTGTCTGAGTATTCATTTTTATTTTTGACACTTGAATTAAAAAATTTCATTATTCAATTTCATTATGAGTATATGAGAATTGCTAGATGATATTCCCAATACATACTTACCATCTGCAATTTTTCATACACTCTATGCATTAGTTGAAAATCATTCTACTATTATTTCTTGTGTGTTTCTCCTGGCAAAATAATGAGGCAGAGATACTGAAACTAACATAAAAAGGGATGACTAATAAATGAAATTCTTGAATTCTACACACATGTTGTTTGTTTATCTATTTTTATTTTGTCATTTGGACTATATTCACACTATTAGATTTTCTTATGAGTATTTTGAATTGTCAGTACAAGTAATGGTCAACTATTCGAAATTGGAAATGGCAATCATAAATTTGCATCTTTATGCTAACTGGGCACATTCATTATATTATGTATGCATCATTTCATCCAAGGAAGAACCTGGTTGTCTGGGTTTCTTGGGATCAGACTATTCATGTTTAAGATAAGAGATAGTAAAAGAGAGAGAGAGAGAGAGAGAGAGAACCTAGAGGGGCAAAGTCAACCCTAGAAGAGACGAAATCTAAATCTACTACAATTGTTTCAAAATCCTAATAAGCACAAGTCTCTTTGAACTCAATCAGTCCTTCTTATCCATGACTTAGTTGTGTATTTGAAAAGAGATTAAGAACATCTTCTAGGAAGAATAAGTGTTGGATTTATGTATTAGATAATTTGCTGCTAGGAAATGATAACATGTGATCATAAGGACCTGGTTATCTCCATGAGTTACTCTTTAGATACACTCTTCTAACTACAAGATCACTATTGACAAAAAGATCTAGATATGGAATAGTCAAGTAAGTACAATTGAGGATGAATCAATGTTATCAATAAGATCGTTGACTTAAGGACTTAGATATGGAATAGTCAAATAAGTACAATTGAGGATGAATCAATGTTATCAATAAGATCGTTGACTTAAGGACTTAGATCTGTACAGTCAATTGCAAAAAGAACTGAGAAGAAATGTATAGTTATCCAAATATTGGTAAATCAGCGATGACTTATAATTATATTATGCCAGTTATGATGACCCCTACACGTAACTGTGCGAGGGCGCGGTGACCCTCAGCTGGGCGGGAGATAGGAAGCCCAGTTTGGGCAGCGGCCGCCAAATGCGCGGGTCTAGGATCCCAGTCCCCCTTCGGTTTTTAACGTGAGCTCACAGTGTTTTTACACCTCGTTGGGATCCCGACTTTAGACCATTCCGCTGACCCTGTTTTAGGATACCCAGGCGGGGGATCCTTGGTTTTCAGTTTTACGTACGAGCTCGGTTGCCCGTTACCGGTCGGGCTGTTTTTCTAGAGCGACTTCCCGGGAAGTCCCTCTCACCCGTCTCAGTGGCGTAGTTGGGGAGTAGACCTATCCCTCTGTTGGACCGTCCTTCCAACTAGAGGGCGAGACGGAAGAGCCATTTGTAGGCTTCTTCACCGCTTGAGTTTACCTTCGCCAAACAGACTTGGCGATTCTACATCCAGATCATCCATATCTACATCTATATCTACATCTAAATCATCAAGAGTTGCATCTGAGAGAGTTAGAGTGAAGGATTGGAGGAAATTACAATTAAAATTGAGTTGATTGGAGGTGACTTTAATCTGATTTGAAATCCCTATAAGTTAGTGGACGTGTTGGGAACTTAGTTAGGATGCATTACACAACACCGCATGCCTACGGAGGCCCCCCAACCCTAAGGTGGTTAATACCTTAGAGTCATAGTGTGAGGCTACACACAGACCAAGACCACGGACTATCCACTAACTTATAAGGAGTAAATAGAATTAAGGATCAAATTCATCATCATGATTAGTCCATTATCGAAAACCACGACATAATCTCAGTGACAAGTAATTGACGTTTACATGTGCCATCAAGTTCCACATCATGATCTTCAAGACCCAGAACTATGATCTCTAAAACGTAGAAAATCATTATATGTTTAGGGTCTATCTTCTAAACTTTAAATATATATATACGAAAATGGGAAAAAGGGGATGAACAGGTGTACTACATACCAAACAATTGAAACCATTTTCTACGCAGGTAGTGGTAGATTTTCATCATATATACCTTTCTACTTGCTTGCTTTTGAAAATAATTAAATGCATGTTATTTTATAAGTTTTTAGGAGATACCATCGATTGCTGACTCCTCTTCTTCCTTGCACGCATGGCAGGCAAGAGGTCTGCTGATTAATAGCTATACATGGGTTCAGGAGATAAATTTTATACCCAACAGGTATGGTTTATTTTGTGCCAGTTTTTGTTCAAGTTATAATATATTATGTTTCCTTCTCTTCAGTCAGATTTTGGGATATACTGTATGTACTGTCAGACTTTGCACATGTAAAATATATGGAAGTTGATGAAATGAGATTTTGGTGACTATTGTTCTATGAGTTTGTGGTTATAAATGTTGATATGAATGTCAGATGAAATTATTTCATTCGCGAAAAAAAAAAATTTTTTCCCATACAATTATGTTTTTGATGCGATGTCATAAATGGAATATTGCGAATTGTGTCATAAACGGGTACCCGGATCCTAGGGGGTTAACAGTTTGGTATCAGAGCAGTGGTACCCCGATACGCACTTTCGCGATATTACAATTCCGATCGCATTAAGTTCTCGGACAGAGACAATCTTCTGACTTGTTGAGAGTCCGAGAAGGGAAATATGACATTCGAATTAAATAACCACAAATTTCATTAATTTTCATAGTATATCCCAAGAAGAGAAAAAGCATTTTCGGGTAGTGCTCGCTCATCTCTATCGACTATATTAGGAGGAGCACTTGCCGGACGTGTCACAGATTCTGCTCGACCATCTGGGTCGCAGCGAGCAGACACGACCACCCCATCTACTCGACCAGTCAGATGTTACCGATGTCACGAATGGGGACATTACCGATCAGTGTCTTGCTTCGAGGTTACTTGCTTCGTTAGGTAGAGTCTCAGAGACTCTCTCTTCCCCATATCACATACAAGGGCCAGGTGGCCAGTTGTTTATCATTTCCCTGATAGTCAGGCAATTGCCCGTATCGATTGGCGGTCACGAGATGATCGCAGATTATTTACTCCTACAACTTGATGAGTTGACTTAATTCTAGGCATGGATTGGTTATCAATTCATCATGCACTTGTTGATTGCTTTAGGAAGACGGTTGTCTTTCGGAATCTAGATCTACCCGAGTTTACTTTTGAGGCTACTATACATGACTCCACCATGAAGTACATTTCAGTGTTGCTAGCCTAACGACTTGTTGTTCAGGGTTGTGATTCATACCTTGCATTTATTCGGGAGGTATCTGACCAGGAGCTGATGACACAGGACATACCAGTAGTATCAGACTTCCCAGATGTGTTTCTGATGAGCTATTAGGATTACCTCCTGAGAGAGAGATCGAGTTCGAGATCACATTGCTATCAGATACACAGCCGATCTCGATGGCTCCTTACCGTATGGCACCAGCTGAGTTACAGGAGCTGAAGGTGCAGTTGCAGGAGTTACTTGATTTGGGATTCGTGAAGCCGAGCACTTCACCTTGGGGTGCTCCGGTTCTATTTGTCAAGAAGAAGGATGGATCCATGAGACTGTGTATTGACTACATGCAACTGAACAAGAGAACAGTGAAGAACCGTTATCCTTTGCCACGTATCGATGATTTGTTTGACCAGCTCTAGGGATCTTCGGTTTTCTCGAAGATCGATCTTCGCTCCGGCTATCATCAGCTGAGGATTCGCGAGTCGGATATTCCAAGGGTTGCCTTCAGGACTCGCTATGGACACTACGAGTTTGTGGTGATGCCGTTTGGGCTCACCAATGCACCTGCGGCTTTCATGGACATGATGAATCGTATCTTCCATCCATACTTGGGCAAGTTTGTAGTGGTATTCATCGATGATGTGCTCATCTACTCACGGAATGAGTGGGATCATGCGAATGATCTACGAATTGTTTTGGATACATTGAGGGAGCACAAGCTATATGCCAAGTTGAGCAAGTGTGAGTTCTGGTTATCCCAGGTCTCGTTTCTCGGGCATGTCATTTCTGGAGCAGGCATTGCAGTTGATCCTGCAAAAAAAAAAAATAGATGCAGTTATGTCTTGGGAGCAACCCAAGACTGTCACACAGACTCGGAGCTTCCTCGAATTAGCGGGCTATTACAGACAGTTTGTCAATGGATTTTTCACGTATTATTCGCCCTTTGACACGACTGATACAGAAGGGAGTTCCATTCAATTGAGACGATTCGTGCGAACAGGCCTTCAGGACACTGAAGGAGAGAATGACTGCAGTGCATATTCTTGCTCTTCCTTCAGGCACTCAGGACTATGCAGTCTACACAGATGCATCTGGATAAGGTCTAGGAGCTGTATTGATGTAGAGAGGTCAGGTGATTGCTTACGCGCCACGATAATTGAGACCGCATGACCGAAACTACCCCACCCATGACTTGGAGTTGACGGTAGTTGTCTTCGCCTTGAAGATCTGGCGCCACTATCTTTATGGGGTGAACTTCGAGATTTTCACCGATCATAAGAGTCTGAAGTACATCTTTGATCAAAAGGAGCTGAACATGAGACAACGCAGATGGCTCGAGCTGTTGAAGGATTATGATTGCACGATCTCTTACCATCCTGGTAAGGGAAACGTGGTGGCTGATGCACTCAGCTGGAGAACGCATGCTGATGGTACGGCGAACTGGCTATATACATGGGATACGCTGGCCGCTTTGACCGATTGGCATCCTCAGGAGAGCGCATCCATTCCTACTGCCGTGCCTCCACGATACAGCAGTCTTTGGGATCATATTGTAGAAGGCCAGAAGACCGATCCTTGGATCCGAGATAGATACATGCGCGCCGTCAAGGACGAATTTGACGACTTTGTTGTGATGGAGTCTATTTATGGAAGGCAGGACGGGTTGCTGTACCCCATGACGAGCAGCTACGCAGAGGTATTCTTGATGAGGCACACAGTTCACGGTTATTCTATCCATCCGGGCAGCACGAAGATGTACCGTGATCTGCGTCGACATTTCTGGTGGGATGAAATGAAGCGCGATGTGGCGCTACATGTTAGCAGATGCATGCCCTGTCAGATGGTCAAGGCTGAGCACAGGAGACCGCCAGGATTACTACAGTCTCTCCCCATTCCTGAGTGGAAATGGGAGAGCATTTCTACGGGTTTTGTCACAGGATTGCCGAAGATACCAGGTGGTCATGATTCCATTTGGGTCGTTGTTGATAGGTTGACCAAGTCAGCTCATTTCATACCTGTCAAAGTGACTTACAATCCATCCAGATTGGCCAAGCCGTATGTGCAGAACATCATTAAGTTACATGGTATGCCACGTGAGGTGGTGTCTGACAGAGATTCGAGATTTACATCACACTATTGGCATCAGTTCATGTCAGCACTACAGACAGAGTTGAAAATGAGTTCTGCATATCATCCACAGACAGATGGGCAGAGTGAGCGCACCATTCAAACACTAAAGGATTTGCTCCGCGCTTGCACTTTAAAGTGGAAAGGGTCCTGGAAGGATCATCTGCCACTGATTGAGTTCACGTGCAACAACATCTATCATTCCAGTATTGGCATGGCACCATTCGAAGCCCTATACGGGCAGAGGTGCCTCACACCTCTCAGTTGGTGTAAGGTAGGTAATCATACTCTATATTCCGTAGATCTCTTGGAGGAGACTGCAAGAGCTATTAATCTTGTGAGGCAGAGGCTTCTGATGGCACAAAGCCGCCAAAAGAGCTATGCGGATCGTCAGAGAAGAGACTTGGAGTTCCAGGTTGGAGATTGGGTATTTCTCCGTGTATCTACCATGAAGGGAATTCAGAGATTTGGTGTTCGCGGCAAACTAGCACCGCGATATGTTGGATCTTTTGAGATTCTTGCAAGAGTGGGGAAGGTGGCCTACCAAGTAGCCCTTCCTCCACATCTATCAGCTATCCATGATGTCTTCCATGTATCCAACTCGATGAAGTATGTGCACGATTCTCGACACATTATCAGTTACGAGAATCTCGATGTAGAGCCGGATCTGACTTATGAGAAGAAGCCAGTCCAGATACTTGACCGTGCTGTGAAGAAGCTTCGCAGCAAAGAGATTTCATTGGTCAAGGTTTTGTGGCACCGTCACGGAGTCAAAGAGGCAACATGGGAGACCGAAGCCGACATGCGGGCAAGATACCCGCAGCTTTTCTGATGTAATCATCAAAACAAGCTTTTGTAATTAGATACATTATAAATATATGGCTTGTTTTCTCTTTGAGGTTTTTATGGGTTCAAAACCCTTTGAGATTTTTATGACCATATTAAATCCAAACAAGATACCTATTAACCTTGACTCGAGTCTCGAGGACGAGACTCCCTTTGAGGTTTTTATAATTGTAACATCCGGGAATTTGCGTAAACCCGAACTCGTCCGAATTTGGGTCTAATGAACCCAAAAACGTTGTCGGTTAATACTAAACAACCTAAAACGACCAATTGATCATGAATCAAAAGTCGTTCGGATGAAATCAATCAAAAATCGGTCACACCGTAGCGCGCGTCGTGAAAAGCCGCAACGCAAATTCGGAAACCGCGAAACGAACCAAGACCGTCATTAGATCCGATTTGACGACACGAGACCAACGGAATTGACCGTTCGTCAATCGGAGGTCGTTCGATATTTTTAAATCACAAAATTTAATCTTAAACAAAAACGTATCCGAAAATTTCGGGTATTCAAAACCCGATCGGAAGTATAGCAATATTACACTCATATTGACCGTAAATTTGAGACGGTCAATTCAAGATATTGCACGTCGAAATCCGACGCTCGAGATGCTTTTTCGGTCCACTTTAAGTATGGTAAATAAGAAGAAATTTTGGTAAAAAAAAATATTAAAAATTTATTTAATTGGACTGTAACAGAGTCGGTCTATTTTCAAAAAAAAAAATATACTGCTGTACTGTGCAGCAGACAACTGCACGTCAGCTTCTTTCCCCCTTACGTAATGCTCTTGTTGCCTCCAAATGGCAACAAGAGATTTCCAAGTGTCTAACTTGCAAATCCTCTCTTCCCCATATATTTAGAGAGCCAAGTTTTTTTTCCCCCCACCGTCTATTCTTCTCCAACGACGGGTCCCTATCCCCTTTCCTCTTCTTGATCTAAATTTTTCCAACGGAGGGCATCTCCAGCATCGTCTCTCAGGATTTGCAACAAAATAAAGGTGTTGCATGCCCTCTTAGCATGATTTTGGATCCTAAATTTTAGGAAAATCTAAAGAGGTACATCTCTCTATTCTCTTTTCTTTCAAATTCTAGCTGTGAGAAGAGTTACTCCCCCCATATTTCTCCTCTTCTTTCATTTCCCCCCTTTTCTTGTTTCTTCTTATACTTTTCTCACAATCTGCTCCAGCCGTTGGGATCGTTTCAGCAATTCTCTCGAGATCTAGTTGCTGCCAGCAGCCACTACTGCTGCCATAGGAGCAGGAGAGGCTATTCCAAGCAGTCCTACTGCTGTCCAAATCCACCCAGGGTGTTTTCCTCTTGTTGGAACTGCAACACAGAAACCATTGACACATGTTTTGAAGGGTTGCTGTTCATGGAGGCAACTGTTGTCCCATTGCTCTTGGAGCTATTCATACATGCATCTTGATCTCCAAATTTATCGAGATCAAAAGGTACTTCCTTCTCCATCTCCTTGCTGCCAGGCATGCTTATTACATTTGATTTTTTTCACCTCCTTACCATCCTTATTTCTGCCATACATGAAGTTTTGTATTATACACCTTTTGATCTCTGGTTAATGCTTTTTTTTGAAGAAAAATGGAATGATTTGATCAAGTTTAGACCAATGTTTCACTACCTTATTGATAAATCACTTGGCTAAAATTTTGGGTTTCATATTATAACAAAAGATGCTAAGTTAAAAACTGTAAATGCAGAGATGTTAATAACTGATGTAAATTGTAAGAATTTAAGATCAGTGGTGGTATATTGTTCCAGGCTGGAATTTAAGACCATTGGTGCAAGCATACTGTCTAGACAAGGATTGGTCTGCCTGCATGTAAATTACCGTAATAGCGTCATGCTTCTCCTGAATGTTCACCTGTATTCTTATATATATTTTTTTTTCTTCTCAAATTGAAATTATATATATGTATAGTATAATGCCGGTTAATCCGTTAAAAAAAAATGTGTCAATTTAAATTTTAACTCTGTTTATATTCTGGAACTAGATATATATATATATATATATAGTCTGGAATTATAAACATAATGTTGTCTGAGTATTCATTTTTATTTTTGACACTTGAATTAAAAAATTTCATTATTCAATTTCATTATGAGTATATGAGAATTGCTAGATGATATTCCCAATACATACTTACCATCTGCAATTTTTCATACACTCTATGCATTAGTTGAAAATCATTCTACTATTATTTCTTGTGTGTTTCTCCTGGCAAAATAATGAGGCAGAGATACTGAAACTAACATAAAAAGGGATGACTAATAAATGAAATTCTTGAATTCTACACACATGTTGTTTGTTTATCTATTTTTATTTTGTCATTTGGACTATATTCACACTATTAGATTTTCTTATGAGTATTTTGAATTGTCAGTACAAGTAATGGTCAACTATTCGAAATTGGAAATGACAATCATAAATTTGCATCTTTATGCTAACTGGGCACATTCATTATATTATGTATGCATCATTTCATCCAAGGAAGAACCTGGTTGTCTGGGTTTCTTGGGATCAGACTATTCATGTTTAAGATAAGAGATAGTAAAAGAGAGAGAGAGAGAGAGAGAGAAAACCTAGAGGGGCAAAGTCAACCCTAGAAGAGACGAAATCTAAATCTACTACAATTGTTTCAAAATCCTAATAAGCACAAGTCTCTTTGAACTCAATCAGTCCTTCTTATCCATGACTTAGTTGTGTATTTGAAAAGAGATTAAGAACATCTTCTAGGAAGAATAAGTGTTGGATTTATGTATTAGATAATTTGCTGCTAGGAAATGATAACATGTGATCATAAGGACCTGGTTATCTCCATGAGTTACTCTTTAGATACACTCTTCTAACTACAAGATCACTATTGACAAAAAGATCTAGATATGGAATAGTCAAGTAAGTACAATTGAGGATGAATCAATGTTATCAATAAGATCGTTGACTTAAGGACTTAGATATGGAATAGTCAAATAAGTACAATTGAGGATGAATCAATGTTATCAATAAGATCGTTGACTTAAGGACTTAGATCTGTACAGTCAATTGCAAAAAGAACTGAGAAGAAATGTATAGTTATCCAAATATTGGTAAATCAGCGATGACTTATAATTATATTATGCCAGTTATGATGACCCCTACACGTAACTGTGCGAGGGCGCGGTGACCCTCAGCTGGGCGGGAGATAAGAAGCCCAGTTTGGGCAGCGGCCGCCAAATGCGCGGGTCTAGGATCCCAGTCCCCCTTCGGTTTTTAACGTGAGCTCACAGTGTTTTTACACCTCGTTGGGATCCCGACTTTAGACCATTCCGCTGACCCTGTTTTAGGATACCCAGGCGGGGGATCCTTGGTTTTCAGTTTTACGTACGAGCTCGGTTGCCCGTTACCGGTCGGGCTGTTTTTCTAGAGCGACTTCCTGGGAAGTCCCTCTCACCCGTCTCAGTGGCGTAGTTGGGGAGTAGACCTATCCCTCTGTTGGACCGTCCTTCCAACTAGAGGGCGAGACGGAAGAGCCATTTGTAGGCTTCTTCACCGCTTGAGTTTACCTTCGCCAAACAGACTTGGCGATTCTACATCCAGATCATCCATATCTACATCTATATCTACATCTAAATCATCAAGAGTTGCATCTGAGAGAGTTAGAGTGAAGGATTGGAGGAAATTACAATTAAAATTGAGTTGATTGGAGGTGACTTTAATCTGATTTGAAATCCCTATAAGTTAGTGGACGTGTTGGGAACTTAGTTAGGATGCATTACACAACACCGCATGCCTACGGAGGCCCCCCAACCCTAAGGTGGTTAATACCTTAGAGTCATAGTGTGAGGCTACACACAGACCAAGACCACGGACTATCCACTAACTTATAAGGAGTAAATAGAATTAAGGATCAAATTCATCATCATGATTAGTCCATTATCGAAAACCACGACATAATCTCAGTGACAAGTAATTGACGTTTACATGTGCCATCAAGTTCCACATCATGATCTTCAAGACCCAGAACTATGATCTCTAAAACGTAGAAAATCATTATATGTTTAGGGTCTATCTTCTAAACTTTAAATATATATATACGAAAATGGGAAAAAGGGGATGAACAGGTGTACTACATACCAAACAATTGAAACCATTTTCTACGCAGGTAGTGGTAGATTTTCATCATATATACCTTTCTACTTGCTTGCTTTTGAAAATAATTAAATGCATGTTATTTTATAAGTTTTTAGGAGATACCATCGATTGCTGACTCCTCTTCTTCCTTGCACGCATGGCAGGCAAGAGGTCTGCTGATTAATAGCTATACATGGGTTCAGGAGATAAATTTTATACCCAACAGGTATGGTTTATTTTGTGCCAGTTTTTGTTCAAGTTATAATATATTATGTTTCCTTCTCTTCAGTCAGATTTTGGGATATACTGTATGTACTGTCAGACTTTGCACATGTAAAATATATGGAAGTTGATGAAATGAGATTTTGGTGACTATTGTTCTATGAGTTTGTGGTTATAAATGTTGATATGAATGTCAGATGAAATTATTTCATTCGCGAAAAAAAAAATTTTTCCCCATACAATTATGATTTTGATGCGATGTCATAAATGGAATATTGCGAATTGTGTCATAAACGGGTACCCGGATCCTAGGGGGTTAACACATCATCGATCTACTTTTCCTTCTCGTCAGAGTCGTATTAACAATAATCTATTTGAGTTAGTTCATTTTGACATTTGTGGTCTCGGTCGTGTTCCTGATCACCAGGGGAATAAGTTCTATCTTGTAGCAGTTGATAATCTTTTAGACTGTCATTGGTTTTTATTGAAAAATAAGTCTGAGGATTGGTTTGTTATTTAGTCATTTATTTATGAAATGAAGAACATTTTTTTGCTAATGTCAAGTATATTTGCTCTAACAATGCCTTTGAGTTTTGCACTTTACAACTCGCTCAGTTCTTTAGGTCGCATGGCATTATACATCGGACTTCATGTGCGTACACTTCCAGCTGAACGGTGTTGCTAAATGCAAACACCGTCATTTACTTCATGTGACCATGACCCTTCTGAATTAGAGTTACACCCCATTCTTTCTAGGGTGATGCAATCCTTACTGCTTGTTACTTGGTGAATCACATGCCATCTTTTGTGTTAGGAGAGGCGATTGATTTCTCGATTGCATTTCTCAGGAAGGATCTTTCTTAGTTACACCTCATGTCTTTGGTTCTGTGACTTTCGTTCATCATCTGACTCCTGGTTGTGACAAACTCTCCTACAAAGATATCAAGTGTGTTTTTGTGGGCTACTCCTAGAACCAGAAAGGATACTTCGACGGAAGTACTACATCCGTGATGATGTCACCTTCATTGAGGGGGTCATGTATTTGCCCCCTACATGTAACATGTTGACTTCGTCTGTCTCTAGAGAGGAGGTATATATGCCTCCTCCTACGCCACCACCACCTCCAGCTATGGTCCTCCCACGCCATCACTAGCTCCACCGGCTCCACCACCTCCACCACCACCTTCAATTATGGCCACTCCTCTGCCTCCACCTCATAGTACCTTGATTCAGTTTTTGCCATATTTTTACAATCGCATGTAACTTCCTATAGCCCATGCTCATGGGCCTTCCCTGTCATCCAGTACACCTCTGGTACGTTCTGAGCACTTTGTTTCTACTGATGGCACCGATCACTTGTCTTTGCAACATGCTTCTTTACAAGATGCGCAGGTTCCTCCTCTGGATACCTTCTTTCATGTAGCGGGTCATTCTATTCTTATGATCCTTTTCTCTATTGCTGTAGTACGAGTCGGGTCACTATCTTATCTCGACATAAAGAACACTTTTTTATATGGTGATATGCATGAGGAAGTCTACATGCAACATCCGCATGATTTTATTGTTGATGGGGAGTGTCAGATGGTTTGCACTTTGCAGACTTCATGAGATTATCTATGAACTTAAGAAGAGTTTCAAAGCATGAATACAGAAGCTCTCGGACTTGATAGAGCAGCATGTGTTCACGAGATCGACTACAAATCATTCACTGTTTGTTCAGAGGACTCCAAGAGGTATAGTTGTTATATTGGTTTATGTTGATGATATCATTGTTACAAGGGATGATGTGCTTTGTATTGGTGCGATTAAGGAGTTTCTTGAACAATAATTTATCTCCGAGGACCTTGGCGATCTACAATACTTCCTAAGGCTTGAGTATGCCAGGAACCGTCAACGTCGTGTGATGACCTAAAAGAAGTATGTTACTGATCTACTATCAGGGTCATGCATGGCAGATTGCAGACCTGCCACCTCTTCTATGGTCCCATCATCAAGTTTTATAATATTGTATAATGACGAGGTAAACAAAAGGACATACATAGAGCCCATTAGGAAGTTCCTATATGTGATTATTTCCAGGCCATGCATTTCCTTTACTGTATGCAAATTTAGCTAGTTATGAAGTGGCCTCAACATGCATATATGGGCGTGGTTCGCATGATTCTAAGGTATTTGAAGTCATCTCAAGGTACTGGATTATTCTTTAGCAGAGGGACGTCCGTAGCCATCACGACATATGCAAATGCAAACTGTACATGATGTCCCAAGGACAAGAAGTCTACTTCCTACTTTGTAGTGTTCCTAGAAGCCTTTTGGTGTTATGGAAGGCCAAGAAGTAGATCGTGGTTGCTAGATCTAGTGTAGAGTCTGATTACAATGCCAATGTGCAGGGGAACATTGAGATGATGTGAGTCAGATCCATCCTGAATGATGTAGCTATTGATACTCCACTCCCCATGTAGCTACAACACTACAACATGATTGCCAACAACATTGCCTTCCATAAGAGGACCAATCACACTGACGTTGATTGTCACTACATACATGACATGATTCAGAAGTGTCTTATTTCTACTTCTCACGTTAGCTCAGGAGAACGTACACCATAATAAGGATATCATCAACATACATCATAATAGCAATCATAGTTCTAAAGTTTATGTACGAAAAGAGAACGATCTACATTCGATCGTTTGAATCCCTGCTTCTCAAACAAATCTGAGAGCTCCTGGAACTAAGCTTTCAGGCTTTGCTTATGGCCATAGTTTGCCTTATTAAGTCTACACACTTGTGAACACTCCCCCTCAGCAAGCAAACCCTGGCAGCAGTTGCATGTAGACTTCCTCCTGAAGATCACCATACAAAAAGGCATTCTTGACATCAAGTTGAAACAAAGGCTAATCTTGAACTACTGCAACTGATAAAAGAATCCGTAGGGTAGAATGGCGAGCAACTGGAGTGAAGATGTCAAGATAATCCACCCCATATGTCTAAGTAAAGCCTCATGCAACTAGTCGAGTCTGGTACCAATCAATATTGTCGTTTGCATTCCGCTTCACTATAAATGCTCATTAGCAATTCACTATAAACGCCCCAGTAGGGGTCGGGACCAGATTCCAGGTACCTCTCGACTGTAGAGCTGCCATCTCCTCCTCCTCCATAGCTAGAGGCCACTTGCTATCCATCAATGCCTCCTGGTAAGTCTGTGGTATGGCCACGATAAACAAAGCAACAACAAACCTCCTAAAGTTGCCCGTCAGACGATCGAAGGTGACCTGAGAAGTAACTGGATATGAAGCACATGAACGCTTCTGCTTCCTAATAGCAATAGACAAATCAAGGTCATCGCCCTCCCTGCCAGTGACCTGACCATCGGCCTCCTGAAATAACCCTTGTTGAGAAACATCGTCAGTCCCAATTTTTTTAGAACAAACCTGGGACATGCTGGACGACGGACCACGAATATGAGCAGGAGCTGGCCATCGGATGTAGTGATGTGGTAGAGGTGGAACCAGAACAATGGGAGGTGGTGGGGCTGATGGATGTGATGGAGTAGATGGTGGTGATGACGATAGTGGGCACATGGGTGGAGGTTGAATATAAACCTCATTATCCGAATCTGAAGGTGTCAACCTGTCACCTGTAGGAGAAATATACATGACTGACTCAAAAAAATATGGCATCTGCACTGACATAATATCTCCTGCATGACGGATCATAACAACGATATCCCTTCTGAGTTTTGGAGTACCCGACAAAGACACATTTGACAGCCCTAGGATAGAGCTTGTCATTCCCTGGAGACAACCGATGGACAAACGCAACAGACCCAAAAGCACGAGGGGTAAGAGAGAACAACAAAACAAGAGAAAAAGGTATCTTCTCCCCCAACACCAACGAGGGCGTACGGTTCATGAGATAACATGCCGTGAGAATGGCATCACCCAAAATGAATGTCGAGCACGGCTCTGAATAAGGAGGGTACGAATGACATCAAGTAGGTGACAGTGCTTTCTTTCGGCAACACCGTTCTGTTGAGACGTATATGCACATGATGTTTGATGAAGAATACCATGAGATGAAAAGAATTGAGAGAGCACACGGTACAGAATTCCATTACATTATCGGTCCTCATAATTTTGACAGAGTTGGAAAAAACATTTTGCACTTCTTTAATGAAATTTATATCTGTAACTATTTCTATCTTCCGAATTATTTTTCAACAAGAAAATCCAAAGCAGATGACTAAAATAATCTACAACTACTAAATGAAATATGTGTCCCTGATTATCGGTTACACGACTTGGACCCCAAATGTCAACATGGAAAAACTCAAAAGGGGAGCTACTATTCCAACTCTGACGACTAGGGAAGATAGACCAACGATGCTTGCCTAACTGATATGTCTCTCAGTTGAATGATGAGCGGGATGAAATCTGGGGAAGGACTTGACGCAGTTTCTGAAGTAGAAGATGACTGAAGCGTAAATGCCACAGGAAGGGAGAGACTGGTCTAGTGGAATGGGAGGATAATTTAGCATACGATGTTTGGACCAATCTATAGAGCATGTCCTTCTCATGGCCACAACCAATCTCCCTGCTCGTAAGAATGTCCTGAAACATAAGAGATGATGGGTTAAATATCGCTCGACAATGTAGATCCTTAGTAATCTGACCAATAAACACTAAGTTCATAGAGAAATCAGGGGCATGCAGCACATTTTGCAACCGCATAGAGGGCGTCAAGATGATCTCCCCATGTATTGTGATTGGGGAATGTGTCACATCTGCTATTACCACAGTCCTTCCTGAAGACATCTGCCTATAGGCTATGAGTTGATCTCTATCCCCACACAAATGATGTGTTACACCAGAATCTATGATTCATCCTGAGATATCTGAACCATGATAAGAAGTAGAGGCATGGATACTACCTAAGGTACTATCTCCTGCAATGTCCGAGTTGTTCTCTGAAGTAGGTGAAGGGGTGCTAGCTAGGGGTATGATGTCTCTCAGTCGAGACACAAGCTCATCATATCTCTGATCTGATGTGGGTAGAGCAACATAAGACTGAACCTGCTCAGCTACACGGGCGGATGCTGGGAAACCATGCTTGGAGTAGCATGTATCTTCTGTATAACCAGATCGGTGACAATAGGTACAAGGTGGTCCACGACCACGTCCACCTCTATCATGTGGTCCCCATCCATGAAACTGAGATGGACCACCTCTTTCGTGAGAGGCCGACATGGCAGAGGAATTTGACACTGGAACAAGAGATGAAATATTGATCCGGCTCAATCTACGGAAGGCCTACACCATGGGAGGAATGGTAGCATCTGCCAGTATCTGGGAAGAAGTAGCCTCATACTGTGAGTCAAGAGAGGCTAGGAAGATACCTACCATCGTGGCATTTCGATATATCTTCAACTACTCTGGAGTATTCATGAGAGGCGTAAAGCTATGAAGTTTCTTAAACATCCCACGCAAGGCCGTATAGTGAGCATTTAGGGGTAGGTCATTCGGCTTTATAGTGAAGATGTCATGTTGAAGCTGCAGAATTTTCGTATCATTCTTTGCCTGTGAATACGTGGCAACAAGTATATCCCACATGGTTTTGGCAGTGGGCTGGTGCAGGACATTGTCCGCAATCTCTGGTACCCACGTACCAGACAACCAAACTTGTGCATATGCGTCATCGGCCTCCCATGAGGCATACAACCATGTCTTCTTTGTCAGCTCTTCCTCGGTAAGAATATGCTTCTTACCCACCGACTTCATTAGGCTCATGTACTGCATGGCCCATAACTCATAATTCGACCCATCCATCTTGACTATAGGCGCAGGACCTCTGAAGGTGCCTGTGGTGGGGATATCTACCTTGCTTTCTAACATGTTGCCTGGTGAGGAAGACTAGGGTTGTAGACTAGAGAACGTATCATCTACACGGACAAAGGGGAGTTGGTTGCATGTGTAGACTCAAACCACGACCAACCCCATCAATAGAAAAACCCTGGAGTGGGCATCGACCAGGGGAGATGCGTCAACATCGGCGCGTGCACTGACTAGAGGAGATGCGGCAGCACCGGCTGCGGAAGAGAAAGGTGCGACGACACTGGTCAAGAGATCGAAAGCGAGAGAGGTGAGGTGGCACAGGCCGCAGGAGACGGGTGCAGCGGCTCCGGCCGCAGAAGAGAGATGTGGTGGCACCGACTGCGGGAGACGGGTGCAGCTCTGGCCGTGGAAAGTGTGGCGGCTCTGACTACGGGAGAGGTGCGGCAGAACGCACATGAGAGGGCAGGAGGCGGGGGCTAGTGCTAGGGTTTCGGCTACAAGAGCACCAGTCTAGGACCGCTACTCTGATACCATGTTGGGAAAAATATAAGAGACTTGTTTATTCCTTTGAGCCCTAGGCTCTCTTATATAGAGAGACCTATGTGAAAATTACATAATACCGACAAAAGGAAAATGAATAGATAAAAGAGTATAGAAATATAGAAATATATATGTACATTGCTCATGCATATGCGATCAGTTCTGGAAATGGGGAGTCTTTCAGGTTTTTAATGAACAACTGGTCCGTGTGACGACCCCCTTTAGTAGCATTTCCCGTGCTTCTTTGTGCTCTATGAGAATCATGATGTCTCTATTAGGGCAGCTTGGGTTGGTGATCAGGGGATGCTGTGTTTCTCCCCTCGTTTGTGAGCAATGCTTTGGGGAGTTTTTACAGATGTCAGAGGTTATTATTAGCTGTGCATGTCCATCTAAGAGTTGTGATTGCTGGGTTTCTCGTGGTGGTTACTTTTCTGTGAATAAGGCTTACAAGACTCTTACAGTCAATTTGGTTTTCAATCCAGGTATAAGAGAAAGAGATTGCAACTTGCTTTGGACCCAAAAAAATCCCGTTGAATATTAAGATTTTCCTCTGGCTTTACAAACTCGAACAATTGCTTACTAAGGTCAAAATATCTACCTTTGTCCCAACGAATGATGTGTCGTGCTCCATTTATGGCAATGAGAGCGAGGATCTAGATCATCTCTTCTACTCTTGCGTATATGTGTGTAATATCTAGCAGGCTGCGGATATCCAATTGGTGGATCTATACCCCCCCCCTCCCCTCCCCCCCCCCCCCCAACTTCAGGATTTCTTTGATAGATAGCCAGTTGCGTCTGGTCGCCACAATTTGTGTGATTTGGCTTTCTCGTAATGGGATCATTTTTAGAATCTATAGCTTTTATGTTGATAATGGGACACACCTTGCTATATTTATTATGGAGACCTGGCTTCTGTAATACTCTTCTTTACTTTTTTAACTTGGTATAATTTTGGGGCGGACACCTATAGAGTGTTTTCCCCCTTTTTTGACAAAAAGGATTCATTATAAACATGATCTAGCTTAGTGGATGAATGAACTGCCACAGCTATAACAGAAACATCATCCTTTGTGAAGACCGAAGAATGTTCATTAATTTTAGTTCATTACTTTTGAATATTTATTCTATTGGTTTTGGTAATAGAAGTTTGAGGACAGTTGTTTGACTTGAATTATCCCTAGACATCTACATTAAGGTATTATTGCTATCTTCTAAGCCTTAGTCATGATATCACACCTATTTGGTTCTTTTTCTTATTTGATGTGGACATATATGATTTACAGATAAAGGAACACGAAATTGTGGTTTTGTAACATAATTTCAACAGTGAAGGTGCAGGAGGTGGTCACGCTCCCGATATCATTAAAGTTTGTGGCGTTAGAAATGTTCTGCCGTCATCGACAAATCCAACCAAGCCTTTTACTGTGAACACTGTAGACGAGCACTTGGATATGCTGGCAAGTACTTATCGTGTCATATTGTTTCCTTGTTTTTATAATACTCTGACTTAGAATAATCTTAGTGAGTTTTTTAGATGAATTCAAATCCCTTCGACAGATGAGCTAGGATTCTACTAGTGATTTTTTTAAATGATTTTTAATCTCTTCTGAAAAGTGTCTTTCTGGGAGAATGCAGTTAGTTTGTCATCATCTTGACAAAAATATTCCTGAGGATGTTGCATTTGCTGAATCTCGGATAAGAAAAGAAACGATCGCTGCTGAAGACATTTTGCATGATATGGGAGCCATAAGTATCATATCTTCTGATTCGCAAGCCATGGGTCGAATCGGAGAGGTTTGCAATCCAGATATGTTAGTCTATGGTTTTGTCAATTAAGTAAATCTTCCACTTTAATGGCTAATAAGTAGTGCCTTTCTATAGCTCTTCTTTTAATTATGAAAATACACAAGTCGTTATAGTTAACCCCTCAAATCATTTTGTGATAAAAATGTGAACCTTTAATCTTTAGTCTAGTTAGGCAAGATATGGTGATGTGTGGTCTTATTAAAAATGGAACTTTCAAGTTTGATTTCTTTGTAATCATGTTGAGCTTCTTGGTTTAGAGGTATCTCTATTTTTTTTGAAGTTCCCTTCATCTTTTTAGTGGATAGGATAATCAGATTTCCGTTCTCTTTATATTTTGAATCTTTAGAAATAACCTGTTCTAGGAGAAAAGATAGGTGGTGTTTGAGTGGCATGTTTTTGAAGGTTTTTATTCACAGTTCTTATGTCATCTCTGCAAGTGTCCATGCTACGTTCTTCTATAGTCACTATTTTGGATAATTAGTATTCAAGCTCTACAGAATATTGGTATCTGTTTGGGTTTCAGATTTTGTTATAATCTTTATTTGAATTGCATATGTGAATAATAAGTAATGAGGTTCTGCCCATTATTCACGAAACACTAGCAAGAAAACACATAAAAATCATATTGCAATAGGAGAAAATGAATTGACTTATTATTTGAGCCTAGACACCTCTTGTATATGAGAGGATTCAAAGATTTAGGTGAAGATTACATGGTGTAGATACTTCTGTGTTTTCATACCGATTATGTATTTTCCATTTCTTTTATTTACATTATGTAATTTACCCATTAGGATTTTCCTCTATAAAAGAGAGCCCTAGGGTCTCATGAATCATATAGATTATTTTTCATCCAACATGGTATCAGAGCGACGGTCCCAGACCAGAGTTCTCTTACCCCACCAGTAACCCTACTCCACCCACCCCTCGACCTGTAGTCATCGCCCTCCTCAACCGGTGGCTCGGCCCCACCATCACCGCATCCCTCCTCGACTAGCAGTACCACAACCGCTCCTCTACCTCGCCATCTTTCCTTGTTGGCACCATTGTTGTTGCCCTTTCTCTCTTGCAGACAATGTCGCCCATGTCTTTGTTGAGGGTTGTGCCGTCGCACCACTGCATGTTCAAGGACACCGTACCGGTTATCAGGTGATTATGTATGGTCTGATTTTGTGGTTTCCATGATGATTACAGATTGATAAATCACTCATTCTTGTCCTAGGACACACCTCATATTGATGGGAATGTTTGCAGATTGAGTCTACACCTGAATTAATCCCACTCATGTTTGTGTAGACAAGTTTCTTTTTTATTTATAAGCCACAATCTTTGGATTTGGCATCATGTTAGAAAACAAGGTCGATATTTCTTCCACATGCGCCTTTCGAGGTCCGACGCCAATAGTCAAGATGGACTATACGAATTACGAACTATGGGCCATGCATTTCATGAGCCTAATGCAGTCTACTGGTAAGAAGCGTAGTCTTACCGAAGAGAAGCTGACTGACAAGACTGAGGCAGATGCCTCATGGGAGGTCGATGATGCATATGCACGCGTTTGGTTGACTGGTACGTTGATGACGGAGATCGCCAATGATGTTTTGCATCAACCCACTGCCAAGGTAATGTGGGATATTCTTGCTGAGCAAGGAACGGGACGAATTATTGCAATTACAACATGACATATTCACTGTCAAATAGAATGGACGACCCCTACATTCTTTATATACATCTATCCGAGGCATGTTCGAGAAAATTCAATGCTTCATGCCTCTTGCAGGTACAATGGAGTAGCAGAAGGAGTGCATGAATGCCATGATGATTGGCATCTTTTTAGCGGCTCTTGATCCAGAATATGAAGCTTCTCGATTACAGATCGTTGCAGATGCTATTACTCCTCCCATGGAGGAGGCATACCGCTAACTTAGCAGGATCACCGTTCCATCGTCTATCCCATCTCAGACCTCATATGCGATGGACACATCTCCCGGTAGAGGAGATACTTCACAGTACAGAGGTCGTGGTCCTGGTGGTCGAGGAGATGGTTGTTGTCCTCGCTAGCCATGTACCTATTGTCACCATCCTGGTCACTCTGAGTATACATGCTACTCCAAGCATGGTTTTCCAGCTTCTATTCGTGCTGCTGAGCCGAGTGAGACTCCTACTGCCTCTACTTCTTATTAGAGGTTTGTTGAGCTAGTTTCTCACCTGAGAGAAATCATGCCTCCCACTGCTTCTTCCGGCTCCTCGGGCACTTCATATGCGGCTACTTCTGCCTCATCTAGTATCTCAAGTAGTGCTTATGCTCTTACCAGTTGTAGTAGGGTTGATATGACAGAATGTATTATAGATTCTGGCGCCTCCCATCATCTGTGTGGAGACAAAGGATAATTTGCATCATACAGACAGATAGCTCCTGGAAGATCAGTGATCATAGCGGATGGGACTCATTCCCCTATCACTGGACAAGGGGAGATCAGTTTGATGCTATCCATGCGTATACGGAATGTACTTCATGCATCTGACTTTACAATGAATTTATTGTCCATTCTTTAGCTTACCAGGGTTAGGGTTTTGGTAGGATATGGGAACTCTGATATAGGATCGTCGCTTCGATACTTTGTTGAGGGAAAAGAACGAGTTGTATTATGAGAGATCCTAGGGTTCTCTTATATAGGAGAGGAACCTATTGGGATAATTACAAGAAGAAGAAAAAAGGAATAGAAAATAACAAAACAATAATAAAGATAACTAATATCTCAACAAGAAGCGTTCTTCACATCTTGCTAGTAGAGGGTCCAATCCTGTGTCACTGCAACAGAAAGAAGTATACACAGAATAGAATGCCTAGCTGCTGGAGAAAAGGTATCCTAATAGGTCACCCCATATATCTAGTTAAACCCACATGCCACAAGTCTCGCCTTGTAGGGATCTACACTGGCATTTACTCGGTGTTTCATTGTGGACACCTACTTGTATCCAATAACGGATGTGCTCCAATAGGATTTGTAATAATGCTCCAAGTGCCATATGACTGTAGTGCGACCATCTCCTCCTCCATGACAAGACGCCACTAACTGTCCTGTATGGCCTCCTGATATGTCTGTGATATCTCCACAGTTGATAATACCACGACAAATCTCCTGAAGTCATTTGAGAGTCTTCTCAAGGAGACATGTGCTGCAAGAGGATATGTATCACAACTACGTCTCTTCGTCCACAGTGCAATAGGTACATCTAAATCATTTGCCACCTCCTGATCCTATAAACTACCCTCCTAAGAGGGTACATGTTCATCCTTGTAAAGAATCCTGCTGCATAGATAACTCAGTAGTGCCATCAGTAGAAACAATGTGTTCATTACATACCTGGGGCGTGCTAGATGATGGAAAATGCCTATGAGTAGGGGGGGCAATATGAGACTTGCGAGTAAACGCACGTGGTAAAAACTGAGTAAAGGTATTGGGTGGCAGTCCTGAGGCAACCACAGGATTAGGTGTAGGAACTGGAGATTGTGGTGGTGGAGGTGGTAACGTAGGTTTCGGAGGTGGTGCAACCATAGGATGCATGTATACCTCCTCACCAGAGTAAGATGAGGTCAATCTATCACATGTAGGAGAGAAATAAATAACATACTCAAAGAGTATGACATCCATACTGACAAAGTATTTCCACCAAAGCTGATCAAAACAATGATACCCCTTCTAGGTACAAGAGTAGCCAACAAAGACACACTTGACAGCTCTAGGGAAGAGCTTGTCACGACCAGGCGTCAGATTGTGAACAAAGGCTACACAGCCAAACACTCAGAATGTAAGGGAGAATAGGTCCTCGGGAAACACAACCGAGAAAGGAACCTTTTCTCCCAAGTCAGAAGATGGCATACGGTTCACCAAGTAGTAAGCAGTGAGGACTGCATTACCCCAGTAGGAGCGAGGAGCACGACTCTGAATCAAAAGGGCTTGGGGCACATCGAGTAAATGATGGTGTTTGCGTTCGACAACACTGTTATGCTAGGATGTGTAGGTATATGAGGTCTGGTGTATGATGACAAGAGACCTAAGAAACTTGGATAGTTGTAAATTGAAGAACTCTAAGGCATTGTCAGATCGCAAATACTTCATAGTAACAGAGAAATATTTTTCTTTCATTAATAAATGTTTTAATGAAAGACTTAGTCTTAGACTTATTTTTAAAAAAGAAAACCCAAGAAAGTCTAGAATAGTCATTCATAGCAACAAGATAGAGACGGTGTCCATGTGATCAAGAATACGACTCAGATCCTAAATATCTAAGTGAATAAGCTCAAATAATTTAGCATTGCTATGACTAACAATCTGGAAAAAACGAGCAGTGATGCTTCCCAAGATAGCAAGTGCCGCACTAGAAGGAAGGTCGCGTGGAAATCTGTGGAGGACATGACACAACTTCTACAGAGGAAGGTGACCAAAATGAAGATGCCACAAGTACGGTGAGACTGGTCTAGTGGGAATTGTTGGAGTATTTGGTTGTGTGCTACTTGAGTTGTAGATGGGTAAATGGATCACTCCAGGATCCATTTACCACATCCACCAGTGGTGGGACTTGGAGGTTCTGTGGAGGCTATAAGGAGCCCCAGACCTCCTGTATCCATTGAGAAAAAGCAATGAAGCATATGGCCCTTTGAGGCCTTCTCCCGTGGTTTTATCCCTCTCCTTAGGGAATAGGTTCCATGTTAAATCCTGCGTTCTTCAATATTTTTTATCATCTTATTCTGGTACGCGTCCGTATTCCTATTTTCTAACATGGTATCAGAGCTATGTTATTTTCTAACATGGTATCAAAGCGGGTTCGATTCTCGAAGATTCTTATGTGTGTTCATTATTTTGTTCGAGATTCGATTTAGTTATTATTTGTTCTTGAAGATTATTGTGTTCGGATTTGTTCAAGTTCAAGTTCTAGGGTTTTCTTGAAACCCTAATTCTTTGACATTGTCAACACAAGCAGATTCAATTATCCGAGCAAGTTGATTTTGGGAGTTTCAAATGGATTCAATTATTATTCATTTTGTTATAAGTTCTGGAAATTTCGAAGTTTTTTTTGTGCATGTTCATGATCTGATGATTCATCAAGTTGAAGGTCTAGGGTTTGCTCCTGAAACCCTAGGCGAGATTTCTAGCAGCCGATCCTTCTCTTATGACGACACTTGTTCTTCATGTGAAACCCTCGCTGGCAGCGCGAGCCCTTCCTCTTCCTGAAGCCGCAAGATCGTTCTGGGAGGCAACTAGATGCGCAACTCCATCGAGCTCCTCAGCATCGTGCATCTCCAAGAAAGGTGGCGCCTCTCCCAGTCGCAATAACCGATGGCGGCACATCGCCATCACGGCAGCAAGAACCATAGCCCCATTTAGCCGCTCGCAGGCGATGCCTCTTCCACGATTACTAGGCAGCGGAGAAGCATCTGCACGTCTTTCCTACATCCGTACGCGAGCCCTCCAGTCGTCGCTCCCCTACGGCGCTCTTTCCAGCAAGCGGAGCTGGATGCTCCTTCAGCGGCTCATCGCCAGACCTCCGTACCCTCCAACGACACCTCCAGACGATCATGTCGCATAAGCTCTCTAGGTGGCACTCACATCGCGTTCCTCTAGCGATGGCGCTCGAAGCTCCAGGAGGCACCATGTTCGATGCTTCATGCGAAGCATCCCCTGCTCCAGGCGGCGACGGAAAGAGGATGTCCCTCGGGGGGGGGGGGTGCTGCGATTCAGAGAGGGTTCCCAGAGGGAAACCCTAAATAAGAGGCTCCCTAAATTGGGTCGTGCGTCTATAAAACAAGGGAAATTGAGGTGGAGAGAGAAGGCAGAGGAAGCCCATGTGGGCTGCTTTGTAAAAAGAGGGGGCTATTTTAAAACTAAAAGATAAATGCGAAGGGGAGAGATGGGCCGAGAGTTTTACAAAAAGAAATGAGAAGATTGGGCCCTTTGGGCCATGTGGTAAAAAACATCTGAAAAAGGCTCGTACAAAGAAAAGCCGTACGGAAGTAAAAAAATTGCAAAAAATAGAGGAGGAAAAGCCGTAAAAAAATTGAAACTTCATAAAAATATTTTCAAAAAAAATTGTATGAGAAGAAAAGCCGAAATAAAATGATACGACTTATTTAAAAATAATGATGGCTATTAAAAAATGATGATGAATGAAATAGCTGGAAAAAATTCATGATTTATGTTTTCGCCATTATCTTGTCTTCTCCCAACATGGTCGACATCACTGTGTTCCAACCAGTCTGGGAGAAAGGAGGAGTACTGTGTAGAGTCACATGTCTATTCCAGATGTCAGATTCTCCAGACCATTCAGATAATCTAGAATCTACAGTACAGATATTCAGACTCGACGTTCAAACGTTTTCCGAATCTGCAGTTCGATGTGCACATGTGTGCCATCTTTGTCGTGGTCCCCATCTTTTCTGGTCGGCCAGGGTTTTCATGTGATCCATAGGGACTCCATACTAGAGTACCATTCCCTATGCCATGTTGGAAAGGCTTTTCATGTGGTTTCATAGGGACTCCATAGTAGAGTGCCATTCTCTGTGCTAGATGGGAGAGACACAGTTCTCCAACGAGAAGGCTTCTTTAGACTCCATTCTCCAACGACCGTGGACTCCGACGAGGATTGCACTCCACGACCTTTTCAGTTCGGCCCTTTCAGAGATGGAGCAGTTGTCCACATTGTTGTGGCGGACCAGAGGTTTCCAGGTGGAGACACATTTTCAGTTGCAATAACTCTGACATGCGCAGTACAGAGCACATGCTCTTCGACGAGGAGATTCAGTCGACTCACACTCCAGCTCGTTCGTCCTCCTCACCTGTACGTCATGAGAAGCAACGTCCTCGGCAACAGCCGACAGATGTGCACGTTGAGTTGATATTGTCTATAGTGTCATGTAGCGTGACTTGAGTTTGTTTCTGTTTGTCCAAGTTGAGCATTGCATGCTCCAGCTTGAGTGGGAGTGTTGGAGTATTTAGTTGTGCGCTACTTAAGTTGTAGATGGGTAAATGGATCACTCCAGGATTCATTTACCACATCCATGTGTTTAGTCCCACATCTACTAGTGGTAGGACTTGGATGCTCTATGGAGGCTATATAAGGAGCCCCAGACTTCTTGTATCTATTGAGAAAAAGAAATGAAGTATACGACCTTTTGAGGCCTTCTCATGTGGTTTTATCCTGCTTCTTAGGGAGTAGGGTTTCACGTTAAATCTCGTGTTCTTCAATATTTCTTTATTCATTTTATTTTGATACACTTATGTATTCCTATTTTCTAACATGGTATCAGAGCTATGTTATTTTCTAACAGGAATAGTAGAAGCACCAGCATGAGGAGATTGGACCAGTCTGTAGAGCCCCCACTGCTCACGACCACATCCAATCGCCCTGCCTGTGAGTATGTCCTGAAACACAAGAGAAGAGGGGTCAAAATAGCACAACAATGCAGATCCTTCGTAATATGACTAATAGAAAGCAAATTCATCCGAAAATCAAGAGCGCATAACACATTCTATAGGCGCATGGATGGTGTCGAATGCACCTCCCTATGTCTTGTGATGGGTAAGTAAACCCCCATTCGCAATGGCGACCCATCTACCAGGGGGTATAGACTTGTACGGACTGAGCTGGGCTTTGCCTCCACATAAATTGTGGGAAGCACCAGAGCCCATTATCCACTCTGTCATATCTGCTCTGTTGCAACTGGTAAAGGCATATGCAATACTTGAGGAGCGCGAAGAGGCTCTAGCAACAACTGAAACATCTAAGGAATCTATAGTGGTGCCGGCAACATGAGTCGTGATCTCTTGTATGTCAGAGACAATATCATCAAGGTACGGATCTACCTGAGGAGT
The DNA here is from genome assembly GCA_037367405.1 of Ottelia alismoides. NCBI lineage: Eukaryota > Viridiplantae > Streptophyta > Magnoliopsida > Alismatales > Hydrocharitaceae > Ottelia > Ottelia alismoides. Next base: position 483,183 of record JAZKJV010008261.1, read on the forward strand.
GGAAGTGTCTGGAGGCTCAGTCTGCTCTGCCACTCGAGCAGATGCGGGGTATCCATGCTTCTGATAGCACGTGTCCTCAGAGTGTCCTGGATGACGACAATAGTTACAAGGGCCACATTGACGTTCACCTCTGCTACGGGGACCACACCCTCTGAACTGTGTAGAACCTCCCTTACCTCGAGATGTAGCCATCGTTGAGGAGATCTGTATGGTGGTTGCGGGTGGGATAAGAAGCCTGTTGAGGTGACTGTAAGCCTCCTCCATGGGAGGTATGGTCGCACCAATATGGAGTTGTACGCGTGCTGCCTCATACTATGGATCGAGTGCTGCCAAGAAAACACCAACCATCGTGGAGTTCCTGTAGGTCGTCTGCCGCTACGTGGAAGTAGTAACGGGGATGAAGCTGTTAAGCTTCTCAAACATGCCTCAAAACGAAGAGTACAAAGTATACAACGATTGACCATTCTGCTTGACCTTGTATATGTCAAACTGAAGCTAAAGAATCTTGGCCCCGTTCTTCGCGTGGGCATAGGTGGCTATCAGAATATCCCACATCGACTTGGCAGTGGACTGGTTCACAATATCGTTGCTGATCTCTGTGTGAGGGTCCCAGAGAACCAACCACACATATACGTGTCATCATGCTTCTACGAAGCGTTGTCCCCAGTGTTGTCCGTCAGCTCTGGCTTTGTCATAATATGCTCCTTGTTATTGCACTACATAAGGGTTAAAAAATACATGGATCACAACTCATAGTTGGTCACATCCATCTACACGATGGGAGTCGGGTCCTTGAAGGTATCAGACGAAGAGAAGACGTCACCCTTATTCTCTGACATGGTGAAGGAAAATTGAAAACGGAATTCGACTGGGGAAGTAGACTAATTCATATGAGTCTACACAATCATATCGAGGATTGGTTGTATGTGTAGACTCATACAACCATACTAGTCATTCCTCGATCCGCGCTAGGGCCGAAGAACGTGATTTATAGGTCTGAAATCATGTTTTTCAGTCAAAATAAGACCATTTTAGACCGTAGTTGGTAAGAGAGAGGAGGAAGAACACCCATGGGGATCGTCAGAGGCGTCGGATAGCGCTGGACAGGGTTGTGAAGTCCCGCAATGTTAGAAATCGAGAATGCAGAAGCATAATATCATATATAAAGAATAAACAAGGAAGAACACCGAGATTTTATGTGGAACCTTACTCCCTAAGGAGCAGGATGAAACCATGGGAGAACACGTCAAAGGGATGATGTTTTCGTTAACTTTTCTCATCTGATACAATGGGTATGGGGCTTCTTATATAGCCTACACTGAGTCTCCATGTCCCAGAAATAGTATATGTGGGACTTAACCATTGGATGTGGTAATTGGACCCTGGAGGGATCCAATTACCCATCACTACATGTGATACATATACTCCAACATTCCCCCTCAGGCTGGAGCATGCAATGCTCAACTTGAACAGATAGAATGAAATCTCAAACTCACAGTACAAGGCAGTACATATAATATCAACTCAACGCATACTCTGTTGTCAGGTGTTGTCGAGGACGTTGCTTCTCATGTCGTGCATGTGAGGAGGAACAACATGGCTGGAGTGTGAGTTGAACTAGATCTCCTCGTTGGAGAACATGTGCTCTGTACTATGTTTGTCAGAGTCACTAAAACTGAAACGAGTCTCCAGTTGGAGAACTCTGGCTCGCAACTGCTTCATCTCTCTGAAGGGTCGAAATGAAAAAAGTCGTGGAAATATCCTCATCGGAGTCCATGGTCGCTGGAGGATGGAGTATGAAAGTCTCATCGTCGGAGAACTGAGTTTCTCCCATATTGGCTAAGAGAATTGGATTTCTACTATGGAGTCTCTATGAAATCGCATGAAAACCTTAGCCCACAATGGCTTAGAGAATGGGATCTCTACTCTGGAGTCCCTATGGATCACATGAAAATCTGACTCCAAATCAAAGATGGGGACCACACAACTGATGATCGCAAATCTGCAATCGAACTGAAGACTTTGAAACAATCTGTCGAGTCCAAATCTGAACTGTCTGTGTTGTCTGACAACTGGACTGTCATCTGGACCGAAGAATCTAAGTAAGAGCCAAAGAAATGTACACAATGTGCTCCCTTTCTCCTATACTTGTTGGAAAACAATGACATCGACAAAGTTTGGAGAAGACATGGAAATGTGGGGAGAAATAAAAATCTACATATGCCAGTCTCAATTTTTCGGATTTCTTTTCGCCTTTTTATCATTTTTTCCGGCTATGCTTCTTTTTTAGCCGTCATTTTTTTCGTATACGATTTTTTTTTGTACGCACCTTTTTCATTTTTTTGAAACATGGCCCAAATAGGGCCCAGAATTACAGCAACCCAATTGGGAATGCTCTTTCTCCCTCTTCTTTTTTTTTCAAACTCAAATTGGGCCCCAAACTTCATGCTGCCCTTTTTTTATTGTTGAGAAATTTCTATATCTTCGCCTTTAATTATATTTCTCTAATTTTTCCGTCTTCTTTATGTAATTTCTCCCTAGAGCCTTTCTTCTATATAAGAGAGTTCTAGGGTTACGTGGAATACTACTTTTCTTTTTCTCTCTTTCCACATGGTATCAGATCAACGGTTTTAGACCGAAGCCTATACCCTAACCCTAGCCCCTCCCCCCCCCAAAAGCCACGTCGCCCCTTCGCCCCATCGCGGGCCATTGCCTCTGTCGCGGGCTTCCGCCCTCGTCGAGGGCCATCGCCGCCTCTCGTGGGCCGCCACCCCTCGTGGGCTGCAACCATGCATCTTGCGGGTCACCGCCCCTAGCAGGCATCTTGTGGGCCACTGCCCCTCGCGGGTCTCTCCTGTTCGTGCTGCCGCCACCCATCTTGGTTTAGGACTGCTTTTGGGCCTCTAGGGTGTGGCATGATCATCTAAAAACACCCTAATCACCCAAAGGCACCTTCCAAGAATGGAAGAGGTTGTGGTATGAGTCAACGCCCACAATCATCTTCCCATATGTCAGTGTAGACACAAGTCTTATTTGTTGCGGTCCCAGTCTTGGTGATAGTTGTCATCATAGTTGACAACAAAGTTGATGTTCCATCCCTGTGGGCCTTCAAAGGTCCAGCCCCCATCGTCAAGATGGATGGTACAAACTATGAACTGTGGGCCTTGCAGTTCATAAGTCTGATGCAGTGTAATGGCAAGAAGCACATCCTCACGGCAGAGGAGTCGAGTGACAGGACTGGGATACATGCCTCATGGGAGGCAGACGATGCTTATGCACGTGTGTGGTTATATGGGACTGTGTCTACAGAGATAGCAAATGATATACTGAGCCAACCTACTCCAAAGGCTATTGTGGGACATTCTCGCTGCTACATACTCTCCAACGAAGAATGAGTCTAAGATATTGCAGCTCCAGCATGATATTTTTATATCGACGCAGAATGGTCAACCCCTCCATATTTTATACACTTCTTTGAGGGGCATGTTTGAGAAGCTACACAGCTATATTCCCTTAACTGCTACGCCAGAGCAGCTCAAGGCATACAGAGACTCTGTGATGACTGGGGTCTTTCTAGCGGCCCTCGATCCTGAATATGACTCAGCTCGCACCCAGATTCTTATTGATGCTACCATACCTCCAAGGAGGAGGCATATCGCAGATTGAGTAGGCTATCTATATCCTCTGGTGGTAATGTGCAGTCTCAGACATCATCAGCTATGGTTGCATCTCGTGGTAGGGGGAACCCTACTCTGTATCATGGTAGGGGTGGATCTAATCATGGCAGAGGAGGGGGTAGCCGATTCCGTCAGCCGTGCACCTTTTGCTACAGGACATGCCACTCTGAGGAAACTTGCTATTCTAAGCATGGGTTTCCTACTTCTGCTAGAATTGCAGAACAGACTCAACATGTTGGGAGTCCATCTCTTGTTGCTGATCAGAGAAAATTCCTAAGTAGGACCTGGGATTTACTTAAATACCCAGGTTCTACGAAATCTTTTTTTTTACTTGAAAACTACAGAGGTGTCGCATGTTGAACATGCGACACCCCTGAAGTTTTTTTTTACTTAGAAACTACAGGTGTGTCGCATCTTTAATATGCGATATAAAACGATCACCCTGGATTTGTTCCAGGATTTGTTCCAGGAACTTCCTCGTATAGCGCATGTTTGACATGCGCTATATGAGAAAGTTCCTGGAACAAATCCAGGGTTTTTCTCATATAGTGCATGTTCGACATGCGTTATATGAGTTTCTCCCTGGAACGAATCCAGGGAGTTTCTTATATGTCGCATATTGAACATGCGATATATAAGTTATTCCCTGGAAATTGACAGGCCAGGTCTGGATATATGAGGTTTTGAATCTCTTGTTTTGGCCCTTAGTCTTCTTATGACAAGAGACCAAATAAGAGAAAAGATGAACCTCGTCCATCAATTTATATGCCTTTTTCATGTCGATGAACACAAATTTGAAGTTGTATCCACAATCACAAATGTGTGCTATGGATGCACAGACATTCACAAAAGAAAAATATTGTGATGCAGAAAGACAATCCAAATATTTTATATATATAGAATTGTCTACGGATATACACTACATTTTTTGTATCACATTAGCAACTACAAGCTTTACAACTCAACGCTTTCTCCTCCGCTGATATGTTATCGTTGAATCACGACGATGGAAGGGTAACAGACGGTTCGCCTTGTCTATCATGTTGATTTGCAAGGGCCCATCAACGTCTTCGTCGAAGGTTGGCATCGGCGGCGGCGTGAGCATGCAGTAAGTGGGTTGTGTTTCTCTGTCGTCCAATCCTTGCCTCAACGGTGCCTGTGGCATTGGCATGTCGTCACGTGGTCGCTCGACAACAGGTGTGACGAAGTCTGTCCTCAATTCCGTTGGCGCAAAGTTCTCATCTACCGCAGCGGCTGCTTCATAGTCCATGGGTTCCGCCACTGGTTCACGCGCCCTTCCCCGACCTCTTCCTCTTGCTCTTCCTCGCCTTGCCTCCGTCTGAGCCACATCAGCATGGTCGTCATGTATTGTGACGGCATCTGCAAATTGAAACGATAACCACTGCTCAATTTCCGCCTTTGCTTGTGTCGTAATCTCGCGGCATTCCTCGTGTCCAATATCATATGTACGGCTTCACTTGGCAAGCTGCATCCAAATAAAAAAACATAGAGGCAAATTTCTTGGAGTCTTCTTAAATTAATTTACAACAAAGTGTAACCGAGCACTTACGTTGCTTGTCATAGTTGCACCTAGTCATCCAACAAATCTTCTAGTAATCGTCCTATACCATTGCTCGTAGGCGGGCGTCGCGACAATCTCATTGGACCTATCGATATCAACTACTGTATCTTCTCGCTCATCCCATTAGAGTATATGCAACATGTGTTTCGTCCTCCAATCCACATGCATCTTCCCTCTCAAGTCAATTGCATGGAGGTCCTGAAAGGTGAAGCAAGGTTGTGGAATGTCTTGAAGGCCGCCAAATTGTCTCAGGAATCGGTCGGGGAAGTAATACTCCACAATGTGGAAGTATATCAACGGTACAGACGCTCTCCAAATGCGTTCGCCTTCAAGACAGTTGGCAGGGAGACCTGCGCGGATGTCCTCGGCATATGGCGTCCACAATACCTGAATGGCAAAATTGTATTTAGATCAGAATTTTTTTTGGTTGAACTTGAAATAATTTTTAGATGTATAGTTACCTGCTCCGGTGATTGCATGTCAAAAGCGTCCCTGTAAGGTCTCACTACGTGTGTCGGTTGTCGACGATGGGCAAACGCCGTCGCCCAGTAGACTCCTAACGGGCGCCCGTGCCATTGTCTGCTTTCCTGCACAACTGGAGCAATGTGGGGGAAATGCTCCCATGCCCATAGCTGAAGGAGTATGACCGTGCCTCCAATCTCTTCAGTCGCCATATCCGCTGCTAAATAAAGGTGTCTATATAGATATGCAAGTACGGCAGATCCCCAGCTTAATGTCCCGGAGTAGGCGAAATCATGCAGATGTGGTAGTGCAATAAGTGAAACCAACGATCCTGATTTGTCTGTGAACAGTACTCCACTAAGTAACTGCAAGATGTAGGCTCGAGCATGTCTCTGTACGTCCACCTCGTCTGCATCTTCTGGCAAGTCTGCAAAATGGGTGAATAGCCAACTTACTGACACCCTGCTTTCAACGATGTCTGATGGAAGTGGCCTTACATCCAATAGTTCCTCGCAAGTATCCGCCCATGTGCTGCAGGTGTCGTCTCTCCAGTAATCACAGGTCCATCTATTTGCAGCCCCATGATGAATGCGACGTCCTGCAAGGTGATGGACATCTCCCCACTAGCCATGTGGAAAGTGTGCGTCTTGGGCCTCCAGCGTTCAACCAACGACGTTACCAAGTGCCAATCTAGCGTAATGAACTCCAGTTCAGAAATGCATCCAAAGCCCTCTTGAACTACATAAGGTTGTAGTCGATCATCCAAAGGAATCCGACGTACATGTGTCTCACGTCGTCGGCAACGCATCCATGAAGATTCTTACAAGATAATTTAGATAAGGAAAACGAGATGAAGAAAACCAAAAATTAAAAATACTTACATCGCCAGCCCAAACACGAGGAGAACGATGTCGCTCCTGAAGAGTCAAAACGGAGGGGTCAAGTGGGCCGGAATCCATCTGCAATGTTAAAAATGCAATGTTAGAACATACAATGTAAAAAACAAGAGTATACGATTATCGACCTTTGCCACGCTTACGTTTTGGGTCAGGACGTAATTCTGGATAGTCAAGAGTAGCCCATGTTTCCCGATCACCGATGGGGAAAAAAATCCTACCATAAACTTTCAGCTGGTGTTGCCACGTGTACCACTCTCCAACATAGGAATCCACTTCCGCTCGACGTTTTGAAATGACCGCAATAGCGTGGGAACATGGGATACGGAAAATTTACCACTTATTACATGTGCATTTCCGTTGGAGCAAATTCACCATGTATAATTTACGACCGCGAAGACCAGTAGACGTCCGTCGAGCACTGCTAGAAATCTCAAACAATATATCCGTCTGTATTTGTATTTGAGTTATAGTGTGCCCGTTCGCAGCTGCACTCCAACGGTTCAACTCTGTGGATGCATAATGCCTAAATTTGCGGCCCGCAGCAATGGCAACGCTTGCCTCTTCAGCATGTTGGATAAAGTATGACACACAATTATTAAAAGTTTTTCGATCAACGCGGAGATTGGCAAGCAACGGGCATCTTTGAGAACTGCATTGTAGCTTTCGCTCAAATTTGTCGTCATCTGACCAAACCTATAACCACCGTCGTAAGCCAAGGTCCATTGCTCACGACGACAATCATGAGTCGAAAACCATCGACCTGCTTAATTATTCCACTCTTGCAACTTCCGCATGAAGTATGCGAACTTTCTAGTAGTCGTTTGCAGTGCTGCTGCTTGAACCAGGGCTTTCATGGAGCCGTTTTTAAAGACGCTATTGAAGTTGCACACGACGTGCCTTGTACAGAACCGCAAATATGCAAAGGGTTCTAATAAGTCCACGTCAACATCTTTCATAGCGGATTTTATTCCAGAATGCCGGTCGGAAATGATACATATTGGCCCAGCTCGCATGCCAATTACCCTGATATGTATCAATGATAGAAACCACTTCCATGAAGGACCGGATTCCTCGTCAACAATTTCGAATGTAAGGGGAACAATATGTTTATCTCCGTCAATCCCGCAAGTAATGAACAATTTTTGTTTGTACTTCCCGTACAAATGGGTCCCATCAATACTAATCACAGGGCAACAATATTTGAATGCCTCAATTGAAGACCCAAATGCCCAAAAGCATCGTTCAAATCTACGACAATGCGGTTTCCGAGGATCAGGATGGTCACTGTATTCAATATCAATTTCAGTCCCAGGAATAGCAGCCTTCATTGCATGCAATAGATAAGGCATTTCAGCGTATGACTTCTTCCAGTCACCATATACAATTCCGATTGCCTTCCTCCGAGCATCCCAAGCCCTTTTCTTTGTAACCAGTAGTTGTACATCTCGTGGATGTGAGCTCTACAACTCGAAACACGGACATTAGGGTCATCCCTAACAAGAGTTAGTAACGACCTGGACATGAATTTGTAGTCCAACTGAGGGTGATCATGATTAATTGTTAGGTTTATACAAGTGTGCGCCCCAACAACCTTGGAGATCACCCACAGTCCATCAAATTTTCTAAAATGTCCGCGTAAATACCAAACACAACCATTCGATCTCTGTATGCAAAAAACCGACCATATCAAGCAGGTCGATTCCTTGACAATGAAGTCAAAGTGTGCCTGAATGTGATACTTCTTTACAACGTAAATCAAATCTTCCCTACTTTTGAAGGTTCTACCCTTACGTATTTCGTCGATGATACCATCAAGTCGACACTTCTTTCGAATGTCGTCTTCATAGGTTGATCGAGTATTTGATCCTCTAACCCCAAAAAAGGGTATACGGGGAATGATAGGCTGCGTGCTTTGTTCATCAACTGGGATCTCCTCGCCGATCGCATCATCGTCGACATTCCAATCACTACCTTCTTCCAGCTCATCATCTGATCCCCAAGGAATGAAATCATCCAAAGCGTGATTAACCTCTCGCATCAATGAGTCACTCATCCTCCATTTCTGATCTGTACATGGCTGTGTTATGGGCACATCCGTGTCGAAGGAGGGTTCCATGTTAGGGACAACTGGTGGTTGTATGCTAGGGAAGATTGTTGGTGGTGTGTTACGGACAACTGTTGTGTACTCGGAACAACATTGGGGACTTCGCTCTCACAGACATCTTCAACAATTATGTCAGTAGGCATTGATTTCTCAATTGTCCGAGCATACAAAAAAAGTGCCTGCACATCATCATCATCGACGATAGAGGAAAATGACGGATCTTCCCCTGGGCCTCGAGGGATGCGATGTAACAATCTGATTTTTTGACTATTGGCATCCAGGTTGAACTTTCGGTAAACCAAGTTCAAAATCTCGTCGAACGTCGTATTAGGCATTAATACAAATCCCCGTACGTTGGTCGTCGAACCGCCAATAAGTGTACCCTTCAAATGAAACATACAATACAACGCCTCCATTCCGACCTAATGCGTGACACGACATACAAGTAACAAAACACATTCATGAAATGAAGAATCATATACATATTATACAATCAACAATCAAGAAAATTTTTTTACCAAGTCCAATGTATGGAAGATCGGCTAATCCCTAGTGGGAGGAAATGAAGGCTAGGACGGTACCGACCAAAGAAGATACGGAAAAGGAGTTCTTCGCACACCTAGGAGTGATCAAAAATGATGTTTCTTAGAGTGGGGAGGCCGAGGATGGCGGGCGCTACGGGGGGGTCGTGGGCGGCATGAGGTTCAGAGGGGAGTTCAAAGTTGGAAGTTCGCGTGGGGAGGGCGGAAGCCGTGCGCAACCTTTATTTAGCTAGATAACGCATATTGAAGATGCGACACTCATATATCGCATCTTCAATATGCGACACTACTATAGTTTCTAAGTAAAAAAACTTTTCATGTGTCGCATGTTGAACATGCGACACTTCTGTAGTTTCTGAGTAAAAAAAATATTTTGTAGTACCTGGGTATTTAAGTAAATCCCAGGTACTACTTAGGAATTTGACTCCGAACTTGTGGCCAGACTCAAGGAGATCATGCCTACTCCTGAATCATCCAACTCTCCCTCAGGATCGTCAGAGGTAGCCGCCTCTGCTTATGCATCTTCATCAGGTATACCATATGCCTTTACTATTTGTTACAGAGCAGATTTGTCAGAATGGATTATGGACTCAGTTGCACCCCATAACCTTTGTAGTGATAGAAGTCAGTTTCGTGCTTTCGGTCCAACTCAGCCTGGACGATCTGTTGTGATAGCAGATGGAACGCATTCTCCCATTATTTGTGAGGGGGAAGTACAGCTAACTCCTGCAACGAGACTTCATAATGTTCTTTATGCTCATGAGTTTTCAATGAATTTAATATCTATTAGTCAACCTACCAAGGACTTACACTGTCATGCCATTTTTAATCCGTATGCTCTTATGTTTCAAGACATTCTAACAGACAGGATAATTGGTTATGGCCTTGAGCAAGGAAGTCTCTACAGACTAGTGCAATCCCCTTATGCAAATGATTCCTCCATTCGTACTGGATCTGCGTCTCCTTATATGTGGTACCTTCGTTTTGATCATCTTCCTCTGCAAAAGTTGTGCCACGTTCTTCCACAGATTTCCCCTCACTCTAACTTTCAGTATGTGGCCTGCCAACTTGGGAAGCATCATCGGTTTACGTTCCAGAGTCGTTAGGGTCGAAGTAGTCATGGTCTGTTTGAGTTAGTTCATTTTGATATTTGGGGTCCCAGTCGTGTCCCTAACATCAGGGATTTAGATTTTATCTCGTTGTTGTTGATGAGTTTTCAAGGTTGTCATGGATTTTCCTTCTTAAAAACTAGTCTGATGCTGGTCCTGTTATTCAGTCCTTTATTAATGAAACAAAGAACATATTTTCAGCAAAAATCAAGTATATACATTCTGACAATGCCTTAGAATTTTGTACCAACCAGCTTGCCACTTTTCTTGCGTCTCATGGTATTGTGCATCAAACATCTTATGGCCTCAAATTTCAGTGAAATTCGGTCGAATTTCTGTCGAATATCGATATCCAGTCGAAATCGAAATTCGACCGAAATGGCCGAAATGACCAAAATATGGAGCCCTAGTACAAAAAATGACCGAAATTTCGGTTGAAATTTGACCGAAATTTGACCGAAATTCCGTTCGGTTGGTCACCGAAATGGTGACCAAAATTGACATTTAGGCCTTTGGCTGAGAGAAAACACCTTCATCTTCTGGATGTTACAAGGACTCTTTTGATTCAGAGCCGTGCTCCTCATTCGTACTGGGGGGATGCGGTTCTAACTGCTTGTTACCTGGTTAATCGTATGCATCTTCAGTTCTGGGAGAAAAGATCCCGTTCTTGATTGTGTTTCCCGAGACAGATCTTTTCTCTTTCATACCTCGAGTATCTTGTTCAATGGTTTTTGTTTATCAGATGTCCCCTGGTCTTGATAAGCTCTCTCCTAGAGCTGTCAAATATAAAGGTACTATGTTAGTGCTGATGTAACCTTTTTTGAGTCTATTACGTACTTCTCTCTTATAGGTGACAAGCTCATTTCTTCTGAAGATGGGGAAGAGGTGTATATGCCTCTACCTCTGATCTCTACTCTACCATCATCAGCACCACCTCCTCCTTCACCATCTCCTACACCACCGTCTCCTCCACCACCGCCGCCACCTCCTCCACCTACACTCTTTCCCCAAGTTTATCAGCGACGACCTCGTGCTCATGTGCCTCGTCAATTATCCAGCACACCTACTGTATGTTCTGAGCATTTGAGTTCTTCTAATGGCAATGGTGATTTGCATGTACAACGTGAGGTACAGGACGACCATGATGATACATCTCCTGTGAGCACTAAAGATCTAGATGTGTCTATTGCTCTATGGAAGCAGAAACGTGCATACATTATGCATCCTCTTGCTTCCCATGTATCATTGGACCACCTTTCCGAGGACTTTCATAAGTTCGTTATGGGGCTGTCAGCAGTGGAGATACCAAGTTCTTATCAAGAAGCTTTGAAGAGTAGTCAGTGACGTCTAGCTATGGAAGAGGAGATGGTCGATTTACAGTCTCGAGGTACGTGTAGTGTTGTGCAGGCTCCTCCAGGTGTGTCTGTTGTTGGCAGCAAGTGGATGTTTGCTGTGAAACACCGTACTGATGGCACAATTGACAGATATAAGGCCACGTTGGTTGCTCGTGGGTTCACCCAAACGTATGGGGTGGACTATCAGGATATCTTTCACCAGTTGCACGTCACTCCACATTGCGGATTTTTATTGCAGTTGTTGTACGTGACTGGCCGCTTTTCCAGTTTAAATGTGAAAAATGCTTTCTTGTATGGCGATCTGTAGGAGGAAGTTTACATGCAGCAACCACCTGGGTTTGCTGTTGAGGGGGAGTCTAGTATGGTGTGTCAACTTCACAAGGCCATATATAGCCTCAAGCAGAGTCTGAGGGCTTGGTTTCAGAAGCTCTCAGAGTTGATTGAACAAAATAGATTTGTCAGATCTACTGCAGATTATTCTCTTTTTATTAAGAGAACTCAATGAGGTACGGTTGTTGTTCTGGTTTATGTTGATGACGTAGTTGTTACTGGTTGCATTGAACATGATATTCAGGCAGCTAAGGATTTCCTTGGATGATAGTTTGTGACCAAGGATCTTGGCAAGTTACAATACTTTCTTGGCTTGGAGTTTGCACGCAGTTAGCAGGGTATGATTATGACCCAAAGGAAGTATGTTACTGATCTTCTGGCTAAGACATGTATGACATGATGCAGACCTGCTGCAACACCAATGGATCCTAATGCTAGACTCTATGATGATGACTCTGAGGAGATAGATAAGAGATGGTATATGGAGCTGGTAGGAAAGTTTCTTTATGTTACTATTACCAGGCCTGACATATCATTAGCTGTGAGCAGAGTTTGCCAGTTCTTGGAGCAACCTAGACAGGTTCATATGGATGCAGTTTGTATGATCTTAAGATATCTGAAATCTTCTCCAGGTGCAGGTCTACTTTTCAGAAGAGACACGTCACTCTCGATTAGTGGATGTGCAGATGCATATTATGTAACATCCGGTTTCCAATCAAACCCGGACCCGATCCGATTTGGGTCCGAATAACCCAATAAAGTTATCTGACAACATTAGATAACCTAAAACGATCAATTGATTGAGAATCAAAAGTCGTTCGGGTGAAATCGACCAAAAATTGGTCGCATCGTAATGCGCGCCACTAAAAAGCCGCGACGCAAATTCGGAAACCGCGAAATGAACCGAGACCATCATGAGATCCGATTCGACGATACATGACCAACGGAATCGACCGTTTGTCAATCGGATGTCATTTGATATTTTAAAACCACAAAATTTAACCTCAAACCAAAAACCGTATCTCGAAAACTTGGGTATTCAAAACTCGATCGGAAATATATCAATATTATGCTCATATTAATCGTCATTTAGAGACGGTCAAATCGAGCCATTGTGCATCAAAATCGGAGGCTCGACGCACGATTACGGACGACTTTAAATTGAAAAGGAAAGAAATAATAATAATAATAATAATAATAATTTTGCTGCTACAGTAACAGTAGAAGATAGTATCGGTTTTAGCAAATATATATATATAACGGTAAAAAAAATGAAATGAATAATTTTCTTTTAAATAACAGACTGCTGGATATTCTAGCAATCTCCACTTGTTCCCTCAAGCTATTTCCACTTGGCCTATATGTATTCCACATGTCAAAGAAAATCTCCCTTAATTCCCTTCCCTCTTTCCTATTTAAGCCCTTTCCCCAACGTCACCTCTCTCCATTTCATTCTACAACCTCTCTCCATCGAGAGCCATTTCTCTTCTTCCAGTTTAATCTGCAGTTTGGTATCAACTGCTATCCAAAAAAGACCGATCTCCAGATGCTCCTGGAACCTCCTGTTGTAGCCATTAGAGCTGCATGTTGCAGTTGCTCTACTGTTGGTTAAGGAAGCATTGTTGCTGCTCCTTGTAGCAGTCAAAGCTGCTACCAATTCCATGATTCTCTTCTCCTTTTTGAGACCCAAAAGAGGTACAATCCTTACTCCCCTTTTCTTTTGCTGCCATGCATGAGTTCTTCCTCTTGATCCTCCTTTTGGTTGGGAAATTATGATTATATGTCATGACTTTGACTTGTAAAAATTTAACAATTGTCTGAAATCAAATTATTTTGCTTCTTTGTTAAGGGCATATATATATATATATTTATAATAAAGTATCATGAATTTTGAAATATTAAGATTGAATTTAGCCAGTAAAAAATCCTTTTGTATTAAAATACTGGAAACTTGGGCATATTTATATTTAAAAAAAATGATTGAATACTTTCTCAGGCATGGCAGAGAGATGAGAGAAAGTTCATCATCTTAACATGCAGAACTGTATGATCTTATTGACCCTCATCCATCTAAATTTTGCAAATCACAAATTCAAAAAGTGTCATTCCTAAGTTGATTTCTATTTCTCTATTGATCGAAATTGACTCTCCTCTAGATTGAGGAGATCTTTTTTAATATTGTATCATTAGATGCTACAATGGAATTTTTTTAACGTGCATCAAGCACTAGAACAGAAAGCATCAAATAACTGTAGAGGGTTATATAAATTAAAAATATGTTGTGATATCTTTCCACATATTAATACAGTAATACATGATATGGGAAGTTTGGTCTTTGTCCATATATAAACATGCATAAAGCAAAATTTTAACTCCTAACACGGATGCATTAAAGGTCAATGAAATTTGTTCATGACAGTACTTCCATAAGAATGTTCGGGCAAGATCACCAGACCTATATAAATTGGGAATTTAATTTTAGCCATCTTAAAAAAATGTCCTGGTGATTAACCAACCTCTTCTGAAAGGAATAGCAAGATGAACAAGACAGAAGCTTGGCAAATTTTGCATGTTCTCGGTGGTTTGTTTTGGGATGGATTTTTTTTAAAATATTGGAGAAGTTTGTTGATTGTGCATTCTGTAACTCTCCTTTCTTGGCCTGAAGGATAATTAGGATTTATGCCTTGTATCGGATTTGGGAAATGTCGAGGAAAAGAGTTAAGTTTAGCTATCTTTAGAGGATCATACAGCTTAAATCAGAAAGCAAAATATTTGAAGTTTTTTTTAAAAAATAGATATTCCTGTGGTATTAGGTCCATTTCATCTGATCATATCTTACTAATAATCACCGAACCTAATTTTGACAGGATCAAATCAACTAAATTGAATTGTATCAACTCTCTATTAAATATTATTACACCATTCTAATATTCTTTTAAAATAAAGATGATAAATCATTTACACATAATATCCATCTAATGGCATCTATTCTTAATCCAGACTTAATAAGTAGCTTCAAATCTTTTGGTAAAATAATAATAATAATAATTTGATGATAACATGGGGTACTAAGAACTAATCACAGGAATTGTTTATCTTCATGAGATAATCATTTAGGTACACTCCACTAAATCTGGATCATCATTAAGAAGATTTATTGACTTGATACCGAGATCTGTAAAGTTGGTCACATAAGAAATTAAGAAAAGGGGGCATAATCAAGCAAATAAAAATGTTGGTAATCGGTGATGATAAATAATATAATGCCGGTCATAGTGACCTTTATACTTGACCGTACGAGGGCGCGGTGACCCTCAACTGGGCGGAGGAAAGGAAGCCCAGTTCGGGCAGCGGTCGCCAAGTGCGCGGGTCTAGGATCCCAGTCCCTTTTCGGTTTTTACGCGAGCTCGCAGTGTTTTTACGTCTCGTTGGTGGGTCCCGACTTTAGACCAGCTCTACTGACCGTTTGTTTTAGGACACTCAGGCGGGGAATCCTCGGTTTTAGTTTTTCGTACGAGCTTGGTTGCCCGTTACCGATCGGGCTATTTTTCTAGAGCAACTTTTCCGGAGAGTTCCCTTGTCCAAAAAACAATAAAGGAGATTCCCTTGTCCAATCCTTCTGCAACAATGCAAGCCCCATATCATGTTGCAGTCCTTCTCGTGTATAGAACCCACACTCTCAGTCCTCTCCTTCCTCTTTATGCGTCATGTCCTAGGCAGTGGGACTTTGCACGATGGGTTATCCCATACGAACCCTACGATTATCCCCTTATGCAGTCTTAGGCGCTTGATCTCCCTATGCCATCTCCAACTATCTCCAAGAGGTGCACTTGCCCAAGTGATCTGCCCTCCTCATGACATGTAGACCTTGGTGGCACTGCAGAATGGGTTTCATCCATGGGAACCCTATCTTTGACGAAGTGGAGAGATGCGTCTGCCCCTTTAACTTTATTTGACAAAGAGGATGAGAGGGGCTTTAAAGCTAGATGCCCTCTCGTATTATGGGCCTTAAAATCCATGGTCCCACTGGGGCTATTACATGTGTATTCAAAAAGGAGAGAAAAGGAGGGTTGTTATCTTATTTAGTTTGAAACATTGAAAGGGGCCAACTTGGAGTCCAATTCTGGGAAGTAAAAAAAGGACAAGAGGCCAAAAATGGAAAAAAGGAGGGCCCGCCAAGAAAAATGGGAGAGGGTTCAAAAAAAGATAGATTGCGAAAAAAAATAAAAGAAAAACTAGAAAAAAAAGAGATGGCTCCTATGAAAAAAGGGGAAGAGATGATGTTTTTTGCTTTCCCCACTCTATTTCTTCTCCTAACTTGGTAGAGCAACACAATTTTTGACAAGTATGATAGAAATGGGAGTACGGTATAGAGCATTCAGATTCAGACTCTACTAGTTTGAGGCATTGCATGTTCGAGTGACCAAATTTCTCAAAGTAATCCTACGATGAGACTCATTCCACTTCTAGGACTCTGATAGACACGGAGCACAAGTTCTCTAACTAGGATACTCATTCTATTTTAGGCGACTTTACGCAACAGAGAGCACACGTTCTCTGACGAGGAGACTCAGTTCAATTCCAATGACTCTGCACGGTACAAAGCACACGTTCTTCGACGAGGCAACTTGTTCTAGTTCAGGTGACTCTGTGTAGTACAAAGCATACGTTCTCTGACGAGGAGACCCAATTCAGTTTCAGTGACTTTGGCAGACAAAGTACAAAACATGCGTTCTCCAATGAGGAAACACATTCCACTCCAACCTTTCAGTTCCTCCTCACTAGCACGACATGAGAAGCAACGTCCTTAATAGGCAGTCAATAGAGTTTGTATTGAGTTGATATTGTCAACAGTGTCTTGTATTTTGTGAATGAGTGCTTTCTTTTTATTTGTCCAAGTTGAGCATTGCATGCTCCAACTTGAGGAGAAGTGTTAAAGTATGCATCCATAGATAGGTAATTAGATCCCTCCATGGTCCAATTACCACATCCACACATATTACTCCCACATCGTCTTAGGGGGATTTGTCTTACTGGCGGGGCTATATAAGAAGCCACACACCACATGTATTCATTGAGAGAGATTAATAGAAATATCAGCCCAGAGGTGTTTATCTCGTGGTTTCATCTAACTCCTTATAGAGTTGGTTCCACATAAAACCCCTGAGTTTTTCATGTTCTTTATCATTATTAACTCTGATTAGACTTATGTATTATCATTTTGGAAAACTTTTTGATAATTGATTTCTAACATTTTGCATCAAATCTTAATTGAGTATTGAAGATCAATCTGAATTTGGCACCAGCAAGAAATATTAATCTTTTATCTTGTGATCTCCAAACTGGAGATAGGTTCAACGGTTATGGTAGGGATGCTAATGTTATTTGCCCAAGAGGATGGGACCATCCTTGACTTCCCTGAGCATGAATTTTAAGTATTTTATGGTTGGAATGATTTCCATTGTTGTTGATGCAAAGTAAAGTTTAATTTTGGATTTATTTTTCAAATGATGGGGATAGAGTTTGAGTCATCTCTTTCTGGTTGGGGTCTTCAAGGATTTGGTTATGAAGTTTTCTTTTCGTAGTGTCTTTAGATACCTATTGAATTTCTGATGAGTGGAAAGTCGTTATGAGTCATTTTGAGTTGATGAACCGGAACCAAGTTTACGGACTAGTAATAGTGTATCATATTATCCTCTTTCTACCTTCTCAGAACCCCTATCCTTTTCCTCAAACCGTTTTCATTGCTGTTTCTCCCATCTCACTTAGTTTCCTTGCTTTTTAACTTGCATAAAGATAGTTGAAATTTTGATATTGTCACAACTTTATAATCTTTCTGCTTTTGATTTTTTTTCTGATATTAAGAAATCATCATTTTATATCAGGTTATAACAAGGACATGGCAAACAGCTCATAAGATGAAGCTGCAAAGAGGTAGTTTAAGTGATGCTAATGGTGCCTATAATGATAACTTTCGGATCAAGCGGTATATTGCAAAATACACTATAAATCCAGCTATCGCTAATGGGTTCGCTCAGTACATTGGCTCCATAGAGGTATATTAACAAAGCCTTTATTCATTTAGTGATTCAACTGCATAAATCATGTAAGATCTAGTGTTTCTAAAAAAGAAAACTAAGATCTAGTTTTTGTGTTCCTTTTATACTGGCACTTCTGCTCATTGATTCTATTGGAAGGAATAAATTATGGATTATTTCATTATCTTTGATGAAATTTCGATAAAGGTACCTAAAATGTTGGATGACCTCTTTAACCTTATTTCTGATATTTTTCTTGTTATTTAATGGTATATGTTCATCTCCTGGTTTTAAATAAATAATAAATGATTTGCTGTAAAGTAAATTAATTTTCATTTTGTTTGTTTTATCTCCCTTTTACACTTCAAAAAATCTGATATTTTGATTTGTGCTTCATCTGTACACTCCACAAGGGATCCGATGTCCCGATATGGGTTTCATGTGGAGGTTTTGGTCTATTGCTAAATGGCCTTTCATCTTTATAGGCAAATGTTCACGAAACAATAACTAGTTCAATGTTGAGTAGTATATTTTAGTGCATAATTTGATCGTGGGTGTAGGTCCGTTTATCTTTAGTGCCCATTTACTTTTACACACACCTCTTCATTTCTTTCTTGGCATAGAAACAAAACCTTTGTAGGTTCTATGACATTGTGCTCTTGTGGTTTTCCTTTCTCTTAATTGAGGGATTTTCATGTAAATCAACATGTTGTGGTTGAATTTATTATTCAGCTGTGTAAATGATACATGTTGAGTGTTGTACCTAGGTTAAGTGGACTCTGATTGTGGATCCATTTAAACCTCAACCTATAACTATTGTACCCCTCCTTTGTACCATAAAAGAAAAAAGGAGATCTAACCAGATAGGCTACCAGGTCTAAGTTTCTGTAATTTTATCCCACGGTGTTCTTTATGTTTGACTCTTCATCGAGATTGAGCAGTTTCTCACATGTTGTGTAGTATTCTAGCATGTTCCGGGCTGAAGTTCTCTGATGAGGAGACTCATTCCAGTTTCAGTGACTGTAACAGATATAAAGCACATGTTCTCCAACGAGGAGACTCATTATGGTAGGTGACTTTGCACAATGGCTACCATTTGGGCATTATGGCTTTCCAGAAATGGGCTATTTTTTTCTTGTGATCATTTTTATTCAGAAAATATAGTCTTCCGTAGCAGGACTCTCCTAGAATCATGACTCATGTAAGGTAACCGCGGTATTTCTCCTTTTATTAATATATGAGGGGCGTGACACTTTTGCATGTTCCCCCTCCTTTGAATAAAAAATGTTGTAAGAGAAGTGTTGGGAGACCAGGGTTCAAATCCCACTCTTGCAGTGGTTGCGTTAGGTAGTCGACAGCCAACGTATAAATAGTCGAATCTTTCAACATGGATTTGAGCAAGAATCTATGTAGTTGACCCTACTTATAGTGGGAGAACGCTTAGTACATTTTAGAAGTGTTGGGAGAACTGTATGACTTCTTACTCATAGGACCCCTGGGCTCTCTTATATAGGAGAAAAGCCCTAGGGTAATCACAGCCCCTGCACAAGGAGGCTGGACAAGTCTGTAAAGTTCACTCTGCTCACGGCCACATCCAATTACCCTGCCGTGAGTATGTCCTGAAACACAAGAGACGAAGGATCAAATATGGCACGACAATGTAAATCTTTTGTAATCTGGCTAATAGACAAAAGATTCATCAGAAATGCTGGAGCATGTAAGACATTTTGCAGACGCATCGAGGGAGTTAGAACAATCTCCCCTTGTCAAACAATGGGTAGATGAACCCCATTGGCAATCACTATTGATCTACCTGGAGGGATAGACATGTAAGAAGTAAAATGTGCTCGATCGCCACACATATGATGATATGCTCTAGAGTCTATGATCCAGTCAGATAAATCTGAACTGCTGCTACTAGTAAGGGCATAAGCAATACCTGACGAACTCGAAGAGGCTTTATCAATATGTGCGACATCTAAGGAACCTGCATGCGAAGTAGTTGGAGTAGTCATCATCTCTCGTAGCCTGGAAACAATATCATCAAAGCGTGCATCATGAGCCGGAGCCCTTGAAGGCACCAGATGGAAAAACATCACCCTTGTTCTCTAACACGGTAGCAAGAATGCCGAAATCCGGAACAAAACTGAGGAGTAGATCGTTATAAATGTGTCTACACAATCGCAAATAGAGGATTGGTTGTATCTGTAGACTCGTACAACCATCCTCATCTCTTGTTGTTTTAGGCTAGGGTTTCCAAGTGTAGCGGTGCGCGTTGATGTACTCATTTGCACGGACGATGCTCGTAGGGGCACGCAGATGCACGTAAAATGTACACAGATGCATGCACGATGCATGCGGCTGCACTGGCACTACTGTGCACAGGGCACGATGGCATAGTGCGCAGATGCATGGATGTGCATAGGACAATGTGTGCGCAGGAGCGGATGCAGGTGCAGATGCTAGCGTGTGTAGGATGTGCATGCAGGATGTGTTGACATGTAGGATGTGCGTGGCACACAGGGTAGACGTGAAGCACGCAGGGGCTTGTAGGGGCAGGTGCGATGCACTCTGCATGATGCGAGTCGCGACGCATGAAGGGGGGGCAGCACTCGCGGAGAGGGGGAGGGGGTGGGCGGTGCGCGTGGGGGCGGCGTAGGGTTGGGGTTAGGGTGGGATACAGGAACCCCGGTCTAGGACCGTTGCTCCGATACCATGTTGGGAGGATTGAATGACTTGTTATTCATAGGACCCCTAGGCTCTCTTATATAGGAGAAAAACCCTTGGGTAAATAGCACGATAGGTACATGAAGAAATGAAAATACATAAATAACATCAAAAGATAATAATAATCTCAACAAGATGTGATCCATGTGTTGAATGATGTTATCTCAAAAGATGTGATCCATGTGTTGAATGATGTTTTCTCAAAAGATAATAATAATCTCATATTGATTTTTGGGAAGAGGAAAGTTAAGAAGGCACTGATGATAATGATCTAAAACAACATCATCCTGTAATGGTTCAAATTCTCAGCAGCTTAATTAAGAGATCTACTTAACCATTATAATGGCAATCCTATTTCACAACATTGTTGGTGATGTCAATATTGATGCATTCGAATATGATTTTCACAATTAAGGAGGAAATGGTGACATTGGCAATGAGTTGTGGAAGGAGATGGCCTTCAAGAATAAAGATGACATGGTTTATGGTATGAATACTATCTTATTTTCATTTTGTTATTTTTGAGAAAAATGTGAAATGGGATTTTTGTGTGGGAGTTGTTGGTCCTACATGCATGAGTGGCGGGACTTGGTTACGTTGGTGGGACTATATAGAGAGTAGAACATCCCATGTTATCATTGAGAAAAACATAATAAAATACATAGCCTTTAATAGTGTCCCCCCATGGATTCATCCCGTTACTTAGGGAGTATATTTCTACGTAAATTATGTTTATTCGCTTGTTCTCAATTAAACATTATCTATTTTATATTTCAACATGGCATTAGACCAAGTCGATTTTAGGGATTCAATTGAGTTCCATTTATTTCGAATTGTTTTTTGTTCGATGTTCTTAAAGTTTGCCTTCATTCGAGTGAAGAGTGAATGCGCCAATTGATGTGATCATTGCAATCTATACAAGGAGATAACATCGTTCTTAGTGCTACTTCCGACAAACACGGGGTTATGGCTCAATTCAAGTGGTACGATTGGACTCACTCAGACAAAATGATGATGACATGCATAATGGTGAGGTAGTGACACTTGTTGTGGTTGCGACGTGTACGACCGATACAAAAGGAGCTTATTCCTTTGAAGGGGTTAACTTGAACAAGATCAATGAAAAAAATAACAACAATAAAGCCTTTTGCACATTAAGTAGGGTTGGCTACATGGATTCTTTGCCTCCATTCAGATCTATCTTGGGTCATTCTCGGGCTTAGATCTAAAAAACTAAGATCAATTCAGGTAGTCTCATTCCAACACTTCTTGGACCTTCCCTACCCTCTTATCCAGCTTAACATCCCAAAACTCGCATCTCCTAATTGGTGCAACAGTTGACCTCCTTTACAAATGCTCAAACCATTATAAGTTGTTTTCTCGCATCTTATCCTCGATCGGAGCTACACCAATTTTCTTTTTGATTGCATCATTTCGAATCTAATCTTTACGTCTATGTCTGCACATCCACCTTAGTATTTTCATTTTCTGTCATTCTCTGCACATGCTTATGGTTCATATGCCAGCATTCATATCCAGATAGCATAGCATGTCTCACAGATACTTTGTAAAACTTTCCTTTGATTTTCAAAGAAATTTTCTTATCACATAGAACAGTGGAAGCTCCTCTCCACTTTAGCTAATCTGCATTTATTCTATTAGTAACATCTTCATCAATTTCCCCATCATGTTGCAAAATAGATCCCAAGTATCTAAAAGAATCTTTCTTCTTAATGTTATCGTCACCAATCTTCACCTCAATATTCACCATTGCTTCCATCAAAAGTGCACTCCATATATTCAGTCTTAGCCCTACTTATACGAAATCCTTTAGTCTCTAATGCATGTCTTCATACATCAAGCTTCTCATTTACTCCATTTCTAGTCTCATCAATCAACACAATATCATCAGTGAATAACATACACCAAGGTATCTCATCATGAATGTGACTTGTCAACTCGTCTATAATCAAAGTAAAAAGGAATGGACTCAAAGCTGAACCTTGATGCAGGCCAATGTTGATGTCAAAATAATCAGTCTTCCTAGAATGGATCCTTACACAAGATAAAGCCTTATCATACATATCCTTTATGAGGTTAATGTATAGGGCATGTACTTGTCTCTTCTCCAAAACTCTCCACGATATCTCTCATGGGACAGAGTCATAAGCCTTCTCCAACTCAACAAAATCATATGGCAGTTCTTTTTAGCTTTATAAATATTCATTGTTCTCCTCAACAAGTGAACAGCTTCAATAGTTGAGCAACCTATCATGAATCCGAATTGGTTTTCTTTTGCTTTTGAAATTTGCCTCAACCTTCTTCCGGTCACATGTCCCCAAATTTTCATAGAATGACTCATCAGCTTGGTACCTTTGTAATTCGCACAATTTTGTATGTCTCATTTGTTCTTATAAAGAGATACAACGATGCTTCTCCTCCATTCTTCAAGCATTTTCTTGCTTCGCCAAATAACATTGAATAAATTTGTAATCCAAGTCAAACTACAATCACTTATCTCTCCATACTTATATAGGAATGACATTAGGTCATACACCTTTCTCAGGTTTCATAACCTTCAAAGCCCCATCTACTTCATTCCTTTGTATTCGTCTGTAGATTGCACAATTCAAGTAACTTTCACTACTAACTAGATCTCTCAAAGCAATCTCTCTATTTCCTTCCCCAATGAAAAGCTTATAGAAATAGTGCTTCCATCTAGTCTCTATATCCTTCTGAGTAACAAGCCTGTGACCTTCCTCATCCTTAATGCGTCTCACTTGAGAAAAGTCTTCGTTCTTTCTTTCTCTTGCTTTGACCACCTTGAATATATCTTTTGGCCCTCCTTAGAGTCGAGATTTTTGTACAAAACTTCATAAGCTTTTGACGTTGCGTCGTTTACAGCCTTCTTTGCTTCCTTATTCGATATTTTGTAGTTTGTGATAGTTTCCTCTGTTCTATCCTTAGACATCGACGAAAAAACTAAAAGGAAGAAAAAGTTTGATCAACGCTGGTGGTGCTATCTGGGCGGAGCTAATGGATTCTTTATTGGGACCCTATCCGCATAAGCAATCTACGGTAATAACGTAGATGGTTTAAGTGGTCCTCTCCAATATGAAGATCTCAAAAGTGGGTCTCTTCTATATGGAAACTCTAAGAAAGGGCTCCTCACTCTCCATTTCTGAAATAGATGTTGGAAACTCTAAGAAAGTGCCTATATGGGTCTCCAGTATGAGAGTTTGTTCTGAGGGCCACAAGTAGAGGATGATAGACAGAGATAGATGTTATTGGGTAATCTCAGCCAGAAAAATATAAATTGTGCTATATTCTCTCACTCTCCCTTACTCCCATACTTGTTGAAACTCGAGAGTAATCGACAATTAGGAGAATAACAGGGTGTAACAAACTTCGTCCTCTCATTTTTCGTCTTCTTTTTTCCTTTCTGTCCTATACATTTTTATCACTTGTGCCCCGCTTAACTTCCATAATTTCAATTATGTCCTCCATTTTTTTGGAAATTTAGTTATGGCCTTGCCATCTTGCATCGTTATTACATCTGTCATTCCGTTAGTTTGGTCGTCAATGAGTTAACTAAACCATGATTTATTCAAATCATGATGTGGGGATGGGGCTGGAGGGGGAGGGGTGGAGGAGGAGGTCAGGTTCCTCCACCTCCTTTCACTTCGATATCTTCTGTTACTACATGTACTTAGATTCTGGTTTTGTGGGTACTTAAAAAAATGCATAAAGGTGTCGCCTTTTTTGATCTCAGAGTAAGATCTAAGTGGGTTTGTTTGCTTTGCTTTCATGGTTGAGTCATGGAACTTGAATTGGGTTCTCAAAAAAGGTGGGAGAAATGGGAAAGGTGTTTCCTTTCAAAGTGGCCAGATTGTTCGTTGCATGTTGTTGAGATCCACTCTTGGCATTGGGGCTCTTTGGTTTGAAGTGTTTTGATTGTTGAGGGTAACCATGTAGAAGTACTTGAACAAGTTTCCCCATAAGCCGTCAAAATCTGATTTTGAGGTAGATCCCACCTCAAGCAGTTGTGACAACGATGGGGAGAATGCATGTGCCTCTAGGCTGAAGCGAATGGCGACCGTCTTGTTTTCGTCAAAGTGTTGTAGCTAGGATCGAGCCTCATGTTGTCCTTCAGGATGTGCCCTCTCCGAAAAGGTATAATCTTTTCGTCGGTAAGTTCAATCCCTATTTTGTTGTGCTCGATTTTTCGGATTCCACAAAGAACACGACGGAGAAGGAGTTAAAAAGGTAGAGAGTGGTTGAGCTTGTGAAGTTTGTTTCTAAGGGAAATGTCTGGTTCAACGAGCAGGTGATTGCCGTGAGCTGAAGGGGTTAGAGGGGTGGGGGACTGTATGAGGAGGAGGCGGAGGAGGTGGTGGAAGATGGAGTAGGTCAGGACACATCCATCCTAGGTAACTTTTCTAAATATGCATGTGTTCAAAAATTAACATTCATTTGGGATGTGGATAGAACTAATCCAAGGGGTACGAGTGATAAAATTACAAGATGGTAGGGGTGCAACTAATATTCTAAAAGAGAACAGAGCATAACGTATATTGCAAAAGTTAGGAGGCTTTTTATTCTTTTGACCTTTTTTCTGACATTCAACCATTTTTCAAAATTTTTTTTGCAATCTTAGCCCCCCTTTGATATTTTCCTAACATACCCTCATTTTTTCATATACTTTTTTCTTTTAAGTTTGTTTTTCTTCACATACTTTTTCTTCCATTTCCTTGATTACTGCAACTGTGACCCATTGGGTATGAATGAATCTATATACATATTGTAAAGTTAGGTTTTCCCCGTCTTTATGACACGTGGCTAATCCTTTCATTACTTCTCTTTTCTTTCATTACTTCTCTTTCCAATCTCATCTCATTCTGTCTTGCACTCCCGTATTCTCTCTCCTTCCATCCCTCTCCTCTCATCTATCTCTTTCTCCATTCGTGTGTTCTCTCTCTCCCCCTATCTATCTATCTCTAATTAATTCTCCATTAAATCTCTCTCTCTCTCCAAAGACAGAAACCCCCATCCGATCTACATCTCCCCATTCCTATATTTAAAATAGGGATTTTTACCCGGCAGACCCTACAAACTTTTTAAATTACCTCTATGACCTTTTGCATAACGTAATTATCCCATCGACCTTATAAATTACCCCAAGAATCCTCACGAGCTTCAAACAGAGTAGCCGTAGGGTTCATGGGGTAAGAGTTGGCAAGTTTACGGGGTCGAGGGGGGAATTATGTTGTTTCAAAGGTCGTGGAGGTAATTGGCAAAGATTATAGGGTCTTCTAGGTAAAAATTCCTTTAGAATAAGTAAACATTATCTCTCTATATCACCTAATACTTATAAAAATATTATTTCGGATTCTTCCTTTAATATTTAAATATTTTAAAATAAGTATTAAATATTTATAACATTAAATATTGTATGTTGTGTTAATTATTTATAAGATATGTCATCTTCATAATACAAATCAATTTATTTTGGCCAACTAATGTGTTATAAACAAATAGTAGTCGAAAACAAAAAAAATAACTGATGCTCTTTTTGAAGTTATTATAAGTATATGATATGGTAATAGTTCATAAAAATATTATATTCAAAGCATCAATATCAAATCTATCTTTGTATACATACATACATACTTATAAGATTATCAAACTATTTCTAAACATTTAAAATATCATGTATCAAGATGACACGTTTTCTCCGTATACTAGTTTAATTGTACACCCCAAAATGAGACCCTTCATGTAAATTAAACTTTGTGGTAAAATTTTGATACATGTTACGATTGTTTGGGTATAGAAATATACTTTACGCGTTGAGTATAACTATACCTTTCTAATTGAACATCGGAAAAAGATTTACTTGACATTTCAAAATAATAAACTATATGTTCTATAAGTAATATTTTTTCATTAAGCCATTAAAGATCTTTGTTTGTTAAATTTATAGGTATGTTCAATAAAATCAGTATGACAAAATAGACAATGAAGTGGTTGGATTTTTTCCCAGCCTTTTGACACATGGTTGTCTTAAGAATTGCCCAGTCTGGCCTTTCCAGCCTCTCCCCCTTTCAAAATTGTCTCTCTTCACTCTTTCTCATCCATTAAATTCTCTACATTCCCTATCCTCTCTCCCCTTAATTAATGTCCCATTTTCCAATATACCCTTTACATTTCTAAATTTAGAATTATAGTAATATTAATTAAGTAATAGCAAAAACATATATTATTAATATCAATTATAAAATTTGAAAATTGTATTAGATTTTTCTTTGAAGAACTACTATTTTGGAAATATAAAATGTAAGTTTTTAAAAACTACTCTTCGCATCCATCATCTATAATATAAATTAATGTATTTTTTTATAAATATTTCTAAGATACATTAAAACCATAATAATAATCACATGTGTTTTTTATATTTTAATTATACATGTTACAATATTTTAGTAAAAAATCAATTCAAAGTATTAGTACTATAGATATGCATTTATACATGTATGTTTTTACGTGTGCACGTACAAAACATTATAACTAAAATTGATAAGTTAAGTGGGGATCACGACCTCACGAGAGGAGCTCTCGACAGCTTCCACGTTTCACCATTTAGGGAGAATAATTATTTAAAAAATTAATCATTGTTCGAACAACGGACAATAATAACATGTGATGTTTATGCAAATTATAATAAACATAAGTTTCCATGAATTTGAATGGATCAGATTTTGCTTTTATCGTGTCCTATCCAATTTTAACGGATATTATCTTTGAATCCAATCTATAAAACATTTGAATTGATCTCCACATATCTCACTGCATTTTAGATCGTATTAGTTTATGATACCTACATATTCCAAAATAAATAACATATTCTCAAGTTCACAATTTTATATTGTAGTTTGATCATTGAGATAGATGTGGAGAAAGGGAAATCTGGTAAATAGATGTGTTTTTTATATATTTATCGTAAATGCATCTTTCTTTTCGTTCTTAATAAGTTTTTTATATTTTAAAATAATAATAATAATAAAACATGAGTAAAGTGATCGTGGACGAAATATATTCAGTGATATAAGAAAAAGAGTTATTAATTTTAGTATTTTATATTTTCACTTTAAAAAAAACTAATCCAAGGTATCCTATATGAATATATTAATCGACACATGATATTTAAAAAATCACATGTAAATGCAATGTACATATGGCCATGTATAATTTTGACAATGGTTTGATCCAGTCTGTTATTTTACATATTTAAACTTTATAATCCAATTATATCTATTAGAATGACAAATCGAACCAGACTAATATTATGTTAGATTCATACACAAGATTTTTATTTGTTAATAACCATCAAAAAATTGCATCTTCATTTCCAGATATGGGATTTTTTAAATTTATTATTAAATAAATTCCAATTAAATGGTTGTTTTATTTTTAACAAATAAGTATAATTTAGCACAATGAGTATAGTTTCATTTGCAAATTTCACCTATTATCTTTAGATTTTTTATTTAAAACACGTTGATTTTACATTTTGTATTTGAGGTTAGGATTTAGAAACAACATATGTGTGTCTGAATATTTGGTTTCTATATGTAGTTTGCACTTTGGATGCACATATGTGAATACATGCTATATAATTTGAAATACTATAATAGAAGATACATTTTGAAAAATCATTACATAGTTCATTTAATTTATAATAAAAGAATTACATTGTTGAACAAATATACAATGAGATTAATATCTACGGGATCTCTCTTTATATAACCGCGTACTGATCTTTATTATAGGTGTGTCCACCATTTTCTTAAATGGAAATTATATTAAAAATTTGACCTAAAGTCAATTATCCTGTTTATTTTCCTTACATTTTTTTCATGTCAATCTTTTTAAATTTAATTAATACATTACAAATTAATATTTAAATTTACATTAAAAAATCAATTTATTTTCCACCAGTGCGGGTTACATCCTACTACATGTAAAAAAGGGCAAACAAATAAAAGGACAGGCTTTTATAAAGCCCACCTATGGAGAAGCCCATCGCTCCTGCTGTCTCTCTTCTCCACTGTGTTAGCGTCGTTGGAGGTGATCTCCTTTGGAGGCGACGCTGGAGTTGGTTGGGGTCTTCTCTTCTGGACACCAATTCCCTCTCTTCGCTTCTCGTTCAACACCGGAGTAATCGCGGGGTACATAGAATTAGGGATATTGTGGCCGGAGATTATATACCGTGCGAGTTGGACCTGTCATTGGATCTTGGGCCAGATTTTGCTCCACCCTTCTCATCCCACTTTCTTCCCGAGTAGAGTTCGTTCGCAGCATTTAGGGTTTCGGGGAGCGGAGAACAGGTGATATTTGGAACTGGATCGCGATGTTCCACACGTCGAAGATCAAGTTGGCAGCTCTGTCGGTGATCTCTTTATCGGTTGCGTCTCTGCTCCTTCATCTGTATGTTGCCAACACTTCCAGGAGAGATGGCATATACCAAAGACCATTGGCGAATGATTTGCTTCCAATCGGAGAGGTCCGTTACTACAGAAAGTTATGGGGTTCTGTAAGTTCCTTGGATGTCTTGCAACCGTATGCTAAACCTAGATATGCATATACAGGTCCAAGTGAGGAAAATAACGGTTTCATTGTTTCCAAGATATATGGCGGTTTTGAGAAGATCCGACCAGCGATTTGTGATCTTGTTGCTATTTCCAGGCTTTTGAATGCTACCTTAGTCATTCCAGAGCTTCAAGAAAGCATTCAATCTAAAGGAATTAGTTCAAAGTTTAAGAGCTTTTCTTACATTCATGATGACGAACAGTTCATGGAAAAACTAGCGGTTGAAATTAGGGTTGTGCGCAGCCTACCAAATGATTTGAAAGAGGCCAGGAAGACCAACAAATTTCCTTTATTCAAGCCCGATCTTTCTGCTCCACCAAGCTTTTATATTAACAATGTCCTACCGAAGTTGAAAGAGACAAAGGTTATCATGTTGTCCATCATGCAGGGGGGATGCCTTCAGCCAGTCCTCCCACCCAGCTTGGCTGAATATCAACGGTTGAGATGCAGGGTTGCATTCCATGCCCTGCATTTCCGCCGTGAAATTCAAGCTGTTGGATCCTTGATTGTGAAAAGGTTGCGAGCGTCTCGTCAGCCTTACTTAGTATTCCACCCAGGTCTTGTAAAAGCCAACTTGGCCTTCAACGGCTGTGCTGAGCTTTTTCAGGATGTCCATAATGAACTTATACAATATAGAAGAGCTCAGATGATCAAACATGGGACTGTTCTTGAGGAACTCAATGTTGATTCGATGGTCCAAAGGAGAAATGGTTCTTGCCCTATAATGCCAGAAGAGGTTGGTCTGCTTCTTAGGGCAGTGGGATATCCACCGAACACTATCATCTACTTGGCTGGTGCTGAGATATTTGGTGGTCATCGGGTTCTTATTCCGCTACGTGCAATTTATACCAACTTATTAGATTGCACTTCTTTATGTAGTAAGAAAGAGTTGAACAATTTAGTTGGGCCAGAGTCTCCTCTTCCTCACCATTCACCGAATCTGCCTCCGGCAGAAAGTGAGAAAGAACTTATTGATAAGTGGAAGAAAGCTGGACCTAGACCTAGGCCTCTTCCACCTCCTCCTTCCAGACCATTTTACCAATATGAAAAAGAAGGGTGGTATGGCTGGGTTCCTGAATCTGACAATGAGCCAGAACCCTCGCTTATTGATCTACAAATGCAGGCCCACAGATTATTGTGGAATGCACTTGATTATTACGTTTCTGTTGAAGCAGATGCATTCTTTCCTGGTTACAACAATGATGGTGTGAGGCACGTTCCTTCTCGGATCTGGGAAACCCGTTTACACATCATCCGTAATATCATATTCTCTAGAAATCGCATTAGGGAACTGGAAATTAGGGAATTTTTTTTATATGGATGACATTCACGTTAACTAACAGGCCACAGAACTATAACATGTCACACTTATATTGCATAAATTTCCATATCAGTTTATATGTAACAACAGAAATTGCATTATATACATGTATCCCAATTTTATCAGAAGAGAAATAAAAGCATAAATATCTTGAACAAACTATAACATACATACCTGCTATGTTTTGCTTCAAAAACTGACATTCAACTCTCCCAATACAACGGTGCAGGTATTTTGTCTGCAATCCATGGAATAGGGAGAAAAGAACATCAACAAATGTTGAGTAAATCTTAATTAATTAAAAATAACAGGAAATTTTGTGGTTCCAAAAGAAAGCAAGTAATTTGGCCTTGACAATTAAAATTTAAAGCTACTTGCAATGAAACAGGCTTTCAAGTTGTTTGTTATGTAAAACCCCAGTCTACTCATCCTACACTAATTACCCACATTAATCATTTATATACCAATATCATGTGGTCCATATTTAAGTCATTGTCTTTCTATTAATTATAATACAAGTTTGTCTGGTCTTGAGAATATGAATGATGAGTCTCTGATATAATCATTATCTCTATAATGCTTATAAAGATGTTTAAGAATCTTGTGGATTGATCATAGTAAGAGTATATGATAGATATGGGGTTTTGATTCTTTTCTTGTTGTGTTTCTCAAGCCTAGTAGATAGTCTGATAAGGATGATTTTCATGATATGGTCTTTTCTCTTTGCCAGGAATTATTGGCAGAAAAGTAACTAGTTCAACGGAAACCAACTCAACTGTAATTCAACTTTAGCCAACTCAATTGTGACTCAATCCAATTTCAATGTATCTTTTTCAGATTCAACTGTAACTGATTTAGAGGTAGCCATAGAGGATTCAGATGTATACATGGATGATTCAGATGTAGCATCGCCAAGTCTGTTGGCGAAAAATAAATAAAACTCAAGCGGTGAGGTAGCCTATAAAAGAGGCTCTTCCGTCTCGCCCTCTAATTGGAAGGGCGGTCCAATAGAGGGATAGGTCTACTTCAAAACTACGCCACTGAGACGGGTGAGAGAGACTCTCTAGAAAAGTCGCTCTAAAAGAAAAACTGGCCCGACCGGTACGGGCTAACGAGCTCAAAAAACTAAAACTAAGGGTCCTCCAGCCTAGGTACCCTAAAGAACAAGGGTCAGCGGAACTGGTCTTTAAAAGAAAACCTGTGGATCCCAGAGAGGCGTAAAAAAACTGCGAGCGCTCGCAAAAAAACCGAGAAAAAGACTGGGATCCTAGACCCGCGCACGAAGCGGCCGCTGCCCTAACTGGGCTTCCTAATCTTCCGCCCAGCTGAGGGTCACCGCCCCCTCGCACAGTCAGGCGTAAAGGTTACCATGACTGGCACTTTTAATTACTAGTCATCATTGAATCATCATCACTAACTTAATTTCTCATCCTCTCTTGAACTCTGATGTAGTCAACTTTACAGATCTAGGTATCTTGTTGATAATTATATTGAATAGTGATTCATACCTTAGTGATTTTGAATGATTGATCACAAAGATCTTCAGTCATTGATCATAGATGATCTCATCAATTGGCGGCTTGCTTATTAATCTAGATTTATGAAAATATCTTAATGAACTCCTTTTTCAAACCACGAGATCATAAGTTGTTTATTGGAACTGAATTTAAAATTTAATTTAATGTAGAAATTTTACTTTTGTTATTTAACTCGTAATTTAGTGGCAAGACTCTTAATCTAATTTTTATAAGTCTCTTGTATGAAAATACCCTAATATAATGAACAAGAGATGAAAAGATGGTCGATGCAATCCTTCCTGGCATTGCAAAATTTCACCCTGAATCTTCTCTTCCACTAGATCTCAAGTCATTCTAATAATGCTAACATATTGAGATTATTATTTACTTATCCACCGTAGCCATCTTTCGATTCTTTATCACTATTACTAAGAGATATTGAGAAACCCTCCCAATTGTATGTATCAAACTCCCAGCCAAGAGTTATACCCCTTTAGCTACTTTGTATCTTCCTACCCTTGCTAAAAAAAAATATGTCGGGTTAATTACGCGATCTTGATATCACTAAGCTGGATCATAGTTAAATTCTTTATCTTTCGTCATTTTCAATAGGTTGAAATAGATCTTCTGTGATTGTTCTCGAGATTAAGAATCCAAATAAGTTGATAACAATATATTTAACAGATTTCAGAATACTTAATATTGAAAATAATCTCCTGATTATGTCACAAAATGGAATATGCTCCATTGAAAATAATCTCCTGATTATGTCATAAAATGGAATATGCTCCAGCGGTATAGATATTGTGCAACAAAAATCATGAAAAAAAATGTGGCAGATTCTTAAGTTGATTATACTCTAAAGAGAAGAATTTTGCTTGCATTATGCAGATTTGTCTAATGTTTAAAATGAAGCAGAATACCTAACCTTTAGTTGAATACTGCTATGCTAGGAATTCTAGTTTTAAAAGGCTAAATTCTTACACACAAGTCTGTATATGTACAACACATGGACTGTTCAGATATCCATTAATTGTTGATCTTTTTTCTTCCGGATCTGGAATCTCCATATGAGGTCGTGTTGTCACAAAGGATTACCACATCAAAGATTTCTTCTAGTTAGGAGGTACATATTAAGTTGAGTATATTATCTATATTATTTCATACACCTAAGAAAGGTGAGACCACCTCTGCCATGGTTGCTTCTTCTAGGAGGGACAGATTAGGTCCACTCATGCCCACAACCGTGATTGTTTTACATCGACATGAGCCACATATTATTTTACTTTTCTAGATGTAGTGGCCATAGAGAAGATTGTTGCTGGTTAAAGCATAATAAACTTGTAGCTCATCAAACAGTCTTTTGAGATGTTGATGATATCATGATTCTATGTATACCATCTCAAGAGATAAGTATGATGACCTTCTTTATAGGCTTCATTAGTGTTGTATATCCTTACATTAAACTCTAGTTCCAATGACCCTTGTGCAGAATATGATATCACTGCCTTTACCGACCCTAATGTATATCTCACAATGGTTTAAATGTTCTTGAGAATCATTTGTACTTCTATTATTAGTATTGAGATGTTATTTATGTATTCACATCATATTAACCAGGAATATACAATTAGAATTTAGATTAAAGTGCAATCTATCTTCTGCCACATGCAATACACAAGTATTATAGAGTCAAATTTCCATTGCTTTAGATTACTACAAGACCCTTGTTCCCAACATGTTATAATATATGGTAACCCAGTTATAGCATATCTAGAATATACAACACTCAAGCAACCTATTACTATCAAAATGTGTAAAGACCATGCATGGAAAGCAGCAAGAGAGGGGAAAAGATTGTACCTTTGATCCTTTATGTTTGGAAGGATTTTGTGGCTTTATCTAATATACAACAATAGATAAAATACCTGATGGATAGCAAAAAAAAACTGAATTAGAAACTTCAACATTGACTTTAATGAGAACAAAGAGGAGAGAGATATGTACCTTTGAATATCTCCACTTTGGAGATCCAAACTTGCTTGCAACATCCTTTTCTTGACAGGAGCTTCAGTTCATTCAGATCCGGATGTTACAAATATAAAAACCTCAAAGGGAGTCTCGTCCTCGAGACTCGGGTCAAGGTCACTTTGTATCTTGTTTGGATCTTATCTGGCCATAAAAATCTCAAAGAATTTTGTACCCATAAAAACCTCAAAGGGAAAACAAGCCGCGTTCTTTCAATATATATAATTAAATGGGCTTGTTTTGACAATTACCTGAAAGAGTTGTGGGTATCGTGCCCGCATATCCACTTTTGTCTTCCATGTTGCCTGTTTGACATCATGTCGGTGACATAGCACCTTTATTAGAAGAATCTCTTTGTTGCGAAGCTTCTTTTTTTTTACAACACTATCGAGTATTTGTACTAACCTTCTCTTTGTAAATCAAATTTGACTCCACGTCAAGGTTCTCATAGCTGATGACGTGGTGAAGGTCGTACTTGTAATTCCTTAAATTGATAGGTGTAGAGAAAGGGTTACTCGATAGACCACCTTACACATACGACTAAAAATTTCAAATAATCCAACGTATCGTGGTGTCAACTTGCTATGAGCACTAAATCTCTGTACTCCCTTTATGGGAGATACTCATAGAAACACTCAATCTCCTTCTTGTGTTTTCAGGAATTCCATCAATATGAAGGATTGAGTTAAATATTGATAAGTTATTATTTGAATCGATTAAGAGAAGAGGATCGGATTACATGAAACTCCAAATTTCTTTTCTGACGGTCTGCATAGCTCTTCTAGCAGCTCTGAGTCATCAGAAGCCTTCCCCTTACAAGATCGATCAACAGTTCTCGTAGTCCCTTCCCAAAGAGATCTACAGAGTAAAATGTATGTTCACCTACCTTACGCCAACTGAGAGGTGCGAGACATCTCCGCTTGTATAGGGCTTCGAATGATGTCATACCAATACTGGAATAATGACTGTCGTTGTGCGGGAGTTCTTCCAATGACAGGTGGTCCTTCCAAGATCATTTCTACTCTAGAGTACATGCACATAGCAAATTCTCAAGTATCTAAATAACACATAGTATCGTATGCAGAACTCATCTTCAGCTCTGTCTGTGGTGTTGACATAAGCCGGTACTAGTAGTGAGATATAAACCTCGAGTCTCCATCAGACACTACCTCATGTGGTATATCATAAAATTTGATAATATTTTTTTTTGCACGTGTAATCTAGCCAGTCAAGATGTAGTGTAGGTCATGTTGATATGTATGAAATGGACTGACTTGGAATCTGTCAACAACATCCCAATAGCATCGTGATCACCTACTGTCTTTACTAGTCCCGTAACAAAATCCATAAAAGTACTCTTCCACTTTTATTCGAGAAAAGGGAGATACTGTAATAATCATGGTGGTCTCTTATGTTCAGCCTTGACCATCTAATAGATCATGCACTTGCTAACATGACATGTTGCATCTCGCTTCATTCGGTCCTGCCAGAATGTAGACCAAGATCCCGGTACATCTTTTTGCTGCCAAGAAGAATAGACAATCGTGAATTGTATGCCTTATCAAAAATATCTCTGCGTAACGACTCATTGGTGGGCGCAATTACCCAGCCAACCTTCTACAAAATAGAGTTAGTCCCCACAAAATCATCACGTTTGTCCTTGATGGCACGCATGCATCTGTCTCAAATTCATGGAGATGTCATGTATCCTTATATTATGCAATCCCAAAGTCTGCTGAATCGCGAAGGTATGACAGTAGATGTAGACACACTCTTATGAGAATGTCCATTAGTCAAAGTTACGAGTATATTTCATGCATATAGTTAGGTTGTCGTATATGCATGAGCTTTCCTGCTAAACGCATCTGCCACCACGTTTCCTTTACCAGAATGGTAAGAGATCGTGTATTCAAAATCCTTCAGTAGTTCAAACAATCGATGTTGTCTCATGTTTAGCTCTTTCTGATCATAGATGTACTTCAAACTCTTGCGATTTATGAAGATATCAAAATTCACCTCATAGAGATAGTGACGCCAGTTTTTTTTTGAGAAGACAACCACCACCAACTCCAAGCCATGGATGGGTTATTTCCGCTTATGCAACCTCTATTGACGTGTTGCATAAACAATCATGTAACCTTGCTGCATCAGAACCGCTCTTAAACATTTATTTGAAGCATTTGTATATACTGTATAAACTTGAGTATCTGAAGAAAGTGCAAGAATAGACACATTTGTTAATCTTTCTTTCAATGTCCTTAAAGGCCAATGAAAGGAACTCTTATCTGTGTCAAAATGACTCGTGGAAAGCCACCAACGAAGCGTCTATAATAACTATCTAGTTCAAGAAAGCTTCGAATTCGAGTGACTGTCTTGGAGTATTCCCAAGACATAACTTCCTCAATATTCATAGGGTCAACTGGCATACCCATTCCAGAAATGACATGTCCAAGGAATGAGGTTTTGGATAACCACAACTCACACTTATTTATCTTAACATACTACTTATGCTTTTGAATGTTATCTTCCGAATATCCAACTCTTGAATCCTCAGCTAATGGTAGCCAGATCGGAGATCGATCTTTGAAAATACCTAAGACCCAT
The DNA here is from genome assembly GCA_037367405.1 of Ottelia alismoides. Lineage (NCBI taxonomy): Eukaryota > Viridiplantae > Streptophyta > Magnoliopsida > Alismatales > Hydrocharitaceae > Ottelia > Ottelia alismoides. The sequence goes on from JAZKJV010008261.1 coordinate 520,127, forward strand.
GTAGTTGATCAAATAAGTCATCTACGTATGGCAGAGCATAATGGTTGTTCATCGTTTTCTTGTTCATCTGAATGTAATCTATGTACGATGTCATCGATTCATCATTCTTTCTGACAAAATGAACTAGAGCATTTCAAGGTGGAGTGTTCAGCCTTACAAAACCTACGTCAAGTAATTAAGGCGATTTCATCTTCAGCTCTCTCAACTCGGTCGGTGCCATGTGATAAGGAGCTTTCGAGGTCTAGACATAATGTGATCTAAATCTCTCTGACAGAATCTAGGAATGTGTCGTATTCTCGATTTATGAGTCTCCAAGATCTCAATACTGAAATGTGCTCCATTTAGAGTCATGCATTGTACCCTTATAGATAAACTCGGGTAAGTCTGGAATACTGAAGACAATCATCTTCATGAAATAATTACCCATTGCATGATGATCTGGCATTCAATCCATACCAAAAGTTAGGTCAAACTTGTTGAGTTGTAGTAGCAGACAGTCTGCTATCGTCTCATGTCCACCAATCAACATTGGTAACTTTTTGACTATAAGTCTTATGCTGAACAACTGGCTACCTGACCTATGGATGTGATAGAGAGGATCTATGGTCTCTGCAACTCTTCTTGCTAGAAACTCGAAGTTCATCTATCGCTTCAGAATCAATTAAAACACAGAAAGATCGGTTCAGGACGCCATGGTTCTATGTAAGAACCAATATCATTAATAGTTAATGTTCATGGATATTTCTAACTATGCTTTTCTCTTCTTGGGATACATATGGAAATTAGTTGCAATTAGTGACATCTGTGGTCATTGATTTTGAATGTCATATTTCCCTTTCAGACTCGTGACAAGTCAAAGAACTGTCACAATCCGAGGATTTAATGTGATCAGAACAATAATACTACGAATGTATGTAGCAGGGTACCACTGCTCTGATACCAAACTGTGAGGCCCGTTCCTTCTCGGATCTGAGAAACCCGTTTACACATCATCCGTAATATCATATTCTCTAGAAATCGTATTAGGGAACTGGAAATTAGGGAATTTTTTTTATACGGATGACATTCACGTTAACTAACAGGCCACAGAACTATAACATGTCACACTTATATTGCATAAATTTCCATATCAGTTTATATGTAACAACAGAAATTGCATTATATACATGTATCCCAATTTTATCAGAAGAGAAATAAAAGCATAAATATCTTGAACAAACTATAACATACATACCTGCTATGTTTTGCTTCAGAAACTGACATTCAACTCTCCCAATACAACGGTGCAGGTATTTTGCCTGCAATCCATAGAATAGGGAGAAAAGAACATCAACAAATGTTGAGTAAATCTTAATTAATTAAAAATAACAGGAAATTTTGTGGTTCCAAAAGAAAGCAAGTAATTTGGCATTGACAATTAAAATTTAAAGCTACTTGCAATGAAACAGGCTTTCAAGTTGTTTGTTATGTAAAACCCCAGTCTACTCATCCTACACTAATTACCCACATTAATCATTTATATACCAATATCATGTGGTCCATATTTAAGTCATTGCCTTTCTATTAATTATAATACAAGTTTGACTGGTCTTGAGAATATGAATGATGAGACTCTGATATAATCATTATCTCTATAATGCTTATAAAGATGTTTAAGAATCTTGTGGATTGATCATAGTAAGAGTATATGATAGATATGGGGTTTTGATTCTTTTCTTGTTGTGTTTCTCAAGCCTAGTAGATAGTCTGATAAGGATGATTTTCATGATATGGTCTTTTCTCTTTGCCAGGAATTATTGGCAGAAAAGTAACTAGTTCAACGGAAACCAACTCAACTGTAATTCAACTTTAGCCAACTCAATTGTACTCAATCCAATTTCAATGTATCTTTTTCAGATTCAACTGTAACTGATTTAGAGGTAGCCATAGAGGATTCAGATGTATACATGGATGATTCAGATGTAGCATCGCCAAGTCTGTTGGCGAAAAATAAATAAAACTCAAGCGGTGAGGTAGCCTATAAAAGAGGCTCTTTCGTCTCGCCCTCTAATTGGAAGGGCGGTCCAATAGAGGGATAGGTCTACTCCAAAACTACGCCACTGAGACGGGTGAGAGAGACTCTCAAGAAAAGTCGCTCTAAAAGAAAAACCGGCCCGACCGGTACGGGCTAACGAGCTCAAAAAACTAAAACCAAGGGTCCTCCAGCCTAGGTACCCTAAAGAACAAGGGTCAGCGGAACTGGTCTTTAAAAGAAAACCTGTGGATCCCAGAGAGGCGTAAAAAAACTGCGAGCGCTCGCAAAAAAACCGAGAAAAAGACTGGGATCCTAGACCCGCGCACGAAGCGGCCGCTGCCCTAACTGGGCTTCCTAATCTTCCGCCCAGCTGAGGGTCACCGCCCCCTCGCACAGTCAGGCGTAAAGGTTACCATGACTGGCACTTTTAATTACTAGTCATCATTGAATCATCATCACTAACTTAATTCCTCATCCTCTCTTGACTCTGATGTAGTCAACTTTACAGATTTAGGTATCTTGTTGATAATTATATTGAATAGTGATTCATACTTTAGTGATTTTGAATGATTGATCACAAAGATCTTCAGTCATTGATCATAGATGATCTCATCAATTGGCGGCTTGCTTATTAATCTAGATTTATGAAAATATCTCAATGAACTCCTTTTTCAAACCACGAGATCATAAGTTGTTTATTGGAACTGAATTTAAAATTTAATTTAATGTAGAAATTTTACTTTTGTTATTTAACTCGTAATTTAGTGGCAAGACTCTTAATCTAATTTTTATAAGTCTCTTGTATGAAAATACCCTAATATAATGAATAAAAGATGAAAAGATGGTCGATGCAATCCTTCCTGGCATTGTAAAATTTCACCCTGAATCTTCTCTTCCATTAGATCTCAAGTCATTCTAATAATGCTAACATATTGAGATTATTATTTACTTATCCACCGTAGCCATCTTTCGATTCTTTATCACTATTACTAAGATATTGAGAAACCCTCCCAATTGTATGTATCAAACTCCCAGCCAAGAGTTATACCCCTTTAGCTACTTTGTATCTTCCTACCCTTGCTAAAAAAATATGTCGGGTTAATTACGCGATCTTGATATCACTAAGCTGGATCATAGTTAAATTCTTTATCTTTCGTCATTTTCAATAGGTTGAAATAGATCTTCTGTGATTGTTCTCGAGATTAAGAATCTAAATAAGTCGATAACAATATATTTAACAGATTTCAGAATACTTAATATTGAAAATAATCTCCTGATTATGTCATAAAATGGAATATGCTCCATTGAAAATAATCTCCTGATTATGTCATAAAATGGAATATGCTCCAGCGGTATAGATATTGTGCATCAAAAATCATGAAAAAAAATGTGGCAGATTCTTAAGTTGACTATACTCTGAAGAGAAGAATTTTGCTTGCATTATGCAGATTTGTCTAATGTTTAAAATGAAGCAGAATACCCAACCTTTAGTTGAATACTGCTATGCTAGGAATTCTAGTTTTAAAAGGCTAAATTCTTACACACATGTCTGTATATGTGCAACACATGGACTGTTCAGATATCCATTGGTTGTTGATCTTTTTTCTTCCGGATCTGGAATCTCCATATGAGGTCGTGTTGTCACAAAGGATTACCACATCAAAGATTTCTTCTAGTTAGGAGGTACATATTAAGTTGAGTATATTATCTATATTATTTCATACACCTAAGAAAGGTGAGACCACCTCTGCCATGGTTGCTTCTTCTAGGAGGGACAGATTAGGTCCACTCATGCCCACAACCGTGATTGTTTTACATCGAGATGAGCCACATATTATTTTACTTTTCTAGATGTAGTGGCCATAGAGAAGATTGTTGCTGGTTAAAATATAATAAACTTGTAGCTCATCAAACAGTCTTTTGAGATGTTGATGATATCATGATTCTATGTATACCATCTCAAGAGATAAGTATGATGACCTTCTTTATAGGCTTCATTAGTGTTGTATATCCTTACATTAAACTCTAGTTCCAATGACCCTTGTGCAGAACATGATATCACTGCCTTTACCGACCCTCATGTATATCTCACAATGGTTTAAATATTCTTGGGAATCATTTGTACTTCTATTATTAGTATTGAGATGTTATTTATGTATTCACATCATATTAACCAGGAATATACAATTAGAATTTAGATGAAAGTGCAATCTATCTTCTGCCACATGCAATACACAAGTATTATAGAGTCAAATTTCCATTGCTTTAGATTACTACAAGACCCTTGTTCCCAACATGTTATAATATATGGTAACCCAGTTATAGCATATCTAGAATATACAACACTCAAGCAACCTATTACTATCAAAATGTGTAAAGACTATGCATGGAAAGCAGCAAGAGAGGGGAAAAGATTGTACCTTTGATCCTTTAAGTTTGGAAGGATTTTGTGGCTTATCTAACATACAACAATAGATAAAATACCTGATGGATAGCAACAAAAAAAAATTGAATTAGAAACTTCAACATAGACTTTAATGAGAACAAAGAGGAGAGAGATATGTACCTTTGAATATCTCCACTTTGGAGATCCAAACTTGCTTGCAACATCCTTTTCTTGACAGGAGCTTCAGTTCATTCAGATCCGGATGTTACAGATGGCAGCAGGTGGCCAGACTTTTCCAGTTTGGTTATGGGCCATAGGTTGTACAAGACGGCATCAAGGATAACATACCGACCAGACAGGATGGTTATTGCTGCATTATTTGATGATATCCACAATAATAAGTATCATCCTAAACGTAACTGGACTGTCTTGGTTCGGGAACATCTGAACCAAAGTTTGGGCGTGGAGGGTCTTACAAGGGAGTACCATTTGACAAAGCCCACAAATTTCTATGCCCATCCTTTGCCAGAATGCTCTTGCAGATCATCTGATGTTATGAATACTCCCATACCTGATGTACAAAACAGTGGCCTACCATCATTTGGAAGTGAGGATATGTGCCCAGAATGGATGGCACGTCAGGTACATCAAAAGGTGTCTATAATAAAAGATTATGATACCGAGGAGAGTGAGTTGCCAGATGATCAGTTGGAGGCAGAGGGATTATTGGAATTCGATAATGGAAGCAGAGCTGGCTCAAATATGTCTGCTGAACAGGATGAAGAGAAGGATCCTGATGATTAGCTTTTATTTTGAAGTGGATCCTAATCATTCAAATTTTGATGAGGTGATGGATCCGGTGGATATCAGACATTGTTTCTTCTCTTTTCAGAGGAGCATTTTGTGGTTGATCCCTTGGAGGTTAGATTCTGTATACAAATTATATCATGGTATCAGGGACGGATCTGACTTGATATGCAAAGTATTTCACTTTGTTATTGGATGATTCAGCCATGGATTATGGATTTCAATAAATTAGGGATGACGAGTCCTTCATCGATTTTTATTTTGGTAAATAATTGTGAGTATTTTTAGAAGTCAATTACAATTTGATAGATTTTACTTCAGTTCTTTTCCTATATTTGTAATTCCACTCCTTTCTATACAGGGAGGGATATTGGGTCATTGTTTAACGGGGAGAGTAACTAACTATAATATTTTGAGTTATTAATTTTAGAGTTTTGCCTTCACAATTATGTCTCTCTCATATTTTTTATGAGATTTTACCCCGCTTCCCGTTCTTCACTCAACTCATGAAGTTTGTTGCATTATTTCTCTTCTCGTATCCACAACATTGTTGCAATATTTAGCAGAATGGACTGAATATTCACTCAAATATTCTTATTTTGTGTGGTGACCAAATAGAATGTTGTAGTTTGGTAAATATTCGGTAACACCTTAATATTCCTGGATATTAGGCCCGAACATTCGGGATTCGGTCGACTAATGTAACAGACAACTATTTTTTATTATTTTTTAAAGGTTTTTATTATTTTTAAAGGTTCCCGTTTATCTCAGTATCATCACAAATGTTAAAGCTCCATACATGTAACTTGTTAATTGATACTATTATCTTGGACTCCTGTTGATTAATGATCATATATGTATAAATATATAAGAATATATATATATATTAAAAATAATATTTATATTTAAAATAATTAAAAAATGCATAACCAAATAATGCAGAATATTATCTCAATTACTGAATATTCTTTATTCAGTGACCCCTCCGACTGAATACCGACTTCTGCAACACTAATCCACAAACATCTATAAGAGAGCCTTATGTATGTATTATGATTACTCAAGGTAATCCCCCTTTCTTATTCTACACGCTATTAAGGGAAAGTTTTAATTTTTTTCCACCCTTCTCGACAACGCTCTTCCTTCACACCTTCTTCACTGAGTGAAATCCTAGGAGTGCTAAGAGAAGGTGGCACCCTCCCTCATCTATTTAGAGGCAGTATCAACCCTCTTCTCCACTTTCAAGCGGTGTTTGAATAAAAAGGGGGTGAGGTCCCGATGAGGGACTCATCGCGATTGGATTATAAACATAACATGAGGATTACATCACCTGAAAGGCTAGAAATTATAAAGCGCCTTACAATGAGCTACAACATTATCTGGGTAGTTATTCTGATTCTTGAAGATGAGATCATTGTGCCTGCTCCAAATTGCCCAGAGATTTGCAAAAGGTAGTGTACAGTCATCAGAAGAGTTGCCACCAAACATGCCCAGAGTCATGCACATCCCCCCTTCCCCCCGCCACCCTCCCAACATGCCTCTCCTCTCTCTAGAGGCAACAACAACCCCCTCATATCCTCCCTGAAGGCGGAGGTAGGTGTAGCCACCTCCTTTGTTCCTTCCCTTCCATCGGGTCTACTACTTCAGTGGCATATGCACCGTATGCAGAGGCAATAATAACATTTCTTCGGTAGAAGTTGCAATCAGTAGCCATATGCAGTTCATATTTAGGAGGCCCCAACAGTCTTTCGATTATTGATCATGGTTTCCCAACTTCTCGATGAAGGAGGTGATCTCTCTTTCTTTCTCTTTTGTGAGTACCTCGATCATCGATCCAGCATTTTTTTTCCTGAAATTCAAATTTAGTTCAAAGTGATATCTTGTTGTTGGTCAGATCATTCTTCATTGATGATAGGAGAATTCTTGATCAACTCTTATCATGCTTATTAATTTGTCAAGGCTCATTGATGATTTGTGTCTAGGCCTCTGCTTTTTCATATTAAATTATGATTTTTTCTTCGTATCCCATTCACTTTCTATATGGGGGTACATAAAGATGAACTTTCTCTATCCTTTAGATCCCTAAAAGTTTGGGTCCTATTGTGAAATTGGATGGAACCGACTATGATATGTGGGTCATGCCATTTATAAGCACATTGAAGGGATACAACCGAGAATATATGCTTACAACACCCAAATCAACTAATAAAATCGAAGCTAATGCATTATGCAAACAGGATAATACATATGCCCTCTTCTCGGCAACTTCAGATGTGGGGTTCGTGTCGAAGGCACTTTTCAAGGGTGATGTGGGGCTGATCTCTCCGTGGCGGGCGTTGGCGAGAGGGCTTCAGGCGCGCGAGGAGCATGCCTTGCTGAGCGGGTCGGCTGAGCGAGCTTTGTTGATGAAGTGGCGGAGAGTTCGGGACTCCGATGTCGCGGTTGTGCCGGCTCGGGTGGAGCAAGTTGTGCTCAGGGGACTGTCGATGAGGGCGAGGTCGAAGGACCGCATCTCGAGATTGCTGCAGGGTGTTCTTGTGGTGGACTCTGTCGAGGCGGCGGGCCGTGACCCGGGGCAACCTGTGGACGTTATGCTTCGGGTGAGGCCGGTTGGCGAGGAGAAGATGGGTTGGTGGGAGGTGGTGCTGGACGGCAGGAAGGTCTTGGTTGAGTTGGTGGCTGCTGATGTCTGGGCGGCTTTGCAGGGGGCCGGGGTGCGGAAGGGGGGCATCTCCGTGGCGGAGTCTGGGTCGGTGGTTGGCGGTGGTGAGGCGGCTCGCCTTGGTGCCGCGCAAGCCCCGGGGGGGGGGGGGGGGGGTTGCCCGTGAAGGGGGGAATTCCTTGTGGGGGGAGCCAGCCCTCCGACGGGCTTCTTCTTGCTAAGTAAGTGGTTCGTTTTGGCGCATTTTCTGAGGTGGAGATTCCGGGGGCGGGTTCTCTGCAGTCGGGCCCTTTGGGTGAGGTAGTTGGGGATTGTGGTGTGGGGGAGGTGGCAGCTGTGTCCTTGGGGCTGGAGGGGCTGATTGGAGGATCGACGGCCCCGGGGGGGGGGAGTTGGGTGTCGGGGTGCCGCTTGAGGGTGAGCAGTTGGGGGAGGGGCAGGTCCTGCTGGCAGAGGGTTTGGTGGCAGGTGGGTCGGTGGTGGAGGGTGCGCCCTTGCATTGTGCGGCTGTCACTGCCGGCCCGGGGGCCGTGGTGGAGGCTCCTGTCTCGCCTCTGGGGGCCGTTGATGTGGTTGACGGAGAGGGCTCTGGCCGCCGGTTCGGTTTGGCTTATGAGAGGGCGAGTGGCGAAGGGAGAAGGGTGGGGAGGTTGGCTAGGGAATCGTTGCGGGCGGCGTTGGTGGCGGGAGATGCAGGTGAAGTTGCTAGCGCGGTGGATCGAAGTCCCATTGAGGTGAGGAACCGCTTTGCTGCTCTGGATCGGGATGTGAGGAGCTTGGGCCGGCCCGACAAGAGGCTCGGGGTGCATAATTTGCTGAGAGAGGCTGGGGCAGATATATTTATTCTTCAGGAGACAAAGCTGCAGTCGTTGGATGATCAGCAACGGAGGGAGGTGTGTAGGGGTGACATCTTTCAGGTGGCGGTGAAAGAGGCTGAGGGAGCTTCCGGGGGGCTTCTGACAGGCTGGCGGTCCGATTCTTTTGACCTGTTGGGGACTTCCGCCTCCCGCTTTGCTTTGTCGGTGAGGCTTCATCGTAGGGCGGATGGTCTTTGCCTGTTCATCACTAACGTCTACGTCTCGTGTCGTCAGGAGGATGGCTGATTGGCTACTGACTTGGACGATATAGCGCCTGAGGTGGGGGATGGGGCCTGGATTATTGGTGGGGATCTGAACGTCACCTTGTTCCCGGAGGACAGGGCCGGGGGGTGGCGGGGGCTTGGATGCTGGTTCTGCGGACTTGAGGCAGGTGGTCAGCTCTTTAGGCTTATCGGTGGTGGACGCGGCAGGGTGCAGGTTCACGTGGAGGAATGTGAGGTCCAGGTCCAGGCTCGACAGGTTCCTGGTGTCAGTTGAGGCGGGGGAATTATTCCCTTTGGCAAGGGCTTGGGCTCTTCCGAGGACGCTGTCTGATCATACCCCTGTTCTTTGGTTTTCCGGCGAGGAGCGTGTGGCTCGGTTCTCTTTCCGGTTTGAGAAGAAGTGGTTGTTGGAGGGCTTTCGGGATCTGGTTTCCGAGCATTGGTGGGCGTTCTCCGTTTTCGGTTCGGCGGTGTCGCGTTTTGCGGCAAAGCTGGCCGCGCTCAGGAGGGTCTTGCTGTCGTATGGGAAGGAGGTCGCCAGTAGGAGGAGGGCCAGCCGGGCTGAGGCGGAGGCGGGGATTAGCAGGCTGGATGGGCTGGATGACGTCCGGGGTTTGTCTCCGGAGGAGGTGGAGGAGAGGGCTGCTTGGTTGGAGGTGGTCTACCAGGAGGACATGAAAGAAGAGGTTCATTGGAGGCAGCGATCGCGCCAGAAGTGGTTAAGGGAGGGTGATGCTAACACTCGCTTCTTCCATTCGGTTGCATCGGGGCGGAGGAGGCGGAGCTTCTTGCATGAGGTGGAGGTGGGGGGCCGAAGGGTTTCGGGGGGAAGGAGTATTGGTGTTGCTTTACGGGAGCATTTTGTGGGGGCCTCGAGGAGGGTGAGGGGGGAGGCTGGTTGGGGGTGGACCGGGCGGGGGTCGGGGTCGTTGACCGGTCAGCAGGCGGATTTGTTGGTGGCAGACTTTTCGGAGGCCGAGGTTCGCCAGGCGGTTTGGGATTTGAATGCGGATGGGGCTCCTGGTCTGGATGGTTTCTCTATATGTTTCTACAGGGAGTTCTGGGAGCTGTTGAAGGGGGAAATTTTGGAGGTTCTGAATGAGTTTAGGGTTGGCAACTGCGGCTTTGAGAAGGTCAACAGGGCCTTGATTTTTCTATTGCCTAAGAAAGAGACCCCAGTGGGTGTTGGAGACTATCGGCCTATATCGATATCTAACGGCATCTATCTCATTGTGGCCAAGGTCTTAGCGAGCAGGCTTAGAGATGTTCTCTCAAGTGTGGTTCTTCCATCTCAGTCTGCATTCATTCCTGGGAGGTGTATGACGGATGGTATTGTGACTGCGTCGGAGGTCTGCCGTGAATGGAAGAGAGCTAGGAAGATGGGTGCGATTTGGAAGATTGACTATGCGAAGGCATATGATTGTGTCAGCTGGAAGTTCTTGTGGACGTCGCTTGAGAAGAAGGGGTTTCCTCCTCTTTGGGTGGACTGGGTTAAGAGGTGTGTCACTACGTGCTCTTGCTCGGTGCTGGTCAATGGGAGTCAGGAGGGAGGTTGGTTCCAACCGCAGAGGGGGTGCGCCAGGGATGCCCTCTTGCTCCCCTTTTGTTTGTTTTGGTTGCGGATTGTCTTGCGGTTTTATTTCGACGGGCAGTGGAGGAAGGTTGGTGTGAGGGGTTCTCCTTGGGGGACATCTCCATCCCGGTTTTGCAATATGCGGACGACACGCTGATTTTTTGGGGGGGGTGACAGAGGCTCAGAACCGCAATGTTGTTGTCCTGGTGGACGTCTTTGGTTGTCTTTCTGGCTTGCAGATCAACAGGCAGAAGTCTGTTCTGGTAACTCTTGGGATGCAGGAGGAGAGAGGATCCGGTTAGCTGAGTGGGCGGGCTGCCCCCTTGGTGCAGTACCCATCTCCTACTTGGGTTTGCCTCTGGTCGACGGCAGACTGAGGAAGTCCGACTGGGACTGTGTTATTCGGAGGCTGGAGGAGCGGATGGAGGGGTGGAAGGCTGTCACTTTGTCCAAGGGCGGGAAGCTTACCCTGCTCAGACATGTTCTTTCGGCGATTCCGATTTTCTTCTTCTCTACCCGCTTGATGCCTGTTGGGGTTAGAAAGAAGGTGGAGGGTTTGATGAGATCTTTCTTCTGGTCTAGTGGAAAGCAGGATAAGAAGGGGATGCACCTGGTGGCTTGGAGGGATCTTCCTCTACCCGTTTCCGAGGGCGGGTTGGGGGTCAGGGATGTGGAATGCATGAACATGGCATTGCTTGCGAAGTGGGTCGTGCGCATCTGGGGTCCGTCGGACTTACTGGTGGTGCGGCTGTTGAGGAAGATTTATGGGGTCTCGGGCGAGTTGGTGGCGGCGAGGCGGCGTCATGAGTCTTCGTTGTGGAGTGGGGTCCGGGCGGTTCTGCCAGCTATGAGGCCTCTTCTTCGCCCGCGGCTGGGAGATGGGCTTCTCTTCAGATTTTGGCATGATGACTGGACGGGAGAGGGGCCCTTGGGGCTCCGTTTCCCTAGGTTAATGGCGTTGGCTGTGGACAAGGAGGCGCGGGTGGCGAAGGTGGTGGACTCTGGGACTTGGGCTCCGAGGTTCACTGCGGTTCTGTCTGAGTAGAGGATGCAGGACTTTTTGCAGTTGCTTTCGGAGATTCCCTCTGCCGGGGAGTTGTCGGGGGAGCCGGACTGTTTTGAGTGGGTGGAGGGTAAGTTCTCGGTTAAGAAGGCGTACCGGAGGTTGTGTGCTGGTGGGTTGGAGCATGACGAGGACCTATGTGTGGACCTGAAGATTATTTGGGCGGCGAAGATTCCTACCAGGGTTAAGGTGTTCCTCTGGTGTCTGCGGCGGGGTCGTCTGTGTGACAAGGTCAGAAGGGGAAGGTTGTTGGGCGCGACGGACGTTCATTGTGACAGATGCACTGATGGCGTGGAGGACGCGAATCACATCTTCTTTGGTTGCAGGTTGTCGATGGACATCTGGGAGTCCTTGGGGTTGTCGTGGGTACAGTCTTCCTGTGCGGATCTTTTGTGGGGCTCTATTCGGGCGGTGGGTGCCGGCTCCACCGGTGATGTTTCCAGAGTCTTTGCGGTACTTTGGGCTATATGGCTTGGTAGAAATGATGTCATATTCAAGGGGCAGCGCTTTTACTATGAGAATGTGGTGGCGCAGTGTAACGCTTTGTACAACTTCTGGATATCCGGATGATGATGTATCTTTTTCAATATCAATGAAATTTGTGGTGTGGTGACTCCCATCTTGGGAGTGCACCCCCTTGTTCTTGTTCAAAAAAAGGATAATACATATGCTAAAGTATGGTTGATGGGTTCTTTATTTAGAGATTGCAAATTGCATTCTTACCATCCAACGACAACGGCAATGAGGGATTTTACAACATATTCTCAATCCAGGAATGAATCTAATATAATAAATTCATCACGACACATTCATCTAATAAAACAAGATGGTCGTCCTCTGCATACATACGCCACTTTAAAGGGCATGTTCGATAAGTGACATAACTATGTTTCCCTATGCAAATGTGATGAATAGAAGATCTCTAGAAACATGTTTATGGTGGGTTTTTTTGTGGGCCTTGATTTGATCTATTGTTCATCCTAGAACCAACTACTTACAAGTGCCACCATACCTACGATGGATGAAATCTATAGTAGACTTAGCAGGATTGTCATTCCTTATTCTAGCTCACAGACTTCTTATGCCATGATTGCATCACATAGCTGAGGAGGATTCACAACTAGCATATGATGTAATAGCAGAGGTAGTGACCATGGTCCGTGACAGACCTTGTCATCACTGCATATATTACTGATGATTTGGACACATAAGAAACATGTTGGGAGAAAGATGGTCGGCCTATTTCATTACATTTTAGAAAAACCGGTATACCGATACAACAATTACCATGACATGATTAGAGTTATGAGCATATGTTGTCCCAGCTGAGGGAAATGGTCATCTCTCCTACTCCATCTACATCTACATCTACATCATTTGCTTTTTTTTCATTGTTGATGATGTTGATGCATCCAAGGTTGAGGAAAGCGGTATGTGTATGCGTTCGGACAAGTCACTGAATAACGACTAAGCGGTATGCGGAGGCATAAGTGGGGTATATGCGGTTCTACGCGGTTTCCTATATATATACAGAAGTGACTACAACTGAACTAAATTTATGTATAATTGCGGTCCAATAGAAGAACTAAATTCACGGAACTAAGAAATAATCATATCTTAAATTCTTTCAAAAAAATAATAATCATTCAGCAAACCTAAGTTGAATGTTAGCATAAACATTTTATACTTGGAAACAAACAATATAGTACATAAAGACCTAATCATATCTTAAATTCTTTTACAAAAATAAACATTCAAAATTACCTAATTACAGTTTCATTTTATATGCCTAAACATTGTTAGTAAATAATAGACTTAAGTTAGAAATAATCATCTTGGAGTAATCATTTTATACGCCTAAACATTGTTAATACAAAATATACTATAGTTCACTTCAGAGAAAATCACAAGAATCAAAGTAACAAATCTAAGTTGGAATAAGTTGGCTTGCATAAGAAAATCACAAGAATCGAACCTTAGTTGGAAGAAGTTGGTTGATAGCATAAGAAAATCACAAGAATCAAACCTAAGTTGGAATAAGTTTGTGGTTCTCATAAGAAAAGCACAAGAATAGGCATGATCTTGAAATAAGTTGGCATGGAATAAGATAAAAAATCATTCAGTAAACCTAAGTTGGCTCCCAAAAATCAAACATCAAAAAATCAGATATGGAGGAGAAATCAAGTCCAAATTGGGTCGCCTAAATCCTAAAATCATATCTGGATCTTAAGATTCGAATCCAGTTACCCAATAACACCTTTGGAGTTGGAAGCGGGCGCACGGTGCGCATATGCGGCTGCACAGCCCGCGTATGCACGAGGGACACATAGTGAGGGATTTCAGGAATGCGACACGCTAAGGCCTCCGCACACGCATATGCTGCATTCGTGAACACTAGATGCATCATGTATATATTTCGCTTTTATTACATGCCATTATAAGGATGATGTTGAATGAATAGTTGATTTCAAAAGCTTCTTGCCATCTTTGAGGAAGTGACAAACTATTTATTTATGGTATCTCCTCTCCAAGACTATTAGTCTTGTTAGTCGATGGCATCATTCACATGTTACACGTCATGGAGAGATTTAGATTACCCTCAACATGCGGTTGTTTCATGTTCTACATGTGCAGAATTTCCTTTGAGTCGGATTTTACTAAATATCTTAATTTTCATATCATCTTTGATGATGTTTCCCAGGCATTTCCACTACATCAACGAATATTGCTTTCGCTCATCTCTGGAATTTATGCTTTGGACATCTTCCTCTTCAAAAGAAATGTATTTTTCTTCCTCAAATTTCTCCTTGGTCGAAGTTTCAGTGCAAGGCATGTCAACAGTGGAAGCACCACCACTGTCGTCTCCCAAGTTGGCTTGCTCATGTTTTAAATTATATCATTTAAAAATGTTTTAAATTGTATCTTTTGCTATTTGGGGTTCCAACATGTTTGTGTTCTCCATGATCATAGGTTTTATCTTGTTGTGGATGGCTTTTCTTTTTCGTAGGTTTTCTGGCTAAAGAATAAATTTTAAGTTGGCTTCATGTCCACACACCTCTTAGCAGAATGAGGTTGTTGAGAGGAAACATAGACACATCTTAGATGTCGCCCGAACCTACCTTATCCGTAGTCATGTGTCTAATTCGTATTAGGGAGATGCTCTTACTGCACTTAAGTCCTTTTGCAGGTCCTTTTACCTAAAAAGGATCTATTTACTATACGTCCTTGTATCTAGTAGTTTTGCATGTGTTCATATAGTCTCTCTCGGGCATGATAAACTATCATAGTGTTATCAAGTGTATTTTTGTGGGGTATTCCAGCACATGCAAGGGATATTGGTGTTCATCCAGATCGAAAGAGGCTCTATGTAAGTGTTCATGTTATTTTTTCTGGGTCCATTAGCTTTTTCGCACCCACGGGGTTTAGGATGCTGAGTTCATATTCTTTTGAGAAAAATGTATTCTTATCTCTTCTTGTTTTGAGTAATGTGCTTCATGTCACTACTTGTGTTCTTGTGGACTCCGCTTCCCATTTTGATAAGGTATGCATTAGAGACCTACAACTACGGAGATTGCTCCACTGCCACCATCTCCTATCAGTACAGGGGTCTTGTTGCCCGGTCAGCGAGCCTGGTGGGGGCTAGGTGGGCCCAGGTTGGCCCCCCCCTTGCGGGGTGCGGGGGCAGAGCCCCCGACCCGAAACAAAATATACATAAACCACTGTGTGTTTTAATACTAGGTGTAGCTAGATATATGTGTTTTAATAGTAGGTGTTGAATCAATCTTCCATGAATAATAACATTGATATATAGATATATCGGCGAAATATCGACGATATCGATCGATATCCGGGATTTTTTCTACTGAAACCGGTCATTTTTGACTGATATGAGCCAATATGGTGATATATCGCCGATATCCCTGTAAAAGGAGATATTGGGTAATATCGAAACCCCTACCCTGTCGAAACCGATATATCGGCGATATATCGTCGATATATCGCCGATACGGCCTTCCGTGGCCTTAAGTACCCGTTCACAGGTTACTACTACACTCTTTAAGCAGTTTTCTCTGGAGTTCATAAAATCTATTCATGGGCCATCAATAGTTAATGATTAGTAGAACATATCATGAGGCACCCACAGATAGCAAATTGAAGGAAACTATGGTAGAATTGACGTTAACCTACGAATTAGAGCCACATGGACTCTTGTTTCCGCTCTTGATGGAGAAGCTGCTACACTCCTAAGCGGTCTTCTCTGGAGTTTATAAAATTTATACATGGTCTATCAATAATAGTGATTAGTAGAACATATCATGAGGCACCTACATATAGCAAATGGAAGAAAACTACGGTAGAAGATTTGTTAACCTACGAGTTCGAGGCACGTGGACGCTTGTTTCGGCTCTTGCTGAAGGGGCAATAATCGACTACAAATGGATGTTCATGGTGTAAGTACAGAGCAGATGGTAGTGTGGAATGTTACAAGTAATCCAAACCTTTGGTGTTGGCATCCATAATACTCAATGTGGTGGCCAGACATGCCTCTCTATGGATTCCTCTTGCCATTGTGGTAAACAACGATTGACCTCTCAACTTGATGTTAAAATGTGTTTTTATACATTGATATGAAAGAGGCAGTGTGCATGCAACTACAACGTGGTATTACTGCTGAGTGTTTTTTTAGCCAAGTTTACTTTTGAGCGTGAATCTCAGGTATATAAACTTAACAGAACTATTTGTGGTCTCAAGCAAAGTCCATAGGCATGATTTTATAAGCTCTCTTAAGGTTATTTAAAAACAAGAGTTTACTTGTTCGAATACATATCACTCGCATTTTCTGTCATGTATGGTACAATGCAATCCTAGTTTATGTCTATGGTATGATTGTTATGGGGGTGATAATCTACGGGGGATTGAGAGAATTAGAATTTGTATAGGCTAGTAGTGGTTTGTTATGAAGGATTTGAGCCATCTTCGATATTTCCTTGTCCTAGAGTTTGTTAGAAGTGACACTAGTCTTTTGATGAATTAGTGGAAGTTTGTTATCAATCTCCTTGAGAAGGTTGGTATGACCTATCATTGTATCTATGGATCCTAAATTGAAGCTATATAAGGAGGGTACAAGGAAAGTAGACACCTCGAGATAGAGAGAGCTTGTTGGAAAACTCCTTTATGTAACTGTTACAAGGCCTGATTTTTCCTTTGTTGTGAGTCGAGTTAGCCAGTTTATGGCTTACCTCGGATATAATGCACATATGGATGTTGTCATGATGATCCTGAGATATCCAATTACTTTACCAGGGAGAGGCCTATTTTTTAGGAAAGGAAGCTTTGTTGGTCTCTTATTATATTGATGCTGATTATGCAAGTTGCCTAGTAGGTAGGAAATCCACCACATGTTTTGCACTGTATCTTGGTGATTCCTTAGTCATATGGAAGAGTAAGAAGCAACATGTTGTATTCATAGTCCTCTTTTTACTCAAAAAAATGTTGTATTCATAGTAAAATGGAAGAGTAAGAAGAAACAAGTTGTATTCAATCTAGCGTAAAGTCGGAGCACATGTCTATGGCTCAAGTTAATGAAGAAATGATATGGGTCGACTTAGTATTGCAGATTTAAACATGAAGATTCCTCTCTATGTAACAATCAAGCGACTTTGTTTATAGCTAATAACATATCTTTTATGAGAGAACCGAGCACATTGAGATGGATTGTCTGTCACTACATCAAAGCTACGGTATAGAAGGGTCAATGGTTCCATCTCTGCCACTAATATATTTCATCATCAGAACACACAACATATATCTTTACCTTATGTCTACTGTATGAATAATCAAGTTAATCCTCCTTTTCTAATTCTACTAACAAGATCATGTATGTGGCTCTGTTATTATAACAGGTGGGTTATGATTTAAAACATCTTAACATTTAATATCGTAAAAGGTTGATGTAGAGATATTTCTATGTTTCTATGTACCCTTTCGGTTATTTTATTTCCTTATGTCTATCTTATGTAATTTACCCATAGATCTCTCCTCTATATAAGAAAGCCTAGGATTCCTGGAATAAACATCTCTATTATTTTCCTCCAACATGGTATCAGAGCAGCGGTCCTAGACTGGAGCTCGGGTATCCAAAACTCTATACCTCACCAACCAGCCATGCACCACCTCTCCGCGCAGCCCTTGCGCCCCCGTGTTGCCCCTGCGCCCCTGCGCTGCCACTGCGTCGCCCTCACACGCTCCCGTGCCTGAGCACAGCCCCATCGCACAGTCGTACATGTACCACCCACGCGTCGCTCAAGCGTGTAGCCTCCGTACGCAGTTCCCTGCATGTCAGTATCGGTCCTCTCGTATGGTTGATGGGTTTGAGTGCATAAGTCTACATATGCAATCAAACCCACATATGTCTGTAGGCATTCACCTTTTGGTTTTCGCAAGCCCTAGTCTTCTACCTTCGGAATCATGTCTGAGAACAAAGTAGATGTACTCGCCACAGGCGCTTTCAGAGGTCCGACGTCTATTGTCAAGATGGACGGGACAAACTATGAGCTCTGGGCTATGCAGTTCATGAGCCTTATGAAGTTTGTTGGAGTATTTGAGTTATGTGTCACTTGAGTTATAGATGGGTAAATGGATCACTCCAGGATCCATTTACCTCATCCAGAGTTTAGTTCCACATCTACAATCTGTGGGATGTGAAGACTCAGTGTGGGTTATATATAGGACCCCACACCCATTGTATCCAGTAAGAAAAGCAATAGACTATCAGCCCTTTGAGGCATTCTCCTGTGATCTCATCCCGCTCCTTAGGGAGTAGGGTTCCACATAATAAGACCTTGGTGTTCCATGTTCATATTTATTTATCTTCTATGTTTTGTTTATCATTTTCGCTTCCGCATTCCTATTTTCTAACATGGTATTTGAGCGGGTTCGATTCTCGAGAGTTTCTCATTCTTTATTTTCGAGATTCGCTTTTTTGGTGTTCTGTTCTTAAATGTTTTGTTTATGTTAGAGATTTGTTATCTTGTTGGAAAAAATTCTAGGGTTCCATAAGAACCCTAATCAGTAATTGTTTATGTTCATGATGATGATCATGCATTCCCAAGCATGCTCCTCGCCATGCTCGACGTGGTGGCTCTAGCTGCATCATCATCTCCAGGGGGCACCTGCCTCGCTCCAGGAAGCATCCAAGCACGCTAGGGGTCTGCCGATCCGAAGCTCTGGTCTGGTATCGATGCGCAGGAGGCTCAAGGAATTCCTATCGCGACCCTCATGGCGGCAACTCCTCAGGTAGCGAGCTCCAATCCGCAACCCAGTTTGAAGTTACGCAGCAGCGCCATCACTTTAAAAAAATAGTCGGTGAAGCATAGCAGAGCCTTGCGCGGCATTTCGCACAGGGCGGTGGCTCCAGGCATTGAACCAGTCCTTGTAGGCGGCAATACTCCTTCCAGCGCGAGATATCACGCAACATCGCCATCACGCTCCTCTCGTCGATGCGCACACTCCTCGGTCCTAGCAAGCAAGAGGATCCCCATCGGAAGCCCTAATCCTAGGTGTCAATGCAAGATGGCGGTGCACCTTGCAACTCCTCCATCAGATCGGCGACTGTGCACCGCCTCTTCTCGAATCTACTTCTCCTCCATCGCAGGCGCAGAGGGCGCCTTCCTTCAACAGCAACTGTGCCCCCATCGAGGGCGGTGCTACGAAAGAAAGGGGTTCCCACTGGGAACCCTAAGTATCCCACGAAGGGCTGGTTGTTATTAAAAAAATTTTGTAACGGCTGAGGTGGGAAGAAATGATGCTTCATATTCCAGACCCAAGTGAGCTGAAAGCTCCACAAATAAAAGAGAGAGAGCAAAAAAAAGTGACATGTTTAAAAAAAGAGGAGGTTGTAACTTAAAAAAAATGCAAAAAAATGAAAAGCCAAAAATAATGTGTGAACGGTTTATTTAAAAAAAGGGTGACATCTATAGATAAAAGGAATGAAATAGCCGAGAGAAAAAATGAATGAAAAAAATTGATTGAGAAAATCCGAAAAAAATGTGACAGCTTATTTGGTTTCGTTCTCCCTATTATCTTGTCTTCTTCCAACTTTGTCGATGTCATTTTTCGACAAGTATGGGAGAAAGGGGGAGTATATTGTAGAGTTCTTCGGCATCATATATCACTTTGATGATTCAGATTCCAGTTCTGGTTTCGGTTCAGCAGCATATGTTCAAATTCCAGGCTAGATTCCTGGCCAGTTAATCAGACTCTACAGTTTAGATATTCAAACTTGACGATCAGTTTCCGAGTCTTCAGTTTCAGACACGCACATATATGCGGTCTTCAGTCAGACGAGCACTTGTTTGCCATCATTATCAGTTGTCCCCATCATTCTTATTTTGTCGGACAGGGCTTTCATGTGTTCCATAGGGACTCCTGAGTAGAGATCACATTCCATATGCCATGTGGGCTAGGGTTTTCATGTGATTTCATAGGGACTCCAGAGTAGAGTACCATTCTCTATGCCAGATGGGAGAGACCTTGTTCTCTGACAAGGAGACTTCTTCATACTCCATTCTCAAGCGATCGTGAACTCCAATACGAGATCCTTCTAAGGTTCCTATGAGAGAGACCCATCTTCAGAGATCTTTGTATGGATAATTAGCGATGCTCTTTTCGGCCCTTTTTCAGAAATGGAGCAGTTGTCCACATTGTTGTGGTGGGCCAGAGTTCTCTATGTAGAAACTCATTTCAGTTGTAGTGACTCTGACAGGCTAAGTACAGAGCACATGCTCTCCGATGAGGAGATTCAGTTGACTCACACTCCTGCCCGTTCGTCCTCTTCACTTGCACGACATGAGAAGCAACGTCCTCGACAAAAGCCGACAGTTGTGCACGTTGAGTTGATATTGTTTGTAGTGTCATGTATTGTGGGTTGAGATTTCTTTCTGTTTGTCCAAGCTGAGCATTGCATGTTCCAGCTTGAGGGGGAGTGTTGGAGTATTTGAGTTATGGATCACTCTAGGATCCATTTACCTCATCCAGAGTTTAGTCCCACATCTACCGTATGGGATGTGGAGACTCGGTGTGGGTTATATATAGACCTCTACACCCATTCCATCCTGTGAGAAAAGCAATAGACTATCAGCCCTTTGAGGCGTTCTCCCGTGGTTTCATCCCGCTCTTTAGGGAGTAGGGTTCCACGTAAAAAGATCTTGGTGTTCCATGTTCATATTTCTTTATCTTCTATGATCTGTTTATCATTTTCGCTTATGCATTCCTATTTTCTAACAAAGTCAAATGGTAAGAAACATATTCTTACCGAGGAGCCGGTGGAGAAGACTGGAGTAAACGCCTCATGGGAGGCAGACGACGCTTATGCCAAATGTGGCTCTCCGGTACATTGGCGATTGAAATCGCCAATGACGTGTTACATCAGCCTACTACTAAGGCGATGTGGGACATCCTCGCAGCAACATATTCTCAGGCGAGGAATGAGGCGAAGATCCTCCAACTCCAGCATGATATATTCACTATCAAGTAGAATGGACGACCCCTGCATTCGTTGTATACATCCTTGAGAGGGATGTTTGAGAAGCTCCACAATTTCATACCTCTTACTGCCACCCCTGAGCGACATAAGACATATAGGAATGCTACCATGGTTGGTATATTTCTAGCTGCCCTTGATCATGAATATGATGTTGCCCGCTCTTAGATCCTCGCAGATGCTACAATTCCTCCCAAGGAGGAAGCCTTCCACAAGCTTAGCAGGATTATTGTTCCGTCTACTGTTAGTGGTTAGACTTCCTCGATGATGGCAGCCTCTCGAGGTAGAGGAGGCTCATCTACTTTCCGTGGACATGTACCCCGTGGCAGAGGGGGTCGAATCTGTCAGCCCTGCACGTTTTGTCATTGTCTTAGCCATGGCCTCAAATTTCAGTGAAATTCGGTCGAATTTCTGTCGAATATCAATATCCAGTCAAAATTGAAATTCGACCGAAATGACCGAAATATGGGGGTCCTAGTACAAAAAAGGACCAAAATGATCGAAATTTCGATCGAAATTTGACCGAAATTATGTTTTGGTCGTCACCGAAATGGTGACCGAAACCGACATTTAAGGCCTTGGTCTTGGCCATTCAGAGGATACATGATTCCAAGCATGGGTTTCCTCCATCGGCTCAGGTAGCGGAACAGGTTGAATCTCCTGCAGTTCCTACTTCAGATCAGCCGTTTGATAACCTCATTGCCAGATTGAGGGACATCATGCCTCCTACTTCACCATCTCTTGGAGGCCATTCAGATGTTGCAGCTTCTGCTTATACTAGTACCTTGCTACAGCTACCACCTCAGGTACTTATGTTTTTACATCTTGTCAGGGATTTGAGATTACAGAGTGGATTATGGACTCCGGTGCGACACATCATTTATGTGGAGACAGACAACAACTTGCCTCATATAGACAGGTTCCTCCAGGGAAAATTTTTGTGATAGTTGATGGGACTCATTCCCCAATCACATGACAGGGGGAAATCACTTTGACGCCCTCTATGTGTTTACAAAATGTGTTGCATGCTCCTGATTTCTCTATGAACTTGCTTTCTATTAGTCAGATTACAAAGGATTTGCACGGTCGAGCTATTTTTGACCCATCGTCTCTTGTTTTTCAGGACATTTTTACGGGCAGAGTGATTAGGTGTGGTCGTGAGAAGGGTGGTCTTTACCGCCTGGTTCAGATATGCAGGCGTATCTTCTCATTCGTATTGATCAGTCTCTCCATTCACTTGGCACCTTCGGTTCGGTCATCTAGCTCTTCAGAAGATGTGTCACATGTTGCCACATATTTCACCTGGTTCTTCCTTCCAGTGCGAAGCATGTCAATTGGGAAAGCATCATCGATCTGCTTTTCCTAGTCGTCAGAGTCGGAACAGTAGCTCCTTTTTTGAGTTATTTCATGTAGACATTTGGGGTTCGAGTCGTGTTCCTGATCTCCAGGGACACATGTTTTAGCTTGTGGTTGTAGATGATTTTTCTCGGTTGTCATGGGTGTTTCTTTAAAAAATAAGTCTGAAGCAGGAGATGTGATTAAAACTTTTATTAATGAAGTGCTGAATGTTTTTTTCTACCTCTGTAAAATTTGTGCGAACTGACAATGCTTTGGAATTCTGTACTCGTATTCTATCCCATTTTTTTCATCTCGTGGGATTATTCATCAAACATCTTGTGGTTACACTTCTCAGCAAAATGGTGTTGTTGAGAGAAAGCATTGTCATCTTCTTGATGTTACTCGGACTCTTCTCATTCAGAGTCGTGCACCACATTCGTTTTGGGGTGATGCGGTTCTTACAGCATGTTATTTGGTGAATCGTATGCCATCGTTCGTCTTGGGTGTGAAAATTCCTCTCTCTATAGCTTTCCTGAGAAGGAGTTATTCTCACTCACTCCTCGTTTGTTCAGCTCTGTTGCATTTATTCACCAGTTAATTCCAGGTCTTGACAAGCTCTCTCCTAGAGTTGTCAAATGTGTGTTGGGTACTCCAGGACCCAAAAGGGATATCGTTCTTATAATGAAGTACCATATCAGTGCTGATGTCATATTTTTTTAGTCTGTGATGTATTTCTCTCCTGCAGGTGACAGGTTGGCTTCATCAGACTCGGATGATGAGGTTTACATGCCACCTCCTCCTACGGGGTATTCACCACCTCCTCATGTGCTAGTGGTACTACCATCACCACCTCCTCCTCTTCCTCTACCCCCTCCTACTACCCAGTCGAATGTGCCAATTGTTCCACCATTACCTAAATTCTATACCCGTTGAACTGCTTCTTCTCATGGTCATCACCCATCATCCAGTATGCCCCAGGTTTGTTTTGATAACATGATTTCTAGTGATGGGTCTGGAGGTATATCTGTACAGGAATCTTTGCAAGAGAATGGCTAACAGATGGAGGAGGTTAGCAATGACTTGGATATTCCTATTGCAGTTCGCAAGCAAAAGAGGTCTTGTGCTTCTTATCCCCTTGCTTCTCAAGTTTCCTTTCATCGTCTAACAGGGGAATTTTAGAGATTTGCAGTAGCTCTATCTGCGTGGAAATTCCACGGAATTATCAAGAGGCATTGAAGTATTGTTGATGGCGCTTAGCTATGGAGGAAGAGATGGTTGCATTGCAGTCCCGTGGTACATGGAATTTGGTCTGCTCCTCCTGGGGCATCTGTAGTCAGTTGCAAATGGGTGTTTACTGTTAAACATCATGCAGATGGTAGCCTTGATTGTTACAAAGCAAGGTTAGTGGCACGTGGATTTACTCAGACCTACGACATGGATTACTTGGACATTTTTTCGCCTGTGTCTCGTCACTCTACACTACATATCCTACTTTCAGTAGCAGTGGTACGTGATTGGCCTTTATTTCAGTTAGATGTTAACAATGCATTTTCTGTATGGAGATCTACAGGAAGAAGTTTACATGCAGCAGCCTCCGGGGTTTGTTGTTGAAGGGGTGGAGTGTCAGCAAGTCTGTAGACTCCACAAGGCGATAATGGCCTTAAGCAAAGTCCAAGGGCGTGGTTTCAGAAGCTTTCGGATTTGATTGAGAAGCAGGGGTTCAAGAGGTCTAATGCAGACCATTCGCTCTTTGTGCAGAGGACACCTAGAGGTAATGTTGTCATAATCGTCTATGTTAATGATATTCTTGTTACAGGAGATGATATGCAGGGGATAAAGATGGCAAAAGAGTTTCTACACCGTCAGTTTGTTACTAAGGATCTGGGCACTCTAAGATATTTCTTAGGATTGGAATTTGCTAGGAATGAGCAGGGTCATTTGATATCCCGAAGAAAATATGTTACAGACATGCTTGTTGAGATGGGCATGATTGGATGTCAACCATGTAGTACTCCTATGGATCTTAGCATGAAATTATAAGATGATGATACAGATGAAGTTGATAAGAGGAGATATAGAGAGGTGGTGCGAAAGCTCCTGTATGTTACTATTACTAGATCGGATATCTCTTTTGCAGTGAATTGAGTGAGTCAGTTCATGGAGCAACCTCAGTAAGTACATAAAGATGCTATACATGATATTGAATATCTAAAATCTTCTCCAGGTGCAGGATTATTTTTCAAGAAGGAGCAACTCTCTCTGTAGCTGCAATGTGGTGACGTTGACTATGCAGGGTGTCCTAAGGATAGGAAGTCTAATTCGGCCTTTGCAGTATTTGTTGGCAGTTATCTTGTTTCTTGGAAAAGCAAGAAACAAACAGTTGTGGCCAGATCAAGTGTCGAATCTGAGTATACGGCTATGGCTCAAGCAAGTACAGAAATGATGTGTGTTCGAGCAGTGTTAGCAGATGTGTATGTAGATGTCCCTCTACCCATGCAGTTACTGTAGAGATAGTTCGTAGTTTCATTATCTCTTTATGTAGTTTATCGTTATTTCTTTATCTTATATAGACCTCTCTGTAATTTACCCTTTAGGTCTCTCCCTATATAAGAGAGCCTAGGGTTTTCTGAATCAATAACGAAGTCTCTTTTCCCAACATGGTATCAGAGCCACCCTAGGGCTCTCCACCCCCCGCCGCCCCTTCCCCACCCGCCTCCCTCTTCTCAGAATCACCGCCGCCTCTCTCTCTTTCTAGCACACGCCGCCGCCTCTCTCTCCGGAGGACCCAACCCTCCATCGCCGGAGATCCCAGCCCTTAGCGGCTCCAGTCAACCAGCCGCCAGAGGAGATCCAAGCCCCCAGCCAGCCGCCGAAGGAGATCCCAACCCCCAGCGGCTCCAGCCAACCGGCGGAACCACCATCTGCCGCTGTCGCCCCTCCGGGTGCGTGAACAACCACCTGCGCAAGGTCTCCAAGCGGCTCCCAGCCGCTGAAAGGGCTGTCAGCCCCTTGTAAGGCGTGCCCTAGTTCCTTCCTCGTCCGTTCTATGGATTTGAGTGCATAACGTCTACATACACACTCAAATCTGATGCAGTTGTTGTAGACATTCAGCATCAAGTCTACATATCCTAGTTCTTCTCCAAGCGGCAGTATGTCAGAATCAAAAGTTGATATGCCCTCCACCGGCGCATTCAAAGGTCCTGCGCCAATAGTCAAGATGGACGGGTCTAACTATGAGCTCTGGGCTATGCAGTTCATGAGCCTCATGAAGTCGAATGGTAAGAAGCACATTCTTACCGAGGATGAGCCCGCATATAAGACTGGGATCTATGCCTCATGGGAGGCTGATGATTCCTATGCGAAGGTCTGGTTCTCCGGTACCTTGACGATGGAGATTGCTAACGACGTCCTCCATCAGCCCACTGCTAAGGCAATGTGGGACATTCTTGCCGCCACATATTCGCAGGTGCGAAATGAGACGAAGATGTTGCAGCTTCAGCACGAAATATTCACAATGAAGCAGAACGGTAGACCTCTCCATTCTCTTTATACATCCCTAAGAGGGATGTTTGAGAAGTTATACAGTATCATCCCTCTCACTGCAACTCCTGAGCAGCAGAAGGCGTTTCGAAACACCACCATAGTTGGTGTTCTACTTGTGGCTCTTGACCCTGAGTATGATGCAGCTCGATCTCAGATTCTCGCTGATGCAGTTATTCCTCCAGTTGAAGATGTTTACAGAAGGCTTAGTCGCATTCCAGTTTCCTCCAGCTCTTCTACTCCACCTCCTTCAGCGATGGCAGTCTCGCGTGGGAGAGGTGGACCACCATCTGGCCGTGGTCGTGGACGTGGCCGTGGACCCCGAGGGAGGGGTGGTCGCTTCAGTCAGACATGCTCCTATTGTCACCGCACAGGACACTCGGAGGAGACATGCTATTCGAAGCATGGATTTCCAGCATCGGCATGTGTTGCAGA
Organism: Ottelia alismoides; assembly: GCA_037367405.1. Taxonomy (NCBI): domain Eukaryota; kingdom Viridiplantae; phylum Streptophyta; class Magnoliopsida; order Alismatales; family Hydrocharitaceae; genus Ottelia; species Ottelia alismoides. The sequence continues at coordinate 546,567 of JAZKJV010008261.1, forward strand.
GCACTCCCAGTCTCCACTGACTTCTACTGCAGATAGTCGATTTGACGAACTTGTGGCCCGTCTTCGAGATATTATGCTACATGCTTCTGGTGATTCGTCTGGTGGCTCCTCAGATATTGCTGCCACTGCCTCTGCCAGTTCATCCGCAGCCGCAAGCTCCTCAGGTAGATCTACTACACCTCATGATATATCTGACTGGATTATTGATTCCGGAGCCACACATCATCTCTGCCGAGATAGAGGTAGATTACAGGCCTACAGGGGCATTCCTCCCGGTCGTTCAGTGCAGATAGCAGATGGTACCCATTCGCCCCTTGTTGGACAGGGGGAGGTTTTCCTATCCTCCACTCTGCAGTTACAGAACGTTCTGCATGCTCCTGAGTTCTCAATGAATTTGCTATCTATTAGTCTGATTACGAAGGATTTGAATTGTCGTGTCATATTTGACCCGTCTTCTCTCATTTTTCAGGACATACTCACGGGCAAGGTGATTGGTTGTGGCTCTGAGCCGAATGGTTTGTATCGGCTGGTCCGGGATTCATATGCTGGCGTCTCCTCTCATTCTGCTGGACCAGTCTCTCCGTACATTTGGCACCTCTGATTTGGTCACCTTCCACTTCAGAAAATGCGCCATCTTCTGCCTCAGATCTCTCCTAGTTCTTCGTTTCGATGTGAAGCGTGTCAGTTGGGAAAGCATCACAGGTCGAGCTTCCCACGTCGTCTGAGTCGGAGCAGTAGCTCCCCTTTTGAGTTGTTACATATAGATATATGGGGTCCAAGTCGTGTTCCCGATCATCAGGGACACATGTTTTATCTTGTGGTAGTGGATGATTTCTCTCGTGTGTCATGGGTCTTTCTTTTGAAAAATAAATCTGAAGCAGGAAATGTGATCAAGAACTTGATTAATGAAGTGCTCAATGTCTTTTCTGCAAATGTCAAATATGTTCGGACCGATAATGCCCTTGAATTTTGTACACGCTCACTTTCACAATTCCTTTCATCAAAGGGTATTATTCACCAAACCACTTGTGCATATACCTCACAACAAAATGGTGTCGCGGAAAGAAAGCATCGCCATCTCTTAAATATTACTCGTACATTGTTGATTCAGAGTTGTGCCCCTATTTCTTTCCGGGACGATGCTGTTCTTACTGCTTGTTATCTGGTCAACCGAATGCCATCCTCAGTCCTTAGTGAAGAGATACATATGTCCATTATTTTTCCAGATAAGGAGTTATTTTCACTGACTCCACGTGTCTTTGGTACTGTGGCTTTTGTGCATCGTCTATCTCCCGGACTTGACAAACTCTCTCCTAGAGCAGTCAAGTGTGTCTTTGTTGGTTATTCCAGAACTCAGAAGGGCTACCGGTGTTATGATTCTGCAACTAAGAGGTACTTCGTGAGTGCTGATGTCACTTTCTTTGAGTCTGTCATGTATTTCTCTCCTGCAGGTGACAGAATGGTACCATCCACTACCACTGATGATATCTATGTTCCTCCACCACCTACATTGAGTACACCTGAGTCGTCCCCTGGGTCTGTCTTCACGCCAGCACCACCTCCACCACCTCCGCCACCTCCTCCCATTTCACGGCCTATCATATCACCATTACCTATGTTCTATACACGCCGGTCAGGTCCTGCTCAGACTACGCAACAGCCGATCATCACGCCTCAGGTATGTTCAGATGGCATTACTACTGACGGTTCAGATTTGGTACATGTGCAGGATCCTTCAGTACAGGCAGACACTAGCCCATCCAGTACAGCAGATGATGATCTTGATGTTCCGATTGTTATTCGGAAGCAGAGGAGGCAATGTGCCTCGTATCCTTTCGCTTCATAGGTTTCCTTTCACCGTCTCACTGGGGATTTTCAGAGATTTGCCACAGCCTTGTCTTCTGTGGCTATACCACGGACATACCAGGAAGCCTTACAGAATGAATGCTGGAGATTAGCAATGGAGGACGAAATGAGGGTCCTACAGTCTCGTGGCACTTGGTCTTTGGTCCCTGCACCTTCTGATGCATCCATTGTGAGCTGTAAATGGGTCTTCACAGTCAAATATCATGCAGATGGCACGTTGGATAGATACAAAGCACGCTTGGTTGCCCGTGGGTTTACACAAACCTACGGTGTGGATTACATGGATACTTTCTCTCCAGTGGCGAGGCACTCTACGCTTCGTATTCTATTATCTGTTGCTGTGGTACGTGATTGGAGCATATCTCAACTGGATGTGAAGAATGCCTTTCTGTACGGTGACCTACAGGAGGAAGTCTACATGCAGCAGCTACCTGGGTTTACTGCTGAGGGGGAGAAGCACATGGTCTGTAGACTTCACAAGGCGATATATGGCCTCAAACAGAGTCCCAGAGCCAGAAGTTGTCTAACCTGATTGAGCAACAGGGATTCAAGAGGTCAAATGCCGATCACTCATTGTTTGTCCAGAAGTCATCGGCAGGTACGGTTGTCATTATGGTCTATGTGGATGATATTCTTATTACAGGAGATGATGTTCAGGGCATAAAGAGGGCGAAGGCATTCCTAGGCAGTCAGTTCGTTACAAAGGATCTTGGAACCCTAAGATATTTTCTGGGGTTGGAAATTGCAAGGAATGCACAAGGCTTGGTGATGACACAACGGAAGTATATTACAGACTTCCTGATTGAGACTGGCATGGATGGGTGCAAACCATCTAGTATTCCCATGGACCCCAGCATGAAGCTGTATGATGGTGATACAGATGAAGTGGATAAGAGGAGATATAGAGAAATGGTGGGAAAACTCCTCTAAATTACCATTACTCATCCAGACATTGCATTTGCTGTTAGCAGAGGGAGTCAATTTATGGAGCAGCCAAGACAGGTTCACATGGATGCTATACACATGATACTGAGATATCTGAAGTCTTCTTCAGGGTCAGGGCTACTATTCAGGAAGGACACAGACTTATCTGTCTCAGCGTGTGCTAATGCAGACTATGCAGGATGTCCTAAGGACCGAAAATCAACCTCAGGGTTTGCAGTGTTTATTGGAGGCTCTTTGGTTTCTTGGAAAAGCAAGAAACAAACTGTCGTGGCAAGGTCCAGTGCAGAATCTGAATATAGGGCCATGGCTCAAGCTAGCACAGAAATGATGTGGGTTCGTTCTGTACTAGAAGATCTACATTTAGCTGTGCCCCTGCCTATGAAGCTCCAGTGTGACAATCAGGCAGCATTGTTTATTGCCAACAATCCAGCTTTCCATGAAAGGACCAAGCATATTGAAGTTGACTGTCATTACACGAGGGACTTGATCCAGAGAGGATTGATATCTACTGCACATGTGAGCTCGGGAGATCAGACAACAGATATATTCACCAAGCCACTGCTCAGAGGACCGTTTCAGAGATGTTCATCCAAGCTGAGCATGATAGATATCTATGCTCCACCTTGAGGGGGAGTGTAGAGATAGTTCGTAGTTTCATTATCTCTTTATGTAGTTTATCGTTATTTCTTTATCTTATATAGACCTCTCTGTAATTTACCCTTTAGGTCTCTCCCTATATAAGAGAGCCTAGGGTTTTCTGAATCAATAACGAAGTCTCTTTTCCCAACAGTTACAATGTGATAATCAAGCTGTCATATTCATTGCAAACAACATTGCATTCCATGAGAGAACGAAACATATTGAGGTAGACTGCCATTATACGAGAAATATGATCCAGAAGGGCTTGATTTCTACTTTTGATTTTAGTTCAGGAGAGCAAACAACAGATATCTTTACCAAGGCATTACTCAAGGGGGGCATTTTAGAAGTGTCCGTCCAAGCTGAGCATGATTGACGTCTATGCTCCATCTTGAGGGGGAGTGTAGAGATATTTCTATGTTTCTATGTACCCTTTCAATTATTTATTTCTTTATGTCTATCATATGTAATTTACCCATATGTCTCTCTTCTATATAAGAGAGTCTAGGGTTCCTGGAATTTCCTTCAACAGTTGAGTTAATTGAATAATTGGATCTTGTGAAAAGATCCACCCTATTATCATATAGGGTCGTGTGTTTAGTCCAAATTACCTATTGTAAACATGGCTTTAAAAAAACGTGACTTGAGGTGGTGAGGCATACGCCTCGAGGTGTTATGTGCCCAAAACCATCTCAAGGCACAAGCCTTAGGCTGGAATGCCAAAACGTGCACCTCGGGCATCCCCGAGGAGGGCCGAGGTGCATGAGGCATCGAGGCACAACCGAGGCACCGCCCAAGGCGAAGAGCCATATGGGTCCCGATATTCCGCACACCCTTTCTTTTCGACCCAAACCCCCAATACACATTCCCCTTCAAACCATGTCGACCTTGATTTCTATTTCCCCCAAAGCTAAAACCCTAACTCTCGACTCAACATGGCGACACCTTGAACCTTCTGCTCCTACACCCTCTTCTCGTCTCTCGACTATGAAGCACAACTCTTGGAGCTACTTTGCAGCAACACCTCTGAGCTGCGACGTGTCGAGAGCTGCGATGACGATGCATCGCCTTCAGCCCTTCTTTCACATCTCGGAGTTTGCATCGGATGTGAGGATACAGATCGTAATTTCGGGCTTTTTTCCAAGTTACCTTTAATTTTTAACTTATAAATTAGCTTAAATGGGATCTCGATTTTTTTCCAGGATTAGCTCAAATGGGATGTCCATTTTCCTGGATTTTATTAATTGGGGAATAAGGTTTGGAGTCTCATGACTCTCATCTGACACCTATTCAACTTCAAAGATATATTTGAATTGAATTTTTATAAGTTTGATATTATATTTTAACAAATTGAATTTGGTTGCTTTCCAGATTTTGTGAGTTACTTTATGCTTAAGTATTTTGATAAATGAAGTGCCTTGATCTCATTATTCCAAATTTGCCTCTGATTGAAATTTGAAACTAAATTACATGAATCACGGACCATTTTATATTTTATGAACTGAAATACACAATGTATAGGCTAATTAATGTTTTATGATGTTATTAAATGTTACAAGCATACGGTTGTCTTTAATGTATTCTTCTTTCTAGCATTTTTATACAAAATTCTAGATTTGTATAGCTTTTCAACCGAAACTCCGCCTCTTAAGCTTACTCCTCGCCTCGATGACAACCAACTCGGACCACCTCACGTTTTTTAAAGCCTTGATTGTGATGGAGTTGAGTGTGAGTGGGGTCTTCATATAGGGCCTACTATAGGAATGTAAGTATAATCAATTTAATAATATGGCTGTTTTGCCACTTCTCCTGTGGAGAATGACAATCGTCAAACTGTTTTGAACCATGTAAATTCAAGTTTTGATTAGGTTTTCTGTATTTCTATGTCAACAATTGTGTGTAGAATACCATGTAATTTGTTCTTGGTGGATATCCAGTATTTTCCAAAGGTTGATTCCATTTACGATGTTAATTTCACTACACCTAATGGCACCCATGGCCATGGGACATACTGATGTGAATTTCAAGACAATTTGGCATGAATGTTGGGCAAACAAGGGTTTATACTTTCCTGTTATAATTAACGAGAGAATCACAGGGACCTTGACCATATTCTGCATCCTTGGATCTTGACTTGCCGGCTAACCGGCTAGAAAATTGTAATTCGATGTTTGTCCATATGTTAATCTAGTTATATGTTGGAGTGGCAGTCTTCTATATGGTTAGGCTTTTGTATAGTATTAATCCTCTTGTCCTTGCAGGAAGGGAAACTTGCGGATCTTGTTATATGGAAACCTTCTTTCTTTGGGGCCAAGCCAGAGATGGTCATCAAAGGCGGTGTCATTGCATGGGCCAACATGGGTGACCCAAATGCTAGCATCCCTACTCCGGAACCGGTAAACTCCGGATTTTGTGCAGTTATATTGTATTGAAGGATGACTGTTCCTTTGTCTGCTAGAGCAGATGGACTTCTTCTTAGGCCACACATTGAACGCTTGAAGAGAACAATAGTGCATTGTGTAGCTCCTGATTATCGTAATTGGAAATATATAAACCTCACTTTCTTGATGTTTAGGTGTTTATGAGGCCTATGTTTGGAGCATTTGGCAAGGCTGGAAGCTCTAATTCCATTGCATTTGTGAGCAAGGCAAGTTGAATTCTAGCCAATTTTATCCTCTGGAATGCTGCCTTTTTAAATGCCCGGTTTCTAATTCTTCTGCTTTTTTTCTGATTGCAGGCAGCAAAAGAAGCTGGAATTGGAAGAGAGTATGGGCTTCAGAAGAGGGTCGTGGCTGTTGGTAATGTGCGCGGCCTTACCAAGTTAGACATGAAGTTCAATGATGCCCTTCCCAAGATAGAGGTCGATCCTGAGACATATACTGTTAAGGCTGATGGTGAGGTTCTTTATTGCAGTCCGGCTTCTTCGGTTCCGCTTTCTCGAAATTATTTCCTTTTCTAGATCACTGTGTTTGTGCTTCTTGAGAAATATTCATGCCATCAGTGGCTTCATAATTGTAACAGATAACTGCCGCACATAAAGCTTGTGAAATCATAATGATATGAGTAATTAAGTATTATTTTTATATTGACAAATATATTCAACAGTGATACTTTATAGTTCTAATAGTCAGTATACTATTGATGGCAACCTATTCCTCTATTAGTATCATAAGTTTGGTATGATGAAAAATGTAAAGATTGGGCTGTACAGGACAATGATTTTCTCCGGTTATGGTTGTATTTCAACAAGTATACCAGAAAGTTATGTGGCTATACCTTTATGGCAACAGCAAGCATCTATTTCATAGTAACGTTGGAAGTATATACCCAGAGGATACATCAAGGAGATCTTTGGTTTGTGTATTACACTTTTGGAGATTTTTACACCACGACTCCTACAAAACTTTGACAATTACTTAACACCTTTTGTATTCTGTATATTTACCCCACAATCCCTGCAAATCCACCGTCTTGCACTGTGACCTCTGCAAGAGTTAACCTCGGGGGTCGTGGTGTAAGAATATTAGTAATTCTGCAGTGGTTGTGGGATAAATATGAAGAATACACGGCTAACATAATTGGCAAAGTTTATAGCTGTCTGGTGTAAAAATTCCTACGTTTTTATTGTGTTGCCTGTATTTACACAACAATGTCAAAAAATGTATGGTTCAGGTTAGGCAATAGATCCAAAAATCTCGTGTACTTGAAGTTTCGAATTTTCTACAATATCAAGTCTTTTATCTATATTTTTAACAGTATATTACGTAACTTTACAATTAATTTCAATATCGTACCCAAAGTTAAGAAATAGTAATCGATATTTATGATTTGTCTTGATGCAGTTTTGAACAATAGTGATTGAATGTAAGGCAAAGCAATGAACTAAATTTCAGTGATTCTGACCATATTGAACCAAATCCTGATGATTTATAATTACATCATATTTTAAAACTTAGATACAACATTGAAATCAGGTGTACAGTTCATGCAATTTTTTGCAGTTTCTACTATATGTAATTATGATCTTGCATGAAATGGAAATTCGAATATTTGCTATATTGGTATTAGAAAAGAACAAATTGCATGAAAGGTTCCAAAAAATATTATGTATATGATCTACATGGTCCAAAGTTTTTATAAATGGTACCTGACTATCTATAAGATGTTGCTTTATTAATCTAAAGTTAATTATATATTGCTGATCAAGATCTTAGATTACGTATCTTAGATTATGTAGTCATTTTTTAAGAGTCGTTTTGTATTTTCAATATAAATTCCAACAATATTGAAACGTGGATTTTTCATTAGCATCTTTAAAGAAAATGATGCTACCTTTGAATCTTTTATGTAATTTGTCCTTAAGAAATACAAATCCATCAGATATGTGTCCAATTGAACTCGAGTCCTATAAATCATCGTGATTAGTTTTTTCTCACTAACGGTTCAGATATATATTTCGGTAATGCATAACTCCAGGCTTATAAGACATTGTGGTTAGTTTTCCTCGATAACAATTCAGATATATGTTTCGGTAATGTATAATGTGTACAACCGTTGAGGTGCATACATGCAAACTAGTATAATTATATTATTTCCCATTTTAGAATCAGGGTATAAAAATAGGATTTAACCAAGGATGGTTAGTGATACATAAACTTATACATGACACAAATTTAATGATCAAATCAATTTAAAAATTGTTTTTTATATAACTATCTAGAAATGGTCTAGAGTACAGACATTTATAAATGAGAAAAGGGGTCTTACTCCATTTTCTTCTTTTTCACAGTTTTTTTATTTTTTTTGAAAAATACTTCCATGGATTTTGATAACTATATCCCTCTAATATGTCATTCAAATTTCGTCAGAAACAGAGACTCCTACAGCCTCCATCCACACAGTCATTTTTTAACGGTCACAGATTTGTTGTATTTTTCATGTTCTGGATGGAGGCCGTAGGAGTCTTTGTTTCTGGAGAAATTTGAATGGCATATTAGAGGGATATAATTATGCAAATCCATGGAAGTATTTTTCAAAAAAAATAAAAAAAAATTGAAAAAAAGAAAGTGGAGTAGGTAAGTTACCTACTCCGTGGAGTAGGATCCCTTTCCTCTTTATAAATAGCCCAATTATATCCATTTTCGGATTAAATTATATACGTAATAAAAAAGCTACGTTACTTACAAAACAATACTCCTTAATGTCATTATAAAATTTCAGTGTAAATTACGTAGATGTCCCAAAAACAGCCATCTAATTTCAACATCACACCTGACCTTTGAAAGAAAACAAATGTGGTACCAGATTTATTTGAATGTGATCAGGGACTAAAGAAATTAAGTTGATGGGCTACAACAAAAAGGGTCAACGGTTACGCTTTTTTAAAATCCAACACGATTTTTCCGGATATTATTCGTTGTGAAATTAGTTTTTTTAATATCCATTATTATATCATTAGTATTAGTGCAAATACAATTGTTTATCCGTTGCAAATCATCGTTGATTTAAAATTTAAAGATGATTAACTAAAGTTTTAACAATAACAACAGATAAGTATATGAATTATCACTACTGATATGGCAACAAATATGACATTTATCATTAACTTAAAGTGGGAAAAATCCGCAATAATGGAAGTCGTTTTACCATGTCAATGATACATATGTATCCGCGATTTCAAATTAACTGATAGTAGATAATAGTGATTTAATATCGTATCAATTAGATTTAGAAATGAATCGACAAAATCCTTTTAGATACAGAGAAATTGAAATTATTCACGAATGAAAAAATGTATTATCTTTTTTAATCCAAATCAAATTTTATCGCCATTATTTCATATATTTATCAGGCACATAATGGTTGATTTTTTGAAAAAAAAAACCACAAACTTATTTTGTTGTAGTGGTCATATATCTTTCGAGATATACATCAAATTAAGTTAAGATCAATTTAGACAAATCTAAAGATAGGATGCCACATTATTACATTTTAAAGTCCACTTTGTTGCAATATTAAAATCAGGTGTGCAGTTGGTAGACTTTTCCGTGATTTACTCTACATTTAAAATCATGAGAATATCCACAGGAGTAGAAAAGAGGAATATCCATCCGAGAAGAGTTTATCCCAATCGCGGAAACTGATTCTATTGTGTGAGAGGCAGAACCAATGATCTATTTAAAGAAGAACAAGCGGATCTATAAAGAAAAGATCACAGTTTAATTTGATGTAGGCATAGATTAGCGCATGTAATTATAATCTACAAGGTTAAAATTTTAAATTGGGCTTCAAAACAGAAGCACAGCAGATGTGCTCCTCCAGTTGGCAGGGGCTTCCGACACGCGTGTGGATCGTATGCTGTGACATCCTTTGCTGGGACGCAGGTGGTGCGTCGGATGGAGAATGGACGGCCCAGATAGAAGGCTAACTATCTCCAACCTCCTATCCATGTCATCCATGGATCCCTTGCGTTACAGCAGGGGAATGCTACAGCAGAGGACCCAATCCCCCCTCCAACGAGACATAGTTGCACGGAAATGGATCCTCTGACAACTCCTACTGTTAGGCAAAGGATCATGACGATCGGATGACTCGCACAGAAAGCTGGAGATGGAAGACGCATATCTCAGGATCGTCTTGAGAGTCGTCCGATCTTCATCCAACGGGTCCCCTAAATCAAAGCATCTGGAGTTCACTAACTGGAAGCTCCCCCCACTTTCCAGCCAATCAGACCAATTCTCGTCCACATATCCCCGATCCAACGGCCCCACAGATATCCAGCTCCACACGATTTCTACCTAACGACCAAAACGACCCCATCATCACCAATTGATTCCCCTTCCCTCCCTCCCCCTCGTCTTCCTCGCCGCCCCTCCGGCGGCGAGAGGTCGGAAGGAATCTGGCATCTCACGTTTCTGTCGCCACGACAAACGAAAACAATGAACCTCAGCTTCCCAAACGGTCGTCGCTGGGACTTCCTCGGCAACTTCTCTTTCACCTTCCTCTCAAATTCCAAGGACAAAGAAAAGGAAGCCACCGCAATCAGAGACGCACCGGCAAGGAAAGTGTATTATGAACCAGCCGCCGCACCTTCTCCTCCTCCTCCTCCTCCTCCTCCTCTTCCTCCTCCTCGACAATTGCCTCTGTTGGCTGCAACCAATCTCGTTTCTTTGGACCTCCAGCCTCTCCTTAGCCAACTCCGATCCTTTACCTCAACTGAGTCCCCGCCTGTTCCCAAACGACACTTACGTACAACCCCGTCGGATGCCGGCTGCCCCCTGCCGCTGTTCCGGCCTTACGTCGCGAAGGTTCAGTGGCACGGAGGTGTCAGGGCCTTCCTCTCTCAGCTGTTCCCAAGATATGGGCATTACTGTGGTCCCAATTGGTCCAGTGGCAAGGATGGTGGATCGCTTCTTTGGGACCGCCGGCCGATAGACTGGTTAGATCTCTGCTGCTACTGCCATGACATCGGATACGACAGTTACGACCAGGCCAGACTGCTGAAGGCTGATCTGGCATTCCTCGAGTGCCTCGAGAGGCCGAGGATGCCGACGAAGGGCGATGCTCGCCTTGCGGAGCTCTATAAATCCATGTGCATCGTAGGTCAGCTGGAAGAAATTGTCGGTCCGGTTGCTTTGTTTTTTCCCATTTCTGAATTGTTTCTTGACCTTCATGGTGATTGCTTGTTGTTCTTGGAGTACAGGGCTGAGGAACATACTTATACCTTATAGAATGCAACTTGTGAGGATGCAGGGGAGGCAGCCGAATGCCGATACGGCTGCGAGGAGCACGGGATGCACGATGTCGAGCGGACGATCAGCTAGTTAGTGAGTTGAGACGAGGAAGTGTTGATGGAACTGAGGGAATGGAAGTAGCTCTTCTAAAACCCCAGATGTACATAGATAATTAATCTATATATCTATGTCAGATGTAAACTAATTAGAAGTGGGATAAACACTTTAGTACCTGGATCTTTATGGGTATGGGTGTTCTTTTTCAGGAGAGTGGTTTTGATATACACATAATAATGAGATTAGCAGTTCAGCAGTATCCTCCATATTCTTGTGCATATTCTTGTGCAGTATAGCAGTGAATTTCATCTGCAATTTAATCATATTATGTCGATGATAGGAAGAACCAATGTACTTCATTCCTCTCCAATTATTTGATGGTTATGTCATCAATTCTTGTGGTTATTCTTTAATCCTCGACTATTATTTTTCGGATTATGATTGACTGTAATTCCGATGTGTGCCTGTAGTCTCTGCAACAAATATATTGTAGATGAAGGAAGGATTTATGTAGAGATAAACGGTTGAGATTTTATTGTGCTTACGGAGAAAAAACGAAGACATACGAGCACAATGACGAACAATTTACGCGAAAACCTCTTTATAGAGGGAGAATTCTCACAACTAGGTACATGTTTAAATTTTCGAATAAAGAATGGGTGTGTGCGATTTATATATGTTGGAAGAATAGAATCACTTGTCATTGAAGAGACCCTAGGGCTCTCTTATATAGGAGAAAATCCATGGGTTAATTACATAAGAGGTACATGAAGAAAATGGAAATAAGAAATAACTATAAAGAGATAAAACTATCTCAACACTCCCCCTCAAGCTGGAGCATATATGTCTATTATGCTGAGCTTGAAACAACCTCTCTGAAATGGGCCTCTAGCAAGGGCTTTGGTGAATATATCAACAGTCTGATCTCCAATAGAAACGTGGGAGGTTGATATGAGACCCTTCTGGATCATGTCTCTGGTACCGTGGCAATCCACCTATATACGCTTGTTCCGTTCATGGAATGCAGGATTATTTGCAACAAAAAGAGATGTTTGATCATCGCATAGAAGCTGCATGGGAAGAGGTACATCAACAACAAGATCTCAAAACCGAACTAACCCGCATCATCTCTGTACTCCCCAGAGCCATGACCATGTACTCGGACTCTGCACTAGATCTAGCAAACCACAGTCTGCTTCTTGCTTTTTCATGACACGAGTGAGCTCCCAAAAAAATAGCAAAATCAGAAGTAGACTTCTTGTCCCTAGGGCATCCTGCATAATCTACATCTGCACAAGTTGTCACCTCAAGAGAAGTACCTCTGCTAAATAAAAGACCAGTACCCGATGAAGACTTCAAATATGAACCTTCCTAGGCTACTCCATGAATTGGCTCACCTTGCTTGCATCAAAGGATATGCCCGGCCTGGTGATATTAGCATAGAGAAGCTTTCGAACAAGCTCCATGTATCTCCTCTTATCTACTTCCCCAGTGTCTTCATCATGCCCGGATCCATAGGGGTAGTAGCAGGCTTGCACCCTGTCATCCATGTCTAAAGTAGAAGATCAGTCACAAACTTCCTCTAGGTCATCACAAGACCACACTGGTTCCTGGCAAACTCTAATCCAAGTAGTGAACACTACCAAGATCCTTAGTCGCAAACTGTTGACCTAGGAACTCCTTGGCAGCCTGAATGCCCTGCTCATCATCACCCGTGACAATAATATCATCAACATAAACCAAAATAGCAACAATACCTCTCTGTGTCCTCTGGACAAACAACGAATGATCTGCAGTGGATTGTGCAAACCCCTGGTTCTCAATCAACTATGATAGCTTCGGGTACCAAGCTCTCAAACTCTACTCCAGGCCGTAAATCACCTTGTGGAGCCTACATACCTTCTGAGACTCCCCCTCAGTAGCAAATCATGATAGCTGCTTCATACATACCTCCTCTTATAAATCTCCATATAGAAATGCATTCTTCACATCAAGTTAGTAAAGAGGTCAGTCTCAAGACACAACAACTGATAGAAGAATACACTATGTCGAATGGCCAGCCACCGCTGAATAGGTATCCTGATAGTCCACCCCATATGTCTGGGTGAACCCTCATGCTACAAGCCTTGCCTTGTAACGATCCACATGGTCATCTGCCTAATGCTTCACTGTAAAGAACCATTTTCACCCTATGACAGATGCACATGGAGGAGCAGAAACAACACTCCAAGTACCACGAGACTGCAAAGCGACCATCTCCTCCTCCATGGCAAGAAACCAGCTACTATCATGTATGGCCTCCTGGGATGTGCGTGGTATAGTAACAGCCGAGAGTCCCATGACAAACCTCATGTACTCCTCTGACAGATGATCCAAGGAAACATGAGCAGCTAGAGGATAAGTGGCATATTACGATGTGGCTTCCTCAAGGCAATAGGTACGTAAAGATCATTGTCCACTCTATCCTCTGTTATCGCCTCCTCCTGTCCGGTATCCTGGGGTACAAGCATATCACCAGTGCCATTTATAGAAATAATGTGTTTATTACATACCTGAGGCATGTTGGACGACGGGGAAGGCGCATGAACAGAGGGGAAGTGAAGGACCTGTGTATGTAGAAATGTAGTAGAAATTGTGCTAGGGTAGACGGAGGTGGAGGTGGTGGAGGTGGTGGTGGAGATAACGGAGGTGGTGGAACAAAAATATCCTCTCCGGAGTCGGAGTTAGACAACTTGTCACCTGTAGGAGAAAATAATAATGGAGTCAAAAAATGTGACATCAGCACTCACATAATATTTTCTTCCTACAAGATCAAAACGTCTATACTCTTTTTGGGTACGAGAATAGCCAACGAACACACATAGCTCTTGGAGAGAGCTTGTCACGTCCATGAGTAAACTTGTGGACAAAGACCATAGATCCAAAAATGTTGGGGGTAAGGAAGAATAGGTCCTTATCCGGAAACGCAATCAAGAAAGGAATCATTTCTTCAAGGATCATGGAAGGCATGCGGTTCACAAGGTAACAAGCAGTGAGAACCGCATCACCCAGAAAGAACGAGGAGCTCGACTCTGAATCAAAAGAGTCCTCGTGATATAAAGAAGATGATGGTATTTTCCTTCAGCAACACCATTCTGCTGCAAAGTGTAAGCACAAGAAGTTTAATGACCAATGTCAAGAGATAAATTCAGATAACTATAATGTGAAAATTTCTAAGGCATTGTTAGTGCAAATAAACTTCACATTAGCATAAAAAAATTCTTAATTTAAATAAGAAATGATTTAATGATAAGACCAACTTCGGACTTATTCTTTAATAAGAAAACCTAAGATAATCTAGAAAAATCATCCACAACAACTATATAGAATTGATATACCTTATGATAGGGAACATGACTAGGACCCTAATGATTCTCTATTTCATCATCTTTATTCTATCATGTTGGCCTTAAAACCCCTAACTAAATGCATGTAAACAACATTATTTTGTACAAATTAACATTCATTGTTTATTCCATTTATATATAAAATATAGCTTTTAATGCTAAAAGTATAGAATAAAGAAAAGGAAATAAAAAGTCAAAGGTATTTTATGATCCTAAACTATGAGACCGATGCATCTTGATGACTGGATCAACAAAGAATAAAGTAGGAGAGATACGGGCTAATAAACCAATAAAATCCCCGTTTATTTATTCTTTAATAAGTCATTTTTGAGACCTATTTGATTTTCAATTATTTATACCTCAAATAAAGAAACTTTGTACATGAAAGTTGGAGATAAAAATACAAATAAAAATAGAAAATTGATTTCATAGAAAAATAATATACAGCATACTTTTTTTACTCTAAATAACAATAAAAAAATCCAAGCTTCCCAAACACATATCTTCTTCATATGAACTCAAAATGCACCAAAATACCTTTAATTGTATATTACGTTTAATAAGTTATTTAATGAAGGTGGTTTCACTTACTTTAGAGTTGATATACAAAAGTTTGGTTATTGACCCCTACTATATAGTATACTTGAATAAAATATTATTTTATTTATTCTTTATTATTTTATATATTTTTATATTTTTATGATTTTGTAAATATTACTTATAGTATATTCACATAGTTTTAATAGAATAAAACCATAAATAAGACACAAAAATAAAATTATATACAAAAACATATAGATGAAATACATATACTTATACCTATATAATATATACCCTTATTTATTTAATTGTACATATTACATCCGAAAAAAATAACAAAAATATATTTATGTATATAAAAATAAGTTACAAATATATAAATTAAGAAAATAAAAAATAAAATCAAAAAAATAAAAATAAAAATAAAAATAAATTACTCCAAACATATGTCAATATACTTGTAAATACACTTGTAAAAAGTAACTTAAAATAAATAAGCTTGTAAAAATAAATAAAATCATATTAAAATACTACATAAAATAATAAACATTTTTTTATTTTTTTAACCCAAAATTAATAAAATCATTTATCAATTAATTTTGAATTTCAAAATTGTTCTATCATGTAGTGGTTTAGGTGGACCAATAGCAGCCTCTCTTCCATATTAGGTCAATTGGCCTTCTTCCACCCTAGACTTGTCAGAACGTCGAGAGCCTCGTCTTTGACCTCGATTTGCACCCAAATCTTGCAGAATCAGGGCTCAATTCCTTCACATCATATGTGCCTCGATTGATGCTCTTTCATGTGGGCTTGATAGCTCGCGCTGACATGCATCGAGAAGGGAGTTATTTTGAATCGAAGTCCATTCCTTTATAACATCGCATTCTGCCTTCTTCCCAATTTGATCCTTCTTCCACCTCAAACCCTAAAATCCGAGCCTCGAGTTGTGTTCCTGCTAACAACAGTAGCGTGATCAGCTCCTTGGGAGCTTGTTTTGGCGTAGAATCAAAGGCATTGGCTGCTTCACCATCGTCCTTCGTTGGAGCTTATCTCCAGGTGTGTCGACTTCGGTAAGCTTCTATCTTCTTAATTTTTCTTGTTCCTTAGGTTAGTAGTAGGTTATTGTTGCCTTTTATTTGACTTGATTTTTTCACGATTTTCACGTTTTCCAAACTCTCCCCTCACCGGAGAACCAACTCTGCCACCTATTTCTGTTTATCCTCGACATCGCCCGACCGACCTAACATCACAATATTCTTCCCCTTATGCTATTGATCGCTCCACTCCCCCTCGCACGCCTCGATCTTACTCAGATCGAGCTACCGGTTCCTCCTCCTCCACCGTTCATCGGAGGAGCTCATCTCGCTCCATTTCCGACTCGTTCAACCTCCAGGAGTGCCCCAGAGCTCCGTGTTTTTGTTCTTAACATTTCCATACATGATACAGAAGGAGAATACCCCTTTGCAGGGCTCTTCGAGGTTCAATATGCACTTTCGTGTTCCAGGATTCGCTGGCGCTCCGTCTGAGGACCTCATGCATTTTAAGGAGTTCAACAGGTTCGGGAACACATCAGGGATCCGATTGGGCAGCTCCGCAAAGAAGGAAAAGGTTCAAGGTGTCTGTTGCATCGATCTGAAGCTCGAAAGACTCGTTGTTCTTGTGAGTTCTTCCGAGCCACTCCGGAACCATTGGATCAGACTGAGACCTCCATGCATCTAGTAGCCATACGATCCTCCCGCTTCCGCATCGTTAGATAAGTGCTGAGATCTAATCTCAACGCTCCATTGTCGAAGGGGTATCGGTCGCTCGATCGTTGCCACGTAGCTAAGTAAAGGGATCTCGCACGTTGGATCGTGCCTATTTAGGGGTATTTTGCATACTTAGCCCCTTGATTTTTGTGCATTTTAATTAGTCATGTAATTTTATTTAGATATTTAAAACTTTTGGTGAAATTGCGAGGAACTCCCTGCCTTTATTGAATTTACTTTTGGGTCCATTCTAGGTCACCTCACGTGCAGTCCTACATGAGGTGGTCATTTAGCAAAGATACCCTCGCAAGTATTTGTGTTTCTTTTCAGTCCAAGAACTTCTAATATTAGTTATATATTTTTGGATATTTTACATTTTATTCCCTTTCTTTATTTAAAATTGCAATTATACCTTTGTCATTTCATTAATTTTTGTGCATTTTTTCTATTTATTAAAATAATCATCCGTACTAAAAAAATTCTCAAAAAAATAGGGTTAAGTGCCTGCTTGGTTGTAGTTTGACACCATATTTTTTGCATTTTTTTTAAAAATTTATAAAAAAATTCAAAAGAGTGTGTTTTTGCTCACTGTTTGATTTATAAAATACCAAAAAATATAAAACACTTTGAAAAATTCCAAAAAATATATATTTTTTATTTATTTCAGTATTTCATAACTCCTGACCAAAAATTCCTAAAAATAGAAAAAGAAAACTCATAAAAATGAAAAAAATTCCAAAATATTTTAAAATATATAAAAAAATCCCAAAAAATACAAAAATATTTATTTGTATTTTATAATTTCTCTTATAATATTATTTATCTATTAAAATTGATTTGGATAATTTTGGACACATTTTTCTATTTTTAGACCACAAATCAATTCGGCCTATTTTTTTAATATCTATTTTTAGATATTTTCCTTTAAAAATATATAAAAATTAAAAATATCAAAAAACTCAAAAAACAGTAATACAAAAATTTCTTATTTCCTGAATTTTGAGTATTTTTAGTGGTATTTATAATTACATTACCTTGTATTGCATATAAAACTTTATATATTCTAAATTATATATTTAAAAAAAAAGAAATTAAAAATCAGATAATATAAAAAGGAAATAAAAAATATATAAAATAAAAAATATAAATCCAAAAAAATATATACAAAATTAAAAACCCACAAAAATAACAAATTGGTTAACTGTTTGAAAGACAAATTCATGTGTTGATTTTCTATCTCATTTGCTTTACACCTTTGTTTCATGTGTTTGACCCCTACATATTTGTCGATACATTTTTAGTAGGCTATAATAAATTTTAGCCCAATCTGATTAATTGCTTAATTATTGTGTGTGGGTTAATTGTTGTTTGATCACGAGTATCGAGCAGTTGCCTTAGCAACAGTGAGTCTGATTTTGTCATACCATTATTGGTCGCTCTGATACACGCATTCAACAAATGGCACCGGAGCCGGGGAACATCCGTTTGTAGAGCAGTTTTTATCTTGTATACTGCTTAGCCATTCTTCATTTATTTCCTTTTATTAATTGATTTTGAACTATCTGACATCTTCTCCTTTTGATTTCTTGCGACGGACCGTAGACCGAGGAGGATCGTCTAGGTAATTCTACACAGCCTAAGGATGAGGAGTTGACTATTCTGACCTACCTGGAAGGAGAGACTAGGAAGCTCTAGAGAGAGTAGCCTAGCATAGATTTTATTTTCTTTTAGAGAGAGAGAGAGAGTCATTACTTTTGCTTAATTAATTTGTAATAATACATGTACTTTGGACTTCGGGCAATGGGGCCCAATTTCCAAGTGATTGTTCACTTGT
Source organism: Ottelia alismoides (assembly GCA_037367405.1). Classification (NCBI taxonomy): domain Eukaryota; kingdom Viridiplantae; phylum Streptophyta; class Magnoliopsida; order Alismatales; family Hydrocharitaceae; genus Ottelia; species Ottelia alismoides. Next base: position 565,315 of record JAZKJV010008261.1, read on the forward strand.
GGGCTCACTGTCTTTTCTGTGATTTCTATCGCTTCCATTTCTTTGTTTCTCATGTTTTGAGTTTTGCGCATTTATTTTCTTTGTTTTCTGTGAATGAGCCTGTAGTTCTAGGATTTGCTTTCTCAATAGATTAAGTTCCAAAGTCCTAACTACATTGCATGTACTTATAGATTAGTGCTTCGACTTAGTCAAATTTAATTGATAATTATTTGGACTTGAGACCGCGTGTCGAGAGCGGTTACATACAGCGCTTGCAGGACCCACTATAGTGGGCACTGAGTGGCATCAAAGACCGAATATTTGATCTCATTTCTGAGTAATGATCATCTTGTTCTTCACACTAATAGTATAGTCTATTTTAGGGTGATTTCATCGTTGCATTTGCATATAGACTAGGTTTAAAAATTCCGTCATGCATCCCGCATGGAGAGAGCTGGGAATCACTGTGAGTCTTCTAACTGAGCATTCATCATCGTTTTTCGACTTGCATTGTATTTCCTCCTTCTCCCTCTAATTTTGACAAATCTAGGCTAAAAGAAAATCTACAAAAACACGTTAGGCACTTGTATTGAATCTACTCAAAGCAAGTGATAACACAAAAAAATAAAAAAAGTGGCTGCTAAAAATACTTAACCTAAATAAAATTGATTATTGGACTTATTGCATTGGGTGAGCAAAGGCCTAATTTGTTTTCAGGTACTATTTTGGAAGGTATCCTTCCCAAGTGAGTGAGCGCTATCGTAAGGATTATAGCCCAAAACCTAGTCTGTAACTGCCTTGTGTATCGTCTGAATTTATGAAGTAATGATGCTTTTATCGTACGCAGACAAGTAGGACCTGCTCAACGTTCATGTTCTCGCTTTCGTAGAATTTTGACCTTGTCCGAAGTATTGAGCTTGGGCCACGCCTTCACGGGGATGTTTTTCTCGTTGTCTTGCATCCGAGTAGTTCCTTGCACGCCCATGAGTGATTCCACTTGACTTCCTCCGTCTATTTCTTTGGCTGAGTAGGGATCCATGAAGGGTTAAAAGGAACTCAAAAAGTGCAGACTACATGTTACAAAAGAGGAGGATATGTACATGATACTTTTTCGACAGTACTCTCACTCATATAAGATTAATGCTTTAAGGACTCGTTAAAGATAAGTATCTGAAAATCAATCTAAAACTTACAAAGTTAAATGTCGAACCTTCACAGCTTCACGAGTCGAGTTGGTGAATTCATTGTATTGTGGTTTGATTGATTAGTTTTCAACATCGTGCCTTTATTCCATTTTGTCACATTTTGCGTACTTACTCTTTGACCCTTGCTCATTGCGAGACTTCTAATGTTTTACACTTCTTTTATTTCTTTTTCACCTCTATGGTCTTCATCCACCATCTCTTTTTGACCCTCTCGAGATGCTGATCCACGGATTACTTAGTCAGGACTCCATCGACACCCACATCGATTTCATCCCGCCAACATCTCCAATAATTTGGGATGATTCTCAGGTCCATGGTTCAGACTCTGTGAACCATCCTCAGGACTCCATGCTTCTTCTTCCTCACCCAGACCGGGAATACTTTCTTCCCGAGTTCTTCCCATTCTCGATGGATATTGATTTTACTCCATGTTCTTCTCCATCCCTAATAAGATTCAGAATTGACCCTGATTCTGAACTATTTTCTCCATCTGGTTCTTACATGCAGACTGATCGGGGTGTATTTCCCATTACAGATCTTGACCCTGATCTCGAGCCAGAGTCAGAGGCAGAACCAGAATGGCTCCTACATGAAGAGGAAAGGGACCACAGTCCCAATCAGTTGAAGAGCCAGATCAGGGGGAATGGCAACATACCACTCAAAATGAAGTCAATAGCCTGCTCCTCACATCTATCCAAGCGATCCGACAGCAATTGGCTAATCAAGGATTAGCCTAGGCTGCTTTCCAAGACATGTTGAATGACTTGAGGAGGATGACTGATGGGAGAGATAGCAGAAGGGAGGATGAATTTTGCAAAGAAGACGAGATGAACAGGGAAGATGCCGAAGACAATTATTTAGTAGGTAGACCCCATTATAAGGACAGAGAGGCAAGACCATTGTATCCCAAGCCCACGTTGAAGCAAAGTTACACCAATGGGGCAGGATACATCACGGAGTGGATTCAGATTCCACCCATCCACGGCAACTTTGACCCGAAGCCACAATTCATGTCTCTACTCCCATCTTTTCATGGGAATACAACAGAAGAGTCCTACATTTATCTACAGCAATTCGGTCGCATCTATGCAACAACACACTACCCCAATATCCCTCTAGGGACATTCAAGATGACTGCCTTCCCCTTTAGCCTTCAGGATAAGGCCCTTTATTAGGTAAATCATCTAGGAAAGTTAGTAACCACATGGGAGGAGCTGAAGTCTGCCTTTTTACACAAAACTTACCCTCTCGATCGCTTGAATCAGATGTGCATCCACATCTCCAGTTTCGGCTAACAACCCCATAAAACGATTCATGAAGTATGGGAAAGATTCAAAGATCTGCACGAGAAGTGTCCCCACCATGACATTCTAAAGACTAGTCCTGTCAAGCACTTCTTCAATGGGTTGATACTGGAGAGCCAAAAGCTAGTAGATGTAGCTTACGGTGGCTCGCATTTCAACAAGGATGAAGATGTTGTCTGGGACATTTTTGAGGAGATGGTCGAAGGACATGCACTACAAGCAGAGTACCTAGAGGGGACGGTCAACGACCATCCTCATTCCTACGCAAACCGTCCCTTCTGGTCAGAAGGGACGGGCACTTGACTGTCCCCTTTAACACTGTCTCATTTGACCAAAAGGGACGCTAAATACGAATGTCCCCTTTCTGAATCCATTAGGGATGATTCCGACCGTCCCTTCTGCAATGAACAATAGGGACGGTGATAACCGTCCCTTCATGACCGTCCTCAACATTCATACAATGTGACGGTTTAAACCATCACATCCAAAGCTAGAGGGGACGGGCGTCACCGTCCCCTCTGCTCATTTATGCCAACCAATTCTCATCCCATTTATATATGAATATGTTTGCCACTGGTCACAAGCCTATTAACATGACGGCTTACGTCGAAAACATAGATGAGAGCTCCAACCTTAACATCATCTGGAGCCATTTATCTTAGGTAGACATCATTGGGAATAGGTCGTAGGTCCTCGAAAAACTTGCAGTTATTGAGAAGAGGACCCAGGGCTTAGAGAAGCTCGATCTGATTTCCCAACAACTGGAGCAGCTCATTCGGGCATTGAATGCTAATGCATGCAATTCTGTATTTGCCACTGTCGAAACTCCCATTGAGCAGAAGAAGCCACCACCGACATAGCCTCCTCAGTCGAGTCTCCCGTTGCCCCAACCCGTCCAGCATGTGTATTGCGTGCAGCCCTCGCGGTCTCAGACACAGATGGTTGTGTACCAACCAGAGTCCCAGTCTGCCTACCTCGACCAGTTTTTTCCATTCGTTACTCATCTAAGAGATAAATGGTGTATGTAACAATGAAGCGCAACTGACCTGTCCTCAGGGACAACTGATGAATCCACATTTCATCATCTTTATTCTATCATTTTGGCCTCAAAAACCATAGCAAATGCTTGTAAATACCCTTAATTCCTGCATTTTAGCATTCATGCATGTGTATGTAAATAGTGTATAAAACACAGTTTTTAAAGCCAAATAATAGAATAAAGAAAAGAAAAGAAAAGGAATAAAATATTGTAAATATTTTATGACCCAAAACCCCGAGACCTAGGCATCTAGATGAATGGGTCGACAAGGAATAAAGTAGGGGGAGATAAGGGCCTGAATATAATAAAAATTCCCTTTTATTTCATTCATTCTTTATTCATTTTGGGACTGATTTTTGGTTCCACTTTCTATACCTCAAATAAATAAACTTTGTACATGAAAGTTGTAGATAATTAAATAAAGAAAAATATAAAATTGATTTCATACAAAAATAATGTACAGATAAAAAGTTATGAACTGAATAAGATTCCAGAATCCTAACTTCCCAAACCTGTATCTCCCAAATAAAAACTTGAAATGCATCAAAATCACCTTTAATTGTATATAATTTTAAGTAATCTATTTAATGAAGGTGGTTTCATATTTTACGGAGCTACGGTTTGAAAGTTGAGTTTTGGACCCTTATTGTATACTTGTACAGATTAAAATATTCACTTTATTTATTATTCATTATTTTTATAATTTATATTTTTAGAATTTTTGCAAATATTATTTATAATAAAGTTGTATATTAAAACAGGAATAAAAACCTAAATAAATACCTATGTATAATACATAGGTATAATACATGTACATATACCTATATAATTACTACTTGTATTTTATTAAGTGTACAAATAGAAAATAAAATAAAATTATATATTTAAGTGTATAAAAATATTTTATAAATTTATAAAATATTAAATAAAATTAATAAAATTAATTTTATAAAATAAAAAATATATTAAAATATATAGATGTGTATACCTATATAGTCCTAAAAAGGCAACTTGTACTTTTAAACCTCAAATAAATAAATAAAAATCATATTAAAATACTTCATAAAATAACAAATTATTTTTATTTTTTAATACAAAAATAATAAATTCATTTGCTATTTTAAAATGATTTTTGAAGTATTTTTGCCACGGAATTTTCTAGTTGGTCCACGTGGACCAACCAGGAGCGTCCGCTGGTGGACCTCGGTCAATTCTCTGACCGAGGCCTGCACCCTGTCAGAAGTGGTTTTTGACTTGGTTTCTCAAATTTTTCGAGGAGCCATCTTTCACCATCCCGTATAACTCCCTTCTTGGCTTTTCCTCCTTGAACATTGGTCTTTCAAGCCCTGGTCTTTCCTAAGGCCAAGGACCTTCGATTTGCTCGCTGTCCCTCGATCTCTGGAGCCCATCCGTCAACCCTTCATATAGAGACCCGACTTTCCCATTCGAATTTGAACCCCTTTTGGTCCACGATTCTCCTCCCTTTTGTGCTCTCCGGGTAGCTAGAGGTGATAGCTCCATCGCCCTTTCGTCAGGCGAGTTGAGGATGGCCTGAGGCGGCTCCACCACCTCCGGCAAGCACGCCATCAAGGTTTCCCTTCCTCAGGTGTTCGACACCTTTGAGGTTTATTTCTTCTCTTTTTTCATCGCGTGTTTTCTTCCCTATAGTCCTAGGTTTCGATCTATCCCAATCGCGTCGCATTTCATCCATCCAATCTCCAAATCGAACCGCCGCCGGAGCTCACTCCGGCCACCCATCTCGCGCTGCCGTCCCCCATCTCCGTTCACTTCACCGACCCCGAGGCACTTTTCCCTCGTCGGTCTAAAGTTTCTTGCAGGTCCAGAGAAGCAAAGGAAACGCTTGGGGCTCATTTTGAGCTTTGCCGGAGGATCTAGGAGCCTCCATGTTGACATGAAAATTTGTAAAGGGTTGGAAAATTATTGATAAAAAATAGTTTGTCATTCGTTGCTATCCCCAAAATCCCATGACAAATAAAAAATATTTTTTTATTTATTTTTGCTACTTATTAACCTGTATAGCGGACAAGGTTGAACTCAGGGAAGCTACAAATCCCGAGGGTTATTCAGTTAATCAAAAATCAATTAAGAGAAATCAGAAATCTCAAAGGACAACTATCCTTGGTTTTTGTGATTTTTTATCTTTTTATTTTTTTTAACTATTTTTTTATTTTCTATGTTTTTAATTTTCTGAATTTTAATTTTTTTTGATTTTGCAAAAAAAAAATTAAAAAAATAACACAAAGCAATAATTCACAAGATCAAGAATATGCACACCAACTCTTTTTGCAATTTTTCAATTAGTAAAAAAAATTAGAAAAATTCAAAGAAAATATTTTTGGGTTTTAAAAGTTTTGAAATATTTTTGAGATTTTTTGTGGAATTTTCAGATGTTTTTGTATTTTTTAAAAAATCAAACAGTGAGAAAATACGAAAATGTGCATAGCCTGGAGTAATTTGTAACTTAAAAATACTTTAATGCCCAAAACTTCTGGCAATTATTTTTAAGACAAACTAGAAGCAATTATCTACAAACAGAAACTGAAATCACAATTTTTAGATTTTTGTAGATTTTTTTTAATTTTTAGAAGATTTTGATGTTTTTCAATTTTTTTGGGTTTTATAAATAATTAATGCGTGGAAATTGGTCAGAAATTTAAAGACAATGAAATACCACGACTCTAATTTTTTTGGATTTTTTGGAACAATATTTGAATTTTTATAAAATTTGAAATTTCAAGAAGACAAAAAGACAATGTTTTTTATTTTTTAATAATAATAAATGAAGGCAAAATGCAATGAAAATTTTATGCTTAGAAGACAATCACATCAGGAACATGGCATAATTTTTGCAAAATTGTTCGATCACAAATAACATATATTTCATTCAAAGAGTGCAAGAATGTTTTGTTCTGCAATTCAGGGACTAAAATGTAAATAAGTTTGGTTTTTGTATCAAATAAATAATAACAATAAATGTTCTAGCTGAAAGTGAGATTTTATCCATAAACCACGTGCATGGCATGTGCTTGAGGCTCTCGCAGGGGCTTATTCACAAATTTTGAGAACTTTGACGTGTTCACGTAATTTGTAAATCCACTAAGGGCTTTGATGTAAATTTTCCAATAGAATATTGAATCAAAACCCTAAAAGTTTCCTTCGTTGTTTCTTTAATATGGAGCCAACAAGGGGGAGGTCGGCTGCCAGCCACCCTTCTCCCCACGCGCGCACGGGCGGCGTTAGAGCGGCGCGGGATCAACGGGAGGCGGATGCGGTGTGGGATCAACGGCATGCGGAGGCGGCGCGGGAGTGGGGGCGCGACTTCAGTGGAGGGCGCTGCGCACGGACCTCCGTCGATGGAGCTCGGGGTGGCGCAGGACAGCAGAAGGGCGTGGCCGCTGGAGGTCTCCTGGTGGCGAGGGAGTGGCGGCCCTGCTGGAGAGGGCGGAGGCGCGGCCGGAGCGTCGTGGAAGAAGGTGGTGTGGGCCGCGCGGAGGTCGACGTCTTGGTGGGCGGTGGGGGGTGGCGACCCCACTGCCTGAGGCGATTTTTTTATTTTTTTTTAAATTTTTTTGTAATTTAATTTTGTATGTAAACATGAAACAAAAAAAATAAAAACTTTTTTTAGTAAATCTGAAAAAATAAGAAAAGAAATGGATAAATAGATTCTTTTTTTATTTTTTTATTTTTATATGATCCTGCAAAACAAACGTTAGAGAACAAAAAGAAATAATTTATTTATTTTTTTATTTACAAATTAGAAAATGAACGGGGATCTGACGAACATGAAAGGATTGAATCCGATTCTCCAACCACCGTGTGTGGTCGGAGTTGATAGATCGTGGGAGGTAGAAATTGAAGGCGGAGAGATCAAGAATATGAGATGAAAAATCGAGTCGGTGGCGGATCAAAAATGTGATGGATTTTTTTAATGATCTAAAAAAATAAAAAATGACGATGAATAAAAAATGCGACGAAGTAAACAATGATTAATCTAGATAAAAGTAAGAAAAATGTGGATCTAACCTTAGGAGCGGAAAATGGACCGTGATCACCTCAACAAGGTCGACTCGCTGTCACCGGACGGCTCGGAGGCTAGGCACAATTCTCGACAAAATTTTCTCTCGGAGATTGGGCTCCTCTCTCTAAAGATTGATCAAGTTGAAATGAGGGAGGAGGAGTCATATAAATAGAAAAGATAGAATGAAATTTGAATTTTTTGGATAAAGAGAGATGAAAATTGAAATGAATTTTTGAATTTTTGTGGATAAAGAGGGATGAAAATTGAATGAATTTTTGAATTTTTTTGGTGAAAGAGATAAGAGAGATGAAAAAAGACAAAAGAGATAAACATATTTACAAAATTATCTATTTTTTTTGAATTTTCGTCACTTTATTTATTTGAATTAAAAAATGTTATTTTTTTATTTTTTTATGGTGATTAATTAAAAATAGCAACTATATACATATAATATATACATATATGACATTATATACAAAAGTAAATGAGGAAATTAGCCTTTTGTGTTTTAAGAATTTATTATTTTTTTATTTTTATTTTTATTTTAAATAATTAGTGAGAATAATTTACAAATATATATACAAATACAATATTTACAAAATACATGGGAAAATTGCACAAATCACCCCAGAAAACCAACTTTTCAACCGTAATTCCATAAATTATGAAAATATAACCATATTAAAGATAATTTTATTTCTAATCCAACGGAAGTGAGATTGATTCAATTTGAGCTCATATGAAGCTGGAATTGGTCTTTCAATTAGTGCTTAGTGGCTTTTTCCAAGTGTGGTTACTTTTATTCTGTACATGATTTAATTATGCAATTATTTTTGGTAATTAGAACACATTTTTATTTACAACTTTGGTTTTGAATGTTATTTAATTTGATGTCAATTAAGATACAAATAAATTAGTGTCAGTTTTATTTAGATATACAAAATAAGTGAGAAGTATTTACAACAACACACAATTTTTTTTGGATTTTCTAGCTTAAGGACCCTATCTCCCCCTACTTTATTCCTGATCGATCAGGTCAAGTCTTGACCTTCTCTCGGGGTTCGGGTCATCCTGTATACAGTCTTCCTTTTTTATTTTATTTTCTTTATTTTTCCTTTATTTATTTATTTATTTATTTTAGGTTAAAATTAGTAAGAAATGTACATTGTTTACACAGATGCATGTTAGTAAGAATATGGAGTTAGTGTTATATGCAGGTGTTTTATAAGATATATAAGCTAAAATAAATGAATAAAGATGACAAATTTCATATTCATCATCCCCCTATGCTTTACCTTTGCTAGTCTCTTAGCAAACATTTATTTGAAAGAATAAGTGAAGAAAAAGAAAAAGAAGAAGAAAGGGAAAATAAAGAAAGTAGGACAACATTGAGTATTAAACTTATCTTCATAAAATTGTAGTTTGGAGCTCTGTCGGACCTTTGGATTATTAGTGTGTCGGAACTTTTGTGAGACTTAGAATTTTAAAAACGACAGCCTTCAAGTTCTACACATCATTGCCACAGTTTCGGTTCAGAAGTCATCTTAGATCAATCCTCTTCCCAAAGCACACCCTATGAACATTGAACAATCGACTCATGTGTGTGAAAGGTTTTAGCTCTTCTCATCCAGAATGCCGGACTACCATGCAAATATCCTCTCCAGTTACTCGTCCTCGGGGAGTCAGGTATTTCCTTCTAAGGTATGTCGCACTGTGTGATGAATCTGTGATTCATCACTCTAAAAGTTGAAAATAGAGTCTTGTTCCCGAGTAAATAGCAGCATATTTCCCCTTATCTTGCAAAATTAGCATCCATGCATGCAAGCATAATATCTGCATTTTAGCATTCATATTTGCATAAAATAAGAAGCCAATTTCACTTGTAAATATTTACTTGTATATTAGATAAAATACCTTATTTGTATATATTTTATACTGACTCCGAATCTAATAAATCCAACTCTATTGTGTATATATTACTAACACTAATTAAAGAAAAATATCAGAAAAATACTAACTTGTAAAATTGACCAATAAAACCCCAATCCAAGTTTGAGACTAGGAGCTTAAAGTGTGCATATCTCTCATACAGCCTCCGAATTAGGTCTACTCACTTTTAAAGTAATATACATTCAAAGACCTTCAAAACAAGATCAATTTCATTAAAATCAGAGCTCGTATGCAGAACTTGGGTTTTGGGCCCCTTTTGTATATTGTACATTTTGACCGTTTTGCCCTTCATTTTATCCTTTTATTTTCTTCATTATTAAAAATATAAAAAAGATTAAGTTGTAAATATTCTTCTCATATTTTCTCTATTTTTATTTTGATTTTTCTCTTATTGAAAAATGATAAAAAAAAATTACAAAAGATAAAATGTGGTATTTTATTTCTATAAGGTAGCGCCCAAAAATACATTTTTGTACAGATCACTTCCTTTGATTTTCAGCCCTCCACGAAAGTTGTAGATCTCGTCGAGATGAGCAACTTTCATGTTGACCACTTTTTGATTTAATCCTTTTTTTATTTCTTTTTTATTTTTCTTTACATTTAATTTTTGAATTTTCTAGGAGCGACATGTGGCTGCTCCTGGAGCTGCCACATGTCACCCCAATTTTTTATTTTCGGATTTATTTTTTATTATTTTCAGATTTTATTATTTTGGTTATTATTATTTTAATTATTGTTATTTTTAGTAGCCTACTTATTTTATTTATATTATATATTATTTTTTTCTCTTTTACTCCTTCCTTTCTTCTTCCCCACTCCAAGTCACCATTCCCTCCACCATCCCTCCATCTTCTTCATTTCTTTTCTAACTTCCCCCCTCCTCTTTATATTCTCATCCCCTCCATCATTTTTCTTCATCCGTCGTTTTCGAGAGAAGTGAGGTCGAGCCCCTTTAACCTTCAGGTGACAGTTGTAGGAGACAAGTCGAGCGACGACAACCTCAAGGCGAGATTCGGTGGTCCGCACCACCGTCACGAGTTTCACAACGCTCGTTGAGCTTCGGAGGCCGCCATCTCCTTGAAGCCACAACCGGAAGCCGCACGATGTGGCTCCACTTTCGGCAATTCACAGGTAAATCCTCTATCTTCATCTTGTCATTTCATTTTTTTATATAACATTATTTTCTTCTTGTTGATCACCATCACCATATTTACACACAAAAAACACATCATATACCATTACCACCATCACAATCACCACCATCATTATCTACACCACATCCTCATTCTCATTTTATTACATAGAAAACTATTAAAAAATTAAAAAATCAAAATACAAAAAAAATAAAAGTTGCAGGTCTGCAGCATCGCCTGCCGTCGACTCTGCGACAACCTCAGGTCGCCCACCTGCCCATCACGCCCTCCAACGACGGCTGCCACCGCACCGCCGCATGCGACGCCGTCGCCCTCGCACCTCGGCCATCCTCCTCCCCCCTTGCTGTCGCACCGGCCATTGTCTCTGCTCCAGCCACCGCGCCACCAGTCGGTCCTCACTGCGCCCTTGCGCGTCGGTCGCGCACAACCGCCTGCCCTCTCCAGCCGATCGTCGCCGCCTCTTTTCAGGTCGCACGCCTCCTCACGCACGTGACCTCCACGCACGGCACAACCACTCCCGCCATCCCGCCTTCGTCCTTGTCGTCGCACGCGCCCGCGACGCTGCCCGCTGTGCGCCCAAGCTCCAGCGCGTCGACGCGCGTCCGCCTCGCGCACCGCCCTCCTCCGTCACTGCATCGCCCGCACCCTCAAGCTGCTCTCCCCTTCGCGCCTTCGCACATCGGCCAATCTGCGTCGCCCCAGCCGTGCGCCACGCGTCCGCAGCGTGAGTGGCCGCATCGCTGCCCTCGCGCCATCGACGGCTGCCGCCCCTCTGCGATCCCTCCCGCCACCTCACGCAAAGCCCTAGCCGCCCCTCATCTTGCGTTACCTGCGTAGGAAGCAAGAAAAGAAAAGGTCCATTTGTTATTTTAATTTTGTGAAATTTTCATTCTCGCCTCTCAAGTTTTTGAAATTGCAAACAGGTCTTTGTACACTTTTCTTTATTAACTTTCATTTTCTGTAATTGCAAAGACACCCCTGAGTTCATGCAGTAATTTGGGCAGTCATTTAGCATCTTTTTATTCATTCAAAAATAGTTTATTGATGAGCATCTAATTCCTTATCTTGTGGCTATTTATTTACATTTTTGTGAGCATCCGATTATTTATTAAAATTCAGGATTTAAAAATTAGTAATATTTAACCCATTTAAGCTCTGAAATTCGCACATAGTCATTTATTGCTCCAAAAATTGTGAATGATGTATTTAAATGTGTTTTAATTCCAGTCCAAATTTCGTCCAATTAGGAGTTGTCTTGTGCATAAAATAAATTCCTTAGCGATTTCTGTATATGATTTTTAATTAAATCCACGAATAAGATTTTGGGTAAATTTGAATTCTCCTGGATTCCTTATTAAAACATTTATTTGAGATAAATAGCACTCTGGATAATTTGATTTCGTGGATTAACTAGGAATTAAATACTAGCAATCGCTCTGATTTCAGTAAAAAAATTCATAAAAAAAATCATAAAGTGTCAGAAAATTCTAAAAAATTAGCTTAGCTTAAATTCATCATATTTAACTTTCAGTAAAATTTTCATAATTTTTGCATTTCATTCACATGAAAAATTGCATTAAAATCCCAAAAAAAGCTTGTATTTTTCATCTGTGCATTTTAAATACAAAAATTACAAAAAAATACCACGTGTAAAACTGCGATTTAATTCATCTAATCTGATCTCGAGTTGTTCGTTTGCCTCCTTGAGTCGACCCTGGGGCTTGCCTAGGCTAAACAAACATAAAACCGCGTGTACATTCATTCGTTAATTATTTGATTTGTGTAGTTATTTTTTATCGATCCGGATCTATCCGACTGCAACAAAACCGTCAATTAGACCAATTAACAAGGGTAGATTCCACGACTTTTCAAATGGCGCCGTTGCCGGGGAGGCAAACGGCTTAGGATCACTTTAGAAAATTCGATTTACGTTTTCCACTCTCTCGGGTAGTCTGATCCCCAAACCACCTTGTAACATTTTTTTCAATTATTTTCTTTTGTATTAATTATTTTTCTCTCTTTATCTGACATTCTTATCTTTTTGTGCGAGGGCTCGGTGGACTTGGAGCGGCTTTCTTGAAGTCGACGCATCTCGAAGTACATCGGAGGCCGACGATTCGTGGATCAAGTCGGCTGTTGAGATGCCAGAAAGATTTTTGTTTTTTTGTAAAAAAAAGTGTCTGCATTTACAGCGGTTCCCGTTTGGGTTCTCGCATGTGTAAAGATAGTGGAACCGTGTCCCCGTGTGATGTGTGGTTTGAATTGTAAATTAGGCTTGCACTAGCGGCTCCTCGAGCCACTCTAGGATTTGCTTGTGCTCGTAAATTCTTAGGACCACACAACCACTTAAAAGACGCACTTAGACTGCAGATCTAGTCAAATCAACATGTGCTTCACTCGCTAATAGAACTGCTTGTCTAGGAGTGGATTTTGTCGCTTGCATCTGCATATAGTGTAAAAAGTTCTCAATTCTGTTTTGCATCCTGCATAAAAAGCGAAGGGATCACTGTAAGTATTCTCTACTCAGCATACGCATCATCGTTTTTCGTGCATCGACTTTTCTCGATTTCCCCCTCTATTTTTCAAACTTAAATTAAACGGAAATTGGGACTGGACGATAGGCGTGCTGTGTGGTTGGACTAACAAAGTGATAACTTAACTTAAAATCGAGACTGCTAACATTATTGACCCAAAAAATAATAATAAAATTGGAAAATCTGTTTGCGGGAGACTAATCCCCAACCTTATTTTCAGGCTGAGTGAGGGTACTTGAGTGTGTATGAACACCTTAAGGCAGAGCCCAAATCCCCACCTTCCATATCACGTTCCGACTGATCCTAGCAAATATCACAAGTTGAATTATTCAGGTTCATTGACTAGTACCAAGTAGCCTCCACCTGTCTCCGGTAGATAGGGCGAAATTGTGGTACTTCGCGATAAGTTGCCAGTAACCCCCCGGGGTGAAGTTCCGTCCTTGTCAGCCTCCGCCTGCTTGCAGGTAGATAGGGGCAGGTCGTTGAACCCATCAACTTGGGATAGGAGCGAAGAAAGGAAGGACCGGCGATATCTTAGGCGACATGTTAAATAGGGAAGACGCATCCAGCTTTGAGCCGACTTCCCTATAGGCCGCGTAACCTTTGCTACTGATAAACTCACACATAAAATCAACCAGATTAATTGGACTCGGTTTTGGGTCCTTCACCGTGTTGAGTGTGAGCTCGGGGTTTGCTCTTGCGTTTGTCTTTGAGTCTGTCCGTGTGTGTTATCCTGTGTAATTGCATGTTTTCTACCTCAATCTTCTTACATTCACTCTTTCCTCTTCAAGATGTCGGGATATGGGTCCCCATACCCTGTGACCTCTGGTCAATCCTCCTCGACCATATACCGTTCATTTTTACCTTCTCCTTCTTCCATGTATCCTTCGCCATCCACGGAAGACCCTTACCCGTGGTCGGTTCCACCTCAACCCGATTATGAAGTCAGAACTTCGACGGACTTATCCACTTCTTCGCATTTCTCACCTACTCCTTTTTCTAAAACTCCGGATCCACTTCCATCTTGGGATGACTGTTCTTATTCTTAAGAGCTTGCAGGAATCAAAGAATCGAATGAAAAGCAAGCCACTGCTGAGACAGATGATTGGCAAAACTATATGCCCCCACATACTTCATTCTCACCTCAAGTAGGGACCGGACAACAATTTACATATACGCATCCCGACTTGACCTTAGGGCATAACATGGTCGATCAAACAATCCGAATGAAGATGCCTGCACATCATTATTTTCCGGACTTGATTGACTTTAGTGATCAAGCCTCCATTAACCAGCCTTCATTCGAAGAGCCTATACATTCACAAGATTGGACTCATGAGTTACACTTATCAGTCCTCGTTTCATCATATGAGGCTCCGACCAATATTTGCCATTTGGATAGTCCTTACTTGACCCAGCATTACATGCCAGAGTCTAGGTATGTTGAGTATGAGACCCCAATATCTCAGCAGTATCCTTCAATTGAGCAGAACTCTCCCATGATTTGTCATGAAAATTTTGTGGAGGATGACATCTCTAGACTTATTAAGAAAAATGAATCATTTGGTAAAGAGTTGAGAGATGTCATGGAAATATTGCACTCAATTTCTATCAGCCTGGGTATGAAAGTGGAGAAGGAAGTAAGTAGATCTGATGTTGAAAACCGAGCAAGCATTGAGGAACCCACATCGTTTGTACAGCTGGAGTCCATTCTATCTCCCTCTTCTACTAACCCCTTGCCTTCCAATCTTGAGTCTGATCATTCATCTATCCAAAACACCAAAAAATTGAAAAATCAAACAATCACATAAAAATTGAAAATGAAAAAGGCCTTAAAAAATTGGATCCTTCCCTAAGGGAAACACTCGATGAAGAACTGATTTTTAATCTTCCCATAATAAAGCCATAGATCAATTTCCCGACCTCAAACAATTTGTGAGAAGTAAATTGATGCCCAAGAGGCCGGGCAGTAAGAGGACAAGGACTGAAAGACACATAGTGTCTATGGCCACCTCCTTGGTGATGGGGAGAAAGACCAAAAGCCGCAGAGTGAAGCGGTTGCCCCGAGTTGAATGTGAAATCAAAGACACAATCTTTACCCATACAAGAATCAATGATGACTCGCCGATAAATATCCTCCCGACCTCTGTGTTTGACAAGCTCAAACTCAGGCCACTTAGGAAGTCGAGAGAGATCGTTCAACTGGCTGATCGATCTATCAAACGGTCGAGAGGAAATATTTCAGTCATCATTACTTTCCAAGGTACTCTACTCCAGGTGGACTTCACGATCATTGACATTGAGCACCGAGGAGAGTTTTCCCAGTCTCCGATTATTCTCGGGAAGCCGTTCGTAGCCTTGGCTAAGGAGACTATAGATTGCGAGACTCGGGAAATCGATTTTACAGCATTGGGAGCGCTTCGACCTCATCCATTCTTTGATAAACTTTACTCTAAGGTGACCCGCACATCCGCTGACAATCGTGATCATCGAGAGGAAGATGAGTCACACCTCTCTATTACACCTGAGAGACCGATTGCCTGGACGACCGTTGGTTTTGAGACTCCCCACACCTCCAATTCATCAACTGCTTGCACCACAACCGTGACAGCTTCTAAGGAGGACTCTCGACCAGAAGCTATCATTAAGTTTGACATGATTTTTGCTGATTGTCTTGATCATTTCGATGATCCGACACAAGAGCCCAATAATGTCAAGCCAACTGAGATCACTAGCACCTTCTCGAGACGCGTGCTGACCCTTCAGGAATATTCCAGTCTATATGGTGACTCGTCTGATGAGGAACCCACGGTCAACACCGCATTACATCCTGGACCTTCAAAGGAAACAACCAAGACCAAATTGACTCCACATAAAAACACGGCTGCTCCATCTTCTAGTCGGCTATCTAGTGAGAGGAAGTTGAGAATTGATTCCTCGAGATGTACCCCCGAACCTCTCAAGGTGCATCGCTCTCATCTCCCTCTCAATGATTCAGGTTCTAGAAAATCGACCAAGAAAATTTCCTTCAACATTCTGGAGAAGGAATTTTTAGAGGAATCCTCATCAGGTCCGGATAAGGTGATTTATATGAGTGAGCTCAGTTCGGTTGTTCTTAAGCCGTATCTAAGCAAACAGCCGTGTGTCGACCCTCGTTGGACGATCCCTTCACCTCATTACTATTCATCTGAGGACGATTTCAACAGCGACACACTTGTATATTACCCACCTCCTCGATCCTGCAAGAAGGTTCGTCACAAACCTTCTTGATCCATGTATATTCTCAATTCTCCTTGTATATATTTTCCATCCCTCCTAGTGATTCGAATTACTCGCCTCGGCTCCATATCGTTACATTTTATGCTTAGGATGATCAGATCCTAAATATAGGGGGGAGAGTGACTCGAGTCTCTTCACCATTCGTTGTATATTCTCTAGGTCTCATCGGTTCTCACACTCACTCTTGTCATATACTTAGGCTGACCAGAGCCTATGTATAAGGGGGACCGATGCCCGCCGTGTATATACTCCTCCATTTCCCCTCTTAACCTCGCCCGCCCCATTTTTTTGATCTTCTTCTACACTTAGGCTGTCAGAGCCTAAGTATAGGGGGACGAAGCGGCTTCTATACATTTTGTTTTTTAGCTCTCCTACGCTTAGTACGAGCTGTCTTTTTCCTCGCTTTTCATGCTCTGAGGACATAGCACACACTAAGTATAGGGGGTGTGTATATATTACATATATACTTTACCCATAGCTCGTACTTTCGCGTATTTTCGCGTACTTTTTGTATTTATTTTGCAATAATTATAGGCGGGTAAAAATTGAAAAAAATATACTTGTTGTATAATACTTGTAAAACTTTTGTAAAAATTGAAAAAAAATAAAATACACGTATACTTGTATATTGTATAACACTCGTATAATCTGTATAATACTTAAAAACTCTTATAAATTGTTGTAACATAGAAGGTATACCAAAGTTTTGAAAAAAATACAAAAAAATACAAAAAAAGAAAAAACAAAAGAAAATAGGCTTCTTATTTACTCTTGCATATCATCCTTGCATTCAAAAAAAAGAAAAAAAGAAAAAGAGTATTGCATTTACATTCATCTACATAGCATGTTATCTGCATCTCATCTGCATATCTTGCATATGCAAAGTGTAAAACTAGTGGGTTCTGAACCAAGTTATGAGTAGATATTGAGGATGGACCTGATTTGACCTTAATCCACCTAATTTCAGAGGAACCTTATAGGAACTGGAGATTACGATTTCTCAGGTCAATTGACTTAATTCTTCGAGTTCGCAAGTCTATGTTCACATGTCATCTTGATTAGTCTAAGTAGAATATCTCGTGCACACGCATGATTCTTTTAGATAATGACCTAACTTGGACAAGCACCATGCACGAAGCTCTTCATTGATGAGGTGGTGAGGAGGTAGAATCCTTTAGCTTGGAGTAGCACACGGGTGGAAACATCCGTCCTCCTCTAGGGAGGGTAGTGCATCTCAACCTAGTCTGGTGATGTTGACATCTAAGGACGGGATGCTGTGGGTTGCAATAATGCTTCAAAAGAGGGATAGTCTACTGGCTCAAGAGGAAAAACTCCTGATGTACATGCTGCACCTTGTATGTAGTTCAAAAAAAAAGAAAAAAAGAAAAAATGCAAAAACTCCAAAAAAAATCAGACAGGTCCAAGTGAAAATAAAATACCTGTCGGAGTATGTATATTAGCAAAGAAATACAACTGGATGACTTGGCTACATTGGTCGGGCATCCCGGGATAGGTAACTACACTGGCTACCGTCCATTCTTTTCTCTACCCCCTCCTCTTGAGCTGGTCGCACTTGAACTTAGAAGGAAATACCCCGCTCCTCGAGGAAAGAGTTACTGGACCGGGTAATCAGAGTTATCTTGTTAGAGGAGGCTGGTTCTGAGCCATTTCTAATGTGGAGAGCTATTTTACACTTACACGGTACAAGTAAGAATCATAGTCATCAGAAATTTACGTTTGAGGATTTATTCTGACCTGACTATTAAGGAGTCTTGAATAGAATACTTGTGGAACTTGAAGTCTGTTAGGTCTTAAGTTAAGGTCCCAATGAGGTTCCGCCACACAATTAATCTAAAGGTCGAGTCAAGTCCATTTTCAACTTTTGTTCATGACCTTGGTATGGAACCCAAAATCATTTCTCTCTTGCATTTCATTTTAGTTGCTCGGGGACGAGCAATGTTTAAGTATAGGGGGTTGATGAATCAATGATTCATCACTCTAAAAGTTGAAAATAGAGTCTTGTTCCCGAGTAAATAGCAGCATATTTTCCCTTATTTTGCAAAATTAGCATTCATGCATGCAAGCATAATATCTGTATTTTAGCATTCATATTTGCATAAAATAAGAAGCCAATTTCACTTGTAAATATTCACTTGTATATTAGATAAAATACCTTATTTGTATATATTTTATACTGACTCCGAATCTAATAAATCCAACTCTATTGTGTATATATTACTAACACTAATTAAAGAAAAATATCAGAAAAATACTAACTTGTAAAATTGACCAATAAAACCCCAATCCAAGTTTGAGACTAGGAGCCTTAAAATGCACATATCTCTCTCATACAGCCTCTGAATTAGGTCTACTCACTTTTAAAGTAATATACATTCTTCAAAACAAGACCAATTTCATTAAAATCGAAGCTCGTATGCAAAACTTGGGTTTTGGTCCCCTTTTGTATATTGTACATATTAACCGTTTTGCCCTTCATTTTATCCTTTTATTTTCTTCATTATTAAAAATCTAAAAAAAAGATTAAGTTGTAAATATTCTTCTCATATTTTCTCTATTTTTTATTTTGATTTTTCTCTTATTGAAAAATGACAAAAATAACTACAAAAGATAAAATACGGTATTTTAAATCTATAAGGTACCACCTAAAAATACATTTTTGTACAGATCACTTCCTTTGATTTTCGACCTTTCACGAAAGTTGTAGATAACGTCGAGACGAGCAACTTTCGTGTTGACCACTTTTTGATTTAATCCCTTTTGTTATTTCTTTTTTATTTTTCTTTACATTTAATTTTTGAATTTTCTAGGAGCGACATGTGGCTGCTCCTGGAGCCGCCACATGTCACCCCAATTTTTTATTTTTGGATTTATTTTTTTATTATTTTCGGATTTTATTATTTTAATTATTATTATATTAATTATTGTTATTTTTAGTAGCCTACTTATTTTACTTATATTATATATTATTTTTTCCCTCTTACTCCTTCCTTTCTTCTTCCCCACTCCAAGTCACCACTCCCTCCACCATCCCTCCATCTTCTCCACTTCTTTTCTAACTTCCCCCCTCCTCTTTATATTCTCATCCCCTCCATCATTTTTCTTCATCCGCCGTTTTTGAGAGAAGTGAGGTCGAGCCCCTTTAACCTTCATATGACAGCTTTAGGAGACAAGTCGAGCGACGACAACCTCAAGGCGAGATCCGGCGGTCCGCACCACCGTCACGAGTTTCACGACGCTCGTTGAGCTTCAGAGGCTGCCATCTCCTTGAAGCCACAACCGAAAGCCGCACGTTGTGGCTCCACTATCGGCAATTCACAGGTAAATCCTCTATCTTCATCTTGTCATTTCATTTTTTATCTAACATTATTTTCTTCTTGTTGATCACCATCACCACATTTACACACAAAAACCACATCATATACCATTACCACCATCACAATCACCACCATCATTATCTACACCACATCCTCATTCTCATTTTATTACATAGAAAATTATAAAAAATAAAAAATCAAAATACAAAAAAAAAATAAAAGTTGTAGGTCTGCAGCATCACCTGCCGCCGACTCTGCGGCAACCTCAGGCCGCCCACCTGCCCATCACGCCCTCCAACGGCGGCCGCCACCGCACCGCCGTGTGTGGCACCGTCACCCTCGCACTTCGACCATCCTCCTCCCCCCTCGTTGTTGCACCGGCCGCCGTCTCTGCTCCAGCCACCGCGCCACCAGTCAGTCGTCACCGCGCCCTTACGCATCGGCCGCGCACAGCCGCCCGCCCGCTCCAGCTGATCGCCGCCGCCTCTCTTTAGGTCGTGCGCCTCCTCGCGCACGTGACCGCCACGCACCGCACAGCTACTCCCGCCATCCCGCCTTCATCCTCGCCGTCGCACGTGCCCGCGGCGC
Organism: Ottelia alismoides; assembly: GCA_037367405.1. Taxonomy (NCBI): domain Eukaryota; kingdom Viridiplantae; phylum Streptophyta; class Magnoliopsida; order Alismatales; family Hydrocharitaceae; genus Ottelia; species Ottelia alismoides. The sequence continues at coordinate 585,721 of JAZKJV010008261.1, forward strand.
CGCCCGTCGTGCGCCTAAGCTCCAGCGCATCGACACGCGTCTGCCTCGTGCACCGTCCTCCTCCTCCACTGCATCGCCCGCAAAACCGCCCACCCTCGAGCTGCTCTCCCCTTCGCGCCTTCGCACAACGGCCAAGCTGCGCCACCCCAGTCGTGCGCCACGCGTCCGCCGCGTGAGCGGTCGCGCCGCCTCCCTCGCGCCATCGACGGCCGCCGCCCCTCCGCGAGCCCTCCCGCCGCCTCACGCGAAGCCCTAACCGCCCCTCATCTTGTGTTACCTATGTGGGAAGCAAGAAAAGGAAAGGTCCAATTGTTATTTTAATTTTGTGAAATTTGCATTTTCACCCTCTAAAGTTTTTGAAATTGCAAACAGGTCTCTGTGCACTTTTCTTTATTAACTTTTATTTTCTGTAATTGCAAAGACACCCCTGAGTTCATGCAGTAATTTGGGCAGTCATTTATCATCTTTTTATTCAATCAAAAAAAGTTTGTTGATGAGCATCAAATTCCTTATCTTTTGGCTATTTATTTACATTTTTGTGAGCATCCGATTATTTATTAAAATTCAGGGATTAAAAATTAGTAATATTTTACCCATTTAAGCTCTGAAAATCACACATAGTCATTTATTGCTCCAAAAATTGTGAAAAAATTGTGAATGATGTATTTAAATGAGCTTTAATTTCAGTCCTAATTTCGTCCAACTAGGAGTTGTCTTGTGCATAAAATAAATTCCTTAGAGATTTCTGTATATGATTTTTAATTAAATCCATGAATGAGATTTTGGGTAAATTTCAACTCTCTTGGATTCCTTATTAGAACATTTATTTGAGATAGATAGCACTCTGGATAATTTGATTTTTGGATTAATTAGGAATTAAATACTAGCAATCACTCTGTTTTCAGTAAAAAATTCATAAAAAAATCATAAAGTTTCAGAAAATTCTAAAAAAATAGCTTAGCTTAAATTCGTCATATTTAACTTCCAGTAAAATTTTCATAATTTTTGCATTTCATTTGCATGAAAAATTGCATAAAAAACCCAAAAAACTTGTATTTTTCATTTGTGCATTTTAAATCCAAAAAATACAAAAAAATACCACTTGGAAAACCACGATTTAATTCATCTAATCTGATCTCGAGTTGTTCCTTTGCCTCCTTGAGTCGACCCTGGGACTTGCCCAGGAGCAAACAAACATAAAACCGCGCATACATTCATTCGTTAATTATTCGATTTGTGCGGTTATTTTTTATCGATCCGGATCTATCCGACTGCAATGAAGCCGTCAATTAGACCAATTAACAAGGGTAGATTCCGTGACTTTTCACTGTATTCACAATCGAATTGGGAGAGAAGATAGAAGAAGGAGAAAAGAACTGGAGGGTGGCCAGTGTAGTCACCTCTCCTTGTGAAGCTGGCCAGTGTAGCCGAGTCTCCACAAAGATCTGCAGGTTTTCTTGAAGCTTGGACCTTTTTTGTCAGATATTTATTTGGTAGTGGCTTCTTTGTATTTGAATTTTTGGTGGTTCTGCTTGGATCTTGTTGTGTCCCGACGGATATAGAATCTTTTGTTTCCGTACATGTTTTGGAGTCTTAGAAAAAATTGTGCCCAGTCGTTCATCTCTTTTCTGAAGCTTTATTTCAACCCGTACTCCGATCTTTAGATTTCCACGCTACCAGAAAAGAAACTCACACAGTCTTCCAGCATCCCGTCTAAGTTGAGATAAGTGCATAGTACGAGAGTACAATTAATTCCCTATTCCATAGTTGTACCCAGAATGAAGAGACCAGGTTAGACACTAAGAGTCAAACGTTGCACATTGTCATGTGGAACTCAAAGAATTAAGTCAAAGACCTGAAGCTTCTAAAATCCTATTTCTCGGTGAAGTTCCTCTGAGAATTAGGTGGATTAAGGTCTAACTAAGCTCCATTCTTCAATTTTATTCCAGACACAGTTTAAGTATCAATACTATCCTGAAAAATGCATATGCAAATGCAAAATATGAACAATGCTGAGTTTTTTTAAAGAAATGATGCACATGTGAAAAGAACACATTTTTAAACAATTTTCTAATTTTGAACTTTTTATGAATTTTTGGAGGAAAAATGCAGATGTGAAATTTTTTTGAATTATGCAAATTTTTATAGATTTTTGGTTTTGTAGTTTTTTTAAAAGGAAAAAGGGTTAGTAAAATATATACAAGTATATACAATATCTTTTTTGTTTTTTTTGTTTTTTTGTTTTTTTTGTTTGTTTTTTTTGTTTTTGGTATGTTTTGTATGTTTTTGTTAATTTTTTTGGATTTTGAATTTTTTTTGTTTTTTTTTTGTTTTTGTTTTTTTACACGTGGATTTTACAAATTAGACACAAAATCGCCCAAATAAACGTATGTAAAAGTACGAGTTATGTCTAAAGTATATATACAATATATACGACACCCCCTATACTTAGCTCGAACTATGTCCTCATAGTGATCAGAGAGCAAAAAAGGAAGACATAACTCGTGCTAAGTATAGAAAAGTGAAAGAGTCCTATGGTACAACGACTCAAAGAAAAGATAAAAAGAAGAGAAGATGGTGATCCCCCCTATACTTAGGATCAAGTAATCCTAAGTATAGTAGAGTGTACAAAAGGGGAAAACCGATGATGAGAATGTACAGACTCAAAAATAAAAAGACACGATATGAACATCATCACCCCCCCCATACTTAGGGTAGAGTATCCCTAAGTCTAGGCAACAACAAGAGTGATGAACATGACGAATATGAACAACACGAATCATTCACTCCCCTATACTTAGGATAAAGCACATCCTAAGTATAGCATATATACACACACACACACGGAAAAGGGGTGAAAGATAAAACGAGAGAAGAAAGAGTAAAACGAAAGGATATACAAGAGGAATGGATGTACAAAGGTCAAGAAGGTCGAAAGTGAACCTTCTTGCGGGACAGCTGAGGTATGGATTTGACAAGGTGTAGGTCGATATTGGGATCATCATTAGACATAAACTGAGTACGATCGACCAAGAATGTATCCTCAGCGGTTTCAGATTGTGCAGGCCTAAACCGGTTATTGGAAGTGGTGCAGTCATGTCCTGCCTGGGAAGTCTCGCAAACATCAAAGTAAAATGGCTCGAAATCATTATCAGAAAAAGTAGGATCAATTTCAGCCTGGCGAGCCTCTACCGGATCATCATCTTTATCAAAAGGCCCAAATTCCTTTATAAAAGCAATTAAATCAAATTTGGCCTGATCGGTCTCATCTGAATCAGGGTGAATAGGAACGGACTCATCAGTGAAAGTAGTCGAATCATGTTCGTCATGTCTAGTCTCAGATTCTGCCTTCCTCTCTAAGGTGTCTATCGTGTAAATTCCACGGATATCATCAATGCATCGCCACGTACTAGAAGGGGGAACTCCAAGGTCTATGATTTACGAGTCTTCCTCCTTCAAGAGGAATTCTTGGGTTTCATTATCATCAAACATATAACAAGAATCTCTGATATTATCATCGAGGTCAAATTCCTTGGGGTTGGCTAAAACGGGCAGGTTCTCATGAGATGCAGGTTTCTTGGCAGTAGTGGGTGTAGTGATCAACACATCGCTCCCTACATTAAAACGGAAGTGAATCTCTCCTGAACCATAATCAATAACGGCTCCCGCAGAGGTGAGGAAAGGTCGTCCCAGGATGATGGAGGGTGCTCCACAGGGGTGGAGGTCTCCCAGAATCTTTTTGGATTTTTAAAATTTTCTCATTTTTTGTATTTTGCACGATTGTAAGCTCTCATGATTATCCTCAAATGAATCCATATCTTCAAATAGTGGAGCAGCGTTCTGGCTCGTATTTATGTTAAATAGATTGCTAATCCTCGAATTCATATGCTCCACCATCTGGTTCAGTGTCTCAAGTGTGGATACCATGAAAGGTGACTCCAAAATCCCAGGATCGGGTGGGTTGAATGAGGGTGGGTGAAAATCAAAGTCCTCTGTTTCCTGAAATAATGGGTTAGGCGGATATGCACAAAAATCAGGAGGAAAGTCCTCCTGGAAAAGGGAAGGTGGATCGTCTGGAGAGTGCGGGAAGTCCGCGAAGATCGGATTAAAATAACTCCAGTTGGCCATCTTCGAAACAAAAGACGGGATTGGGAGAGCACGAGTGGTCAAGTCAAAATATATGGAGAAAAAGGCGCAAATGCACAGAAGGATCTTAGCAAACACACAAGTAATCAAACACAATACAAACCTCCAGTTCACCAACTCAACTCAAAGTGAAGACCGCGAAGTTTCGGTCGATTATCTTGTCAATTTTAAAGTTGGGTGAGAATACAATATATCAGAGCGGTTAAAGCGAGCTATTAGGAACCCAATGCTCTCAAGAGACTGGCCTAATCCCAAAGTTAGATCTTTCCCAGCCAGTATGAATTGCGGACCGTTTACCGGCTACCCGATCAATTCAATCTGTTAAGGATGTCACGGGCCGCTTTACCGGCTACCGGAGAGATCCTTACTGGAGAACGACTAAAACCCAAGATAGTAGTCTGAAAAGAGTTCAGGTGCGGCTCTATCCTAGTGTGTGGGTCGCTCTCTCCCTCAAGCAAACCAAACAATGAGGGGGTTACTCTCCCTAAAATAATGATTTTTCCTTGTATTTTTTAGGGTCGAGTTTTCTTTAGCAGTCCCGGTTTTAGCAGTTATCACTTGGTTAAAAATATTTTCAAAGAATCGCCTACCGAGTGTCCAATTTCCTTTTTAACTTATGTGAGTGAAAACAAGGAAGGAGATCGGAAATGCCAATGCGCGATTAGAAACAATGATGCATGCAGGGGTTAGAGATGCGTACCTTGTCGCCAGCACTCTACATGCAGGTGATTCGCGCAGAATTTAAATAACTATCCTATATGATGCAAGTGAATCGTCCTAGATGATAGCTTCTATTAACGGGCAAGAACAAGTTAATTTGACTAAGTCCAAATTACGCTCTACTCTATAGGCACGGAAATTTCTTGTTTATAGTGTTTGGACCTAATTAATTACCTGGCTCAAGCAAATTAATTAAAGCAATCAAGAGGTAGCTCACAAAATCCGTGGAAAACAAAGAAAAATAAAGACGATGAAAACAAAACTGGTGAGGTCCCCCAAGTGCACCGGCACTTGGCGAAACAGACCCCCGCAATAAATGAATGTCCTTTTACAGAGTTCAAATGGAAAAGAAAAACTCTCTCTCTCTTTTAAAAGAATTTTTTTCGTCTCCTTCACTTCTTCTTCTCCTCTTGTCATGTTATCATGCGACTTGGTGAAGAATCAAGGCACCTCCACGTCGCTTGGGTGCTTCGGCTCTCCTAGGATCGCCTCCTTCGCTCTGCGGGCCCTCGCAAGAAAAAGAAAAGAAAATGTGTAAGAAAAATAATTATCAAATATGAGAAAAGAAAAAAAGGAAAAAAATGAAATGAATGCAGTGGATATAAACAATGAAGTGAATGGAAAAATATACAACCAAGAATAGCAGGTCAAAAGAGAAACCTAACTACCCTCGCCGTGCCTCCCCGGCAACGATACCATTTTGCTGTTACGAAAATTTGGGATTTTTTGATTTTTTTAACTCCCCGGCAACGGTGCCATTTTGTTGTTCACGAAAATTGAGGGTTCGAAAATTATTGATAAAAAAATAGTTTGTCGTTCGTTGCTATCCCTAAATTCCCGTGACAATCAAAAAATATTTTTTTTATTTTTGCTACTTATTAACCTGTATAGCGGATAGGGTCGAACTCAGGGAGGCTACAAATCCCGAGGGTTATTCAGTTAATCAAAAAAATTAAAAGAAAACAGGAATCTCAAAGGACAACTACCCTTGGTTTTTGTGATTTTTTTATCTCTTTATTTTTTTATTGATTTTTTTTATTTTCTATTTTTTTATTTTCTAATTTTCAATTTTTTTTGATTTGCAAATGTTTTTAAAAAAATAACACGAAGCAATAATTCACAAGATCAAGAATATGCACACTAACTCTTTTTGCAATTTTTCAATTAGTCAAAAATACTCAGAAAAATCCAAAGAAATTATTTTTGGATTTTAAAAGTTTTGAAATATTTTTGAGAATTTTTGTGGAATTTTCATATGTTTTTGTATTTTCCTAAAAATCAAACAGTGAGAAAATATGAAAATGTGCACAGCCTGGGGTAATTTGCAACTTAAAACTATTTTAAGTGCTTAAAACTCCTGGCAATTATATTTAAGACAAACTAGAAGCAATTATCTACAAATAGAAAGTGAAATCACAATTTTTGAATTTTTGTAGAATTTTTTATGATTTTTAAAAGATTTTTTTTATTCTTCAATTCTTCGGGTTTTATAAATAATTAATGTGTGAAAATTGGTCAGAAATTAAAAGACAATAAAATACCACTACTTTAATTTTTTTGGAATTTTTGGAACAATATTTGAATTTTATTAATTTTGGAATTTCAAGAAGAAAAAATACACTGTTTTTTATTTTTTATTAATCATAAATGAAGGCAAAATGTAATGAAAATTTTATGCTAAGAAGAAAATCACATCCGGAGCATGGCATAATTTTTGCAAAATTTTTGGATCACAAATAACATATATTTCATTCAAAGAGAGCAAGAAAGTTTTTGTTCTACAGTTCAGGGACTAAAATGTAAATAAGTTTGTTTTTTGCATCAAATAAATAATAAAAATAAATGTTCTGGTTGAAAGTGAGATTTTACCCATAAACCACGTGCATGGCAGGTGCTTGAGGCTCTAGCAGGGGCTTATTCACAAATTTTGAGAACTCTGACGTGTTCACGTAATTTGTAAATACACCAAGGGCTTTGATGTAAATTATCCAATAGAATATTGAATCAAAACCCTAGAAGTTCCCTTCGTTGTTTATTCAATATGGAGCCAACAGGGGGGAGGTCGGCCGCCGCCCACCTTCTCCCCACGCGCGCGCGGGCGGCGTTGGAGTGGCGCGGGATCAACGGTAGGCGGAGGCGGCGCGTGATCAACGGTAGGAGGAGGCGACGCGGGAGTGGGGGCGTGGCTTCAGTGGAGGGCGCTGCACGCGGACCTCCGTCGATGGAGCTCGGGGTGGTGCGGGACGGCAGAGGGGCGTGGCCGCTGGAGGTCTCCTGGTGGGGAGGGAGTGGCGGCCCTGCTAGAGAGGGTGGTGGCGCTGCCGGAGCGTCGTGGAAGAAGGCGGCGTGGACCGTGCGGAGGTCGACGTCTTGGTGGGCGGTGGGGGTGGCGACCCCGCTGCCTGAGGCGATTTTTTTATTTTTTTTTATTTTTTTATTTTTTTGTAATTTTATTTTGTATGTAAATAGGAAACCAAAATAAATAAAAAAACTTTTTTATTTTTTTGTAAATCTGAAAAAATAAGAAAAGAAAGGGATAAAGAGATTTTTTATTTTTTTATTTTTATATGATCCTGCAAAACAAACGTTAGAGAACAAAAAGAAACAATTTATTTATTTATTTATTTACAAATTGGAAAATGAACGGGGATCCGGCGAACATGAAAGGATTGAATCCAATTCTCCGACCACCGTACGTGGTCGGAGTTGATAGATTGTGGGAGGTAGAAATTGAAGGCGGAGAGATCGAGAAGATGAGATGAAAAATCTAGTCGGTGGCGGATCAAAAACATGATGGATATTTTTAATGATCTAAAAAAATAAAATGACGATGAATAAAAAATACGATGAAGTAAACAATGATTAACCTAGATAAAAGTAAAAAAATGCGGATCTAACCTTAGGAGCGGAAAATGGATCGTGATCGCCTCGACAAGGCCGACTCGTTGTCACCGGACGGCTCGGAGGCTAGGCACAATTCTCGACAAAATTTTCTCTCGGAGATCGGGCTCCTCTCTCTAAAGATTGATCAAGTTGAAATGAGGGAGGAGGAGTCATATAAATAGAAAAGATAGAATGAAATTTGAATTTTTTTTGGATAAAGAGAGATGAAAATTGAAATGAATTTTTAAATTTTTGTGGATAAAGAGGGATGAAAATTGAAATGAATTTTTGAAATTTTTAGGGTGAAAGAGATAAGAGAGATGAAAATAGACAAAAGAGATAAACATATTTACAAAATTATCTATTTTTTTGAATTTTTGACACTTTGTTTATTTGAATTAAAAAATGTTATTTTTTTTATTTTTTATGGTGATTAATTAAAAATAGCAACTATATACATATATTATATACATATATGACATTATATACAAAAGTAAATGAGGAAATTAGCCTTTTGTGTTTTAAGAATTTATTAATTTTTATTTTAAATAATTAGTAAGAATAATTTACAAATATATACAAATACAATATTTATAAAATACATGGGAAAATTGCACAAACCACCCCAGGAAACTGACTTTTCAACCGTAACTCCAAAAATTATGAAAATACAGCCATTTTAAAGATAATTTTATTTCTAATCCAATGGAAGTGAGATTGATTTAATTTGAGTTCATATGGAGCCGGAATTGGTCTTTCAATTAGTGTTTAGTGGCTTTTTTCCAAGTGTGGCTACTTTTATTCTGTACATGATTTAATTGTGCAATTATTTTTAGTAATTAGAACACATTTTTATTTACAACTTTGGTTTTGAATGTTATTTGATTTGAGGTCAGTTAAGGTACAAATAAATTAGTGTTAGTTTTATACAGATATACAAAATAAGTGAGAAGTATTTACAACAACATAATTTTTTTTGGATTTTCTGCTTAAGGACCCTATCTCCCCCCTACTTTATTCCTGGTCGATCAGGTCAAGTCTTGACCTTCTCTCGGGGTTCGGGTCAGTATGTATACAATCTTCCTTTTTTATTTTCTTTTCTTTATTTTTCCTTTCTTTCTTTGTTTATTTATTTTATGTTAAAATTAGTAAGAAATGTACAATATTTAGACAGATGCATGTTAGTAAGAATATGGAGTTAGTGTTATATGCATGTGTTTTATAAGGGAATTTAAGTTAAAATAAATGAATAAATATGACGAATTGCATATTCATCACTCCTACTCCGCCACCCCTTCGAGAGAACACCGTCCACCGCTGGAGTATTTTGGAGCGCCCAGGAGCTAGAGGACCGTACCAGGAGCCTGCCGGCCAATTTTGGACCCCAAAGAAGGCCAGAGGACGGAGATCGAGATCGAGGAAGCTCGCCTCGCTGGCGTTGCTTCCCTGTTCTTCCTCCGCCCTCCAACACCATTGGATCAGGCCGGTGCCCCAGATCGTACGCTCGCCGTTGGATCTTCGCGCGCCACCACCGTCCGATCAGCCTTGGAGGATTTAATCTGGGCCGTCATCGGTCGTCCTCAAAGCGCCACGTGGATAAGTGAAGGACGACAGTCGTTGGATCTAATATTTGCATCTAGACCCCTGAACTTTCTTTATTTGCACATAGGTCCTTGTCCACATCACCTTACGTGACTCGTGCGCGTGGGGTGGTTGACATTTTGCAAGGACCCCCCTGCAGGTTTAGTTATTTCTGTTTAGTCCAGGAACTTTTTTATTAAGTGTAATTTTTTTGTGAAATTGCAAGGAACCCCCTCGAGTTTTTGATATTTGCGTTTAACTCCCCTCTAAGCACATGCTAGTCACATGTGGGGCTGGGAATTTTGTGGGTGTATGCTTGCGTGTTTGGCTATTTACATTTGGTCCTGGAACTTTGTTAATTAGTTAAATATTTTGTGATTTGCACTGTGGCCCCTGAAGTTCTGGATAATTACATATATGCCCCTGCTAGTGTTGATTTTTCTATTTGTTGTCTCTATTTATTCCGTACAACTATAAAATCCTAAAAATCACCAATAAATTAGCATAAGCCCTTGTTCAGTTGATCTTTCACGTCATATTTTTATTTTGCATTTTTATTGCATTTTTGTATTTATAAAAATTCAAAAATAGGCATTTTCTCTACTGTTTGCATTAAAAAATACATTAAATTATCAAAACACTTTGAAAAATTCCTAAAAAATTATATTTTGTGTGTTTCTGTGTGTTTTAACTTCAATCCAAAAATCACTAAAACATTCAAAAGAAAACCCCTAAAATAAGCAAAACCCCTTAAAACTTCATAAAAATCTTAAAAATTCCAAAAAAAATCCTAAAAAACTAATTTTTATCTTTGAATTTTCTTTGTTTTATTATCTTTTATATAAAATTAGTTTGAGGAATTTTGGACTCTGCTTGATATTTTTCATCCTCATTTTAATTTCATCCTTTCACTTTGTTCACTTTTTTTCAGTATTTTTTGCCTTTAAAAATACAAAAAAAATTATGAAAAATACAGAAAAATCATAAAAACACTAGAAAAATATAAAAAGCACAAAAATATTTTATTTCCTGAATTTTGACTATTTTTGCATCTTTTTATAAATATATTATCGTGCTTTTCTTTTATTTTGTACTTATTATATTAAAAGAAAAGAAAATAAAAAAATACAAAAAGAAAATACAAAATCAAAAAATTAAAAATCAAAATATAAAAATTAAAAATTAAAAAATTAAAAAAATAAAAAAAATAAAACCCACAAAAAATAACACACTTGTAGGCATTTGATCACATTCAGACTTGTGCACTTATTTTTCGATTTATCATGTCTGTTCCCTGTGTTCGACCTCTACACATACTTGCACTATACACAACTTTGTTGTAGAGTTATAATAATTTTTAACTCCACACATTTATTTTCATTGCTTGATTTACTTGTTGTGGGTTAATTGTTGATTTAGCAAGGATTGTTGAGTGGTCAACGCATCGATTGTTGATCCACCTTGTGGATCAATACGACCATTTGATTTTTTTGGTTAATCAAATGGCACCGTTGCCGGGGAGCAACAACGTATAGATCGGCTTTTTTGTTTGTGATTACTTGTCTACCATTTTTGCTTCATTGATTTCCTTTATTTTTTATATATATTTTTGAGTTGTCTAACCCTTCTCTTGTTGACTTTGTGCGAGGTACCGCGGATCGAGGGAGGCACGTTTCCCTAGGCACCTACGCACCCACATGAAGCCGGCTTCGGCCTGGTACCCCTGCACGAAGAAGATTGAGAAGATTTTGTAGATTAGCTCTAGTTTACTTTCTTGTCTATATTTATGTAATTTGAAGTGAGAGAGTGACTATAACTTGTAATATTCAGGACACTTGGACACTTCGACACTTCACGAGGTCCATTGCCCGAGGGATTGTTCCCTTGGGGGCCTCGTCGGCTTTTTCGATTTTATCACCGGTTTTGTTTTATTCGACTTTCTTTTTCTTTTGATTCACAAAGATTTTGGCCCATAGACTTAGGATTTTATTTCGACTGTGACATTATTGATTAGGGCCCCACACCTAATATCTTGCCTATGCCAATAGATCGTTAAGTGGACCCAATTAATAACTCACAAAAGAAAAGGCTAAATTGGTCACCTGAGGGGTCACGTGCCGCTAGAGGTCGTATACAACACTGGCAGGATCCGTTGTGGCGGACACCGATCGGCATCAGAGACCGGACCCCGACCTCTCTTGTTGACTTTTTAGCTACTGTTCTTCTCGTGTAGAAATTCTTGTCTAAGGTCGATTTCTTCTTGCATTATATAGGTAGTTTTAATTCTATCTTTAATTTATGCGTGGATCACCCTGCATGTAGAGTGTTGGAGCAGGGTATGCATTTCTATCTCTGCATGTTTTATTGTGTTTGATCGTGCATCGGCTTTCCGACTTCCTCCCTCATTTTATTGGACTTTAAATAACTTAGGAAATCGGAAAATTCGTTAGGCATTATTTTTATTCAGAAAAATAATGAAAAAAGTGAAAATCATAAAATTGAGACTGCTAATGCAAACTTGACCTTAAAACTCACCTCATCAAAAAATTTTTGTCTTGGGGAGAGTAACCCCCTCCTTGGTTGATTTATCTGCAGTGAGAGAGTGACATGTACACTAGGCTAGATCCATACATGAACTCCTCTCAGAATACTGCTCTAGGGTTAGTCGTTCTCTAGTGAGGATCTCTCCGGTAACCGGTAAAGCGGACCATGACGTCCTTTGTAGAGTGGATTGATCGGGTAGCCGGTAAACGGTCCGCAATTCATATTAGCTGGGAAAGATCTAGCCTTAGGTTGGGACAGTTTCCTAGGAGCATCGGGTTGCTACCAGCTCGCTTAATCGCTCTGATAGATTGATTGATCGACTAAATAAAATTGAAAAGATAATTGACTGAGACTTTACGGTCTTCAGCTCCAGTGTTGTGTAGGTGTACCGAGGGTTTGTTTTCACATCTTGTTTGCATTCCAGATCTCATCCGCCCTTTTTCCAGATCAAAATGATGGGAAGGAGATCTCTTAGGCCATGTCTGGTGGCATCGCTATCAAGCACTCCTCCCTATTCATCTAAGTCAGCTTCGGGGAGTCCAGACCCACTCTCCGAGCCTGAGTTCACGTCCACCATGTTCCCCCTTGATCACACTTCTTCTTCAATCAGTCCTGAGGTGGTAGAGTTTAGTGCAACACAGAGTTTTGAACATTTACGGCACCTGAGATGGGTACTTTTGCCTTTGCAGAGACCCCAGATATGGCCGGCAGAGAGGAATACCCAGATGAGCAGGAACCACCTCCATATATATATGATCAGGTTGCCATCAACAATTCACTATTAGCTTCCCAGGAGACCATGTAGAGACAGATCAGAGACCATGGAACCTTTATGGGTGACATCATGAGAGAGATGGCGTAGATGCGAGCAAGCAAAGAAGACAGATCTGAGGGCGGTGGAGATATACCAGAAGCAGGCGGCAGAGGAGGAGAACCTAACCATGAGAGGCCACCACCGATGACCATGAGGCAGTTGCATAACCCAGCTGCGACCCTCACCCACCGATGAATTCAGCTTCCTCCCATTATCGAGAACTTCGAGCTTCGCCCGCAGACCATTCAGTTGTTGCCCAAGTTTTATGGGTTATCCACCGAGGAGCCTCATCTCCATCAGTAGGAGTTTGAGATGATTTGCAGCATTGTCCATGACAGATTTGTGGACGAGGAAACGATCAGGATGATTGCCTTCCTGTTCTCATTAGCTGACAGAGCAGCCTATTGGCTGAAGCATCTTGGGAGGTATGTCACATCACGGGCACATCTCCGGACCGAGTACTTGAACAAGTACTATCCACTCGGCAGGACCAACACGCACGAGCTATGATCAGCGACTTCACTATGATCATGAATGAGCAGTTCCACGAGGCTTGGGATCGAGTTAGAGAGCTCATTGATCGGTGTCCACATCACGATATATCAAAGCCCAACCTGGTTCAGAGTTTCTTTTACGGGCTGACACCGGAGTTGCAGGGGCTTGTTAATGCCTCTTGTGGTAGATCCTATTTTTCCAAGGGTGAAGATGCGGTTTGGGAGATATATGAAGGAATGGTAGAGAACTCGACAGTCATGGCCCAAGCCAGAGTCTACACACAGCCGAAGATCCCACCACAGGCAGTTGGATATTAGAGGATTACACGCATCGACGCCGGTACCAAGAGACCGTCGGCAGCGACAGCTCAGGCTGAATCCGCCGCTGAAGACCTGGGAGTCATTAGCGAGAAGCTGGACCGCATCGAGATCCTTGAGAAGAATCAGGTCAAGATCTTGCACAGATGGACCAGTTGACTAAGACCATGAGTGACCTGAAGACTCAGATTTTATGCATTCAGGAGGCACAGACGTCCACTCAGCAGCCTCCCAGGTCACGCGCTGATCCGAGCAGTAGCAGCTCCACCCAGCCTTCTGCCACATACCGCCAGGTTCACCACATCCAAGTAGAGCCGGTCCAACAGCTACAACACTACCCACTGTCGCCACCATCTCAGGACACTCAAATGGTGGCCTACTAGCCGGATCAGCCACTGGCAGTTCTTCCTCCACCACCCGTTAAGCAGGAGCCATTGATGGAAGTCAATGGGATATGGTATGACCGGTACCCACAGCAGTCCGGGATTCGTAGGGATCACCTCGGATTCCGGTTTTGACTACTGGTGGCACCTCATCTCAGCAGTAGCCTCCCGCTCAGGGCCATCAGAACAGCTAGCAATAGCAGCATCCCCATTACCCCCATCGGCAATACCAGCAGGGTCCTCGTCCCTTTTATCAGGGATAGCAGTGGAGGCAGCGTCAGCAGCCTCACCAGACATACTCCCACCCTCCCCCTTACTATTCTCAGCAACAACCTCATTTCCAGCAGGGGAACATTTCCGGTTCTCAGGCACCTGCCTTCGAGAACCCAGCACTTGATGACCTCGCCTGCTTGCTTTCTGAACAGCAAGCATCCTTCCGGCGGGAAATTGATAAGTTCCGGCAGGAGATGGGGATATCATCAAGGGCAAGGCTGCCATACCTGCACAGATCGAGCCTAATCCAAACAGTTTGAAGAGGAAGTCTGAGCATGTACAATCTTCAGAGGACACCACTCCTAGTGACTTTTTGGATGACATGTCTTCTTTTATGTGTGATGATGATTTTGTAACTACTAGGTGCGGTAGGATGCCAGCCGACGGCGCCTCATCTGAGCGACAACCACACGAGGAACCAGGAGCGCCAGAAGAGGAGAGTAGCGGTGCTGATGCCGCAGATGATGTTGATGACAGTGGTGCTGATGCCACCAAGGATGGAGATCCAGATGACGGTGCTGAGGCCGTCGTAACACCAGATGCAGACGGTGGTGCTGATGCCACCATTTTACTTGATGCGGAGCCAGAGCTCGATGTTGATGCCGCGAAGTCAGATGCTGTTGGTGGTACTGAGGCCACCACTTATACTTTTGTTGAGCTTCCATCTGTTGTGTTGCCAACTTTTGTATCTCGGGACTGTGGTAATAAGAAAAAGAATAAAAAAATGAATAAAGGAAAAGGTTCTTCATCCACTTCGAGTCCATATGTGTTGCATGATGATATTTGTATGGATTCCATTCCTTCACAAGCAGAGGAACCTCTTCCTAGTCCTCCATCTGAGGAGGCCCCTACCATCCCTTCCCTCAAGCACTCCGCTGGACGAAGGGGAATAAACGAGAAAATCTAAAAAAGATACATCAGTTAGAGTTTAGCAACAAGATGATTGATAGATTTCAGATTCAACTGACTCTACAGGAGGCACTTGAGCACATTCCCCTCTTCCAAAAGAACTTGAGAGAGAAGACTACCGTCCGCAGGAAGAGGAGGAACCGTAAAGATGAGATCCATGTGCTCACCCGTTCCACATGCTTTGCCATTCAGAACCGACTGCCAACCAAGAGTCCCGATGCAGGAGCTCCCTATGTCAGATGCGAGATTCAGGAGCAGCGGTTCGTCGTACTCTATTAGACAACGTCTCTTCTATCAACCTCCTTCCAACAGCCTTACTTGACCGATTCGAGTTTGGCCCTCTGATGAATCCACATTTCATCATCTTTATTCTATCATTTTGGCCTCAAAAACCCTGGCAAATGCATGTAAATACCCTTAATTCGTACATTTTAGCATCCATGCATGTGTGTGTGAATAGCGTATAAAGTACAGTTTTAAAGCCAAAATTGTAGAATAAAGAAAAAAAGAGAATAAAATATTGTCAATATTTTATGTCCAGAAACCCTGAGACCTAGGCATCTAGATGAATAGGCCGACAAGGAATAAATTAGGGGAGATAAGGGCCAGAATACAATAACAATCCCCTTTATTTTTATTCATTCTTTATTCATTTTGGGACCTATTTTTAGTTCCACTTTCTATACCTCAAATAAAAAAAATTGTACATGAAAGTTGTAGATAAATACATACAAAAAAATACAAAATTGATTTCACACAAAAATATTGTACAAATAAAAAGTTATTATCTAAATAAGATTCCAGAATCCCAATTTCTCAGACATGTATCTCTCAAATAAAAGCTCGAAACGCATCAAAATCACTTTAATTGTATATAATTTTCAATAAGCTATTTAATGAAGGTGGTCTCGCATTTTGCGGAGCTACAACTTGAAAGTTGAATTTTGGACCCCTATTGTATACTTGTACAGATTAAAATATTCATTCTATTATTTATTCATTATTTTCGTAATTTTATATTTGTATAATTTTGTAAATATTATTTATAATATATATGTGCATTAAAATCAGAATAAAAACCTAAAGAAAATTCAAAAATAAAATACATGTTATAATACCTAGGTATAATACTATAACTATACCGAATGCAACTAATACTTCTATTTTATTAAGTATACAAAACAATTCAGAAAAATAAAATAAAAATATATTTAAGTGTATAAAATATTTTATAATTTTATGAAATAATAAACAAAATAAATAAAATTAAATATACAAAATAAAAATAAAACATTAAAATATATAGAAGAATATACCTGTATAGGACATAAAAGGTAACTTATAATTCTATACCTTATAAAAATAAATAAAAATCACCATAAAGTTCTTTATAAAATAAGGAACATTTTTTATTTTATAACCCAAAATTAATAAAATCATTTACTATTTTATTTCGAATTTACTAATAATTTTGAATTGGAATTTTCTGGTTGGTCCACGTAGACCAACCAGGCGCGGTCATTTGTTAACCTCGGTCAACTCCCTGACCGAGAACTGCCAAGTTTGACACCCATGATTTTTGCCCCGATTTCAAGAAATTATGGAGCCCTATCCTTCCATCTTCTGGCTTCGCTTCCTTCTTGGAACTCCTTCCTTGATCATCACTGATCCACGCCGAGTGCCCATATCTCGCCATATCTCCATCATTCGCGCGTGCCCATCGCTTGAAGGAGACGAAATCACCTTGCATATATTGGACCCGCCACCTTCAAGCTCAAGTTTGAACCCCTTGCGCGTAGCTTTCTCCCCACCTAACGTGCTCTAGAGATAGAGGGAGGTGACAGCTCTCCATTCCAAGCTTCAGGAGGGTCGAGGAAGGGTCGAGGCGGCTCCACCATCTCTGCTGACCACTGACGTCGAGGTTCTTCTCCTCTGGTCTCCGACCATCGAGGTAGCCCCTTTTCCTTAGTTTTTCTTGTAGTTTCTTAGTCCCCGTAGCTCTAGGAATCGATTAACGTAGTTGGGATTGACCGATGATCACCCGTTCCGCCTCCACGATCGCCTCGCCGGAGCACGCCTCCGGCCACCTCGAATCCGCGTCACCTTCACACCTCTAAGGGCTCCATGCAGTTTGCCCCGGACCCTCTCACCCGTTTTTGCAGGTCAACGCACACGACTCAAGCCTGGAGCACATATTGGAGCGCTCGCCGGAGATACCTGGACCCATTTCCTCCGCAGCCCTCCTGGCGGTGCACTGAAGCTTCTCCGACAACGTTGAGCACTCCAGCACCTAGCCCGACCTCCCAGGAGCATGCCCGGCCTTCTTGCACGCTTCCAGACCGCTGGAGGACCGAGATCCAGCTCGGGGAAGTTCGCCTCGCCGGCGTTCTTCACTGTTCTTCCTCCCCGCTTCTCTGCCGTCGGATCGCATCGCTGCTCCAGATCGTGTCCTAGCCGTTAGATCCTCGTGTTTCCCAGCCGTCAGATCATCTCCAAGGATCAAATCTGGGCCGACCATCATCGAACCATCATCGGCCGTCCGCTGCTCGACACATGGATTAGTAAAGGACGTCAGCCGTTGGATCACCCCGCCTGGGTATTTTGCACTCTACACCCCGACCATTTTGTATTTTGTTTTTAGTACTTAAACTTTCAGGCGTAGTTTAAATAATTTGTAATATTTGCATTTAGACCCCTCGACTTTTAATATTTACATTTAGGTCCAGTCCACGTCACCTCACGTGACTCACGCACGTGGGGTGGTGGGTATTTTGCAAGGACCCCCTGCGGGTTTTGTTATTTCTTTTTAGTCCAGAAACTTATTAATTAAGTTTAATATTTTTGGAAAAATTGCAAGAACACCCCCAGATTTTAGATAATTACATATAGGTCCTCCCCAAGCACGTACATACCTCGTGCTTCGCGGGGAATATTGCAGGCATATCCTTACGGGTTTGTGTATTTGTATTTGGTCCTGGAAATTTGTTTATTAGTTATATAATTTGTGGAAAATTGCACTTTGGCCCCTAAGTTTCTGGATATTTACATTTATACCCCTACCAGCAGTGCATTTTCTACTTGTTGTCTCTATTTATTTCATACATCTATAAAATTCCAAAAAATAACTAAAAAATCAACTTAAGCTCATGTTTACTTGCTCTTTCATGGCATATTTTTAGTTTGATTTTTCTTATATTTTCATATTTATAAAAATTCAAAACATGCATTTTTGCTACTGTTTGCATTAGAAAATACCAAAAAAATGCTAAAACTCCCTTAAAAATTCTAAAAAAATTATCTTTTGTGTGTTCTGTATCTTTTAAATTCTATCCAAAAATCACTAAAAATTTCAAAAGAAAACCCTAAAAAGAGAAAAACTCTTAAAAACTTCATAAAAATCTTAAAAATTTCAGAAAAATCTAAAAAATACAATTTTGGTCTCTGAATTTTCTCTGATTTATCATATTTGCTTTAAAATTAATTTGAGAAATTTTGGAATTTGTTTGATATTTTTCATCCTCAATTTAGTTTCAGCCTTTTATTTTATTCACTGTTTTCAGTATTTTTGATTTTAGAAATACCAAAAAAATTAGGAAAATCTAGAAAAATCAAAAAAAAATTAAAAATTATAAAAAGTCCAAAAAGATTTTATTTCCTGATTTTTTTTATTTTTACCTATTTTTCTCTATATAGTATATCCTTTTTCCTTCTTTGTATATATACTTATATTAATATATATATATAATATAAATAGAAAATCAGAAAAGTAAAAATTAAATACAAAATTATAAAATCAAAAATTAAATAAAAAAATTTTAAAATTAAAAACCCACAAAAATAGGACACTTGTAGGAATTCACTTTCACGTTTTTGAGCACTATTGCCTTGTTCTATCCTGCTTGCTCCCTGAGTTTGACACTCTACACATACTTGCACCTATACACACTTATTGTGGAGTTATAATAAATTCTAACTCCACATATTGCTTCTCATTGTTTGATTGTTACGGTGGGTTAATTGTTTACTGAACCTGGATTTCGTGTGGTCGGTTCAGCGACTGAGTTCCCGCTTTGTGTGGAACTTAAGATCGTTGATTTTTGGGTTCATCAAATGGCGTCGTTGCCGGGGAGCAACGGCATTTAGATTGAGATTCATTATTAATTGTGATTATTTGCCTATTTTTGAGCCCTATTCATTTGATTATATTGCTTGACTTGTCTAATCATTCTCTCTTTGGACTTTGTGTGAGGTACCACAGATCGAGGGAGGCACTATATCCAAGGCGCATGTGCACCCACGTGAAGGCGGAGCGTGACTTATGACCTAGCATCAAAGGAGATTTGGAGGACTTGAGGAGACAGTCACCATCTTGAGAATTTTTGCTTGTTTGTTTATTTGTGTAAATTCGAAGTGAGAGAGAGACTTTAAATTGTAATAACTTGGATTCTCTAAGACACTCGGGCCCAATTTCCGATGGATTGTTCCCTTGGGGGCCTTTTCTACTTTCGCAGTTTTATCGTCGGTTTTGTTTTCTTCGCTTTTCTTTTATTTTGATTCACGAGGATTTTGGACCCTAGACTTAGGATTTTATTGTGATTGTGACGTAATTGATTAGGACCACACACCTAATATTTTGCATGTTCCTATAGATCGTAAGTGGACCTAATTAATAACTCACAAAAGAAAAAACTATCTTGGTCACCTGAGGAGTCACGTGCCACTAGAGGTTGTATACATCGCTTGCAGGATCCGTTGTGGCGGACACCGATCGGTATCAGAGACCAAACTCCGACTCCTCTTGTTGACCATTTGACTACTGTTCTTCTCGTGTAGAAATTCTTGTCTAAGGCCGATTTCTTCTTGCATCATATAGGTAGTTTAATTTATGTCTTTAATTTATGCGCGGATCACCCTGCATGTAGAGTGCTGGAGCAAGGTGCGCATTTTTATCTCTGTACGCATCATTGTGTTTGATCACGCATCGGCTTTTTCGACTTCCTCCCCCATTTTATTGGACTTTAAATAACCAGGAGATCGAAAATTCGTTAGGCGTTGTCTTTATTTCAGAAAAATATTAAAAAGTGAAAATCATAAAATTGGGACTGCTAATGCAAACTTAACCTTTAAACTCATCTCATTTTCAAAAATTTTGTCTTGGGGAGAGTAACCCACTCCTTGGTTGTTTTATCTGTAGAGAGAGAGTGACCCGAACACTAGGATAGAGCCACGCCCGAAATCTTAGTTGACTACTGGTCTTGGTGAATCATTCTCCAGTGAGGATCTCTCCGGTAACCGGTAAAGCGGACCGCGACGTCCTTAGAAGAGGGAGTTGATCGGGTAGCCGGTAAGAGGTCTGCAACTCCTAGTGGCTGGGAAAGATCTTATTTGGGATTGGGACAGTCGGCTAGGAGAGTTGGGTACCCAACATCTCGCTTAATCACTCTGATAGATTGATTGACCACCTAAATAAAATTGACAAGACAAACGACCTAACTTTCACGGTCATCAGCTCAGAGTTGTGTAGGTGAACTGGGGGTTTGTATTCACATCTTGTTTGCATTCCAGATCTCATCCGCTCTTTTTCCAGATCAAAATGATGGGAAGGAGATCCCTTAGGCCACGTCTGGTGGCACCGCTATCGAGCACTCCCTAGGTCAGCTTCGGAGAGTCCAGACCCACTCTCCAAGCCTGAGTTCACGTCCACCCTGTTCCCCCTCGACCACTCTTCTTCTATCAGTCCAACAGTATCAGATGTTTAGTGCAGCACAGAGTTCAGAGCATTTGACAACACCTGAGATAGGTTCTTTTGCCTTTGTAAAAACCCAAGATATGGACGGCAGAGAGGAACACCTAGATGAACAGAGACCACCTCCGTACATATATGATCAAGCTGCCATCAGCAATTCACTGTTAGCCTCCCTGGAGACCATGCAGAGACAGATCAGAGACCAGGGAGTGTTCATGGGTGAAATCATGAGGGAGATGTGTGAGGGACAAGAAGACAACCCTGAGGGCGGTGATATACCAGACGCATCAGGCGAAGGAGAAGAACCTAACCAGGAGTGGCCGCCCCCGAGGACCATGAGACAGTTGCACAACCCAGGTGCAACACTTACGCACCGATGGATTCGACTCCCTCCCATCTATGGAGACTTCGAGCTTCGCCCACATACCATTCAGCTACTGCCCAAGTTTTAACGGGCTAGCCACCGAAGAACCTCACCTCCATTTGCAGGAGTTTGAAATGATATGCAGTACAATCTATGACAGGCTGGTGACTGAGGACACCATCAAAATGATAGCCTTCCCATTCTCCTTGGTTGATAGAGCAGCATATTGGCTGAAACATTTGGGGAGGTACATTGACACTTGGGAGCAACTCCGGAACGAGTACTTTAACAAGTACTATCACTCGGCCGGACAAATATAGCAAGAGCAACGATCAACAATTTCACAATGATCCCAAACGAACAATTCCATGAAGCTTGGGATCGCTTTAGAGAGCTCATAGACCGATGTCCACATCATGAGATATCACAGCCATATCTTGTCCAAAGTTTTTTTTGTGGGCTGACATCAGAGCTGCAGGGGCTAGTGAACGCCTCTTGTAGGGGATCTTATTTCTCCAAGGATGCAGAAGTGGTCTAGGCCATCTATGAACAGGTGGCAGAAAATTCTACAGTGATGTCCCAAGGCCGAATCTACTCACACTCCAAGGTCCCGCCACAGGCTACTTCTTATCACCACATTGCCAGGATCGATGCGGGGAACTAGACTTCGTCAATAGCAACAACATAAGATGAATCATCAGCTGCTGACATGGGCATAATCAGTGAAAAATTGGATCACATCGAGATTCTAGAGAAGAAGCAAGGACAAGGTCTGGCACAGATAGACCAGTTGGCTACGACCATGAGTGACCTGAAGACTCACATCTTGAGTATTCAGGAGGCACAATCAGCTTCACATCCGCCTCCCAGGTCACTGGTTGAGTCCAGAAGTAGCCGCTCTACCCCGCCACCCCCCGCATACTGCCAAGTTCACCATGTCCAGGAGGTGTCGGTACAATAGCTACCGCACTATTCACAGCAGCCACCATCTCATGACACTCAGATGGTGGTCTATCAGCCGGATCATCCACTTGCAGCACTACCACCTCCACCCTTCGAGCAGGAGCCGTTGATGGAAGTCAATGGGATATGGTACGACCGGTACCCCCAGCAGGCTGGGATTCATCATGATCACCCAGGATTCCGTTGGACCACCAGAGGTGCCTCATCCCAACAGCAGCCTCCAGCTCAGGGCAGTCATAGTAGCCAACACCAGCAGCCCCAGTACTCCCAACTGCAGCAGCATTACCAGCCCAGTCCTCGTCCCGCCTATCAGAGACAACAGTGGAGGCAGCGACAACAGCCTTACCAGCAGCAGTACTCACAACCTCACCAGCAACTCAGTTCCAGCAAGGGAACACTTCCGGTTCTCCAGCACCTGCCTTGTAGAACCCAGCACTTGACGATCTCGCCCGTTTTCTCTTCAAACAGCAAGCATCCTTCTGACAAGAAATGGATGAGTTCTGGCAGGAAATGAGGGACATAATAAAAGGAAAAGCCGCCATACCTGCACAGAGCGAGCTGAACCTGAATAACTTGAAGAGAAAGTCTGAGCATGTACATTGTATAGAGGATACCACTCCTAGTGTTTATTTGAAAGACATGTATTCTATGTTTGATACTCATTTTGTGTCACTTAGGAGCGGTAGGGAACCAACCGGCGGTGCCTCATCTGAGGGACAACACCGGATAAGGGGAGAAGTGGTGCTGATACTGCTAACTATGAAGATGATGACGGTTCCAAAAGCACCAAGGATGCAGATCCCACTGACGATGCTGAGGCCGCCAAATTTCCAGATGCTCGGGGTGGTTCTGAAGCCACCATTTTTGATACAGAACCAGAGCGTGGTGCTGAGGCCGCGAAGGAGAATATTGTGGGTGGTGTTGATGCCCCCATTTTGAGTCCAAATGTATTCCAACCTACTGTATTGCCATCTTCTGTATCTCTGGACACTATGAAAAAGAACAAAAAATGAATAAAGGAAAGGTTTCTTCATCAATTCCGAGTCCATGTGTATTGAATGATGATGTTTGCATGGATTTCAGTCCTTCACAGGCCCAGAAACCTTCTTCTAGCCCTCTGTCTGAGGATGGCCCATCCATCCCCTTCCCTCAAGCACTCCGCTTGGCGAAGGGGAACAAAACAGAAAATCCCAAAAGAAGGAACAGTTAGAGTTCAGCCAATAGATAATAGACAGATTTCAGATATAGCTGACTCTACATGAGGCACTTGAGCACATCCCCCTTTTCCAAAAGAATCTGAGAGAAAAGACCATCGTACGTAGGAAGAGGCGGAACACTAGAGGAGAAATCCATGTGCTGACCCGTGCCACATGTTGTGCCATTCAGAACCAGCTGCCAGCCAAAAGACCTGATGCAGGAGCTCCATATGTCAGATGTCAGATTAGTGAGCAGTAGTTCGATCGTACTCTATTAGACAACGACTCTTCTATCAACCTCCTTCCGGCAGCCTTACTCGACCAATTCGAGTTCGGCCCGCTCCATCGGAGTCGGATAGTCCTTCAGTTTGCTGATAGGTCTATCAAGAGGCCGAAGGGGTTGTTGAGAGACGTGGTCGTCACCATTCAGGGCTTGAAATTCTTTGTGGACTTTGTTGTATTGGACATGTAGATCCCTGAATCGCTGATCGATACCCCCATCGTACTCGGACGCCCATTCTTGGTCACAACCAAGGCAGTGACCGACCATGATAGTGGGAAGGTGTACTTTCGCGTAGAGGGTGAGAGTGTACAAATTGAGACGATGGACGAGACCCGAGCGAGAGATTCAGCCTGCTCAGAACCATGCAGTGACATAGTGCAGATGACAGATGCAGAGTTAGACGTCCACCAGAAGTGTGATTTTGTGATGATCGATGATGAAGTAGTTTGGGAAGAACCAGAAGCACGAGCCCTCGCCTTGTCTACAGACTCAGAATACACACCTTTCATAGCAGACGAGAGTTCGGAGAGCACACCCCTGGCGGAGGACACTATAGAGGCTGACAACTGCGTGATGAGTGGTAAAACTGATGTTTGTTCAGATTCAGATCCCTCGGAGGCAGACTTTCATTGGAAGGATTTTGATGCATATTTTCCATGTCTATTTCCCGATAAGCCGACAGAGAGGACGGAGAGTGAGCCAGCACAGATGATAGACACACCAACAAGGTCCCCTTAATCAAAATTACAGGTACAGCGAGAGTTCTCACATGCAAACCTGGTTGCTTTTACACAAACATATCAGAAGCCATATTTTCCAGCTCCCACCAAGCCAGAATTGAAGCCTTTACCGCAGTCGCTCAAGTACAGATTCCTTGCAGGAGAACCAGATATGCACCTTAGTCATTATCTCAGCAGATTTGACTGGAGAACAAGAATCTCATTTGATGGAGGTTCTTGAACGAAACCGCAAGGCAATAGGATGGAGTGTGGCTGATCTCAAGGGGATAAGTCTGGCTCTGTGCTCCTACCGTATCTACCTCGAGGAGGACGCTAAGCCATCACGTGAGTTCCAGTGACGATTGAACCCGAACCTTCGAGATGTGTTAATGAAGGAAATATCTAAATGGTGGAGTGCCGATTTTATCTACCCCATCTCCAACTCCAAATGGGTCAGTCCTTTACATGTGGTACCCAAGAAAATGGGTGTCACTACAGTTGTGAACGAGTCTGGCGAAGAGATCGCCACCCGGATACCCACTTCTTAGAGGGTCTGTGTGGACTACAGACGATTGAATGAGGCCACCAAGAAGGATCACTTCCCGCTGCCATTTATTGATCAGATTATCAAGAGGCTAGCTGGGAAGAGTCATTACTGTTTCCTTGACGGGTATTCCGGATACAATCAAGTGGCTATTACACCCGAAGACCAGGATAAAACTACGTTCACCTGTCCATTTGGGACATATGCTTTCAGACGTATGCCCTTTGGCCTATGTAACGCTCCAGCGACATTCCGAAGGTGCTTGTTGTCCATCTTTTCAGACATGATAGGTGATGCTTGGAGGTCTTCATGGATGATTTCTCGGTCTATGGCGATGGGTTTGATGCTTGTCTTGACTGCCTAGACCGAGTGCTTCAGTGCTGCATAGAGGTAAACCTTGTACTATCTTGGGAGAAGAGTTACTTTATGGTGATTCAGGGGATGGTCCTTGGTCACATCATCTCCAACAGGGGCATGGAGGTTGATTCGACCAAGGTGGACATCATTAGAAAACTCAATCCACCGTCTAATTTGAGACAGTTGCGATCTTTTCTGGGGCATGTCGGTTTCTACCGGCGGTTCATTCAGGACTTCAATCGAATTGTCCGACCGTTTATAGATTTATTGACTAAATACACCGCGTTCCTAGTAGATGATAAGTGTCTTAAGTCCTTCGAGACTCTCAAGAACTTAGTTGTTGAGGCTCATGTCCTTCAGCCACCCGATTGGTCTCTCCCATTTGAGATCATGACGGATGCTTCTGATTATGCCATAGGGGCTGTGCTTGGACAGAGGAGAGATGGATTACCCTATGCCATACACGACGCTAGTCAGACTTTGGATGCAGCTCAAAGGAATTATACAGTAACTGAGAAAGAGATGCTAGCGGTAGTCTTTGCTTTGGATAAGTACAGATCTTACATTCTTGGATCTAGAGTGACAATTTTTACAGATCATACTGACATTCGGTACTTGATGTCGAAGAAGGATGCCAAAGCCAGATTGACCAGATGGATCCTTCTCCTCCAGGAATTTGATATCGAGATTAAGGATAAACCTGGAGTTAAGAATGTTGTGGCAGATCACCTCTCCCGCTTAGAGAACCTTAAGGAATCTGAGCCCATAGCACCTATTACTGAGACTTTTCCAGACGAGGTGATCCTTGCTATCACCTCTCTCCCATGGTATGCCGACATTGTGAATTACCTTGTTGCCAAATCTATTCCACAAGGTTGGCCCAGACAACGGCTTGAGACCTTCCTTACGAAGGCAAAGCCGTACCATTGGAAGGACCCCGTCCTTTATCATGAAGGAGGGGACAACATCTGGAGACGGTGCATTCCTCAAGATGAGCAACATAGCATCCTCACCTACTGCCACAAGCTCGAGGCAGGAGGACATCATTCTTGGAGATGGACAGCACAGAAGGTACTCCAATCCGGCCTTTGGTGGCCTACCCTTTTCAAGGATTCTGATGAGTTCATGAGAAGGTGTACTGACTGTCAGAAGATAGGTACTTGCGGACAGAGAGACATGATGCCCATGCAGCCCATTCACTTTTGTGAGGTTTTTGACGCATGGGGATTGATTTCATGGGCCCATTTCCTAAAAGTCAGGGCTTAGAGTATATTCTTGTTGTTGTTGATTATGTGAGTCATTGGGTTGAGGCCATCCCCACCCGAGCCGCAGATGCTAAAACCGTATGTCGTTTCTTGAGGAAAAATATTATTTCACGGTTCGGGGTACCTAGAGTCTTGATTTCAGATGGGGGTCTCACTTTATTAACGACAAGGTAAAGGCCCTTGCAGATGAGTTCAATATTGACCATCGTGTTGCCACACCATATCACCCTCAGACTAATGGTCTTGCTGAAGTATCGAATAGGGAGATTAAGACAATTTTACAGAAGGTAGTCCGCCCAGACCGAAAGGATTGGTCACAGCTTTTGGACTCGTTCTTGTGGGCCTATCGGACTTCCTTCAAGACACCATTAGGGACATCTCTCTTTCGTCTCGTATATGGCAAGCCATGCCATTTACCAGTGGAGATAAAGCATAAGTCACTTTGGGCAGTTACAGAGCTATTATTGGATCCTAAGAGTGTAGGAGAATAGAGGAAAGTAGAGTTGGCAGCCCTGGAAGAACTAAGAGATACAACCTTCTCAAGTGGCCTACTGTTAAGGAGAAAGTGAAAGTATTGAACGATTCCCGAATAAGCCATAAACAGTTTGAGACAGATCAGCAAGTATGGTTATTTGATGCTAGGTTAAAATTATTCCCAGGGAAACTACAAAGTAAATGGAAAGGACCATATGTGGTCCGGAAGGTGCATGATAATGGTAGCATTGATATATCCGAACCTTCATCATCTTCCACTTTTAAAGTCAATGGTCAGCGCTTGAAACCATATCTAGATCATGACCCGCCAACCGTTGATGTTGCCCCGATTCATCTGGTATGAGATGTGCTCTTTGACTCACACCTTCTGCATCTCGTACATGATTATCACTTCTATATTCCTCTATATAGATCTATTTGTCTATATCATTCATTCATTCTTCTGTTATGTCTGTCACCCCGTCTTCATCCTATGATTTTGTTGTACTTAGGACACGCCTTGTCCTAAGTATAGGGGGTGCACACACTGAGCTGTGATCTATTTGTTCTCTTTTCTTCTTTTCTTCTTTTCTTCTTTTCCTTTTTTATCTTCTTTATCTATCAAAAAGGTGTCGCCCCTTGTTGTCAGCCTTCTATATTTAGGACACACTTTGTCCTAACTGTAGGGGGTGTGCACCCCGAGTTTCTCTACTCTTTGATCCTCTCCATTGTCTCCTCTTCTTATCTATACTTAGGGATATCGTACCCTAAGTATAGGGGGAGACAATCTGAGTACGATCTGTTCATTCCCACCCTTGACCCTTCCTGCATTGTGTACAGACTTCTATACGTAAGATTATTAGATCCTAAGTATAGGGGGGGCGGTCAACTTCTCATTCGTTCATTCCTTCCTGTATTTATTTATCCATTCCTTAGACTTGTCTATACTCAGTACGAGTTATGTCTTCTCTTTTCTCTCCGATCTATGAGGACATAGCTCAAGCTAAGTAGAGGGGGGTCGTATATACTGCGTATATACTATAGCCATAACTCATACTTTCGTATTTTCCTAATAAATATTGCTAGAAATTCATTAAAAAACATTAATAAAAAGATGATATTATTCTTCGAATTCTTTTTGTATATACTGATTAATAAATCAGGGTAAAAACTATTGCAAAATATTTGAAAAATAGTTTGGAAATATTTGTGAAAATCTTTTGAAAACTATTTGGAAAATGTTTGGTTACATGTTTTCAACCTTTGTAAAAATGTTTTGTGTGAAATAAAATGTTTGATAAATGATTTGCAAATGGTTTGAAAGTGGTTGCAAAAATATTTGAAAAATCTATTTATACTGTTTAAAAAACCTTTGCAAAATAATTTTCAAATGTGTGTACATGTTTGTAAAAATGTTTGCAAAAATTATTTTTGGAATATAGTTTCAAAAGTATTGAAAAACCTTTTCCAAATAAGTTTGAGGAATACAGACATCACACCAAAAATTCTTTATATGTATATGTATAAAATTGACCACTTGCCCTTGTAAATCCTTAAAATCCACTTCTTATAAATAAAAGATGCATCCATGTGTAAATATTTGTACCTAGTTTTTAGCCAAAATACTTTCTTTTCAAAAATACCTAAAATATTTGCAAAACCAAAATCCAAAAACATTCGAAAAATCGTTTTGAAAAATACAAAAAAATGCATATGCATCATCTTTTCAAAAATCCATAAAAAGTTCAAAACCTTTGAAAATTGCATCACAAAAATATTTTCTGCATTCTGCATAGCATTTGCATAGCATTCACATTTTTCGAATTGAGTTTGAAAATCGAACAAGTCTAAGTAAAATCCAGAGATTGGAGCTTGATTGGACCTTAAAATCTACCTAATAACAGGAACCTTATAGGAACTGGAATTGAGGTACTTCAGGTCTAGTTGACTTAATTCTTTGAAGATCACATGACTTAGTTCAATGGATTCTTGACTGCCTAAGTAGAGTATTTCGGAGCACACGCACGACTCTTGTTGATAATGACCTAACTTGGACACCTGCACCTTTCACAAGGCTCGACTCAGTTGGAGTGGTGAGGAGATTGGATTTGCCGGTATGAGACGCATACAAGTGGAAACATTTATCCTCCTCTAGGGAGGGAAGTGCACCCCAACCCGTCCAGTGATGATGAATTCTGAAGACAAGAGAGTGTGGGTTGCAATAAAGCTTCAAAAGAGGGATAGTCTATAAGCTCAAGAGGAAAAACTCCCTATGTAAATGCTGTTGTATATATTATTCAAAAAAAAGAAAAAAAGAAGAAAAAAGGGGGGACATGCCTATACAAAAATAAAATACCTGCAAAGTATGTGAATATGTTGTATAGTCAATAAGCAAGCTTGAGCACCAAAGTTAAATCATGTGAGCTGCAGCTGGATGACTTGACTACACTGGTCTTGCATCCTAGGATAGGTAGCTACACTGGCTACTGTCCATTCTTCTCTTCACCCCCTCCTCTTGAGCTGGTTGTCACTTGAACTTAGAAGGGAATACCCCGCTCCTCGAGGAAGGAGTTACTGGATTGGGGAATCATTGGGTTGTCATGCTGGAGAAGTCAGTCTCTTTGTCATTCTAGTTGGGGAGAGTCACTATCACTTACACTATACGAGTCAGATTCATAGTCGTAAGGGTTTACGTATGAATTGAGATATTTCTGACCTGGCCATTGAGGAGACTTGAGCAGAGTTTTGGGATTCTCGAAGGCTGTTGGATTTCAAATCTGGTTCTCATTAAGGTTCCGCCTGCACTAAAATTCGAGTTTGGTCCTCTGATGAATCCACATTTCATCATCTTTATTCTATCATTTTGGCCTCAAAAACCCTGGAAAATGCATGTAAATACCCTTAATTCGTACATTTTAGCATCCATGCATGTGTGTTTGAATAGCGTATAAAGTATAGTTTTTAAAGCCAAAATTGTAGAATAAAGAAAAAAAGAGAATAAAATATTGTAAATATTTTATGACCCGAAACCCCGAGATCTAGGCATCTAGACGAATAGGTCGACAAGGAATAAGTAGGGGGAGGTAAGGGCCAGAATACAATAACAATCCCTTTTTTTATTCATTCTTTATTCATTTGGGGACCTATTTTTAGTTCCACTTTCTATACCTCAAATAAAGAAAATTTGTACATGAAAGTTGTATATAATTACATATAGAAAAATACAAAATT
Source organism: Ottelia alismoides (assembly GCA_037367405.1). Taxonomy (NCBI): domain Eukaryota; kingdom Viridiplantae; phylum Streptophyta; class Magnoliopsida; order Alismatales; family Hydrocharitaceae; genus Ottelia; species Ottelia alismoides. The sequence goes on from JAZKJV010008261.1 coordinate 615,928, forward strand.
GATTTCACACAAAAATATTGTACAGATAAAAAGTTATGATCTAAATAAGATTCCAGAATCCCAACTTCCCAGACCTGTATCTCTCAAATAAAAGCTCGAAATGCATAAAATCACCTTTAATTCTATATAATTTTCAATAAGCTATTTAATGAAGGTGGTCTCGTATTTTGCAGAGCTACGGTTTGAAAGTTGAGTTTTGGACCCCTATTGTATACTTGTACAGATTAAAATATTCATTTTATAATTTAATCATTATTTTCATAATTTTATATTTGTATAATTTTGTAAATATTATTTATAATATATATGTGCATTAAAATCAGAATAAAAACCTAAAGAAAATTCAAAAATAAAATACATGTATATAATACCTAGGTATAATACCTATTACTATACCTATGTAATTAATACTTCTATTTTATTAAGTAATACAAAACACTTCAGAAAAATAAAATAAAAATATATTTAAGTGTATAAAAATATTTTATAAATCTATAAAATAATAAAGAAAATAAATAAAATTAAATATAAAAAATAAAAATAAAATATGAAAATATATAGAAGAATAGACCTATATAGGACATAAAGGGTAACTTGTAATTCTATACCTCATAAAAATAAATAAAAATCACCATAAAATTCTTTCTAAAATAAGGAACATTTTTTATTTTATAACCTAAAATTAATAAAATCATTTACTATTTTATTTCGAATTTACTAATAATTTTGACTTGGAATTTTCTGGTTGGTCCACGTGGACTAACCAGGTGCAGTCATTTGTTGACCTCAGTCAACTCCCTGACCGAGGCCTGCCAAGTCCGACACCCGTGATTTTTGCCTCGATTTCAAGAAATTATGGAGCCCTTTTTATTTCTTTTTCCCATGTCAATAACTAGAATGACAAGGCGTCTGGGAAGAAACGATTCATTTCTATCAATAGACCCGCTAAAGACCCAAACCATTATAATATTCGGAACTAACTCCTTCCTTGATCATTACTGATCCACGCCGAGTGCCCATATCTTTCCATATCTCCATCATTCGCGTGTGCCCGTCACTTGAAGGAGACACAATCACCTTGCATATATTGGACCCGCCACCTTCTAGCTCGAGTTTGAACCCCTTGCGTGCAGCTTTCTCCCCACCTAACGTGCTCCAGAGATAAAGGGAGGTGACAGCTCCCCATTCCAAGCTTCAGGAGGGTCGAGGAAGGGCCGAGGCGGCTCCACCATCTCCGCCGGCCACCGGCGTTGAGGTTCTTCTCCTCTGGTCTCTGACCATCGAGGTACCCCCTTTTCCTTAGTTTTTCTTGTAGGTTCTTAGTCCCCGTAGCTCTAGGAATCGATTAGCATAGTTGGGATCGACCGACGATCACCCGTTCCCCCTCCACGATCGCCTCGCCGGAGTACACCTCCGGCCACCTCGAATCTACATCACCTTCGCACCTCCACATCCAGGCAGTTTGCCCTGGACCCTCTCACCCATTTTTGCAGGTCAATGCACACGACTCAAGCCTGGAGCACATTTTGGAGCGCTCTCCGGAGGTACCTGGACCCATTTCCTCCGCCGCCCTCCTAGCGGTGCACTAAAGCTTCTCCGACGACGTTGAGCCCTCCAGCACCTAGAACGACCTCCCAGGAGCACGCCCGACCTTCTTGCATGCTTCCAGACCGCTGGAGGATCGAGATCCAACTCGGGGAAGTTCGCCTCATCGACGTTCTTCCCTGTTCTTCCTCCCCGCTTCTCCGCCGTCTAATCGCGCCGCCGCTCCAGATCGTGTCCCAGCCGTTAGATCCCCGCGTTTCGCAGCCGTCAGATCATCTCCAAGGATCTAATCTGGGCCGACCATCATCGAACCATCATCAATCGCCCGCTGCTCGACACGTGGATTAGTGAAGGACGCCAACCGTTGGATCACTCCGCCTGGGTATTTTGCACTCTACACCCCGACCATTTTGTATTTTGTTTTTAGTACTTAAACTTTCAGGCGTAGTTTAAATAATTTGTAATATTTGCATTTAGACCCCTCGACTTTTAATATTTGCATTTAGGTCCAGTCCACGTCACCTCACGTGACTCGCGCACGTGGAGTGGTGGGCATTTTGCAAGGACCCCCTACTGGTTTTGTTATTTCTTTTTAGTCCAAGAACTTTTTAGTTAAGTTTAATATTTTTGGAAAAATTGCAAGAACACCCCCATGTTTTTGATAATTACATATAGGTCCTCCCAAAGCGCGTGCACACCACGTGCTTCACGGGGAATATTGCAGGCGTATCCTTGCGGGTATGTGTATTTGTATTTGGTCTTGGAAATTTGTTTATTAGTTCTATAATTTGTGGAAAATTGTACTTTGGCCCCTGAGTTTCTGGATATTTATATTTATACCCCTGCTAGCAATGCATTTTCAACTTGTTGTCTCTATTTATTTCATGCATCTATAAAATTCCAAAAATTACCAAAAAATTAACTTAATCTTCTGTTTACTTGCTCTTTCATGCCATATTTTTAGTTTGCATTATTCTTGCATTTCATATTTATAAAAATTCAAAAACATGCATTTTTGGTAATGTTTGCATTAGAAAATACCAAAAAATATTAAAACTCCCTTAAAATTATAAAAAATTTATCTTTTGTGTGTTTCTGTATGTTTTAACTTCTATCCAAAAATCTCTAAAAATTTCAAAAGAAAACCCCTAAAAATAACAAAACTCTTAAAAACTCCATAAAAAACTTAAAAATTTCAAAAAAAATCCTAAAAATACAACTTTGGTCTCTGAATTTTCTCTAATCTTTGCTTAAAATTAATTTGAGGAATTTTGGAATTTCTTTTATATTTTTCATCCTCAATTTAGTTTCAGCCTTTTATTTTATTCACTGTTTTCAGTATTTTTGATTTTAAAAATACTAAAAAATTAGGAAAAATCTAGAAAAATCACAAAAATATTAAAAAATTATAAAAAGTCCAAAAAGATTTTTATTTCTTGATTTTTTGTTTATTTTTACCTATTTTTCTCTATATAGTATATCCCATTTCCTTCTTTGTATATATACTTATATTAAAAATATATATAATATAAAAAGAAAATAGAAAATCAGAAAAGTAAAAATTAAATACAAAATTATAAAATCAAAAATTAAATAAAAAAAAATTAAAATTAAAAACCCACAAAAATAGGACACTGTAGGCATTTGATCACTTTCACATTTTTAGCACTATTGCCTTGTTCTATCCTGCTTGCTCCCTGAGTTCTACACTCTACACATACTTGCACCTATACACACTTATTGTGGAGTTATAATAAATTTTAACTCTATATATTGTTTCTCATTGTTTGATTGTTACTGTGGGTTAATTGTTGACTGAACCCGGATTTCGTGTGGTCGGTTCAGCGATTGAGTTCCCACTTTGTGTGGAACTTAAGATCGCCGATTTTTGGGTTCGTCCCCCTCTCCATCGGAGCAGGACAGTCCTTCACTTTGTTGATAGATCGATTAAGAGGCCGAAGGGGTTGTTGAGAGACGTGGTCGTTACCATTCAGGGCCTGAAATTCCCCGTGGACTTTGTTGTATTGGACATGGAGATCCCTGGGTCGGTAACATATACCCCCATCATACTTGGACACCCATTCTTGGCCACTGCCAAGGTGGTGACCGACCATGATAGTGGAAAGGTGTGCTTTCACGTAGAGGGCAAAAGTATACAAATAGAGATGATCGACGAGACCAGAGCGAAAGATTCAGTATGCTCAGAGCAGTTCAGTGATACAGAGAAGATGACATAGGCTGAGGGAGACGTCCATCAGGAGCGTGACTTTGTGATGACTGATGATGAAGCCATTTGGACAGATCCTATAGCACAAGCCCTCGCCTTGCCCGCAGATTCAACGTACTTACAGCTTATGGCAGTCGAGAGTTTGGATAGAGCACCCCTGGCAGAGGACACATTTGAGGCAGACAGTTGTGGGATGAGTGACAAAGCAGAATTTCATTGATGTTCTTCTAGTTCAGATCCCTCGGATTCAGACATTGATTGGGATGACTTTGATGATTACTTGCCATGTATGATTCCTTCTGAGCCGACAGCTAGGACGGAGATTGAGCCAGCACAGTTTACAGAGATACCAACATGGTTCCCTTCATCAGATTTTCATGCACCGCGAGAGTTCTCACATGCAGACCTGGTAGCCTTCACACAGACATGCTAGAAGTCAGATTTGTCAGCTCCCAGTTGTCCAGAACTGAAGCCTTTGCTGCAGTTGCTAAAGTACAGATTCCTTACGGGTGAGCCAGATATGCACCCAGTCATTATCTCAGCAGATTTGAATGGAGAGCAAGAATCTTGTTTGATGGAGGTTCTTGAAAGAAACCGCAAAGCGATAGGATGGAGTATAGCTGATCTCCAGGGGATTAGTCCGACTCTGTGCTCCCACCATATCTACCTCGAAGAGGACACTAAGCCCTCGTGTGAGTTCCAGCGACAGCTAAACCCGAATCTTCGAGATGTTGTCATTAAGGAAATATGGAAATGGTGGAGCTCCGATTTTATCTACCCCATCTCTGACTCCAAGTGGGTCAATCCATTACATATGGTACCCAAGAAGACGGGTATCACTACAGTTGTGAGCGAGTCTGGAGAGGAGATAGCTACCCGGGTACCCACTTCTTGGAGGGTCTGTGTGGACTACAGACGATTGAATGAGGCCACCAAGAAGGATCATTTCCCATTGCCATTCATTGATCAGATTATTGAGAGGCTAGCTGGGAAGAGTCACTATTGTTTCCTTGATGGGTACTCCAGTTATAATCAAGTGGCCATTGCACCCGAAGACCAGGATAAAACGACATTTACCTGTCCATTTGGGATATATGCTTTCAGACGGATGCCCTTTGGTTTGTGTAATGCCCCAGTGACATTCCAAAGGTGCATGTTGTCCATATTTTCAGACATGGTGGGTGACTGTTTAGAGGTCTTCATGGATGACTTCTCGGTCTATGAAGATGGGTTTGATGCTTGTCTTGACTGCCTAGATCGTATGCTTCAGCGCTGCATAGAGGTCAATCTTGTCTTGTCTTGGGAGAAGAGTCACTTCATGATGATTCAAGGGATGGTCCTTGGCCATATCATCTCCAACAAGGGCATGGAAGTTGATCCTGCCAAGGTGGATATCATTAGAAAACTCATCCACTGTCCAATTTGTGTCAATTGCGGTCTTTTCTGGGGCATGTCGGTTTCTACCGATGGTTCAGGACTTCAATCATATTGCCTGACCGCTCACTGTAGGACACCTAGTTTATTGTAGATGATAAGTGTCTGGCATCATTCGAGACTCTCAAGAATATGGTTGTCACGGCTCTTGTCCTTCAGCCGTCCGATTGGTCTTTTCCATTTGAGATCATGACAGATGCTTCTGATTTTGTCGTAGGGGCTGTGCTTGGACAAAGGAGGGATGGATTGTCGTATGCCATTCACTACGCTAGCCGGACTTTGGATGCCACTCAGCGGAATTACACTGTGACTTATAAGGAGATGCTAGCCGTAGTCTTTGCTTTGGATAAGTACAAATCATATATTCTGGGATCTAGAGTGACTATCTTTACAGATCACACCGCCATCCGGTACCTCATGGCAAAGAAGGATGCCAAAGCTCGCCTTACCAGATGGATCCTTCTGCTCCAGGAGTTTGATATTGAGATTAAGGATAAGCCTGGAGTTAAGAATGTGGTGGCGGATCACCTCTCCCGTTTAGATAACCTTGAGGAATCTGAGCCCAGCACACCTATTACAGAGACATTTTCAGATGAGGCGATACTCGCTATCATCTCGCTCCCATGGTACGCCGACATTGTGAACTATCTTGTCGCCAAGACGGTTCCACAAGATTGGCCCAGGCAGCGACTTGAGACCTTCCTTGCGAAGGCCAAGTCGTACCAATTGGAGGATCCCGTCCTATATCATGAAGGAGGGGATAGTATCTGGAGGAGGTGCATTCCTCAAGAAGAGCAGCATAGCGTCCTCACCTACTTCCATAAGCTTGTGATAGGAGGGCATCATTCTGGGAGACGGACATCACATAAGGTGCTCCAATCTTGCCTTTGGTGGCCTACTCTCTTTAAGGATTCAGATGAATTTGTGAAGAGATGTACTGACTGTCAGAAGATGGGTACTTGCGGACATAGAGATATGATGCCCATGCAGCCCAAAAATATTTGTGAGGTTTTTGACGCATGGGGCATTGATTTCAAGGGCTCATTTCCTCAGAGTCAGGGGTTTGAGTACATTTTGCTCGCTGTGAATTATGTGAGTCGTTGGGTCGAGGCCATCCCCACCCGAGCCACAGATGCTAAGCTGTGTGTCGGTTTTTGAGGAAAAATATGATTTCACGGTTCGGGGTACCTAGAATTCTGATTTCAGACGGGGGTCTCACTTTATCAATGACAAGGTAAAGGCCCTTACAGATGAGTTCAGCATTGACCATCGTGTTGCCACTCCATATCACCCTCAGACTAATGGTCTTGCTAAAGTTTCGAACAGGGAGATCAAGACTATTTTACAGAACGTAGTCCGCCCAGACCGAAAGGATTGGTCACAGCTTTTGGACTCGGTCTTGTGGACCTATCGGACTTCCTTTAAGACACCATTAGAGGCATCTCCCTTTCATCTCATCTATGGCAAGCCATGCCATTTACCAGTGGAAATCAAGCACAAGTCACTATGGGCAGTTACAGAGTTATTATTGGATCCCGAGAGTATAGGAGAACAAAGGAAAGCAAAGTTGGCAGCCCTAGAGGAACTGAGAGATACAACATTTTCTAGCAGCCTACAGTATAAGGAAAAAGTGAAGATATGGCACGATTCTCATATCAGCCATAAATAGTTTGAGCCAGATCAACGTGTATGGTTGTTTGATTCTAGGCTGAAATTATTTTCAGGGAAATTACAGAGTAAGTGGAAAGGTCCCTATGTAGTCAGAAAGGTATATGACAATGGCATTATTGATATATCTGAGTTGTCATCTTCCTCTACCTTTCAGGTTAACGGTCAGCGCCTGAAGTTATATCTATATCATGATCCGTCGACCGTTGACGTTGCCCCCATTCATCTGGTATGAGGTGTGCTCTTTGACTCATATCACTTGCACCTCATACATGATTATCACTTCCATCTTCCACTGTATAGATCCATGTGTCCATATCATTTATTCCTTCTTCCGTTATGTCTGTCACCCCATCTCCATCTTATGATTTTGCTATACTTAGGACATGCCTTGTCCTAAGTATAGGGGGGTGCACACACTGAGCTGTGATTAATTCTTTTATTCTTTTCTTCTTTTCCTTTTCTATTTTCTTTTTCTGCCAAAAAGGTGTCACCCCTTTGTCAGTCTTCTACACTTAGGATGTACTTTGTTCCAAGTATAGGGGGTGTTCACCCTGAGTTCTTCGATTCTTTGATCCTCTCCATTGTCTCCTCTTCTTGTCTATACTTAGGGATATCTTACCCTAAGTATAGGGGGAGACAATCTGAGTATGATATGTTCATTCCCACCCTTTACCCTCCCTGCTTTGTGTATGATAACCACGAAATTGAGAGTGGTTGTATTGATTCACAAGGCGAATCAACAGTCGATGTCTTGACCACTACAAAATCCCGTAATTAATCAACAATGAACCCACAATCAAATATCAAATAATGACAAGTACATGTGGAGTCAAATTTATTTTTAACTCTACATAAAAGATGTATAGGTGCAAGTATGTAGAGAGTTCGAACACAGGGAGCAAGGCAGGATAGATCAAGCTAAGTGCAAAATGTGATTGTGATCAAGTGCCTACAAGTGCTATTTTTTTGTGGGTTTTGAATTTTATATTTTTTTTATTTAATTTTTGATTTTATATTTTTATATTTGGGTTTTTAATTTACTGATTTTGTATTTTCTTTTTATATTTTGTACTTTTATATTTTCTTTTTCTTTTAATAAAGATATAATGTATATAAGGAATATATATGTACACTAGAGATAAGAGAGGGATAAAAATAGGGGAAAATACTCAAAATACAGGAAATGGAATGTTTTTGTGATTTTTATATTTTTCTAATATTTTTGTGATTTTTCTAGATTTTTCCTAATTTTTTGGTATTTTTAAGGGCAAAAATACTAGTAAATAGTGGGATAGGATGTTGGCCGAAATTAAAATGAGGATGAAAAATACCAAACAGAATCAAAACTTCCTCAACTTAATTTTATAATAAAGATAACAAAATAAGGAAAATTCAGAAACTGGAATTGTATTTTAGGATTTTTTAGAATTTTTAAGATTTTTTGGAAGATTTTTGGTGTTTTGCTATTTTTAGGGGTTTTCTTTTGAAATTTTTAATGATTTTTGGTTTGAAGTTAAAACATATAAAAACAAACAAAATATAATTTTTTTGGAATTTTTTAATAGGTAATGAATATAATAAAAATAAAAGACTGCAGGAAGGTAGAAATGATGTTTTTGATTTTTTTGACTTCTCAAACAAAAAGATAAAAATAAACAAAAATCTCTGATTATAGAACAAAGTTAGGGGCACATGCACATATTTTTAGATTTTCAAATAGATGAAAGATGCTCCAAAAATAAATCAATCACTAAAAATATTGTAGAAATTCTACAGGACACAAATCACAATATTTTTTGTTGAAATTTGAATCCAAAATCGGCCCTGCTAATTACTACAACATATCCAAAAATGAGCAAGTGATACTGAGTATTTCAAGTGTTATCAACAAAACAAGCCCAATCACTACTCTGACTTCATAAATTCGCCATAAATAGTTCGTACATCAGAAAAATCTGAAATTTGGATATGATGTAGAACTCTTAAACAACTTTCTAAAAAAAATCTCACGAGAAACCGAGTTCAGACGAACGAGTTATGAGCAGTTGAGTGCAGGGGTACAGATGAAAATATAAGAACGAAACTGCAGTTCAAAAGATACTCGAAAACTTCTTGAAATATACCAAAAATGCAGGGGTATAGCCGCAAAACTTGCCACTTATCCACGTGGCATCAAGCTCCTCTTGGTTAGTAAGGGTATGTGCGTGAAATTTCAAAATGGTGAGGGCTTATGTATAAAACTTCTACCCCTTGGCTGGATGGTTAAGATTAAAAGGAGGGGGATAGATCCAACGGTGGCTGCTATCCACCCCTCCCTTCTTCTTCTTCCTTTGAAAAACAGCAACAAAAACACCAATCCGAGGGCCGGCGAAGTGCCACGGTGTGGAGCTCTGCGTGAGAGATGGTGGTGCGGCTGTAGGACGTTCGGACGGTACCTGCGAGTAGAAATGAAAGCTCGAGCGTGGGCTCGGCTTGCGTTATGTACACAAAAAATATATGGGGTGTATGGGTTCTCCTACGAAAATGGTAGAAGGAGATGGTCTCCGGTCACCGTGCGTGGTCGGAGTTGGTTGAGGTTGCGTGAAGGGAGTACGAAGAAGTGGATGAAGGCGGTGATGAGGTGGTTAGCTGCGACGAATGAGGATGGAGAAAAGTTGAAGATAATGGGTTGTTACACTACAACAAGAAGAAAAACTAAATCTAAAAGTTACCTACAAGAAGAAAAACGTAGCATGTGAAGGTAGTCGCTTATGGTGATCGATTCTCCGATGAGAATGACCGGTCATGGCCTCGATTTCGGCGGAGAAGAGGCTTGACAAGCTAAGAGCTTGTGATACAATGGAGCAAGAACACCAAGGGATCACGCCAAAGAATCCTCCCTTCGTCGTGGCTTCGTCTCCAACCTTCACTCTGTCACAATGGAGGTAGAGGAGCTAGAATGAAGACTCTAATGGTGGATGATTTCAAAAAAAGGGAGATGAAGCTCTTTTATTTGGTGGAGGAATGGAAGAGATGATGGCTATTGGGGGAGGCCTCCACCAATGGGAGTGGACTATTTCAAATTTTTTGGACACTAGTGATTGTCTTTATGCTCATGTGTACTAATAAAAAAAGAGAGGTCTTTCCCAATGAAAATATATTTGAATAACAAGAGACCTCAAAATAAACTCAAATCATGAAACTATCTCAAAATAATGTCATCTAGAATATTACAGAAGAAAGTTTTTTTTTTCAAAAGATGTAAATTAAAAACATGTTTTTTAAGGTATAAAATACCTATTTTAGATTTTTATGATTTTTAGTCTTGTTTTCTTGTTAATAATATAAAAACTTGAAATATTTTTGTTGATTTTTAAATTTGTAAGATAATAAGAAAAAGTGATAAAGATAGAATACAAGCCAAATTGACTTGTATAAAAAAACTATTTTTGTATCTTTTTTTATTTTATATTTTTTTAATTGATTTTATATTTTTAATAGAAATTAGAATATACAACTAACAAAATAAAATTGAAATCAAAAGAAAAAAAGGAATCTATACAAAAGAAAGAAAAAGGCGTAAACTATTGTACAACAGGGGTCCAAAACTCAACTTTCAAACCGTAGCTCCGCCAAATGCGAAACCACCGCCATTAAATAGCTTATTTTCTTCTATATACAATTAAAGGTGAGTTTGATGCATTTGGAGTTGTCATTTGTTAGATACGGGTCTGGGAAGTTGGGATTCTGGATTTTTATTCAGACCATAACTTTTTATCTGTACATTATTTTTCAGTGAAATCAATTTTGTATTTTTCTTTATTAAAATATCTACAACTTTCATGTACAAAGTTTCTTTATTTGATGTATAAAAAGTGGACCCAAAAATAGGTCCCAAAATGAATAAAGAATTAATAAAAAGAATAGGTATTTGTATTGTATTTTGGCCCTTATCTCCCCCTACTTTATTCCTTGTCGACCTATTCATCAAGATGCCTAGGTCTCGGGGTTTTAGGTCATAAAATATTTACAATATTTTATTCTTTTTCTTTTCTTTTCTTTATTCTATTATTTTGGCTTTAAAAACCGCATTTTACACAATATTTACACATATATACATGAATGCTAAAATGTATGAATTAGGCCTATTTATACGCATTTACTAGGGTTTTTAAGACCAAAATGATAGAATAAAGATGATGAAACGTAGATTCATCATCCCCCTCTACTTGCCTTTGCTAGTCCCTAGCAAACACTTATGCAATAAGTGCAGAAAAGAAAAACAAAGAAAAGAAAAAGAAGAAGGTGGATTAAGTGTAATTATCAAACTTGTCTTCACAAAATCAAAGTTTGGAGCTTAAATCGGACCTTTGGAATTTTAGTGCGGGCGGAACCTTATTGAGATCTGAATTTGAAATTCAACAGTCCCTGAGAATCCCAAAACTCTGTCCAAGTCTCCTTAATAGCCAGGTCAGAAATATCTCAATTCATACGCAAACTCTTACGACTATGAATCTGACTCGTACAGTGTAAGTGATGGTGGCTCTCCCCAACTAGAATGACAAAGAAACTGACTTCTCCAGTACGACAACCCAATGATTCCCCAATCCAATAACTCCATCCTCGAGGAGCGGGGTATTCCCTTCTAAGTTCAAGTGGCAACCAGCTCAAGAGGGGGGGTGAAGAGAAGAATGGACGGTAGCTAGTGTAGCTACCTATCCTGGGATGCAAGACCAGTGTAGTCAAGTCATCTTGCTGCAGGCTCACATGATATGACTTTGGAACTCAAGCTTGCTTATTGACTTTGTACATACTTTGCAGGCTTTTTATTTTTGTACATGCCTGAACTTTTTTTTTTGAATACTATTCACAGCAGCATTTACATAAGGAGTTTTTCCTCTTGAGCCAGTAGACTATCCCTCTTTTGAAGCTTTATCGCAACCCACAGCCTCCTGTCTTTAGACTTCCTAATCACTGGACGGGTTGGGGTGCACTTCCCTCCCTAGAGGAGGACAAATGTTTCCACTTGTGTGTGTCTCATACCGGCAAATCCAATCCCCTCACCACTCCAACTGAGTTGAGCCATGTGAAAGGTGCAAGTGTCCAAGTTAGGTCATTATCAACAAGAATCGTGCGTGTGCTCCGAAATACTCTACTTAGGCAGTCAAGAATCCATTGAACCAAGTCTCATGATCCTCAAAGAATTAAGTCAACTAGACCTGAAGTACCTCAAACCCAGTTCCTGTAGGGTTCCTGTTATTATGTAGATTTTAAGGTCCAATCAAGCTCCAATCTCTGGATTTTACTTAGACTTGTTCAACTATCAAACTCGATCCGAAAAATGCGAATGCTATGCAATGCAATGCAGAAAATATTTTTGTGATGCAATTTTTAAAGATTCTGAATTTTTTATGGATTTTTGAAAAGATGATGATGATGCATATGCATTTTTTGTGTATTTTTCAAAGAAATTTTTCAAATGTTTTTGGATTTTAATTTTGCAAATATTTTCGGGATTTTTGAAAACAAAAAGATTTTGGTAAAAGCTAGGTGAAAAATATTTACACGGGAGTGCTTCTTATATATACAAGAAGTGGATTTTTAGGATTTTTATTAAGGTTTTTAATGAATTTGAAAGAATTATTAGCCATATTATTAAGAAAAATACGAAAGTACGAGTTATGGCTAAAGTATATACGTAGTATATACGACCCCCCTATACTTAGCTTGAGATATGTCCTCATAGATCGTAGAGAAAAGAGAAGACATAACTCGTACTAAGTATAGACAAGTCTAAAGAATAAAGAACTAAATGAATGAATCAATGAGAAGTTGACCGTCCCCCCTATACTTAGGATCAAATAATCCTAAGTATAGCAGACTGTACACAACGCAGGGAGGGTCAAGGGTGGGAATGAACAGATTGTACTCAGATTGTCTCCCCCTATACTTAGGGTAAGATATCCCTAAGTATAGACAAGAAGAGGAGACAATGGAGAGGATCGTAAAGAATATAGAAACTCGGGGTGCCAACCCCCCTATACTTAGGACAAAGTACGTCCTAAGTATAGAAAACTGTCTACAAGGGCGGCACCTTTTTGATAGATGAAGAAGATAGAGAAGGAAAAGAAGAAAAGAAATCAAAAGATGGAAGGACGAATCATGAGAATGTACACATCGCTCCCCCTATACTTAGGGTAAAAGAAGCCCTAAGTATAGGCAACAACAGAAATGATGACACGGAACGAAGAATGAACACTCAACTCGTCTACCCCTCCTATACGTAGGACAAAGTACGTCCTAAGCAAGGCAAACACGAGAAATGGGTAGACGAGCAAAAACGGGAGATGGAAAGAGAGTCACATGAGAGAATCTATAACATAAATGGGTGATCATCAGAAGGTGGAAAGCAAACCTTCTTGCGGGACCGCTGAGGGATAGATCTGATATGGTGTATGTCGACATCGGGGTCCACAGTGGACGGAGGCCGATCAGGGTCGACACGGTGAAGGCCCTCAATGGAATCAAAACGGAAAGGGACGAACTGATCGATGGAGGCAGTATGGCTCGGTTCTCCCTTGGTGGTCCTATGGCGTGAAGGCACAGACGGGCGAGTGGAAGAAGTACGACTAGGTCCGGCCTTGGAAGTCTCGCATATATTGAAGTGGAATGGGACAAACTCATTATCCTCGGAAGAAGTGTAATCGGAGTCATCCTGCGAGTCCTTGTCCAGGTCAAAATCAAAAGGAACGAAATCATCAGTGGAAATGTACGAACTCAGATCGTCCTCAAGATTCTCACCCGGATCATCTTTTTCATCAAGAGGCCAAAAATTGTGAAGATTCGCATCATAACCGACCTCAATCATTTTGACTTGTGAAGGGCCAGGAACGGATATATTAGTGGAAGTAGTCAAACCAGGTCCGTCCTGTCTAGTCTTATCTGGGTCATTTGTTGCCTGATGAGGTCTCTCAAAGTAATGGGCAACATCATAAACATCCTCAATTATCTTGTCATCTGCCCCCTGCTCAAATGGTTCAATCACATAAATACTCTGGATTTCATCAACACATCGTCACACACCAGGAGGAGGATCAGTGAGGTCCATGCTTTCCGACTTCCTCCCCTTCCGGGGAATCCGTCGGGTCTCATCAGTGGTCGCTAAGGAAGTATCTCTAGTAGCATCAGATCGGTCACAGGCCTCGGAGTCAGCTATAATCGGTGAAGGTGCATCAGGTGTGGATCTCTGGTCAACTGTGGGTGCGGTGATCGACACTTCGCTCCCGTCAATAGGACAGAAGTGAATCTCTCCTGATCCATAGTCGATAACGACCCTCGCAGAGGCGAGGAATGGTCGTCCCAGGATGATTGGAGATGACTCCCCTGTGGCGTTCTCCATGGGCAACACGACTAAATAAACATGGTGGCTCGTGCCCTGAATAGAAATGACGGCGTTTTCAAGGATACCCTTTGGCCTATTGATAGATCCATCAGCAAACTGAACGATCATCCTGGTCTTCTTGAGAGGCCCTAAGTGAAGAGACTGTACCAGCGAGAAGGGTAATATGCTAATAGATGCGCCGCCGTCCAGGAGAGTGCGATCACAAGTGTAGTCAGAGATGGTGCAAGTGATGAAAGGTGTAGCTGTGTTCTTCTTCTTGGGAATGGGGCGGTGTGTGATGGCAAGGGCAGTGGCCATGGTCAGAATATGACGCTCAGATCTTCTCCTCCTCTTTCTCTTCTTTGGAAGAGGAGCAGATAATTGGGTTATGGCCTGCTGAAGTGGGGCACGGATAATATCATGAATAGTGGCCACCACTTCAGGTTCAGATAGCATTTTTTTGAATTTTTGGACTTCCTCCATACAAGGGAGGAAGTCGGAATCAGCATATACACGAGGCATGCCAAGAGCAGTCTGTACAGCGGCATCCTCGGGGTCAAAGGTGGGACTAGGTGTGAATGCAAGTGTGGTCTAAGGTTCTGGCAAGTAGACTCTCTCCTCAAAATCTTGATCAACCAAGTGTCTCCCGAAATCTTTTTGGATTTTTAAATTTTTCTCTTTTTTTTGTATTTTGGGCGATTGCAAGCTCCCATGATCACCTACAAGTGAAGCCGTATTCCCGACGAAAGGAGCATTAATCTGATTCTTCCTCAAGAAAGCAATATCATCATTCATCAAATCAATGCGCTTTGTCATCCGATTCAAGATATCACTCATAGAGATCGAGGGAGGTGACTCCATCAGGTCAAACTCGGGTGGATGTGAAGGTGGAGATGGATAATACACAGGTGGGGGTGGAGGTGGGTAAAAGTCCAAGTCGTGGTACTGTGGCTGAGGTGGGTATGTACAAAAATCAGAAAAAAATAGGAGGAGGATCCTCCTGATAAAAGGGAGGTGGACCGGCTGGAGCGAGCGAGGAATCCACAGAGTCTGGATAGAAAATGCTCCAGGGGTCCATCTCAAAAACAAAAGAAATGATCGGGAGAGCACGACAGTCAAGTCAAGAGAGTGAAGAAGAAAGGCGCAAATGCGCGGAAACGATCTAGGACACACGAAACAATCACAAACAAAAAGGAAACAAATCAAACCCTCAATTCATCTACTCAACTCGGTAGAGACCGCAAAGAGCGGTCTTTTTATCTTGTCGGTTTTAGAGTTAGGTGAGAAGTCAAAGAATTGCACACACACTTAGGGGCTTGATGGGATTTGGGCACTAATCCTTAAGGTGTGCGCGAGCAAATAAAAGCGAAGACAATGAGGGGATTACTCGCCCCAATACAAGATTTTTCTTTTTGATCGGTTTTAGGGTCAAGTAAAACTAGCAGTCCCAATTTTATTGATTATCACTTTTTTTGGATTTTTAGTGAGAAATGCACGCGCCTAACAAGGAGTCAATTCCTTTAAGCACCTAGGTTGGCAAAATCAGAGGGAGAGTCGGAAAAGCAATGCAAGCGGCAAATCAATGATGAATGCTAAAGAGAAATGCTCACCTTGCCTCCAGCACTCTACATGCAAAGATGCTCAGCAGAATTGAAACCTATCTATATGTAAATGCAAAGCCGATGAAATCGCCCTAAGTTTCAGAAATTGCTATTATCGTGAAGAACCACAAGTTGACCACCGATCTTCAACCCAAGAGTCCGGTCTAGGCTCACCCCTCCTCTGCTCAACACACTTGAGTTTAGGAGAAAGTGCTTTGCGGGGAGAGCTCGCGGCGCAGCGGATCGAAGATGATGAACCAACTATTTAAATTTTGACTAAGTCCAAACGATACTATAGGAGCATGCAAAGGTATTAGGTGTCTGGCCTTAATCTATCGCAAGCAATCCTAAAAGCTAAGGGCTCAATCACACAAAAGAAATAAAAATCGGAAAACAAAACAAAATAAAAGAATGTGAGAAAATCGTGAAAAGCCGCGACGAGCCCCCAAGTGAACAATCACTTGGAAATTAGGCTCAAGAGAGTCCAAGTCCAGGGGTACCTGTATTATTACAATAATAGTGGTCTCTCTCTCACTTGAATTACAACAAATAAATACAATGCAAGAAAATGAATGCTCAGAAGTTGTCTTGCAAAATTCTCCAAGTCCTTCTTCGTGCCAAGCTAAAGCCGCTTCACGTGGGTGCCAAGGTGCTCCAAGAAGGGCTCCTCCCTCAATCCGCGTACCTCACACGGAATTCAAACAAGGAGAGTGGTTAGACAATTCAAATGATATATCAAAAATAATGCAAATAGAACAAGCAGAAATAAAAGCCGCAAAGGTAGACAAATTATCACAATACGAAGCAAAAACTCGAACTACGCGCTGTTGCTCCCCGGCAACGGCGCCATTTGATAACCACGAAATTGAGAGCGGTCGTATTGATTCACAAGGTGAATCAACAGTCGATGTCTTGACCACTACAAAATCCCGTAATTAATCAACAATGAACCCACAATCAAATATCAAACAATGACAAGCAAATGTGGAGTCAAATTTATTTTCAACTCTACATAAAAGATGTATAGGTGCAAGTATGTAGAGAGTTCGAACACAGGGAGCAAGGCAGGATAGATCAAGCTAAGTGCAAAATGTGATTGTGATCAAGTGCCTACAAGTGCTATTTTTTGTGGGTTTTGAATTTTATATTTTTTTATTTAATTTTTGATTTTATATTTTTATATTTGGGTTTTTAATTTACTGATTTTGTATTTTCTTTTTATATTTTGTACTTTTATATTTTCTTTTTCTTTTAATAAAGATATAATGTATATAAGGAATATATATATGTACACTAGAGATAAGAGAGGGATAAAAATAGGGGAAAATACTCAAAATACAGAAAATGGAATGTTTTTGTGATTTTTATATTTTTCTAATATTTTTGTGATTTTTCTAGATTTTTCCTAATTTTTTGGTATTTTTAAGGGCAAAAATACTAGTAAATAGTGAGATAGGTTGTTGGCCGAAATTAAAATGAGGATGAAAAATACCAAACAGAATCAAAACTTCCTCAACTTAATTTTATAATAAAGATAACAAAATAAGGAAAATTCAGAAACTGGAATTGTATTTTTAGGATTTTTTAGAATTTTTAAGATTTTTTGGAAGATTTTTGGTGTTTTGCTATTTTTAGGGGTTTTCTTTTAAAATTTTTAATGATTTTTGGTTTGAAGTTAAAACATACAAAAACAAACAAAATATAATTTTTTTGGAATTTTTAATAGGTAATGAATATATTAAAAATAAAAGACTGCAGGAAGGTAGAAATGATGTTTTTGATTTTTTTGACTTCTCAAACAAAAAGATAAAAATACAACAAAAATCTCTGATTATAGAACAAAGTTAGGGGCACATGCACATATTTTTAGATTTTCAAATAGATAAAAGATGCTCCAAAAATAAATCAATCACTAAAAATATTGTAGAAATTCTACAGGACACAAATCACAATATTTTTTGTTGAAATTTGAACCCAAAATCGGCCCTGCTAATTACTACAACATATCCAAAAGTAAGCAAGTGATACTGAGTATTTCAAGTGTTATCAACAAAACAAGCCCAATCACTACTCTGACTTCATAAATTCGCCATAAATAGTTCGTATATCAGAAAAATCTGAAATTTGGATATGATGTAGAACTCTTAAACAGCTTTCTAACAAAAAAAATCTCACGAGAAACCGAGTTCAGACGAACGAGTTATGAGCAGTTGAGTGCAGGGGTACAGATGAAAATATAAGAACGAAACTGCAGTTCAAAAGATACTCGAAAACTTCTTGAAATATACCAAAAATGCAGGGGTATAGCCGCAAAACTTGCCACTTATCCACGTGGCATCAAGCTCCTCTTGGTTAGTAAGGGTATGTGCGTGAAATTTCAAAATGGTGAGGGCTTATGTATAAAACTTCTACCCCTTGGCTGGATGGTTAAGATTAAAAGGAGGGGGATAGATCCAACGGTGGCTGCTATCCACCCCCTCCCTTCTTCTTCTTCCTTTGAAAAACAGCAACAAAAACGCCAATCCAAGGGCCGGCGAAGTGCCACGGTGTGGAGCTCTGCGTGAGAGATGGTGGTGCGGCTGTAGGACGTTCGGACGGTACCTGCGAGTAGAAATGAAAGCTCGAGCGTGGGCTCGGCTTGCGTTATGCACACAAAAAATATATGGGGTGTATGGGTTCTCCTACGAAAATGGTAGAAGGAGATGGTCTCCGGTCACCGTGCGTGGTCGGAGTTGGTTGAGGTTGCGTGAAGGGAGTACGAAGAAGTGGATGAAGGCGGCGATGAGGTGGTTAGCCGCGACGAATGAGGATGGAGAAAAGTTGAAGATAATGGGTTGTTACACTACAACAAGAAGAAAAACTAAATCTAAAAGTTACCTACAAGAAGAAAAACGTAGCATGTGAAGGTAGTCGCTTATGGTGATCGATTCTTCGATGAGAATGACCGGTCATGGCCTCGATTCCGGCGGAGAAGAGGCTTGACAAGCTAAGAGCTTGTGATACAATGGAGCAAGAACACCAAGGGTTCGTTTGGTTGCAGGGTTGGACAGGGTTGGGTACTATTCACAGGGCTGGGTGAATAGTAAACTGTGAGGAGGGGGTACCCCTGTGAATAGTACCCAACCCAACCCTGCCCAACCCTGCAACCAAACGAACCCCAAGGGATTACGCCAAAGAATCCTCCCTTCGTCGTGGCTTCGTCTCCAACCTTCACTCTGTCACAATGGAGGTAGAGGAGCTAGAATGAAGACTCTAATGGTGGATGATTTCAAAAAAAGGGAGATGAAGCTCTTTTATTTGGTGGAGGAATGGAAGAGATGATGGCTATTGGGGGAGGCCTCCACCAATGGGAGTGGACTATTTCAAATTTTTTGGACACTAGTGATTGTCTTTATGCTCATGTGTACTAATAAAAAAAGAGAGGTCTTTCCCAATGAAAATATATTTGAATAACAAGAGACCTCAAAATAAACTCAAATCATGAAACTATCTCAAAATAATGTCATCTAGAATATTACAGAAGAAAGCTTTTTTTTAAAAAAGATGTAAATTAAAAACATGTTTTTTAAGGTATAAAATACCCATTTTAGATTTTTATGATTTTTAGTCTTGTTTTCTTGTTAATAACATAAAAACTTGAAATATTTTTGTTGATTTTTAAATTTGTAAGATAATAAGAAAAAGTGATAAAGATAGAATACAAGCCAAATTGACTTGTATAAAAAAACTATTTTTATATCTTTTTTATTTTATATTTTTTTAATTGATTTTATATTTTTAATAGAAATTAGAATATACAACTAACAAAATAAAATTTAAATCAAAAGAAAAAAAAGGAATCTATACAAAAGAAAGAAAAAGGCGTAAACTATTGTACAACAGGGGTCCAAAACTCAACTTTCAAACCGTAGCTCCGCCAAATGCGAAACCACCGCCATTAAATAGCTTATTTTCTTCTATATACAATTAAAGGTGAGTTTGATGCATTTGGAGTTGTCGTTTGTTAGATACGGGTCTGGGAAGTTGGGATTCTGGATTTTTATTCAGACCATAACTTTTTATCTGTACATTATTTTTCAGTGAAATCAATTTTGTATTTTTCTTTATTAAAATATCTACAACTTTCATGTACAAAGTTTCTTTATTTGATGTATAAAAAGTGGACCCAAAAATAGGTCCCAAAATGAATAAAGAATTAATAAAAAGAATAGGTATTTGTATTGTATTTTGGCCCTTATCTCCCCCTACTTTATTCCTTGTCGACCTATTCATCAAGATGCCTAGGTCTCGGGGTTTTAGGTCATAAAATATTTACAATATTTTATTCTTTTTCTTTTCTTTTTTTATTCTATTATTTTGGCTTTAAAAACTGCATTTTACACAATATTTACACATATATACATGAATGCTAAAATGTATGAATTAGGCCTATTTATACGTATTTACTAGGGTTTTTAAGACCAAAATGATAGAATAAAGATGATGAAACGTAGATTCATCAGTGTACAACCTGCTATACTTAGGATTATTTGATCCTAAGAATAGGGGGACGGTCAACTTCTCATTCGTTTATTCATCTCTGTATTCTTTTCTTCTTTAGACTTGTCTATACTCAGCACAAGTTATGTCTTCTCTTTTTCTCTCCGATCTATGAGGACATATCTCAAGCTAAGTATAGGGGGGTCGTATATACTGTGTGTATACTTTAGCCATAACTCATACTTTTGTATTTTCATTAATAATGATGGCTATTAATTATTTAAAATTCATTAAAAACCTTAAAAAAGATGTTGATTATTTCTCAAATTCTTTTTGTATTTACTGATAAATAAATCTTGAAAACTATTTGAAAGATGTTTTGTTACATGTTTTCAACCTTTGTAAAAATATTTTGGTTTGTAAAGTTTATTTTCCTTGTGTGAAATAAAAGGTTTGGAAAATGATTTGCAAATGGTTTGAAAAATGGTTGTAAAATTATTTGAAAAATCTATATATACTGTTTGAAAAACCTTTGCAAACTGATTTTCAAATGTGCGTACATGTTTGTAAAATTGTATTTCAAAATTATTTTGGACTATAGTTTTCAAAATTGTCTGAAAAATCTTTTCAAATAAGTTTGAGGAATACATACATCACACCCAAAATCCATTATATATATATAATTGACTACTTACCCTTGTAAATTCTTAAAATCCACTTCTTGTAAATATAAGATGCATCCCTGTGTAAATAATTGTACCTAGTTTTTATCTAAAATCTTTTTGTTTTCGAAAATCCCAAAAACATTTGCAAAATTTAAAATACCAAAAACATCTGAAAAACCTTTTTGAAAAATACAAAAAATACATATGCACCATCTTTTCAAAAATCCATAAAAAGTTAAAAATCTTGAAAATTGCATCACAAAAAATATTTTCTGCATTCTGCATAGCATTTGCATAGCATGAGCATTTTTAGGATTAAGTTTGATAGTTGAACAAGTCTAAATAAAATCCATAGATTGGAGCTTGATTAGACCTCTAAATCTACCTAATAACAGGAACCTTATAGGAGCTTGAATTGAGGTACTTCAGGTCTAGTTGACTTAATTCTTTGAGGATCATGAGACTTAGTTCAATGGATTCTTGACTGCCTAAGTAGAGTATTTCAGAGAACACACACGACTCTTGTTGATAATGACCTAACTTGGACACATGCACCTTTCATATGGCTCAACTCAGTTGGAGCGGTGAGGGGGTTGGATTTGCCGGTATGAGACGCACACAAGTGGAAACATTTGTCCTCCTCTAGGGAGGGAAGTGCACCCCAACCCGTCCAGTGATGATGAATTCTAAAGACAGGCGAGTGTGGGTTGCAACAAAGCTTCAAAAGAGGAATAGTCTACCAGCTCAAGAGGAAAAACTCCCTATGTAAATGCTGTTGTAAATAGTATTTAAAAAAATGGACAGGCTTGTACAAAAATAAAATGCCTACCAAAGTATGTGAATATGTTGTATAGCCAATAAGCAAGCTTGAGCACCAAAGTCAAATTATGTGAGCCTGCAGCTGGATGACTTGACTACACTGGTCTGGCATCCTAGGATAGGTAGCTACACTGGCTACCATCCATTCTTCTCTTCACCCCCTTCTCTTGAGATGGTTGCCACTTGAACATAGGAGGGAATACCCCGCTCCTCGAGGAAGGAGTTATTATTGGGGAATCATTGGGTTGTCGTACTGGAGTAGTCAGTCTCTTTGTCATTTCAGTTGGGAAGAGTCACCATCACTTACACTGTACGAGTCAGCTTCATAGTCGTAAGGGTTTGCTATGAATTGATATATTGCTGACCTGGCTATTGAGGAGACTTGAGTTGAGTTTTGGGATTCTCGAACGCTGTTGGATTTCAAATTCGGTTCGCATTAAGGTTCCACCCGCACGAAAATTTCAAAGGTCCGACTTAAGCTCCAAATTTTTATTTTATGAAGACAAGTTTGATAATTAAATTCAATCCATCTTTCTTCTTTTTCTTTTCTTTGTTTTTCTTTTCTACACTTATTGCATAGGTGTTTGCTAGGGACTAGCAAAGGCAAGTATAAGAGGATGATGAATACACATTTCATCATCCTTATTCTATCGTTTTGGCCTCAAAAACCCTAGCAAGTGCTTGTAAATACCCTTAATTCCTGCATTTTAGCATTCATGCATGTATATGTAAATAGTGTATAAAAAACAGTTTTTTAAGCCAAAATAATAGAATAAAGAAAAGAAAAGAATAAAATATTGTAAATATTTTATGACCCGAACCCCGAGACCTAGGCATCTAGATGAATGGGTCGACAAGGAATAAAGTAGGGGGAGATAAGGGCCAGAATACAATAAAAATTCCCTTTTATTTCATTCATTCTTTATTCATTTTGGGACCGATTTTTGGTTCCACTTTCTATACCTCAAATAAATAAACTTTGTACATGAAATTGTAGAAAATTAAATAAAGAAAAATATAAAAATTAATTTCATACAAAAATAATGTACAGATAAAAAGTTATGATCTGAATAAGATTCCAGAATCCCAACTTCCCAGACCTATATCTCTCAAATAAAAACTCAAAACGCATCAAAATCACCTTTAATTGTATATAATTTTAAATAAGTCATTTAATGAAGGTGGTTTCATATTTTGCGTAGCTACGATTTGAAAGTTGAGTTTTGGACCCTTATTGTATACTTGTACAGATTAAAATATTCATTTTATTTATTATTCATTATTTTTTATAATTTTATATTTTTATAATTTTTGTAAATTTTATTTATAATAAATTTGTATTAAAATAGGAATAAAAACCTAAATAAAACACAAAAATAAAATACCTATGTATAATACATAAGTATAATACATGTATATATACCTATATAATTACTACTTGTATTTTATTAAGTGTACAAAATACATCAGAAAAATAAAATAAAAATATATATTTAAGTGTACAAAATATTTTATAAATTTATAAAATATTAAATAAAATTAATAAAATAAAAATAAAATATTAAAATATATAGATTTGTATACCTGTATAGGCCTAAAAAGGCAACTTGTATTTTTAAACCTCAAATAAATAAATAAAAATCATATTAAAATACTTCATATAACAACAAATAATTTTTATTTTATAATCCAAAAATAATAAATTCATTTTCTATTTAAAATGATTTTTGAAATACTTTTGCCACGGAATTTTCTGGTCGGTCCATGTGGACCAACCAAGAGCATCCGCTGGTTGACCTCGGTCAACTCTCTGACCGAGGTCTGCACCCGTGTCAGAAGTGGTTTTTGACTTGGTTTCTCGGATTTTTCGAGGAGCCATCTTTCACCATCTCGTGTAACTCCCTTCTTGACTTTTCCTCCTTGGACATTGGTCTTTCACGCCCTGGTCTTTCCTAGGGCCAAGGACCTTCGATTTGCTTGTTGTCCCTCGATCTCTGGAGCCCATCCGTCAACCCTTCATATAGAGACCCAACTTTCCCATTCGAATTCGAACTCCTTTTGGTCCACCATTCTCCTCCCTTTCATGCTCTCCGGGTAGCTGGAGGTGACAGCTCCATCACCCTTTCGTCAGGCGAGTCGAGGAGGGCCTGAGGTGGCTCCACCACCTCCGGCAAGCACGCTGTCGAGGGTTTCCCTTCCTCAGGTGTTTGACAACTTTGAGGTTTATTTCTTCTCATTTTTTCTTCGCGTGTTTTCTTCCCTGTAGTCCTAGGAATCGATCCATTCCGATCGCGTCGCATTTCATCCATCCAATCTCCAAATCGAACCCCCCGTCGGAGCTCGCTCCGGCCACCCATCTTGCGCGACCGTCCCCCGTCTCCGTTCACTTCACCGACCGCCGAGGCACTTTGCCCTCGTTGGTTTAAAGTTTCTTGCAGGTCCAGAGATGCAAAGGAAACGCCTGGGGCTCATTTTGAGCTTCGCCGGAGGATCTAAGCCTTCCAGCTCCGATGCCCCTTCGAGTGAACGCCGGCCACCGCCGGAGTATTTTAGAGCACCCAGGAGCTAGAGGACTATACCAGGAGCCTACCTGCCAATTTTGGAGCCCAAAGAAGGCCGGAGGATGGAGATTGAGCTCAGCGAAGCTCGCCTCGCCGGTGTTGCTTCCCTGTTCTTCCTCCTCCCTCCAGCACCGTTGGATCAGGTCGGTGCCCCAGTCACACGCTCACCATTGGATCCTTGCGCGCCACCACCGTCCGATCAGCCTTGGAGGATCTAATCTAGGCCGTCATCAGCGAACCGTCATCAGCCGTCCTCGAAGCGCCACGTGGATAAGTGAAGGACGTCAGTCGTTGGATCTCGCCCGCCTGGGTATTTTGCATCTTTAACCCCGAAGATTTTTGTATTTATTAATTAGTATTAAATCTTTCCTCTGTTGTTGAAAAATTTTGTAATATTTGCAACCAGACCGCCGAACTTTATTTATTTGCACATAGGTCCTTGTCCACGTCACCGCACATGACTCGTGCACGTGGGGGTGGTGGACATTTTGCAAGGACCCCCCTGTGGGTTTAGTTATTTCTGTTTAGTCCAGGAACCTTTTTATTAAGTGTAATATTTTTGTGAAATTGCAAGGAACCCCCTCGAGTTTTTGATATTTACGTTTAAGTCCCCGCCAAGCACGTGATAGTCATGTGCGGGGCTGGGAATTTTGCAGGTGTATCCTTGCGTGTTTGGCTATTTACATTTGATCCTGGAACTTTGTTAATTAGTTATATATTTTGTGTAAAATTTCTTGTGGCCTTTGAAATTCTGGATAATTACATATATCCCCCTGCTAGTGTTGATTTTTCTATTTGTTGTCTCTATTTATTTCATGCATCTATAAAATCCTAAAAATCACCAATAAATTAGCATAAGCTCATGTTCAGTTGCTCTTTCACGCCATATTTTTATTTTGCATTTTTATTGCAGTTTCATATTTATAAAAATTCAAAAACAGTCATTTTCTCTACTGTTTACGTTAGAAAATACATAAAAATTATCAAAACACCTTGAAAAATTCCCAAAAAAAATATATTTTGTGTGTTTCTGTGTGTTTTAACTTCATTCCAAAATCACTAAAAAATTCAAAAGAAAACCCCAAAAAATAGCAAAGCCCTTAAAACTTCATAAAAATCTAAAAAATTCAGAAAAATCCTAAAATCTATATTTTGTTTCTGAATTTTCTTTGTTTTATTATCTTTTATTTAAAATTAGTTTGAGGAATTTTGGACTCTGCTTGATATTTTTCATCCTCATTTTAGTTTCAGCCTTTCACTTTATTCACTGTTTTTCGGTTATTTTTTGCCTTTAAAAATACGAAAACGAATAAGAAAAATATAGAAAAAACACAAAAACACTAGAAAAAATATAAAAAGAACAAAAAGATTTTATTTCCTCAATTTTGAGTATTTTTGCCTCTTTTTATAAATATATTATCATGCTATTCTTTTATTGTGTACTTATTTTATTAAAAGAAAAGAAAAATAAAAAATACAAAAAATACAAAAAGAAATTACAAAATCAGAAAACGAAAAATCAAAATATAAAAATATAAAATTAAAAATTTATAAATTTAAACCCACAAAAAATAACACACTTGTAGGCATTTTGATCATATTCAGACTTGAGCACTTATTTTTCGATTTATCTTGTCTGCTCCCTGTGTTCGACCTCTACACATACTTGCACTATACAAAACTTTGTTGTAGAGTTATAATAAATTTTAACTCTGCACATTTACTTTCATTGCTTGATTTACTTATTGTGGGTTAATTGTTGATTTAGCCAGGATTGTTGAGTGGTCAACGCATCGACTGTTGATCCGCCTTGTGGATCAATATGACCGCTTGATTTTTCGGGTTAATCAACAATCCCATGGTCAGAACATGGGCAACAGATCCTATTACCAACAACAGCAGGGTGGAAGACTCTACCAGCCCTCTCATCAGTAGCCTCAGTACTACAACAACACATGGAGGTAGAATTATCAACAAGGTCCTCAACAGCCTGGTTACTGCAGTCAGGGTTACCATCAGGAGCATTTGATTGCTCATTATCAAAACCAGTACTCATATCCTCCCCAATACTCCTCATACCCTCCTCCTCAACACCAAAACCATCAAGGTTACCAGCAGTCTCCTCCCTCATAATAATACCACAATCAGTAGTCTCATCAGACCAACCCATTAGAGGCAACACCGGTTAACCTGACTTTGGACTATCTGGCTCAGTTGATCAAAAACATGGTTGAGATGAACCAGAAGATTGATGACCTGACAACTGCGAAGACTGTCATACCATCTTAGGTCGAGGCAAACCCGAACAACTTCTGATGCAAGGAGTAGGTAGTGTGCAGTGATCTGCCCGATTCAGGTAGAAAATGATTTGTTTATATCTAACGTTGTTACTCTCGGGAGCGATAGAACATTGAAGCCATCGACAACCATGAAGGGAAAGCATCTTGCATCTGATGAGGAGTCGTCAACAAAGCTAACAGAAGGGTCGAACAACATTTTTGATGCACCAGCACCAGAATCCAAAAGCCAAAAAAGTGAAGAAAATTCAAATATACAAAAAGATGATAGCAGCACTTGCCTCAGTGGAGACCAGCCATCTTTGGAGATGCATGCATGTGCATTAGTCCCAGCACTAGTCTTGGAGAAGCCCCCACATGCTGCAGACCCGAAGTCAGTCAAGGAAATCGAACCAACATTTTTTTAGTCCACCACTTGTAGATGATCCTTTATATTTTTGCCATCTACCTATACATCAGGATATGGACAAGATTTTGGACAATACAGTTTCTGAGTCTGTAAATATTCCTTTTCTTGAAGTAATAAAAAAACACAAAAAGTCAAAATTTTGAAAAATTATTTGTCTGATCATGCAATTGTGGAAATTATTCTGAATTTAATCTTGAATATGCCTCTTATGAAAGCTCTTAAGTGCATGCCTGCTGTGAAGAAAGAATAAAAGTTGCATGTACAACGAGGTGTCACCCTCACCCCCATAATCCAAGAAATCAAGGTTGAAAGTCTGAAAAGCACATTCTCACCATGGCTACAGTCAATGCCATCAGCAATATCCCAGATAAAAAGAAGGACAAGGGAGCGTCAGTCATTCATTGCCAGATGTTCGGCCAAGAATTTTAAAGAACATTACTCGACATAGGGTCTTCTGTCAATTTGATGCCAGATTCATTACTCACTGAATTTGGGTTAGGTCCGCTCAAGCCCACCAAAATGATTCTGCAGTTCGCAGAGAAGTCAATCAAGCAGCCTAGAGGAATGTTGGAGGACGTGATCATAACTGTTCAAAGGATTCAATTCCCTGTTGACTTTGTCTTGCTGGACATGGATGTCTCCACACCTTTGCTCCATACCCTCTTTATCATTGGCCGGTCATTCCTCCGAACTGCCGAAGCAATAGTGAACTACGACACTGGAGAAATCACATTCATCCCTGTGATCTTAAAGTCAAGATAGAGACAGTGTTTGATTCCAAGCTTACAGAGGGAGCATCTGCAGTGGGTGTGCGGGTGATCAACCATTCTAAAGACTGTGACTTTTTAGTTGAAATCCAAGATACAAATCTTTTCATGAATGACATTGAGATCCATGAATTCCTCGATTCTGAGGAAGGGGTGGACAGTGTATTTTAATTTCACTCTATCGATGAGAATGAGATTTGTGTTGATGTGCCCAATCAGTTTGAAGAGCTTTCTATGGGACAATGAGCTCGCAAGACCAAGATCAGATCATGGATGAATTATTCAATAATGTGGACATGATTGATAATTTCTCTAAATTTTTGAAAGATGAGTCTGAACAGTCAAATGTGGACATTGAACAGTTGAAAGAACAACCACCTACTGTCATTTCTGAAGTCATAGTGAAGCAACACCCACTCCTCCCTAGCTAAAACCATTGCCCTCCAACAAGAAGTATGCCTTCCTTGCAGGTGAGCCAAATATGTACCCGATCATTATCAATGCACACCTGACCGCAAACCAAGAATCCCGTCAGATGGAGGTTCTTAAACATAACCGCAAGACGATAGGTTGGAAAATCTTGGATCTCCATGGGATCAATCCTTCATTTTGCTCGCATCATATTTTCCTTGAGGCAGACATCTGGCCCTCCTACGAATTTCAAAGAAGATTGAATCTGAACCTTTGAGAGATTGTCATGAAAGAGATTCAGAAATGGTGTGATACATGATTCATCTATCCCATCTCCAACTCTAAATGGGTGAGTCATTTGCACGTCGTGCCTAGGAAATCAGAGATCGGTATTGTGAAGAATGACAAACGAGAGGAGATTCCGACCAGAGTACCCACTTCTCGGCGAGTGTGCGTTGTCTAGAGAAGATTGAACCTCACCACCAAGAAAGACCACTTCCCACTGCCCTTCATTAACCAGATTCTTGAGAGACTGGCCATGAATGAATACTTCTACTTCTTGGATGGGTACTCCGTATACAATCAAGTTTCAATAGATCGTGAAAACCAAGAGAAGATCGCATTCACCTGTCCATTTAGGATGTATGCCTTCAGACAGATGTCGTTCGGGCTATGCAATGCCCAGCCACATTTCAGAGGTGTATGCTTGTAGTGTTCACTGACATGGTGGGCAGTTTTGTGGAGGTTTTCATGATTGATTTTTCAATCTATGGGATTCATTTGATAAATGCCTTGACTATCAAGACCGAGATTTGTGGAGGTGCTATGAAGTCAATCTAGCGCTATTGTAGGAGAAGAGAAACTTCATAGTGACTGAAGGAATTTGCTGGGTGATGTTGTATCTAAATGTGGCGTGGACGTTGACCCAGCCAAGGTGGATGTGATTTCTAAACTTGAGCCACCAACAACAATCAAACAAGTTCGATCATTTTTGGGTCATGTCGGTTTCTACCTAAGGTTTATCAAAGATTTCAGCAAGTTGGTCTGACCGTTGACTGAACTTTTAGGAAAGGAGAATGATTTTATTGTCTATTACCATGTACTCATCGCCTTTAATCAGCTGAAAGAACTCATAATTTAGGCCCCTATCTTTCAGTCGTCTGATTGGACCTTACCCTTCAAAATCATGACGGATTCGTCAGATTATGCCATAGGGATTGTGCTGGGACAGAGGAAAGATAATGTCCCATTTGATATTCACTATGCTAGTCGAGCGCTCGATGAAGCTCAAAGGAATTACACAATCACTGATAAGGAGATGCTAGCCGTAGTTTTTGCCTTGGAAAAGTTCAGATCACATCTCCTTGGGTCCAAGGTCATTATTTATACAAATCATTCGGCCATCCGGTACCTACAGCAGAAAAAGGATGCCAAACCACATCTCATCAGGTTGATCCTTCTCCTCCATGAGTTTGACCTAGAAATACGAGATAAACCTAGAGTAAAGAATATGGTGGCCAATCACTTATCGAGACTTCCCGAGCCCGAATCTCCTAAGCCGAACTTGCAACCGATCACAGAGACCTTTCTAGATGAGGTGATCATGTCAATTACCTTGCTCCAGTGGTATGCTGATGTTGTGAACTATCTCGTGTCCAAGAGAACTCCACAAGATTGGCCCAAGCTGAAAGTGGACATGTTTTTTCTCAGATATCCATTTCTACTAGTGGGAGGACCCATATATCTTTCTTGAGGGGGCAAATTGCATCTGGCAGAGGTGTATCCCTCAGGAGGAAGTTCCAAGTGTCCTCACGCATTATCATGACCGTGAATCTGGAGGGCATCATTTAGGCAGAAGAACGACAAAAAAAGTATTTTACAGTGGCCTATGGTGGCCAACATTATTCAAAGATGTAGAAGATTACGTCAAGCATTGCACTGACTACCACAAAATGAGCAGTACCATAGGAATGAGAGACACAATGCCTATGAAGTTTATTCAGATTTCAGATGTCTTCGACGCTTGGAGCATTGACTTCATGGGCCCGTTTCTGAACAGTCAGGGTTACGAATACATTCTTCTTGTTGTCGACTATGTGAGTTGCTGGGTGGAGGCTATCCCAACCCGGACAACAGGCAGTCGCACTGTCTGCAAATTTTTGAAAGATCACATCATCTCAAGGTTCGGGGTACCAAAAATCTTTATATCAGATGGTGGTAGCCACTTTATCAACAGAGAGATGAAGTTAACTCAAGAACTTTCCATTGAACATCATGTTGCTTCTCCTTACCAACCACACTGTAATGGCTTGGATGAATGCTCCTACAGGGAGATAAAGACAATTCTATAAAAGCTTGTGCGCTCGGATCGTAAGAACTGGTCTCATCTACTTGAATCAGTTATTTGGGCTTACAAAACTGCGTACAAGTCACCTTTGGGAATTGTTGGACATGCGAGCCACGACGAGCCATTATGCAATAAATGTTATTGCAAATATCATTCCCTAATCTGAAATGAAGAATACATAATTTGCATAATAGGTCCCTGATGAATCCACGATTCATCATCTCAATATCTTGATCTTAGCAAAATCCACGAGTAAATTCCCATATAAATGTCCATAAAATCCATAAATTAAAAAAATAACTCTTGTGAATAAAATACACTAATTATTGTATATAAGATTGTACAAAATGAATTAACAATAAAAAGCCGCAAAAATAAAGGAGTTTTATACTTGTAAATAGCCCAAAACTTTATGGATTTTTAATAATTTCATTTCAACTCCTTTTTGCCTAATTCTTTCTCTAACTTGTTCATAATAATGTATATAAAAATACAAAAATACAAAACAAATTTTACTTAAATAAATGCTCCTAGATCCCAATGGGAAAAAGCCGTAAAGACCAACTTCCAAGCTAAATTCCCGCTCCGTATGAACTCCAAATTCACCAAACTCACTTTTAAAGTTCAAGTTAGAAAATTATCTATCCAACGGAAGTGGTTTCATTAAAATCGGAGCTCATTTGCAAAAGTTGGGTTTTGGGACCTAGATGTACATTGTACATTATGTATATATTCATACTTTCTTCATTTTTTATTATATCTTTCTTAATTATTAAAAATACAAAAAAATCATACTTGTGTTGTATTTTAATTATACTATTTTATTGTATTTTTTCGTTGTAAATATCTCTTATTAAAAAGACAAAAAAAATACATATTAGAAAAGTAAAAAAAAATGTACATGGTGTTTTGTCTTCTTTTGTAAATTCTCCACTATTTCTCTTCTCTTTTTATTTTATTGTATTTAAAGTAGATAACTTTATTTCATTTATTTAATTATTTTACATTCTCTACAATAACCACCATTCAACTCCATTACTCCACCATATTTTCTAACTTCTAATTCAACTCCACTATTTTATTAACCTCCATCCCACTCCATCTTAATTCTAACTTCCATTTTTCTTCTTCTTTATATACATGTCATTCTCCTCAATTTTGCTTTTGATCCATCTTTATGTGAGGAGAGCCTAGTTCCCTGAGTTGAATCGGTGACAGCGACGCAGCCGCGGTCGAGCGACGACGGCTCTCTCTCCAGTGTGATCCGTTGGTTCTTTGGCCAACATCGCAGCCGCAACCGCGCGCTGCTCGAGCTCATCGCACGCCGGCGATTTGAGCGAAGACCGTGCTCACGAGAGCACATCATAGGCGACCGTCCATCGTAGGTAAATTTTTCATCTCATTTTATCATCTTGTCATTTTTTTGCATTTTTTTATCACATCAAATTCACCCCCAAAATTCTTCCATTTGTTTAGTTCATCTTCATCACCATCATCACTTTTTTTTTATCTTATGCATTCCCTGCATTAACAAAATTTAAAAAAATATAAAAAAGTAAAACAAAAAAAACCTTTTTATTACAGCAGTAAAAAAGTAGTTTAAAAAGAATTAAAAAAAATATAAAAAAAAAGACTACGCAGCAGCGGTGGGGGAGAGTTCCCACCGCCGCCCCCCTCATCTCCATCGCGCCGCCGCCCGGCCACCGCCCACCGCGCAGCCAGGCGGCACCGCCGCCCGCTCCCGGGCCGCCTCTCCACCGCATCTTGCAGCCGCGGGTGGCCGCCATCATCCCAACACCACCCGCGGCCTCCGCGGCCTCCGCCCCCTCGCCGCCGTTCGCGGCCCCACCTCGTCCTCCGCAGCCCTCCGCTGCTCGTCTCTGTCCCGCCGGCCAACAACCACCACGCGGCCGCGCCCCCGTGCCGCCGACCTCGGTGGCTGAGAGCCGCCGCCGCCGCCCCATCGTTGGGTTTCTCCACCTGCGGCTTCAAGAAGAAGAAAGGTTATTTTTCTTTTGTTATTTTATTGTAAGAATTGCATATTTATTTTGTATAGTTTTAGTAATTGCAAATCAGTCCCTGTATATATTTGCTTTGTAAATATTGTTTTCCGTTTTGCACAAAGACCCCTGTGTTCATGCCTTAATTTGGACTTCGTTTTTGCATCAATTTGTTCAATGAAAAATACCTTTGTGTGGAGAAACTAATTCTATACCTTGTGGATATTTATTTGTATTTTTGTGAGTAATGGGTAATTAATTAAAATTGTTTCACTGAAATTTTGCATAGTTTACCCATTCCGTGCTCCTAAATTTATATCTCACACACCGTTGCTCTAAAAATTCTAAAAAAATATATATGATGCCTTGATATGTGATGAACTTACAGTCCAAATTTCAAGTCCATTGGTATTGTCTTGTGCCTTAAATAAATTATAGAGTGTATTTAGTAATCGATTTTTAATTAAATCCACAAATATCTTTTTTGCGAAATTTCACCTCTCCTGGATTGCTAATCTAAATATCTACTTGAGATAATTTGCTTTTTGATTAATTTGATAACGTGGATTTAATAGAAATTAATTACTCACGATCACTCTGTTTTCACTAAAAAATTCATAAAAAAATCATAACTTGTCAAAAAATTCTAAAAAAATTATTGTATCTTTCTTGCATCATGTTTTACTTCCAGTAATTTTTTCATAATGTTTGCTTGCTGTTTGTGTGAAAAAGTGCGAAAAAACCCATAAAAAGTGTGCATTTTTATTTATTGCTTTTTAACCCCTAAAATTAAAAAAATATGTTTTGTATTCCCCACTGGATTAGGACTCTAGGAAAAATACGAATTGGCTAATTTGGACTTCTTTTTTCATTAAAATTAATTTGGCCTTGTTGTATGCTTTCTTAGTGTCGTAATTCAACCGCATTTTGCATTTGCTTTGGTTTTTGCATAAAAAAATCTAAAAAAAACCGCGTTGGATATCTAGATCTTAAATTTGCTAATTAACCCCAAAGTTGTTCCTTTGCCTCCCTGAGTTCGACCCCGGACTTGCCCGGGATATAAATTAAGTCGAGACACTCTTCACGGAGATCTTCTCTCGGTTCTGACCGGATCGCTAAGTACACGTGCTACAACTTGACCAAATTAAACAACGTATTTAGCGTCACGTCAGATGGCGCCGTTGCCGGGGAGGCAAACGGCTTAGGGACTAATTTAAAAATTTGGATTTAGTTTTCCATTTACTCGGGTAGTCTGACCCCCGAGCCACTTGTATTTATTCCATTTTTTGCAATTATTTCTCTTCATATTTTTGTATATATCTTGTTGTTTATCTCTCTAATATAAATCTTTGTTTCCTTGCGAGGGCCCGGTGGACTTGGAGTGCATCGGAGGTCGACGGACGCGAGCAGCGCCGACTGCTGAAGTGCGAGGATAAAGCAATTTATTTTTGAGAGAATTTTGTAAATTATTGTAATTATTTAGGTAGTTGCTCATTTCTAGCGGCTCTTGTTTGAGAGCTCGCGTGTGTATAAAGACTTGGACTTTATTTGTGGTGTGTCGAGCCTGTTTCACTCTCCGGCGAGGGTGGGGCTTGACTTGAGTGGCGAAATTAAGGATTAGGCACACGGTAGTTTAGAATCAAATTTGTTTGTGCCCATCGTAATTTAAGCCACACATATCTTAGAAGATTCACATATCTTATAAGATTCATAATGAGACGCACATAGACACGTACTACTTAGCTCAAATTCAATTAATTCTTCCCCGCTAATAGTATACTGTTTAGGTGCGGTTTTCTCGATCTGCATGCATTTAGTGTAATATTTACAAATTCAGTTTTGCATAACGCATGAAGAGTGTTGGGATTCACTGTAAGTATACCTTCTTCTGAGCATGCATCATAATTTCTTGTTTGCATTCTGATTTCCGATTCCCATCTTGTTTTACAACTTAAGGTTAAAGGAAATTGGGACTGAACGGTAGACGTGCTTGTGTGTTCACATAAAATTCAAGTGATAACCTAACTCTAAAATTGGGACTGAATTGAGCAAGTCGATTTAATTAATTGGAATAAAAAGAACCATTGTTCTCGGGTGCAGAAAGCCCTCATTGTTTGTTTTAATTGCAAGTGAGAGAGAGACGACCCTAGGATAGAGCCAAGTCTGGATTTCTTACTTACTATTGGTTCTTTCTTTTTAGGCGATTAGCTACTTTTCAGTGAGGATTTACGGGTAGCCGGTAAACGGTCCGGACTTCCTTAGCAGAGTGGGAGGTTTAGAGGACGCATTAGTCCTCAAGGAACGGGTAGCCTTATTTGTACGGTCCGTACTTACTCCTATACTGGCTGAAAGTAGGTCAAACTAGTCGTAAGAACCGGGCCAGTCTGTAGGAAAATACGGGCACCTAACAGCTCGTTAATCTTTCCAAAGATTGTATTCTCACCAACTAAAATTGACCAGATAAATCGGCCGAACTCTTACGGCCATCACATGTTGAGTTGGTGAAATTGGGGGTTTGAATTGCGTTTGAATTGTGTGAGTTCACTCCGCACATTTACGTGCACCGTAGAACTAGCGCCTCATTGAACATCGTGTTCTAATCGGTTCTTTTGACATCGAAGATGACTGATTGGGGGGATATTTATTCGGACTTTGCGAATCTCTCGTTGAACCCTTCAAAAAGTACGTCTTCAAAGGTCCAAGCGCAACTTGGATCAACCTGGACTCATGACCCTCTTGAGCCCAGGATCACTCACTCTCGGGATGGTTACTCTCAAACCATTTCCTTTTTCTCTTCCCACCTCACCGAGGAAGACCATCGCCTTGGTGAGAATATCATGATTCATAAATCCTCTTCTAATAAAGAACACATTGCTGATTCAGGCCATATAGAAGACACGAGTAAAATGCCTCCAAAGAAGAAAGAAGAGGAAGAAGAGAACCATGAAGACCCGATGAGAAGTATACTTGCCCGATTAGCTGCATCTGAGCAGCAACAAGCATTACTGAGAGCTCAGTTGGGACAGTTAAATGTTGGGGTCCAACTACCAATGGATGCGGCTTATAACCCTGGACAATATCAGATTCATAACTACTTGAGTCCGGCCGAACCCGAAGTTGATTTTGAATTGAAGCCGCATTTTCTGAACCTGTTTCCACACTTCGATGGGAATGCTTCTGAGGAACCATATGCATTCCTAAGGGACTTTGAGCTCATCTGTGCTAACCTCAAACATCAAAATGTTAGCCAGGATTATATTAGGCTCAAAGCCCTTCCATTTGCCTTGGGTGGCAAAGCTGATTACTGGGTAAAGAATCTTGGAATCATCGTCACCACTTATGCCCAGTTCAAGGACCTATTCCTAAAGAAGTTCTACCCGTTGAGTAGAACTAACATGATGAGGACGCGAATTACGAGTTTTTCCCAATTACCTAATGAAGCCTTCTGTGATGCATGGGAAAGATTCAAGGATATCCTGCAAAAGTGTCCTTGTCATAGACTAGATGACAACATCTTGGTCCAATCCTTCTTTACTGGTCTCAACCCTGAGATGCAGGGTTTAGTGAGCGCTGCCTGTGGAGGCAGCTATACATCACGAGGAGCGGATACCGTCTGGAGGGTATTCGAGCAGATGGCTGAAACTAGCCGCTCACAGATGGCCAGCAGGGCCTATACACCATCCCCCAGTTCACTCTCATTTGGAGGGGGAAAATCAGCTGTAGTCGATCTTTCTCAGGACGTGATCCCTAGCATGGGACTTCTTGCTGACAAGCTTACGGTAGTTGAGAAGATCGAGAGGAGGATTGATGAGTTAGACCGGAGCGTCTCCAAACTTCCAAAACAGATGGAGGAGTTGACTGAGAAGGTATCCAAGATACGGATACCCGCCGTGACTGCACCCGCTGCTCCTATTTACCGAGTTCACCATGTTCAGGAGCAGTTGGTGTCAGGGCAACCCCAGCCGTGGGAGCAAGACCAATCCTACACCCACTCTTTCCAGCAGCCACCTCCAGTAGCAGAGACAGTCCAGGAGGAGCCTCCGCCAGTTTGGGAGGTGAATGGGATATGGTATACTCAGGACCCTGCCAGGCAGGGAAGTACGGGAGACCGACAGACCTATCAGCGTCCCCCGACCTTTCACAACACCGCATTCACCTCCGCACCACCTCCATCACAGCAGAGCCCTGGATTCCATCCGCCCCAGCAGCAGAGGCAGCAGTACCAGCAGTATGGCCGACAGGGCTATTACCAGACGGGCCAGCAGGGCCCACAACCCCAGCAACAGCAACAGCAGAGGCAGTACACTGGCCAGCAGGGCCAGTCTTCCCGATCTTCTTCTCAATCTTATCCACTTCCTTCATCGTCTAGTCCCGTGGATATTCAGCAGCAGATACTCGACGAGCTACGTTCCTACAGGAACGAGGTTCAGGACTTACGGGTGGATGTCAACCGCCTGTCCAGATGGCGAGACGAGCAGACTGCACCCTCTACCTCGATCCCAGCCCAAGTTCAGGCTAACCCCAATAGCCTGAACCGTTCTAGTTCTCAGCAGCACTTTGGTCAGGTATACTATTCAGCATCTCCTAAATCTGAACATGAGATTCTTTCGTGTGACGAGGCTAACCACATGTCACTCAGGAGCGGAAGGACCATGGTCGTACCTGACCGGGCGAGGGACACGAGGAGGGGCATCTCTGGATCTCTACCTGAGGAGTCTTCAGAGGACGAGGAGGAGAGGCATCATATTTCAGAGCCCCATCAGCATCATTCGAGGATTTCTACTCAGGGAGTCGAGAGGAGGAGGAGAGCACGTACGCAGCATCGTCAGCTAGGATATTCTTCTGAGTCTACGGAGGACCTTGCATCTCCGGTTGTGGCGGATACCACTCCAGCTTCTATTCCACAACCTGTAGTAGATAGTTTAGATTTTGAGTCCATGTTGCATCAAAAAGATTCTTGTATGAAGAACTCTGTTTCCGTTAATGCAAAGAATGATCTTTCAGTTCATGATTCAGATTCTTCATCCTCTGTTTTCTTAGCTTCAATCCCTTTCCCCCGTACTCTTACGGTAGGAAAGCGCATCAAAAAGATTCAGAAAGATGACCCCGATATGGCACGGTTTTGCAAAGAAAACATCACAGTTAAGGTGCCATTTGATGAATATGTGGCTAACCATCCTGCCTTCCAAAAATACCTTAAGGTGAGATGCACACCTAGAAGGGTTAGCAGGAAGAAAGATAACCGAAATATAAAGACACATGTCTTATCAGTAGCCACAACCTATTGTCTCAAGAATCAGACTTTGCCAAAGAAAAAGAGAGACATGGGTGCTCACTATGTGGAGAGTCGTATTGACAACATTGCGTTTGCACGCACACTCTTAGATAATGGTTCTTCGATCAACTTACTTCCCTTAGCATTATATCAGAAATTGGAGTTGGGACCACTTCGCAAATCTAGAGCATTACTCCAATTCGCAGATCGTTCAATGAAGAGACCTAAGGGAGAAGTGAAGAACGTCGTTATCTCGATTGAGGGGCAGAACTATCAGGTGGACTTCACAGTCTTGGACATGGAGACCCCCAATCATTGGAGAGAATCTCAGATCATTCTCGGCCGACCCTTCCTTAGGACCGCAGGCGCAGCTTTCGATTATGGTACGGGAATGATGAAGTTCCGTTCTCCAGGCGGAGAGGTGAACCTTGAGATGAAGCAAACCAAGTGTCAGCGACCCGATTCAGAGAGTAGCACAGAGTACTCATCTTCAGAGGCAGATTGCAGTATGATTAGCACAGTTGGGATTTGGGGACAGATTCCTTCAGGACAGAGCGAGACCCTTTCATCTGGAGAGGATATAGTGCATGATGCAGTTTGCCAGGTGTTGTCTGATCTTGTTAGAGTTGCATCAACCTATTCTCATGATGACTTAGAGATCCATCCGGATCTGTCAGTTCCATCCTCTTCGGAACAATCATGGGACATAGATGACGAGTCGGACGTGGCTTTTGCCGATTGTTTGGATACTTTTGACGATCCGACTCCTGATACTTCTGATTTGGTGGCGAGTACTACTCAGCTTAGCCCACCTTCATGCAGCACGGAACCAGATTCAGATTCAGTTCAGCCAGATCTGCTTGATGATACCACATTACCAGAACTGAAATCACTACCTCCTACACTTAAGTATGCCTTTCTTGCGGGACCCAAAGAGAGATATCCTGTCATCATTAGCTCAGACTTGACTTTAGAGCAGGAGTCTAGGTTGTTAGAAGTCTTAGAGAGGAACCGCAAAGCAATAGGCTGGACAGTGTCGGATCTCGTGGGCATCAACCCCGCTCTCTGCTCGCACCACATTTTTACTGAGGATAACGTGAGACCTTCCCGTGAGTTTCAGAGGAGACTTAACCCCAATATACGGGAAGTGGTGAAGAATGAAATTGAGAAATGGTGCAAAGCAGGGTTTATATACCCTATTTCTGATCTTGTTAGAGTTGCATCAACCTATTCTCATGATGACTTAGAGATCCATCCGGATCTGTCAGTTCCATCCTCTTCGGAACAATCATGGGACATAGATGACGAGTCGGACGTGGCTTTTGCCGATTGTTTGGATACTTTTGACGATCCGACTCCTGATACTTCTGATTTGGTGGCGAGTACTACTCAGCTTAGCCCACCTTCATGCAGCACGGAACCAGATTCAGATTCAGTTCAGCCAGATCTGCTTGATGATACCACATTACCAGAACTGAAATCACTACCTCCTACACTTAAGTATGCCTTTCTTGCGGGACCCAAAGAGAGATATCCTGTCATCATTAGCTCAGACTTGACTTTAGAGCAGGAGTCTAGGTTGTTAGAAGTCTTAGAGAGGAACCGCAAAGCAATAGGCTGGACAGTGTCGGATCTCGTGGGCATCAACCCCGCTCTCTGCTCGCACCACATTTTTACTGAGGATAACGTGAGACCTTCCCGTGAGTTTCAGAGGAGACTTAACCCCAATATACGGGAAGTGGTGAAGAATGAAATTGAGAAATGGTGCAAAGCAGGGTTTATATACCCTATTTCTGACTCCAAGTGGGTGGCCCCACTTCATGTTGTCCCGAAGAAGTCGGGAATTCAGATGGTCACCAACGAGGAGGGGGTAGAGATCGCGACACGGGTACCCACGTCGTGGCGCGTCTGTGTCGACTACAGGCGCCTGAATGCTGCGACCAAGAAAGATCACTTTCCCTTACCTTTTATTGATCAGATCTTGGAGAGACTCGCAGGGAAAGAGTTCTTCTGTTTTCTTGACGGGTACTCAGGCTACAACCAGGTGGCCATAGCCCCTGGGGACCAGGAAAAGACCACATTCACATGTCCATTCGGCACTTATGCTTTCAGGCACATGCCATTCGGGCTCTGCAATGCCCCGGGCACATTTCAGCGGTGCATGATAGCCATATTTGCCGAGATGGTGGGCGATTTCCTGGAAGTATTCATGGATGACTTCTCGGTCCATGGTGATTGTTTTGATACATGTTTAGCGCACTTGGACCGAGTCCTCACGAGGTGTAGAGAGGTGAATCTGGTACTCTCCTGGGAGAAGAGTCACTTTATGGTGACGGAGGGTATCGTGTTGGGGCATGTCATCTCCAAAAGGGGAATGGAGGTTGACCCTGCCAAGGTGGAGGTGATCGAGAAACTCGATCCACCTACCAACGTGAAGTCAGTGCGGTCATTCTTAGGGCATGTTGGATTCTATAGGAGATTCATTCAAGATTTTTCAAAGATCGCCCGCCCACTGACTGAGCTCTTAGGGAAAGACACATAGTTCGTTGTAGATCACAGGTGTCTGGAGGCCTTTGAGCTCTTGAAAAGGAAGATTTGTGCCTCGCCTATCCTACAAGCTCCTGACTGGTCTCTCCCCTTTGAGATCATGACTGACGCTTCAGATTTCGCTATAGGAGCTGTGTTAGGACAACGGCGAGAGGGGATTCCGTTTGCGATTCACTACGCGAGAAAAGTTTTAGATCCTACACAGAAAAATTATACAGTGACTGAAAAGGAAATGCTCGCGGTAGTATGGGCCCTCGAGAAGTTCAGATCATATATTTTGGGCTCTAAGGTGACAATATATACTGATCATACAGCCATTCGATACTTAATGGAAAAGAAGGACGCGAAGGCGCGTCTTCTTAGGTGGATTCTACTCCTCCAGGAATTTGATTTGGAGATAAAAGATAAACCTGGAGTGAAGAATGTTGTGGCTGATCACCTTTCTCGGATTGAACTTAAGGATTCTCCTGATCATGAGCAGATTAGAGAGACCTTCCCAGATGAGTCAATTTGTGCTATTGACTCCCTCCCATGGTATGCCAACATGGTGAACTATCTTGTCTCCAAGCAGGTTCCCCATGGTTGGACTAGGAGCAGCATTGATCGACTGAAGTTGGATTCGAGGAGATACCACTGGGACGATCCTTTCCTTTTCTTCGAAGGACCGGATTGTGTTTGGAGAAGGTGTATTCCTCAGGAGGAATACCATAGTGTCCTCACATATTGTCATTCACTTGAGGCTGGAGGACACCATTCGGGAAAGCGAACCGCTCACAAAGTACTTCAATGTGGATTGTATTGGCCGACCTTGTTTAGAGATGCCATTGATTTTGTACGGTCGTGCCCAATCTGTCGAAGGATGGGAGGGACAGTTGGACAGAGAGATGAGATGCCCATGCAACCGATGATTATTTGTGATGTTTTTGACGCATGGGGCATAGATTTTATGGGTCCCTTTCCCAACAGCCAAGGACATGAGTACATATTGTTGGCGGTTGAT
The DNA here is from genome assembly GCA_037367405.1 of Ottelia alismoides. Taxonomy (NCBI): domain Eukaryota; kingdom Viridiplantae; phylum Streptophyta; class Magnoliopsida; order Alismatales; family Hydrocharitaceae; genus Ottelia; species Ottelia alismoides. Next base: position 657,343 of record JAZKJV010008261.1, read on the forward strand.
TATTTATCCAGGTGGGTGGAGGCTATCCCAACCCGAACCGCAGACAGCAAGACTGTTTGCAAGTTTGTGAGGGATCATATTATTTCTAGGTTCGGGGTGCCAAAAGTTTTGATATCTGATGGGGGTAGCCACTTTGTGAACTGAGACATGAGATCTTTAGCTAAGGACTATGGATTTGATCATAGAGTTACTAGTCCTTACCACCCACAGTCCAACGGCATGGCAGAGGTTTCGAACAGAGAGGTGAAGAATATTTTGCAGAAATTGGTTCGTCCCGATAGGAAGAACTGGTCTCAACTTTTGGACCAAGTTCTGTGGGCCTATAGGACAGCCTACAAGACACCATTGGGTACTTCACCATTTAGAATGATCTATGGCAAGCCATGCCATTTGCCCGCAGAATTGATTCATAAATCCGAATGGGCAATTAAGAAGATTAATTGGAGTTGTCACCTAGGGAAGCTTTGCCGAGACTTGAACTTGAACGAGCTCGTGGAAATCCGAAACAGGGCATATGTCAACAGTTTGATTTATAAGGACAAAGTAAAGAGATGGCATGATCAGCACATTAGGTGCAAAGACTTTGTCCCTGGACAAAAGGTATGGTTGTTTAATGCCAGGTTGAAGATGTTCCATGGGAAGCTCAAATCTAAATGGACGGGTCCCTTTGTGGTTAAGAAAGTGCACGAGAATGGAAGTGTAGAGATAGCTGATCTCACAGATGGTGCACAATCTCATGTGGTGAATGGACAACTGTTGAAGCATTTTGTTGATTCCAAAGAGCAGTTAGTCCAAGTCGAGGTCATCAACTTCATACAGAGTGAGCACAGAGCAGATACATCTTATTACTCTTTATGAAGATGCAGCATCAAGATTCAACATCTTAGAAGATTCCATCACTCTTCCATATATTCTCCCTTCTTTGTATATTCTCGAGATCACGTCGGTTCTCACACTTACTCTTGTCCTATACTTAGGCTGACAAAAGCCTAAGTATAGGGGGGACCGATGCCCGCCATGTGTATTTACTCATCATTTCTCCTCTTGACCTCGTCCGCCCCATTTTTGCTCTTCTTCTACACTTAGGCTGTCTAGAGCCTAAGTATAGGGGGGCGGATAGACTTCTATACTTTCTATTATTTTTACTTTCTTCTACGCTTAGTACGAGCTATGTCTTTTTGTCACCTAGTGCCATGAGGACATAGCACAAGCTAAGTATAGGGGGGCGTGTATATATTACATATATACTTTACCCATACCTCATACTTTCACGTATTTTTTGTATATACTATACAATAATTATGGGGTGGGTAAAAAACAAAAAAACAAAACAAAACAACAAAACAAAAGTAAAAAAAAACTTCTTCCTAAAAAAACTCTTTTTCTTTATTTGCTTAAAAAAAACTTTTCAAAAAAAAAGTCTTTTCTTATTCACCTATCTTTTTCAAAAAAAAAAACTTCTTTGCCTTTGTTTGTCAAAAAAACAAAAAAACAAAAAAAAACTTTTTCCAAAACTTTAAAAAAGAAACAACAAAAAAACAACAAAAAACATTCATAAAAAAAACAAAAACAAAAACTAAAAAAAAACTAACTAATAAGTTGGTTTAATCCCTGACACAATTCACTTTCACACAAGACTAGTGATGATCAAGAACACTTGGTTTACGAGCTCTTGAGATTTTGAGTTAACCAGCCTTAGTCATTAGGGTCCTTGACTTAATTATTCACATTTCCCTAGTTTGAAAGATTTGTATGCTATATTGCATGCTTAGTCTCTACCTTAAGAATATAATCAGCACCTCACATACACGACTGCAGTTATGATGAGATGAGTTGAAATTTCACTTGAGGAACTGGGATGAGGGATTTGAGTTTGGACTTGATTTGATGATGCTCGAGGATGGGATAAAATCAATGAAGGCTTCATGAAACCTGAGTGTCAGCACATTTAGCCAGTATGAGAACATGGTTCTTGTACTATCTCTTGATATTTACCTATGTGCCAGGGTGTGATAAAATAAAAAAAATGTTGATCAGTGTGCGCCAACTCTTGGTAAAAGCAGTGGAGCTAGCCAAAAATACTACAAGCAATGAAATGTCAAAGAAAAGCTCTCATTCCACAAAGTCAATTATCAAAAGAGCTTCCACCAAAGGCGAGCGCTCCCAACCATTTCAAAGTGTCCACTTGGACCACCGCTATTAGGACCAGGAGTCGGGCTTGCACCAAAAAAGGGCTCTGCATCGTAAATGCTACAAGTCTGGGTGTAGAAGGTACGATAGGTACTCAAAAAAGGCACACCCCGGTGTACTCCCAGGAAAACAAGTGCAGATGGCTCCAACTTCTCTTGACGGACGCACTGATCAACACCAAAAAAATTGCATTGCGTAATAAGGCACTTGAGAGGATCCTTGTTCCAATGAGAGGGAGAGAAGAAATGACACAATCCTATGCCCTCCATCAACCGGCCTGCCATCTACACTTCCAAGTCTGACAACTAAAGAGACGGTGGATTGGATGCAAGAAATGATTTATTCCCTAGTGTTGAGGATCGGGTCCATAGGAGAGTCTCTTGGACTAGAATCTTGGGTGACGTTGTGACTCTACTCTTATAACTGCAGTCCACACTTAAAATCATATCCCTTATATATACGTATACAAAGAGAGTCTGATGATTAGGGGAATTGGGTACCTTTTGACTAGAGCTTGGTTCAGCTTAGAATTTTAGGATCTCTAAAACCAAGAGTTCTTGAACGGATCAAGTCTTGTATTCACATGCACAGTCAGGGGTTAATCCAACAGATTCATTCTTTATTTGCTCGAGGACTAGCAAAGTTTAAGTATAGGGGGGTGATGAATCCACGATTCATCATCTCAATATCTTGATCTTAGCAAAATCCACGAGTAAATTCCCATATAAATGTCCATAAAATCCATAAATTAACAAAATAACTCTTGTGAATAAAATACACTAATTATTGTATATAAGATTGTACAAAATGAATTAACAATAAAAAGCCGCAAAAATAAAGGAGTTTTATACTTGTAAATAGCCCAAAACTTCATGGATTTTTAATAATTTCATTTCAACTCCTTTTTGCCTAATTCTTTCTCTAACTTGTTCATAATAATGTATATAAAAATACAAAAATACAAAACAAATTTTACCTTAAATAAATGCTCCTAGATCCCAATGGGAAAAAGCCGTAAAGACCAACTTCCAAGCTAAATTCCCGCTCTGTATGAACTCCAAATTCACCAACTGACTTTTAAAGTTCAAGTTAGAAAATTATCTATCCAACGGAAGTGGTTTCATTAAAATCGGAGCTCATTTGCAAAAGTTGGGTTTTGGGACCTAGATGTACATTGTACATTATGTATATATTCATACTTTCTTCATTTTTTATTATATCTTTCTTAATTATTAAATACAAAAAAATCATACTTGTGTTGTATTTTAATTATACTATTTTATTGTATTTTTTCGTTGTAAATATCTCTTATTAAAAAGACAAAAAAATTACATATTAGAAAAGTAAAAAAAATGTACATGGTGTTTTGTCTTCTTTTGTAAATTCTCCACTATTTCTCTTCTCTTTTTATTTTATTGTATTTAAAGTAGATAACTTTATTTCATTTATTTAATTATTTTACATTCTCTACAATAACCACCATTCAACTCCATTACTCCACCATATTTTCTAACTTCTAATTCAACTCCACCATTTTATTAACCTCCATCCCACTCCATCTTAATTCTAACTTCCATTTTTCTTCTTCTTTATATACATGTCATTCTCCTCAATTTTGCTTTTGATCCATCTTTATGTGAGGAGAGCCTAGTTCCCTGAGTTGAATCGGTGACAGCGACGCAACCGCGGTCGAGCGACGACGGCTCTCTCTCCGGTGTGATCCGTTGGTTCTTTGGCCAACATCGCAGCCGCAACCGCGCGCTGCTCGAGCTCATCGCACGCCGGCGATTTGAGCGAAGACCGTGCTCACGAGAGCACATCATAGGCGACCGTCCATCGTAGGTAAATTTTTCATCTCATTTTATCATCTTGTCATTTTTTTTGCATTTTTTTATCACATCAAATTCACCCCCAAAATTCTTCCATTTGTTTAGTTCATCTTCATCACCATCATCACTTTTTTTTATCATATGCATTCCCTGCATTAACAAAATTTAAAAAAATATAAAAAAGTAAAACAAAAAAAAACTTTTTTATTACAGCAGTAAAAAAGTAGTTTAAAAAAATTAAAAAAAAATATAAAAAAAAAGACTACGCAGCAGCGGTGGGGGAGAGTTCCCACCGCCGCCCCCCTCATCTCCACCGCGCCGCCGCCCGGCCACCGCCCACCGCGCAGCCAGGCGGCGCCGCCGCCCGCTCCCGGGCCGCCTCTCCACCGCATCTTGCAGCCGCGGGTGGCCGCCATCATCCCAACACCACCCGCGGCCTCCGCCCCCTCGCCGCCGTTCGCGGCCCCACCTCGTCCTCCGCAGCCCTCCGCTGCTCGTCTCCATCCCGCCGGCCAACAACCACCACGCGGCCGAGCCCCCGCGCCGCCGACCTCGGTGGCTGAGAGCCGCCGCCGCCGCCTCATCGTTGGGTTTCTCCACCTGCGGCTTCAAGAAGAAGAAAGGTTATTTTTCTTTTGTTATTTTATTGTAAAAATTGCATATTTATTTTGTATAGTTTTAGTAATTGCAAATCAGTCCCTGTATATATTTGCTTTGTAAATATTGTTTTCCGTTTTGCACAAAGACCCCTGTGTTCATGCCTTAATTTGGACTTCGTTTTTGCATCAATTTGTTCAATGAAAAATACCTTTGTGTGGAGAAACTAATTCTATACCTTGTGGATATTTATTTGTATTTTTGTGAGTAATGGGTAATTAATTAAAATTGTTTCACTGAAATTTTGCATAGTTTACCCATTTCGTGCTCCTAAATTTATATCTCACACACCGTTGCTCTAAAAATTCTAAAAAAAATATATATGATGCCTTGATATGTGATGAACTTACAGTCCAAATTTCAAGTCCATTGGTATTGTCTTGTGCCTTAAATAAATTATAGAGTGTATTTAGTAATCGATTTTTAATTAAATCCACAAATATCTTTTTTGCGAAATTTCACCTCTCCTGGATTGCTAATCTAAATATCTACTTGAGATAATTTGCTTTTTGATTAATTTGATAACGTGGATTTAATAGAAATTAATTACTCACGATCACTCTGTTTTCACTAAAAAATTCATAAAAAAATCATAACTTGTCAAAAAAATTCTAAAAAAATTACTGTAGCTTTCTTGCATCATGTTTTACTTCCAGTAATTTTTTCATAATTTTTGCTTGCTGCTTGTGTGAAAAAGTGTGAAAAAACCCATAAAAAGTGTGCATTTTTATTTATTGCATTTTAACCCCTAAAATTAAAAAAAAATATGTTTTGTATTCCCCACTGGATTAGGACTCTAGGAAAAATACGAATTGGCTAATTTGGACTTCTTTTTTCATTAAAATTAATTTGGCCTTGTTGTATGCTTTCTTAGTGTCGTAATTCAACCGCATTTTGCATTTGCTTTGGTTTTTGCATAAAAAAATCTAAAAAAAACCGCGTTGGATATCTAGACCTTAAATTTGCTAATTAACCCCAAAGTTGTTCCTTTGCCTCCCTGAGTTCGACCCCGGACTTGCCCGGGATATAAATTAAGCCGAGACACTCTTCACGGAGATCTTCTCTCGGTTCTGACCGGATCGCTAAGTACACGTGCTACAACTTGACCAAATTAAACAACGTATTTAGCGTCACGTCAGTCCCTTAGTACAATTAGGGTTATGTACCATGGCCATCTTGATGATCATACAGCTGTTGGTTCAAATATTGAATCATAGAGATTGGTGCTTGGATGAACATCTAATGAGTTAGATTGAGGACTCATCAAGCACCGTCAAATGATTATTAAGAGATGATCTCCAACCTGAGTAGGAGATGGCAATCCTTTCTCAGTTAGGCTGATATCTGACTGACCTCTTGATGCAGGTCCTCTTCATAGGAATAGAGATTTGGAGGTGTCAGATACGTTAGGTCAAAGAGTTGACTTAATGAGATCGAGATAACCAAAGTCCTATATTGTATACTGTCATGATATAGGCACGCATCCTCTGACCGGAGACAGATGTGTTACTATATGTCTGAGTATGTACATTTAGCAGACCAAAAGGTTGATGACCTAATCAAGGTCTATACACCGGCGCTCTGGTGTGCATGCAAGGGCATATGAGTAATACGATCTCTCAAAGGGATCATACAGGTTCAGAACCGGAAGACATGAGCTCACTCATGAGATATTGGGAAGAATCAAATTCAGTGCACGGTCGTCTCGCTTTGGAAGCTTACTGAATTTGTAGGTTTGATATATACCTTTTGGAAAGTATATGATCAAGACCTAGGTATGATATATGCTTTTGAAAATATATGATCGATACTGACTCCCAATCATCGAATGAGAAACCTAATGATAAAACCCTGAAGTAGACAGTGTAAAATTGATCATACTTTGGGTTTATTCTGAGTCTTCCAGTATGCAGGATGTATAGGTATTGGGAATACCTGAGGGTGATGTGATCATAAACGGTTGTATAACCATGACGCTTCCATTCCTAGGGCGTGATGAAACAGGTCTGGATTTTAGTGACTCCTCTCAGTAGAGAAGTAATCTAATCTTAGTCCAAATGTTGGATATTGATCTGAATGTGATTCAGATGCAATGAGAAGATTAGATTCAGGGTCTTGATTTAATCAAGCATCTATGGGAGGCCTGAGATCTTGATTTGAGATGTGATCTCAATATCCAAGTCACTATACGTGGAATACAATCGTCCTGTCCTTATCTCCAAGTATTTGCGGAAAAAACGCATTATCCTTGAAAGAGTTCAGGGTAATTTCATTGTTGATATATGTAATCGAGCATTGAGAAAATGGATAATTAAATATGATTTAATTATCATGATTAATATGAATTCGATTCATATTATATGGAGAGTTATCTAAAATAATTAAATGTGATTTAATTATCAATAGATGTGAATAATGTGAATGTGTTTCATATTATTCGGGCACGTGAGAATGGAGATCCAAGATGATTAAATGTGATTTAATAATCATGTATATGAATAATGTGGATAGCACTATTTATATTATTCATAATATATTATAAATGTAATTTATAATATATTAGAGAGAGCTAATTATAATTTATATTTGTTGATTAATTATTGATGTGTATTGGATACACATTGTGTAATTAATTGAAAATGTAAATTACATTTTGTTTTGGGTTGTGAATGTGATTCACAAATTTCCAATGGCAAGATTGCAATATTCTCAAAATTAATTGTGAATTATTTTTGAAGAATAAAACATAACAAAAGTTGTTGGAAATTATGGGAGAGATTCATGGAGATATGCAATCTCATGGGATTACATGAGATTGCCTCCACCATGAGGACATGGTGGACGGCTACACATTCCCATAAGGAATGTGGTAGCCGCCCCCCCCCCTTTCCTTATGGGGAGTAATCTCCATGCTAATTTCTCCTTAATTGCTTGATCTAATTTAGGATTGAATCATATTTGATATGTCAAATATATTTGATTTAAATTAGATTATTAGTTGTTGGTTTTTTTACCAACAAGAATCTTGAGCATTGGATTGAACATAAATCAATCTCATCCATTGATTTTATATGTCCCATTGATTGAGATCCATAGATCCCAAAACTCTATAAATAGAGAGGCATACCATGCTCTCTAGGGTAATGCTTTTTTGAAGCATGTCTCTCTCTCTCTTCTCTTCCCACACCTCTCTCTTCTTCTCTCATGGTCGTCCACCATGGATACCCTAGGGAGAGTCTCCATCGTCGTCGCGTCGTCGTTATGTTGCCCGATCGTTTGCTCGTGGATTTCCGTATCCTTCGGTGCGCCTCGCTCGTGAAGAAGACGTCGGATCTTGTGTGTCGAGATCAGGAGATCCGTCGCTTGGATCATCAACATGGATTGCGAGAAGCAAATGGTTCATCCCCGCGCTCGCAAGCGTCTCCTCCGTCGGATCGGACTTGAGACAGGAGGTCTCTTCGTTTAGAGACTCGATCGCAACCACGCTTCAAGAGGTAATCCTATTACTTGTTTGTGGCTTATACGAAACGATCCGAGAAGTGTTCTCGTATCATGTGTTTTCGTCGCATAAAAATTTTTTAATTTCCGCTGCATAGAACAACTAGTGCGACTAGTCGTTCTTCGTCGTATATGATACGACACTCACACTTTTGTGATGCGCTTGAGGATCTAACCATATCCTTCAAGTGGTATCAGAGCCTTAGGTCAAAGGTTTTGGATACGATCCATAAAACCGAAGGCGACTTGGGTTCGTTAGGGTTGCGAAAGTTTTATCGCATTTCATTTTCGCATCTCTGTTTAGTAATTATTTTCGGCCATGTTTAAATTGTTTAAACACGAAAATAAAACTTGGATTTTGTTCCCCATTAAATAAGGAAATCATAGGATCTGAGTTTACGTAATTTGGATTCCGTTTGCTCGAGATATGGTTGGTTTAATGAATATGTAATCACTGTTGCGGGAACTGCGAATCTTAACATGATTAATGAGTTAATTACTGTTTTGATCCACCTCGAAATGCGTGAAATATCACTTAGGTTATGTCCTAAATCAAATTAGCAATCTTTGAAAATTGATTTTGTCTAATTTGGATTAAATTGATTGAGATATGTTAATTTTAGTAAGCATGGGTCACTGCTGAAATTACAGTCCTAATCAAGAACCATGTGGTTGTCAATTAGCGAAATTAATTGTTAATTTCATGAAATAATTATGTAAAATATTTGAGAAATATTGAATGATGATTATTTCCTTTATTGACATGGCCTCAACCAATACATTGATTAGATTTGATCTAGATCATATTTGAAAACACAATCATCAAACTCCTTGCTTGAATAGGATTGAGAATTTGTCTAGCAAATTTCCTTATAATAAAAAATGTTTTGATAATTACTATATTGTATAATTTCGATTGAAGAACCGATGATCATCTCAAGTACATATTGATCTATTTGGCATTATCCTTTCCTGAGGTGGATATAGTGTCTAGTCAGAGAGCATTGGGGTAGCGGGTTGCAACGTATGTGGTTCGTCCCACTCTCGTCGATACTGGCCATGATAGTGGGTAGGGACTCGATAATGCTGAAGAAATCAAGATGTATTTTTCTAATTATTAAAATTCGAATTAGTACGTACTTTGAGATAATACCATATATATATTCAAGTAAAATCAAGTTTTTTGATTGAATTGGATTGATAATTAATTTAATGTGATTAAGTTAATTATATCCAATTAAAAATACTCTATTATGAATAGATGTGTATTTCCCTTGGAAGAATTAATTATATGAATGTGATTCTTAATAATTAATTAAAATTTGAATATGAGGTGGAGGATCACATAAGTGACATCCATGGTCTCCCATCAAGGCGAAGGGTTCCGTCGCCAGATATTGTATGCAGGAGATGCATGTCTGAAGTGACAGCTCCTGCATACGATCCATTTGGATCAGGCTCGTCGCTTCTCGAAAGAGTAAGGACGTACGCGTAGTGACCCGAATATCGGGTCCTCATATTATTGGGGCGATATTGGATTGTGCATAGCGTGTTGTATTCCTATTGACGGTTGATTCAATTAATGACGGGTCAACATCACCTTAGGGGTGGTGGGCCCGGGTGTTAAAGATCGAATTGGGAGATGCAAGTTGGACTTGCAAGGCGGAATGTGTTCCCGCTTCTTTTTATCTGAGTTACATGTTCTCATATTATTGGGATGTAACAAAGATAAGGACGGAGATCCCAGATCTTACTTGAGATATAATGGTAAGTATATATCTTACATTGAAAGTGATTAAGGGAATGAACTTTCATTGTTGACATGGCAAGACAATTGATATAAAAATTCCTAAATCAAAGTAAATTATATATTTATATATGTTTATGCAAATTTCTTATTTCAGATAATCCTTCTTTAATCCCACTCAATGTTATACTCAATAATAACCAGTAGAATATCATGGATTGGACCCATGATCCAGATATTGTGCTTGCAATTGGACACATAATGTATGTGGTTGCAATGTGCAAGTTTTCTCATAATAATGAGGGATGATAATTAAATAGATAATAGGACTGGAACCCTAGGGTTTGTATGTCTCTATAAGTATTGATCTCATCGAATGTACTTTTGAAGTGACATGTCGATAATGATCGTAATTATCAAATAATCCTTATAAAATCTAAGAAGATATTCTGGCATACATATGTGCTCTCGACATATAATCATGAATGAGATGGTTCTCTGCATTATGCAGAATGGTGGCTCTATAGGAGATGATGTATTCAAATTATTTGAGTACCTACCTGAACCTAAGATTTAAGAGTTTAAATGGATGTAGATATGATGACTGTTATCATTCTACTATCTATACTCTAGTCATTCATGAAGCTTCATACTATTCATATTGTATGAATTGAATGAAGCATGTATAAATGTTGAAATACTCTTATATTAAAATTTTTGTTTTAACATAAGAGATCCTTGGTCTTGAGCAATGGTTGCTTATAGATAAAGGGAGTGCAGTGGAAGCATGGGTTGGACCCAAGTAAGAAGTATAGTCAAAGAGTTGATTGTACTTCTGTTACTTCCATATGACATCCAAAGAGTTGGATGAATGCCAATACTGCAATAAGTTGATGTGTTGATAGTATGACTATCAAATCTATCTAGAATCCTAAGAGAAGGAATTGGATAGTACATCAGAATAATCTACATATAATCATTAAAATTGACTTACTTATTTGATAAGATAAAGTCTAATAATAGTATCTTAATCTCTAACGACACTTGCAATTGGTTGCATATGTATTAGAATATTAGAAATTTGATCTTAAGGTTTAATGGTCATCCATGTTGGAAGTGATGCAATTGTTGCAACAATTTCCATTGGATCAATAGACTTCATATTTTTAGTGGGAGCCCTTAGTCTTAGAGAATGTCTCTATGACCTGGATATTAGAATACACTCATAGTTTATTTCTAAATGTTGGAAATAAACATTAATCTTGGAATAAGCCTATCATAGAGAGTTATGATGGATATATTTCAGATAGTAATCTAACATCTAGTGGACTCCGCCAAATTAGAAAAGTAATGAATGGTTTAGTGAGATTTCTAATACTGAAAATTAAACCTTTAAATATGAATAGGAGCATAAAGATCATTTGACAATGATCTGGCATATGCTTTGGACATATGTTTGTTGATGAGATCAATGGACAAGTAAGAGATGAAACTTTAGAATGTCTAAAATTTCAAAAACTTGCATACTTATGAATATTGTATTTAAAGAAAAATGTCCAATACACCCTTCTTTGGGACAGGTGTAAGATGTCAATGTATTCCGGATCTCATACATATTGATGTATGTGAATCATCTATATCATAGTAAACATTATGGATATGTGATATCTATTGATGATTATTTGTGATATGAGATTTCTTCTCTTCACTTAGAAAACTTTGAAATGTTCAAATATTTCACAATTTTGTTTGGAACCGAATTTTGAAGGAAGATGAAATGAATTTGATCTAACCAAGGTAGCTTGTACCTATTAGATGAATTCAAGGAATACCTTATGGAGGTGTGAATATCATTCCTATCTCAATCCTCCTAATGAACCTTAACTCAATAGAGTTGTAGGGAGATACAATTGATCATGTGTGACATGATTTGATCAAAATTTAATCTTAGCATAATTATCTCTTAGTTTCCAGGTATATATATATGTGTGGTAGAGACTACATTATATATATCCTTAATAAGGTTCCATGTGATTAAGCTGGAATCTGGCACTGGAGAGTGCTACTTCATTAGGGAAATAAAGGATGGTATTGGATACCTACTTTATGACCTTGAGATTCTTAAAGGATCTCATCTATGAGAATGTGATTCTTAGAGGATGATCTCTTGAGAATCAAGATGAAAATGAATTAAAGGAACTCATTTAATCTTGAGAAGATAACGAGGCTCCTGAAATTGGAAACTAAATAGACAATTAAAGATGAAACATTAATACCTCTTCAAATAAGTTTGAGGATGGATTCCATGTGTCAGTTGAATCTGACAATGATCTGACTTCATGTGATAATGCTTATGAAGATCATACCATGGAAAGATGGATGTTAGCAATAAAGTCTAAAGTAGACTTCATATACAAATGTTGTATATAGACCCTCGAGGATCCAACTATATGGGTAAGACCCATTATGGTGTAAATGGATCTTCAAGAGAAAGAGGGAACCTGATGAGAAGGTAGAGACCTTCAAAGCACGGTTCGTAGCCATGAGCTACACATCGAAGAGAAGACATCGCTTGCGATGAGACTTTCTCTCCAGTGACCTTGCTTTAACCCATCAGAATATTGCTAACTATAACCACACAACTTGACTATGACATCTTCATGATGTGAGTCAAGATTGCATTCCTCTATTAATACCTCTCTGAGGATATTCATATGAAGTAGCCCCAGGGCTTCATGGTTGAGGAAAGCAAGGTGTGCAAGCTAAAGAACTCCATCTTTGGACTTAAATAAGCTTCTTGTAGTTGGAACATAAGATTTGATGAAATTATAAATGTTATGATTTCAGATAAAATCTTGATGAACCATGTGAAGCTTAGTGGGAGTGCCATTGTGTTCATCATGCTAAATGTAGATAATATTCTAATCATTTAAAATGATATAAGGATGATAATAATAAGTGTTTTATAATCTGGTTGTCCCAAACCTCGAGATATGATCTCAAGGATACCTCTTAGATCTTAGTTCTGAAGTTGTTCATAAGCAAAGAGAAGAGGGTATTGAGACAGTCACATTAATAGTACACGTTGGACATTTCCATTTTCTGGAAAATTCCAAGAAAGGCTTCTTTCCCTCAAATATATGGTACTGGCCTATCTAAAGGGATATCACCTGAATACTGAAACTGCTTGCCCTTGTGCATCAGTTCCGAGAAGCCGGATGTGTACAAATGCCAGATGTCTACCATGCAGTGGGAGTAGTAAACTATTACTAATCCTACTATGGTTATAAAACACTTGATTACAGTAATAACAATATCTTCATAGAGGACAAGACTTTTGATATTTGTGATATTAAAGTCTTATCTTCAAGAAATTAAGACTTTATAGATAGTGATCTGAAAGGTCTTAACTGTGAAGACCTTATGACATAGAGATCTCTAGGAATAAGGATATTCTGATAAGAATAAATTGAAATTACATACTAGTTATAATAATTATTGAGGTGTAGTGTCAAGGACACTATGATTGAGTATTGTTTGCATAAGATGCAACATTCGCATTAGATGCAAGCACTGTTACTGGGGATATGCAAGTGCCGTAAAAGGACTTGGCATAGTCTCTTGGGAACAGAGTGGTTGATATGTTCCCAAGCAGCTTACCTAGCTATTTTCTAAATAGCATATGATTATCACATGAGTATGGGATTAAATGATTAGCCCATTAATGGCTCTTTGGGCTAGTGGGAGATTATTGGACATGCGAGCCCACGACGAGCCATTATGCAATAAATGTTATTGCAGATATCATTCCCTAATCTGAAATGAAGAATACATAATTTGCATAATAGGTCCCTTAGTACAATTAGGGTTATGTACCATGGCCATCTTGATGATCATACAGTTGTTGGTTCAAATATTGAATCAAAGAGGCTGGTGCTTGGATGAACAACTAATGAGTTAAATTGAGGACTCATCAAGCACCGTCAAATGATTGTTAAGAGATGATCTCTAGCCTGAGTAGGAGATGGCAATCCTTTCTCAGTTAGGCTGATATCTGACCGACCTCTTGATGTAGGTCCTCTTCATAGGAATAGAGATTTAGAGGTGTCAGATTAGTTAGGTCAAAGAGTTGACTTAACGAGATCGAGATAACCAAAGTCCTATATTGTATACTGTCATGATATAGGCACGCATCCTCTGACCGGAGACAGATGTGTTACTATATGTCTGAGTATGTACATTTGGCAGACCAAAAGGTTGATGACCTAATCAAGGTCTATACACCGGCGCCCTGGTGTGCATGCAAGGGTATATGAGTAATACGATCTCTCAAAGGGATCATACAGGTTCAGAACTGGAAGACATGAGCTCACTCAGGAGATATTGGGAAGAATCAAATTCTGTGCACGGTCGTCTCGCTTTGGAAGCTTGACTGAATTTGTAGGTTTGATATATACCTTTTGGAAAGTATATGATCAAGACCTAGGTATGATATATGCTTTTGGAAAGTATATGATCGATACCGACTCCCAATGATCGAATGAGAAACTTAATGATAAAATCCTGAAGTAGACAGTGTAAAATTGATCTTATACTTCGGGTTTATTCTGAGTCTTCCAGTATGCAGGATGTACCGGTATTGGGAATACCTGAGGGTGATGTGATCATAAACGGTTGTATAACCATGACGCTTCCATTCCTAGGGAGTGATGAAACGGGTCTGGATTTTAGTGACTCCTCTCAGTAGAGAAGTAATCTAATCTTAGTCAAAATGTTGGACATTGATCTGAATGTGATTCAGATGCAATGAGAAGATTAGATTTGCGGTCTTGATTTAATCAAGCATCTATGGGAGGCCCGAGATCTAGATTTGAGATGTGATCTCAATATCCAGATCACTATACGTGGAACAATACAATCACCCTGTCCTTATCTCCAAGTATTCGCGGAGAAAACGCATTATCCTTGAAAGAGTTCAGGGTAATTTCATTGTTGATATATGTATTCGAGTATTGACAAAATGGATAATTAAATATGATTTAATTATCATGATTAATATGAATTCGATTCATATTATATGGAGAGATATCTAAAATAATTAAATGTGATTTAATTATCAATAGATGTGAATAAGCGAATGTGATTCATATTATTTGGGCACGTGAGAATGGAGATCCAAGATGATTAAATGTGATTTAATTATCATGGATATGAATAATGTGGATAACACTATCTATATTATTCATAATATATTATAAATATGATTTATAATATATTAGAGAGAGCTAATTATAATTTATATTTGTTGATTAATTATTGATGTGTATTGGATACACATTGTGTAATTAATTGAAAAAATTTAAATTATATTTTGTTTTGGGTTGTGAATGTGATTCACAAATTTCCAATGGTAAGATTGCAATATTCTCAAAATTAATTGTGAATTATTTTTGAAGAATAAAACACGACAAAAGTTCTTGGAAATTATGGGAGAGATTCATGGAGATATGCAATCTCGTGAGATTACATGAGATTGCCTCCACCATGAGGACATGGTGGACGGCTACACATTCCCACAAGGAATGTGGTAGCCGTCCCCCCTTCCTTATGGGGAGTAATCTCCATGCTAATTTCTCCTTAATTGCTTGATCTAATTTAGGATTGAATCATATTTGATATGTCAAATATATTTGATTTAAATTAGATTATTAGCTGTTGGTTTTTTTACCAACAACAATCTTGACCATTGGATTGAACATAAATCAATCTCATCCATTGATTTTATATGTCCCATGGATTGAGACCCATGGATCCCAAAACTCTATAAATAGAGAGGGGCACCATGCTCTCTAGGGTAATGCTTTTTGAAGCGCATCTCTCTTTCTCTTCTCTTCCCACACGCCCTCTCTCTTCTTCTCTCATGGTCGTCCACCATGGACGCCCTAGAGAGAGTCTCCATCAATGCAGTGTCGTCATTATGTTGCCCGATCGTTTGCTCGTGGATTTCCGTCTCCTTCGGTGCGCCTCGCTCGTGAAGAAGACGTCGGATCTCATGTGTCGAGATCAGGAGATCCGTCGCTTGGATCATCAACATGGATTGCAAGAAGCACGTGATTCATCCCCGTGCTCGCAAGTGTCTCCTTCGTCGGATCGGACTTGAGACAGGAGGTCTCTTCATTTAGAGACTCGATCCCAACCACGCTTCAAGAGGTAATCCTATTACTTGTTTGTGGTTTAGACGAAACGATCCGAGAAGTGTTCTTGGATCATGTGGTTTTGTCGCATAAAAATTTTTTAATTTCCGCTGCATAGAACAACTAGTGTGACTAGTCATTCTTCGTCGTATTCGATATGGCGCTCACGCTTCCGTGATGCGCTTGAGGATCTAACCATATCCTTCAGGAATGTCTCCCTACCGCCTGGTCTACGACAAGCCATGCCATCTGCCCGTGGAACTAATTCATAAATCTTTGTGGCAATCAATGTTTGAAATTGGATTCCTAGAAAGCCAGGAAGAGTCGACAAGTGGATCTGAACAAACTGTTCAAATTTAGAGATTATGCATAACAACCTGATGTAAAAAGTGACATGGCAAGCACATCCGTAGAAATACTTTCGAGCCGGGTCAGAGGGTTTGGTTGTTTGATGCGAAATTAAAAATCTTTCCAGGAAGATTGAAGAGCAGATGAACAGGTCCATTTACAGTGAAGCATGTGCATGACAATGGCAACGTGATGATATCTGAATTGTCAGCTGACGCACAACCCTTTGTAGTTAATGGACAACTATTGAAACCTTACTTAGAGCATGATACATTTCTATCTCTCATTGACTCAATTCAAGTTATATATGAAGATGAGCTGAAAGCAACTACTTTCATAGTTTCAGACAGAGCGGAACAAAATATTTTTGAATGATTTTTCTTTTTCTTATTTTCATTCTTTATTTTCTTTTTCTTCTAAAAGAGTGTCACCCCTTTCATCTTGGCTATACTTAGGACGTACTTTGTCCTCAGTATAGGGAGAGTGTATACCTCGAGTTGTTCATTTTCTGATCCCTCACATGTCCCCTCAACTTTTTTATACTATGTCTATACTTAGGGATATTTTACCTGAAGTATGGGGGGGGGCAGGTCAAGCTGATGATTTCGTACATTCCCACTCCCTACCTTGTGTACAATCTGCTATACTTAGGATTACTTCATCCTAAGTATAGGGTGATGGTCACTCATTCATTCATTCTTTAGTCATTGTCGTATAGATTTTTCTATACTCAGTACGAGTTATACCTTATCTTTTTCTCTCTGATATATGAGGACGTAGCTCAAGCTAAGGGGGTTGTATATACTTTAACCATAACTCGTACTTTCAATAAGTATGTCTAAAATACAATTAATTAAGTATAAATAAAAGACTAGAATAAAATTCATTAAAATTCTTTCTACATACCGATTAATAAATCAGGTAAAAATATTTTGCAAAATGTTTCAAAATTGATTTCAAAATCTCTTCGAAAAGTATTTTGAAAACTGTTTGAAAAAATATTTTGTAAAATATTTTCAACCTTTGTAAAATGGTTTTATTTGAAAAAATTCATTTTCTTTATGTAAAATAACATGTTTTGAAAAATCTATTTGCAAAAGATTTGAAAAATGGTTGCCAAAATATCATTGAAAAATCTATATATATTGTTTGAAAAAACTTTGCAAAATGATTTTCAAATTTTGTAAATGTTTGTAAAAAATTATTTGTCAAAATTAGTTTGCAAAAATAAAGTTTTCAAAATGTTTGTTTCAAATTATTTTGAGAACTATGTACATAACTCAAGCAAATAAAAACTCTTTACAAAACCTTATATGTACAAACCTGTAAACTCCTAAAACTCAACTCTTGTAAATAACAAAAAATACTCCCGTATAAATATTTGTACCCACTTCTTTTCCCAAAAAAATATTTTATGTTGAAAAATCGCTAAAAATATGCAAAATCGAACATTCCAAAAACATTTGCAAAAAAGTTTTCAAAAATTGCATAAACATTTGCAAAACCTTTTTAAAAATCCATAAAAAGTTCAAAATCAGAAAATTTCATCACAAAAATATTTTCCTTGAATTGTACATAGAATTCGCAATTTTTGAAATAACCTAGACAACTGAACAAGTCTAAATAAAGTCTGAAGATTGGAGCTTGCAATAAACCTTAATATACTTAATTTCAGAGGAACCTATTAATGATTGGAAGTGGAGATATTTCATGTCACCTTGACTTAATTCTTTAGATTCCATAAGACTATGCTCATGAGTCAATTCAATGTGCCTAAATAGAACCCTTCATATCATCCTTAAGATTCTTGAGACATTGACTTGATTGGAAACCTCACACTTAGCACTTAGCTAAACTCATATGGATCGGTGAAAAATTTTGAATCCTAAGTCGGGATGATGCAAGTCCTCATCATCAAGGGTGGCTCAGGAACCATTCTTTGGAATTATTGACACTGGTACTTTAACCTACTTCTTTTGATAACAATGATATCTAAAGACCAGAGATGGATTGAGACAATGCTTCGAATGAGGAATGGTCTACCGACACAACTTTTTCCAAGACCGCAAAAATGGGTGGACCAAAAGATGCTATATCCACCGGGGTACAAGCAAGAATGCAGAAGTTGTATAAAGTCAAAGAAAATACCCAAAGAATCTGACAACCAAAATTTCCACAAAAAATTGAGCTTCAGAAAAAGCTTGCTTCTTGGTGAAGAATCAATTACTTTCACCGACTTCACAAGGGAATAAAGACTACATTGATCCATTCTCACTTCTTTTCCCCTTCTTCTAAACTTCTTCCCCATTTGGTTGTAAATACTGAGAGTACCTAAACTTAGAAGGGAACATCTCTCTCCACGAGGACGAGATACCAGAAGAGCAGACGCCTCTATAGTGCATCGGTTTTGTCTGCAAAGAGTTGAACAATTTCACACACATGGTTCCATCACTTCAAGGTAGCAAGAGTAGGTGACTGGGAGGAAGGTTCTGACCTAGCTGTGAATTGTACTGGATGATAGGAGTATGGAACCTAAGGGTTGTTGTGTAACACTTCCTGACTTCCATGTGGTTGCGAACAAACCATTAATCCAAAGGCCTTCTCTGAGCTCCAAACATTGATTTTGTTAAGATAAGTTTAAAAGTCGATAATTGTTCCAAGTTTTATCTTTTTCTTTTCTTTATTTTCATTTTCTACACTTACTGCATAAGTGTTTGCTCGGGACTAGCAAAGGTAAGTATGGGGAGATGAATCTCCATTTTATCACCTTTATTCTATCATTTTGGCCTTCAAATGCCTAGTTATATGCATGCAAACATCATTATTTTGTACAAATTAACAGCCATTATTTATTCCATCTTGATGACTGAGTCGACAAGGAATAAAGTAGGAGGAGATAAGAGCCAATAAATCGATAAAATTCCCTTTTATTTATTCTTTAATAAGTCCTTTTTGAGACCTATATTATTTTCTGTTATTTATACCTCAAATAAAGAAACTTTGTACATGAAAGTTGGAGATAAAAATACAAATAGAAATACAAAATTGATTTCATGGAAAAATAATTTATAATGTACTTTTTATACTCTAGATAAGAATCCAAAATCCAAACTTCACATACCCATATCTTCTCTATATAAACTCAAAATGCATTGTAATCACATTTAATTGTATATAACTTTTAATAAGCTATTTAGTGAAGGTAGTTTCACTTAATTTGGAGTTGATATACAAAGTTATATTCTGGATTCCTATTGTAAAGTATATATGAATAGAATATTTATTTTATTTCCACTTTATTATTTTTAATTTTTTTATTTTATAATTTTTATTATTTTTAGTATTTACATAGTTAGAATAGAAAACACAAAAATAAAATTGTATACAAAAATACATAGATGAAATACCTATATAATATATACCCATATTTATTTAATTATACATATTACATCAGAAAAATATATCAAAAATATATTTATGTATATAAACATAAGTTATAAATATATAAATTAGGAAAATAAAATAACATAATCAAAAATAGAAAATAAAAATAAAATATTCCAACCATAGGTCAATATACCTATAAATACACTTGTAAAAAGTAACTTGTAATAAATAAACTTGTAAAAATATACAAATCATATTAAAATACTACACAAAATAATAAACATTTTTTATGTTTTAACCAAAAATAAATAAAATTATTTATTAATTTATTTTGAATTAATTTTGAATTTCAAAATTATTTTGTCATATAGTGCTTAGGTGGACCAATAGTATCCCTGCGACAATTGACCCAAAAGTAATTGTCCTTCTTCCACTCTAGACCTGTCAGAACATCGAGAAGCTCCCCTTTGAACTTGATTTGCGCCCAAATCTTACACAATCAGGGCTCGATTCCTTCACATCATTTGTGCCTCGGTTGATGCTCTTTCACGCGGGCTTGATAGCTTACGCTGACATGCATCGAGAAGGGAGTTATTTTGAATCGAAGTCCACTTTTTTATAACATCGCATTCCAACTTCCTCCCAATTTAATCCGTCTTCCGCCTCAACCCCTAAAATCTGAGCCTCGAGTTGTGTTCCTGGTGAAAGTAGGAGCATGATCGGCTCCTTGGGAGCTTGTTTTGGCATAGAATCAAAGGCATCCACTGCTTCGTCGCCATCCTTCATCGAGGCTTCGCTCCAAGTGCGTTGACTCCGGTAAGCTTCTATCTTCTTAGTTTTTCTTGTTCCATAGGTTAGCAATAGGTTAGTGATGTCTTTTATTTGACTTTATTTCATCACGTTTGTCATGTTTTCCAAACATTCCCCTCGTCAGAGCACCAGCTCCGCCTCCTATTTCCTGTTTTCCTCGACATTGCCTGACCCGCCTAATGCTGACATCTTCTTCCTTTATGATACTGGTCTCTCCACTCCCCCTTGCACACCACGATCATGCTCAGATCGAGCTACCGGTTCCTCCTCCGTCGCCATTTGCTAGAGGGACTCATCCCGTTCCATTTTTGACGTGTTCCACCTCTAGGAAAACCCTAGAGCTCAGTGTTTTTGTCCTTAACATTTCCCTGCAGGATACAGAAAGAGAATACCCCTTTGCCGGGTTCTTCGAGGTTTAGAAGGCACTTTTAGGTTCCAGGCTTCATAGGAGCTCCGTCTGAGGTCCTCGGGCATTTTGAGGAGTTCTACATTGCTTGGGAACACATCAGGAATCCGAGGAGCAGCTCCACAGGGAAGGAGAAGGTCCAAGGTGTCCGCTACGTCGATCCGAAGCTTGGGAGACTCGTTGTTCTTGCGTGTTCTTCCAAACCACTCCAGAATTGTTGGATTAGACCGAACCTCCATGCGTCCAATAGCCATATGATCCTCCTACTCCCGCATCGCCAGATCAACGCTGAGATCTAATCTCAACGATCCATCGTCGAAGGGGTACCGATCGCTCGATCGTTGCCACGTGGCTAAGTGAAGGAATCTCGCTTGTTGGATCACGCCTATTTGGGGTATTTTGCATACTTAGCCCCCATCTTAGTGCATTTTTAATTGGTCATGTAATTGGTTTAAGACATTTAAAACTTTTGGTGAAATTACAAGGAACCCCCTACCTTTATTGTATTTGCTTTTGGGTCCATGTTAGGTCACCTCACGTGCGGTCCCACGTGAGGTGGCCATTTTGCACAGACATCCTCATGGGTGTTTGCATTTCTTTTCAGTTTAAGAATTTTTAATATTAATTATATATTTTTGAGTATTTTACATTTTATTCTCTACCTTTATTTTTAGTTACAATTATGCCCTTGCTAGATCATTGATTTTTTTTTCATTTTTTAATTAATTAAAAATATCATTCGTACTCCAAAAATTATCAAAAAAATGGGATTAAATGTCTGCTTGCTTGTAGTTTCATGCCATATTTTTATTTTTTTCATTTTAGGCACTTGAAATATAATCTCATAAAAATGAAAAGTTTCAAAATCCTTTAAAAATATAAAAAATTCCCAAAAACACCAAAAATAGTTATTTCTATTTTATATTTTTATTTATAATATTATTTATCTAATATATTTATTTAGAAAAATTCGGATACTTTTTGCTATTTTTAAACCCCAAATCAATTTTGCCTATTTATTTAATCCTTGTTTTAGGATATTTTTAACTTTAAAAATATACAAAAGTTATCAAAATTGTAAAAAACACAAAAATAGAAAACATTATTAAAACCCCAAAATAATTTATTTCTAGAATTTTGAGTATTTTAGCAGTATTTATATTTACATTACCTTGTATTATTTGTAGAGCTCTATATATTCTTATATTATATATTTAAAAAGAAAAAGAAATTAAAAATTAGGAATATAAAAGTAAAATTATGTATATAATTATAAAAAAATGCAAAATAAATGCAAAATAAAAACCCACAAAAATCACAAATTGATTAAGTATTTGAAAGACAAATTTGTGTGTTGATTTTCTATCTCATTTGCTCTACACTTTTGTTTCTTGAGTTCGACCCCTACATATTTGTCACTACATCTTTAGTAGGGTATACTAAATTTTAGTCCAATCTGATTAATTGCTTAATTATTGTGTGTGGGTTAATTGTTGTTTGATTACGAGTATTGAGCAGTCGCCTTAGCAACAATGAGTTTGATTTTTTTCATACCATTATTAGCAGCTTCGATGCACACATTCAACAGACCCTAGATATCAAAATGAAATAACTCAAACGACTGACTAATGTGATGACTATGGCGACTCGAAAAAGAAGGTCGATGGTGCTTCCCAAGCTGACATGCCTCACACTCCAAGGTGGTGCGAGTAGAGATCTGAGGGAGAAAATGACACGACTTCTGTAGAGGAAGGTGTCCAAAACAAAGATGCCACATGTAAGGAGAAACAAATCTAGAAGGAATGGTAGCAACACCCACATGGAGGCTGGACTAGTCTGTAAAGTCCTCTTTGCTCACATCTACATCCAATCAGCCTGCCCATGAGTATTTCCTGAAACACAAGAGAAGATAGATTAAATACGGCATGACATAGTAAATCTTTTATAATCTGGAAAATAGACAAAAGATCCATCTGAAATACATGAGCATGTAAGACATTCTGCAGGTGCACCAAGGGATTTAGGACAATTTCCCCCGACCAACAATGAGTAGATGAACCCCATTAGCAATCACCATTAATCTACCAGGAGGGATAGACCTGTAAGAACTAAATTGTGCTCGATTGCCACACATATGATGCAATGCTCCGGAGTCCATGATCCAATCAGTCAAATCTGAACTGCTACAACTGGTAAGTATGTAATAAATACCTGGCAAACTTGTAGAAGCTCTGGTAGAAGCTACGACATATAAAGATCGTGCAGCTGGAGTGGTTGGTTTAGTCATCCTCTCCTTCAATCTAGAAACAATATCATCAAACCGTGCATCATGAGACAAAGCTAGAGAAGGTTCTATCTGCTCAGCTACACAGGCAGACGCAGGATACCCATGATTTAGATAGCACGTCTCCTCTGAATGACCTGGACGGCGGCAGTGTGAGCATGGGTCACGCCGACATACTCCTCTTGACCATGAAATCCTTGCCTACGAAACTGTGAAGTACCCCCTCTATCACGAGAAGCTGCCATAGTAGAGGGAGTCTTAGCTGTGGTAGTAGATAAAGTAGTGATCTTGCTCAGCCTCTTGTAGACCTCCTCCATTAGAGGTATCATCTCTCCAGTAAGTAGTTGTATGTGTTGCATCGTACTCGGAGTCAAGGGATGACAGAAATACTCCTGTCATTGTGACATTCTGGTATGCTTGTTGCTTCTCATGTTGGTAGTAATAAGCGTAAAGCTATGAAGACACTCAAACATACCTCTCAGATGCGAGAAGTAGGCATTAAGAGGTCGACCATTCTGCTTGATCGAAAATATGTCATGCTGCAACTGTAGAATCTTGTTCTCATTTTTGGCTTGCCTATATGTGGCTTCTAAGATGTCCCACATGGCCTTGGTTGTGGGTTGATTGACGATTTCATTGGCAATCTCCACAGCGAGCGTCCCGGGGAGACAAATCCGTGCATAGGCATCATCTTGCTTCCTAGAAGCATTATCCCCAGTCTTGTATGTCGGCTCGGAATCCGTCAGAATGTGCTCCTTGTTAGGGCACTGCATAAGGGTGCAGAACTGCATGGACCACAACTCATAGTTGTTCCCATCCATCTTTACAATGGGAGCCGGGGCCATGAAGGTACTAGATTATGAAAAAACATTACCTTTTCTGTGGTATGATAAAAATAATGCCGAACAAAATAAATATGAAACACGACTAGGTAGTAGACTACTATGAGCGAGTCTACACAATTATGTGGAGGAGTGGTTGTATGTGTAGACTCATACAACCATCCTCTTCAATCCGTATTGAAGTCTATGGCTGGAAAACATGAAATATGTGTCTAAAATCATGATCTTCGATTTAAATCAGATCGTATGCAGCTTCAGCAATGGCTGAACGATATCCCTATGAAGGTGGAGAATACCACCGAGTACTAAGCATCGGCTGAGAGGAGGTGGGGTAGCGGCTCGTGCCTTGGGACTGCGGCAACGAACGACCGCAAGTAGTGAGTAGCAGACTGCAACAGTAGGCTGCGGCCTGGCAGCCTACAGCAGTGGGTTGCGGTCGAGCGAACAGTTGGTGGGCAGGTTGTCCGTATGGTCGGCGATGACAGGCTGGAGAGTCGGAGCGACTGGCGACGACAGACGGACAATGGGGACAGGGGATGGGGGAGGGCGGGTAGGGTTAAGTTTTTGGTTGGTTACGGGAACCCTGGTTTAGGACTGTTGCTCCGATACTATGTTGGAAGATTAGAATCACTTGTCACTGAAAGAGACCCTAGGGCTCTCTTATATAGGAGAAAAGCCCTGGGTTAATTACATAAGAGGTACATGAAGAAAACGAGAATAAGAAATAACTATAAAGAGATACAACTATCTCAACAATATAGGATGACAGTAAATGAATCTACACATGAGATCCATTTATTGAATAAAAATTGTCCCGCTACCCGCCTTCAAGGGGTACCATGTGGATGTCATTAATGACCAACTTACCTCTATTCAACTCATGGTTGGTTGTGGGAAGGCATTGGCAAATGTACATTTGATCGATGGATCTACTGGTGTATTAAAGGATTGACAAAGTTACTCGACTTCATTTTTTATCAAATAAAATATTGATCTATCTCGACGTCCTTCATGTGTTCATGTTGGACTAGATTGGAAAAGTTTCCAAGGTAGATGGTTTCTTTAGTGTCGCAATATAAACTTGTTGGGTGATTGATAGCAAAACCATTATAATCAAGTACATTAAACCCAAAGTATCTTGTTTACTCTGAGCATCATAACAAAGTACTCAACTTCTATGCTAGACCTGGCACAAAGTGGTTGCCTTTAACTTACTATGTGCAGAGAAATTCTCCCAACGTAGAAATAATAACTGATTAATCTGTTATTCATTTCAATGGTATAATTAATCTAAACAAAATCTAGCCTCAATTTACTTGTAATTAGCCACATTTAGGCCTTAATGCATGCACGACATTATAAGATACACAATCCTAGTAGAGCACAAATAAGGATAATAAGTGGAATTTATTGGATAGAGAGAAAGCCATTTTATCTGAACCCTCATCTAGACCAAACCCTAAGCAGAAGATACTCATCTAGATTCTAATTTTAGGATATATGTATTAAATATTATAGGCATCCAAATCTCTCACAGAATGTCATGGCATGTTTTTGTACTTTGAGTGTCATTTTCTTTACCTTGTTGCAGGCTAGGAAAGCTCATACTCTATAAGAAAAGTACATTTAAATAGGACATGATGGAGAGGACTTGACCAGGACATGCCCTCACCAATGAGCAAAGACATAGCTAGAAGTGCCCTCACGACCTCACATATACAAATGAAATTAGAAGGGAGTGAAATATGGTGCCACTCGAAAGTACGATGAGGAAGTGGTGATGACATAAGTGTCCATGTCAACTCTGTTGAACACGATCAAAATTCAGTCATCTCTTCCTCGTTTTCTAAAAGTCAAATCAATGTCCTCCTCTTCTCATCTCCTATGTTGGACGATTACCTCTCCTCCGATGTCATCGCTATGGTAGATACACCTTTGCCTCCTCATGAGCTTCCACAAGTACCTTGTATATCTCTTCTTTTTAATCATTCATAAACTAGGTTAAGTGTAATATCAGTTGATGTTATTGTTTAATGTATTTAGTTTTTATACTTTATATTTCATTCAATTTGGTACTATTACGTTCTGATTAGTTTTTAGTAGAGGTCACACATAAAACTTTATATTTCTTGATATGCTCTCTGGATTATCGCACGGTGCCCAATACCATCAAATTTGTGATGCATTATATGTACTTGATTAAATGCCTACGAGAAAAAATTGATAAAATGATTAATTACATGGTTATATGTATTCTGATAACTTATACGAGTGTATATGACTAAGTGCCAATATTTTCCTACTATTATTAGACCATATAATTAGGTATTAAATTTAAATGTGTATGTGGGTGTGTGTGCATGTGCAGCATTTATTTATATTTGTGTATATGTTATATTCTATTTTGGTATGCATGTGTATATTAGTGTACGAGAGTGCATATGTGGGTGTGTTAGCATGCATATGAGTGTGGTTGATGAATCTTCATTTCATCACCTTTATTCTTTTATTTTGACCTTAAATCCCTAGCTAAATACATGTATATAGCATTAGTTTGTACAAAATAACAACCATAAATAAATACTGTATAAAATACTATATTTAATACCAAAATAAAATGATAAAGGAAGAAAAGAAAAAGAATGAAGTGTCAAAGACACTGAGTGACCCTAGACCCCGAGACCCAGTCATCAAGATGACTCGATCGACAAGGAATAAGTAGGGGAGATAGGGATGCCAACTGTACAGAAAACACGTCTCAGAAACCCTAATTCTATAGCCAAATAATTGCATTTTAGGACCTATTTTATTCTTTATTATTTATACCTCAAATCAATAAACCCTCAACATGAAAGTTGAATGTAAAAATACAAAGAAAAATATAAAACTGATTTCATTCAAAAACAATGCACAATGTGCCCAGGACATACAAAATAAAAAGGTGCAAAGAAAACTTTATAGACTTGTAACTTCTCTATACATACTTGAAATTGACCAAACTCACCTTTATTGTTCATAAAATTAAAGTATCTATTTAATGAAGGTGCGTTCATTTAATTTGAAGTTAAGATGCAAAAGTTGGCTTTTGGGCCCTCATTGCACAATACATGTATAAAATATTCATTATATTTATTCTTTATAATTTTCACTTTCTTATATTTTTGTATATTTGTAAATATTATTTAAAATACATGTAAATAACAAAAATAATATAAAACTATCAAAAATACATTAAAATAAATGATGTAATTTAATATATAGGTAAACTATACCTATAATATACCTATATAATTTACATACTTATTTATTTATGTAAATAAATAAATTCAGAAAAATAAAGTAAAAATATGTAAATGTATAAATAAATTTTAGATAGAGAGATTGTGTACAAAATAATAAAATATAAAATACTAAATAAAAATAAAATACTAAATTTAGGGGGGTGTGTGTGTGTATGTGTGTACCTATGTATATACATGTAAATATTAACACATAAGAAATTAACTTATAAAAATAAATAAAACTAGGAATAAAAATACTACATAAAATAACAAATAGTTTTTATGACCAAAAATAAAAAAATGATTTACTATTTCAAATGAATGAATAAGGGGAATAATTCCCTAAATTACCTGATAGGTCTACATGGACTAAATAGGCGCCTTGAACTGTTGACCGCCCAATCAACGCTCCTTTTTTCTCAGCCTCCTTTGTCAGAGGTCATGAGACCTCTGCCTTTACCCATTTTTATTGCTTTCTCCCTTCCTTCGTCTCCCTCGAGCTCTCTACCAATCGACAGGCCTACCATCCCTCAGCCCTGTCCACACCTTATCCCCCACCTACCACTTCCTCCTTGCACGGAATCTCCCTACCATTTTTGCCCAAACCCACATGTATAAAATTTGACCTCCACCCGACCCCCTCCCATCGTTTTGATCCCTTTCAGCCACCAGAACCCTTATATCATTGCTTCCCCTAGGTAGAGATTGGTGACACCTTTCTCTCTTGGCGATTTGCAGCGTGCACGAGGTGGTGGAGGTGTGATCCCCCTCGTCGGATCTCCTCCGACAAAGGATCTCAGCTCCTTGGCTCCAGCTATGTACGAGCTGCTAGTCTTAGGTTTCTTTATTGCATTTCGTTCCAATATCCTATATTTAACGTTAGTTTCTTTAATTAGTCCTTAGTTTAGTTTAAGTTTTAAAATCATTGGAGCACTAGGCTCCATCCCCAAATCCATCGTATCTCCATTGTTCCACCTTACCATTTTCACCTCTCTTCTAGACCTCGTGTTTCTCCATCGATTTCACTTGTTTGCCCCTCGATCCTGTACGGATTGAATGGGACCCAGAGATTCTTCCTCCTATGTCACATGAGATCCATCACCCCGTTGTTCCCTTCAATATCCAGCTTCAAGAGAGGGCCAACCATGACCCTCTCATTCTCCTCTTTGTTTTTGTGCAGGAGCCCGAGCCTAGTAGAGCCTGGAGCCCCAACTCAAAGCTCTAGACAGAGCTCCGGGTAGACCTAGCTTCAAGCCACCTTCCGACGGGACCCAGACTCATTTGAAGAGCCATGCATGTTCGATGTGGCCCTAGGAAGCTAAAGAGCCAATCATGAACGACTAACAAGGCAGAAGACGACTGGAATACAAGATTAAAGTTTTCATGAACAGTTGTTCTTCGAACGCCCTCCATCACCATTGGATCAAGGAGCAGACCCGGATCTAATCTAGGCCCTTGAATTTAAGTTGAAGTGGTACCTCCTTCCGTACGTAGATCAAGCCACGTGGACCACCAGGATCCCTTCGATCGCGTGACTTAAGTGGGTAAAAATATTAGCCCCCCTCGTGCTTTTTTGTATTTACAAGTTGGTCCTGTAAATATTAAGTTTAGTTTAAAAACTTGTATAAAATTTTAATGGATGCCCGCACTTTATCGTATATTGCATATAGGTTCAGTGTCAGCAAACCTCACATACGACCCACGTGAAGTGGGATCATTACAGCCGACCCCTTTCAAGTTTTGTTATTTGTATTTAGTACTTTAAAATTGTAAATATGTGTTAAACTTTAATTTATTTGCACACAACTCTCTGACTTTATTTATTATCGCAAATATACCCTCATCAATATTGTATTTATTTTGTTGCATTTTTATTTTGTTTAAATAGCTCACGTGCTTGCAAAATATTGAGAAATTGTCGTAAATATCTAATATGTTGCTTATTCACATCATATTTTTATTTTAGCATTTTCTTGCATTTTTTCATTTATTTAAAAATCAAAAGGAGCCTATCTATTCCATGTTTAACTATATTCTCAAAAATTGAAAAACCCTCCTAACCACTTAAAAATTAGCAAAAATTCTGTAGAATCCAAAAAATTAGCTTTCTGTTGTATAATTTTATCTATATTATATAGTATGTATTAAAAATAGTTTTGGGTATTTTTGAAATGTTTATCTATTTTTAAAATTTAAAACAATCCGTTCTGTTATTCTATTTTGCTATTTTAAACCAACTATAAATACTAAAAATTAGCAAAAAGTATAAGAAAAAACACAGAAATGGAGAAAAAATAGAAAAACACATAAACATTTTATTTTATAATTTTTAGTATATATAGCTTTATTTATAAATATAAAACCCTATATAGACTATTTATACTATATATACTTATATACTTATTATTAATTATAAATACCTTAATATATTTTATATCCTTAAAAAATAAAAAAAAGACTATTCTTATTTGTATTTTTTGTATGTTTATATATTTATTATATATATCGTATATAATACTTATATTGTACATAGGAAAAAATGGGGATGCCCCTGCCACATTTTTCTGTGTTTTTTTTTTCTTTTTTTGTAAAATATCACCATCTATATTCATTTATATATACTTCCTATATGTCATTCGAATTTTGTCAGAAATAGAGACTCATATACCCTCCATCTAGGACAGGTAATTTTAACGGTTTAAATATTGTTGTAATCGACTTGTTCTAGATGGAGGGCATAAGAATCTATGTTTCTGATGAAATTCGAATGACATATATGAGGGATATATAGATGAATGTACATGGTGATATTTTTCAAAAAAATAAAAAACACACCTGAAAATGAGGCGAGGACAATCCCATTTAACCCTTTTACATATTAGTATATATATAGAGAGATATATATACTTATTATATCTTTAAAAACAAAAGGAATTTTAATACAAAAAATATATAAAGAAAATAAAAATTATTAAATATTAAATATTAAATATTAAAATCCATAAGAAATTAAAAAACCCACAAAAATAAAAAGCAGAAAAGGTGCAAAACATTTATTGTTTAATTGCATTAATTGGCAATAAATCCCCCCTCTGTGTATTTGCTCTTAGTGGTTCGACCCCTGCACTTGCTTGATATATACATTTATTTGCAGGGTATAATGAATTTATCCCCGCACAATTTTCATTGAGTTATCATACATTGTGGGTTGTTGTTGATTTGATTGGTTGGTGATGTGTTGAGTACCGTGAAAACGGTCGATACAGCGATTGGCGGATCTGACTTGACGGACATCGTAGGCCATCCAAGACTGGGTGTTGGACACCCCTCTCTGACCTATCTATCAGTGGTTGTGTGTTATAAAGTGTGTGCATATTTGTTTATGTGCATGAAAGGAAGGTGGGGGAGGGGGATTGTATATATGTCTTAGTTGTGTACATGTTTGAGAGTAGAGTATGTTAATGTAGTGTTTATGTTAGAGATAGTGTGTTTTTATGTTAATTACTATGGGTTGTTTCTATGTATGTGTGTTGGCGTGCATGTGCTATGTGCTATGTGCATGTGTGTGCTTGCGTGTTGGGTGCGTGTATGTTGGAGTGTGTTAGTGTTATAGTGCTTGTGTTTGTGTGTGTGTGAAGCGGGGGGGAGGGGGAGAGAGAGAGAGAGAGAGAGAGAGAGAGAGAGTGAGAGAGAGTGAGCGAGTGAGTGAGTGCATGCATGTTGTGTATATGTTAGTGTATTGTATGTGTTAGTTGCATGTGTTAGTGCGTGTGTGTGTGTGTGTGTTTTTTGGGGTGTGGTACAGATAGTGTGTTTTCGTGTTAATCAATATCAGTGTTTGTGAGCGTGCATGTATGGCGTTAGTGTATGTGTGTTTGTTAGTATGTGTGGGTGCATGGTGGAGTGCTTATGTTTTGAAAAGTTGTGCACTTGAGGACCTTAGAATACAGAGGTTGAATAATCATTTATTGGAACCATGCCATATTTTACGTCATGAATCCCATAATATTAGTTGCTTATCACTTAGTCACTATTATGAGGGGACATGTGCTGATACATGCTAAAAATGTAGATGTTTATAATACTCGGGATTATCGTATTTCACTTGGGAACCATTAAACAACTTTCTAAGTTAAGTGCAAATATAGTGCGGGTGGGCCATGGTGTCTTCTTGATATTTGGTGGGCACATAAGCAAAAGAAAAAGAGACCCTTGTAAAAAAGTTTGGTCAACAATGTGATCTTATGTAATTTCATAAAATTTTTTAGCTTTTGCATTAAGTTGTTCGGTGAAAATTCGATTCTATAATGGCTCATTTTTCATTGAGTTGTTTCATTAAAAATTTTGATTCCATAAGAGTCCATTTTTCAGCAAGTTGTTCATCAAAAAATTCAATTACATAAAAGCCCATATTTCGGTGAGTTGTTTCACTGAAAATTTGATTCTATAAGGTTCCATTAGGATAAATATTATTTTTTGTAAACTAAAGACCGAATACATGTAAAAATGAGCTCCTAAAGTTGACGAATCATGGGTCATTGCATTCAGAAATTACCCTCAGGGGCCATGGTGGGCCATATGCTTGAATGCCATTTAGTGTACAAAGACTAAGTAAAATAATTCTCTCAAGAACCCACTTAATGATTTAGTGGTAAAAGCAATGTGCTCGCACTCCAATGACCAGAGTTCCAACCCCACCCTCTCGCTTCACTAGTAAAAAAAGAAAAATAGTTCTCTCAAAACCCAAGAATGTACTTGTAGATCATACAATGCGTTCATATTGCTTTAAAGACGAGATGAAATAACATAAAACTGCATATTTTCCTCGTAATTGTTAGGAAAGTATGGTTATTACTTTCATTACTTTTGATTTATACTGCTTTAATGTACTCTTAAGCCCTTTTCCAACTAAACGTTATTTTTTTCACCTTGTAGAATCTAGTGAGTTATTTAGCTCACGTTTAACTGCTGACCTATTTAGTGAAACAAGCGATGACAGAGCATACCCTTAGGGGGTGTTTAGATAGTGGGTTTAGGTGGGTTAAACTGGTTGCATGTAACCCATTTTTGGGTTTTGGTGTTTGGATAGAGGGTTAAACTGGGGGTGAGTTAGAAGTGGGTTTGGGGTGATGTTATTGTATTGGAGTTTGAAAAAGTGAGAAGTTATTGTGATGTGATTGTATTGTAGTTTGAAAAAGTGAGTAGAAGTGGAGTAGTTTATAATTTTTATAAGATATGATGGTATAGTATATTATTTTTTGATGGAATTGATGATGGAGAATTGATTTATTTAATTTTTTTAAAAAGATAAAAGTGGGACCCAAAATATGGGGTAGGGGAGTTAAACCACCCTTGGGGTGGTTTATGTTTGGTTGCAGGGTTGGGCAGGGTTGGGATGGCCCAACCTGGGGTACCCCTCCTTCCAACCCTCCCAATCCTCCTCACAGTTTACTATTCACAGGGGTACCCCAACCCAACCCAACCCTGCCCATCCCTGCAACCGAACGAACCCTTAATGTATCAGCTCAACATTGATGGATGACATAGATCTTGCAAGTAAATCAAGTGTCGCGACTCTTGAGCTAAGCCTCAGGCAGGTTCTAGTCAGATTGCAAGAGCACAAGGGCATGGCATTCAAAGACTTGGCGAATGTGGTAACATCACCTGTGATTCCTATGGAAGTACGTTACAAATTCCCAATTTTCGAGTAAATGTTTCTATGTATTATTTTCCATCTAATATATTTTAGTTTTCGATACCTGCAATGGCTTCATAACATGTCATACAGGTTCGGTGGGGCTCCAAATCCCCGACAAATCTGTACAATTTTCCTGATCTCTAGAAATGGTGAGCATGCTTCCTCGCTTGTGCAAGATGGTGAGGACTTGGCAACCATAGGTGCTCGCCGCTTTGGGGTAGCGACGAGCAATTTAGCTATGTCAACCAAGCTACCAAATGTCATCGACAACAACACTAACAAGGTGGTGAGGACTAGCATCCTCACCAATTCATGAAATTCTTGTAGTGAGCTGAGGATATAAAGATTTTGCATTGGATTTGGATGATGGCCAGTCTCAATTGTAGCACGGTTAGGCATCATTTCTGGCAGATGCGATTATGATAATACTACTGCATTATTTCTCGCTCTATATCGCGGTGTATGCCACCATCTCCCATGATTTTTAGCACGTATGGCAAGGGCATACACGACGATTCAACCATTGTCATTGGCAGTTATAGCCGCACATTAAATGTGCGCTCGAACTAATGAAAGAAAGGTTCAAGTGTATCGAAATTTGGAGAATATGTAAAGCAATGATCAAGGATTCAATCTCTAAGGTAATGGTAAGGCTAATCAGACGCACGACTATCATGCGTATACTAATGTAATGGGTTGATCCTAACATTTTTCTTGCACCATAATTGAGCGAGCTTATCCTTCCCCTCAAATCCTTCCTCCTCCCAAAGGCACGAGCTACTTCCCATGATTGCACTGATGGGATAAAAGCATTATCCTGCCCTTTTATATGCATAATAAAAGCTCATATAGCTAAAACTCATATTATGGAGGAAGATCAACGTGCACAACAACTCATTTAGCAAAATTGTTTCATGAGCCGAGGCTGACGATCATAATCTAATAGCTCCCTGAATCATTCTCATTCTATGGGCATATATGGCTTTCGGTGATCGGAAGACTTGATTCGTTCACATGGCTTGTATATATAGTTACACGGGGAAGGTACTCGCTAATTGGTCATGGGTCCCCAAGGATCTCAGAGAACACCCCGCATTCGAGAAAAAAAGATGAAACATGGAGTAGGCCTATTCGTAGATGGAGCTGCGCGCAAAAGGTATTAGAAGTAGTCGCCCTTATACAGGGGATTGACGGGAGCAGAGGTTAGTGAGCAATTCCAAGGTCAAATGCATCGATTCCCTCTCTAGCGTGCGGAACAACATGTTCAATGAGGAGAAGGCGAGGTCATAGTCGCAACTTATATACTAGTAGGAAGGTGTTGAGGGTAGTAGAAAGCTTGATTAAATATATATTTAGCGCGATGGTCCTAGCGAGCATTGCGATCATGATTAGGCGTGGGTTATCTCCGTTACCCTGGCATATAACGAAAACATATGCAACAATATTTCTTTTCTCTTTCTTTTTCTATTTTATGTTGTTTATTAGCATACTACTCTCATGTTTTATATAATAAGTGTTTATTTTACATTACATTCGTTTAGCATATATAAATATATCTTATTTCCAATGTACAATTTGCATATTACCTTGTAGTGCTGACAAGCAATCTTTACGCAGATGTTAGTGGCAAGATCAATTAAAATATCACCTTTGTAACGATGATGCCACATGCATTTACCTGAATGAGAATAGCAATAGTAGATGTAACGATCCATACTCTATTGATATAAATTAGAATATACATAAGATAATGTTACTATTAATAATGGAGCGGTTACAACATGTAACATGAAAGGATTGGGTGTAAAAAATAGAGGGATATGTATGTAAAATTTATGAGATAACTGTTGAGATCTTGAGAAGCCTTCCAACAGGTAGAAACATTCCCACACACTCCCTTTTGACTTGCTAAAAATAGGAATAAGACACACTAAGAGCTTCCATCACAAGCTACTAAATTGAGAGAGAGAGAGAGAGTTAATGGGTGAGATAGAGAGAGAAGAGAAAAGAAGATTGGGAAGGAATAAGAGAGAGGAGTTCATGAGTGAGTCAGAGAGAAGAAGAAGAATGGGAAGGGGGTGGAGAGAGAGAGAGAGAGTCGGCGTCAATATTCTTCCAACACTGCTTCCGAATCCAGCAATGGCAGCCTCCCGTCGATGTCGAGTTTTATCGATCCCAACGAAATTAGAGGAGCGTTGATGTGGTTACGACTGTTTGGATAGACGGACAGACTTTTCAAGTCATCAAGGTATGTGTCGAACCCCATAACCTCTATGCGATATCATGTTACGATGAAGATTATGGTTTAGATATGAATGCATGGATTATTGATGGGAATTTATATCAAGTTAAATTATCGATTAGATACACAAGAAAACGAATAAATAGAATAATGTCGTATATTCTTCTTCAAGACTTAAGAAATTGTATGTGTTATTCCTTTGTTCATATTGACTTGTCGTCCTCTCGGATGTGGTATGCATACTGTATCTGTAAGCATAAATTCATCTCTTCAAAAATGTCAGTGACCAAATCTTTCTGCAAATCGTTCAGATATGAATTTCATATACATCTGTATCGTACATAGAGATTTAGTTCTACATATTAATTATTATTATTGGAACATTGTGTTCTTGTGTATAGAGGTATTTTGTTTCATACCCTACATGATGGTGATTATTCCGGGAAGGTCCATCCTTGGTCATCGACCTTGAAGGTCTATCTCTACTCCTTGATAACAACACTATTTACCTTTGAATTCTCGTACGATGGAATGATCTAAATAATTAAATGAGTGATATGTTAGATTATGTTGCAATCATAGAGATGATCATGCCACTTATGTAAAGTCCATACACCATATCCGTCCATAATTGCATCTATTTTTTAGACTTATATTAGTAATATTTGCAAGTCGTGTTTCGTCACTTGCAGGATGCCAATACTTTTTTTAAATAATAATACCAAGTCACGTATTGTTGTCGGCTAATTAAATTTGTAGATGCACATATAAAAAATCCAAAAATATGAGTTGAATTGTGATCTTATGAAATTCGTGAGGATGCCTTTATTATAAATGCACAATACAATAGTATACATACATGAACATTTCCCTCAACCTTTGGATATTAACCTTCAATATTGCACCCGTGTAGGCCGCCACCCATTGGCTTATTGATTACATATTTTAGTAAATGACAAAGGACATAAAGAATACAATCCATGTCTATTTTTTAGTAAAATATTGGAAAGCGAATTCCTAAAACATTGAGTATACCGAGTCATTATATATGTGTAATA
Source organism: Ottelia alismoides (assembly GCA_037367405.1). Lineage (NCBI taxonomy): Eukaryota > Viridiplantae > Streptophyta > Magnoliopsida > Alismatales > Hydrocharitaceae > Ottelia > Ottelia alismoides. The sequence continues at coordinate 693,814 of JAZKJV010008261.1, forward strand.
ATAGAACCCTATGGTTACATTATTATAAGATGACAACACTATCGGAAACCGAACGTTGGACCTTAAATGACCTGTTATAAAGTAGGCATATAAAATATGTAATACAAATATAAGAATTGATTTTCGATATTATCATTCCTTGGTATTTAGCTTATTCGTAGAAATTATTGAGTATCTTCCAATTGATTATGTGTATGAAAAAATATAGTTTATGATGTATTATCATAGAAAATTATAAGTTTTGTATGTGTGTTTATTCACCATTAACAAGTTTAAGATATTCAATAGTGGTTATTCAAGCTTTTAAGTCATAAAAGTTGGCATTAAGATATTGGGACTGAAATGTTCATATGAACCACTATTCCATGAAAAAGAAATTGACACTAAAAGAATTATAAATTTTTAACCTAAATAATGGCACTTAGCGGTAGGTGTAACTAAGTGCTACGCCTAAGGTGGGAGCCACCTCTAGGATCCATTTATCGATGGCATAAAGGCAACACCTTCCGGGGGTATCAGGTTCAGTAGAACCTAGTGGAAAGTCCACAATTGACTCAGCGTTGATGTCATCATGTTCAATGTAGTGATTGAGTGACCGCTTATGCCGATGGTAAAAGCCACCAAAGCTGTCTAACAATTATGAAATACGATAAATAGTAAAATGAATAAGCTAAGTGTTTATGAGGAAGCCAGGTGCTTATTTGAAAGTTAAGTGTATATGTGAATTTACGTGAAATGCTAAGTATATATGCGTAATTATTGAAATGATAAGTATATATGTGCAACCACATGAAATGCCAAGTTTATATGTACAATTACATGAAATGATAAGTGTATATGTGCAATTACGTGAAATGCTAAGTGTGTATGTGCAATTATATTATTTTTATGGGAATATGTGTAATTACATTTTTGTTTTGGGCATCTAGGCAAATATGGTTAACCTTAAGGGCATATACGAAAAGTACGGTATGTAATGCATGAATACAAAAAGAACACTCTTCTGTATGCATGATTAACTTCATCAAGGATCTATAGGATGATATTGTATGTGACAAGTCAAATATTTAGTGCTACATGGTAATAGTGGAAAATGAACAACTATAATTTTTCTTGTCGGAATAATTACCCTTTTTGTTATAGATGAAATAGTTAGTTGTAACTTGATTTCTACGCTAGTCGGTTTGACCTTATCTCGACACATACTGAGCGTTAAGCTCATACCATATATTCTTGTGTTTTTATTGCAGGTCAATGTGAAGACAAATTTAGTGGCAGTTTCGAGACTTGTTACGAGTTTTGAAGGAAGGATATCATTGCGTCCACTGGAACAAAGGATCTTGGTTATATATTAGAGATATATATTTTTATGGATAAATGGATTTAAGATGATTCATATATGTTATAAAATTTGTAATATCATTGATGTTAGGGAGTGACACTCGAATCCGACGTGGTATTTGGTCTGTTTCCACTGGTCACCGAGGATCTGGGTTGTTACAGTAGACTTAGGACGAGTAAATGGTAAGATTCCACCACTATTATTGATGTGTTGTAATGATTAGAACCCTTTACTTTTGATTCTATGGTAGATTGATCGAAGAATAAGGGGGAAAAGTGAGGTGATGGATATATGGCCCTTCATATTTTACCCTTTTCTTATTCATGAGCTTTATTTTCATTGATTCTTATAAAGATATAATGCAATTCAGAAATCCATGTAAATGAGGATGGTTGTATTGTGTAGTCGACAACCAACATAAAATCGCCGGGGATGAATTTCTAAATAGTGTTATCAATTAAGAACATTATTTAGGAATTTGCCTCAAGAAACTGGATCTTTCAACATGGTTTAAGCAAACATTTGGATTTTGTTGGGACGTTCCTTACTAGTGACGTGTTGCATCACCCAAATGCAATGAAAAATTGGCAAGGACCATTACAGAGCTGCCCGAATGCAGTTCTAAATTTATAAGGGTTCTCACACGAGGAACACGTGAGAATGCATAAGTAAGTTCCGCTGCATCGCCACTTGTATGTAGTTCAAAATTTGCAAGGGTTCTCGCATGATGGACGCATGCGAGTAAAAAAGTTATTCCAAAAGAGGTTGCAAAAGAAGTTGAGGATGTATAGTTGGAATATTGGCACTTTGACTGGTAAATCGATGGATATAAATTATACGATGGAAAGAAGAAAGAATACTTAGGATCTATTTTATATTTGGGATCTATTTTGTAAGAGGATGGAGAAATTGATGACGATATTACTCATAACATAAATGCAGGCTGGCTAAAGTGGAGAATAGCCTCTATTGTTCTTTGTGATAAGAAAAATCCCTTTGAAAGTCAAAGAAAAGTATTACAAAGCAATCATGAGATTTGTTATGCTTTATGGATCAAAATGTCAGCATATGAACCACAAATATATACAGAGAATGATGGTTCAGAGATGAAAATACTAAGATGGATGTGTGGTCATACACGAAAAGATCGGATTCAGAATGATGCGATTAAAAAGAAAGTTGGTTTAGCTTCGATGGAAAATAAGATGATAGAAAACCACTTAAGATGGTTTGGCCATTTGCAAAAGAGGTCTGTTGATGCATCATTTAGGAGATGCGGGATTTGAGATGTTGAGTCGGTTAAGAGAGTGCGAGGAAGATCCAAGAAGTGTTGGAATGAGACTATCCGAAGGGATCTTAGTTATTTGAACTTAAGCTCGAGAATGGCCCACGATAGATATGAATGGTGGCAAAAAATCCATGTAACTGACCCTACTTAATTGTAGGAAAAGACTTTGTTGTTGTTGCTTATAAATATATAATGTATGATTGAATAACAATTACATAGAGATTGATTGAAGACATGCAACAAGCTGCGTCGTCAATTTTAGCCAATTTTGAAGGCTTTTCAATGGAGATTTGCATGAATGAGTGATGTTTCTATAATCCATTACGTTGGATTATGATTTGATTCCTAAATCTCGGATCGCTCCGATTGTTCTTGGAGTTTGGCTCTTGTAGTTCTGATTAAAAAGTTCTCTGGACTATTCATCCCTCGTTTATTTCTGGTATATACTTGAATTGGGCTATTTTTTGGTTGTTTGATCTTTTTTCTGCTAGTCCTGCTTCAAAGAACTGTTTGAGGTTACTTACCTTGGTGGTGGGCCTATCCGGAGATGACACGTGGATTTAAGCTGTCCACGTGGGAGTTAGTTAGTTAATAACTAACTCTATAAGCTGACGTTTCTATTGATGTGGAGGCTTTTTTGTGAAGCTATTCTTTTAGGATTTTGACATGTGCATTTCTTCCTTTTGCGGAAAAGATGGCTGAAACTTCGAAAAATATCTTGGAGAAAATTGACGAAAACTTTCCAGAACTCACCCCTCCTAAGATCATCGTGAAGGGAATGGTTGTTGATGGTGGTGCTAAATTTGATAATTCTAAGCTTGTTTTTAAATCATATGTGTCGCTAATGAGAGACAAAGTTGTGCCCCCGAAATTAGGGCCTCCAGTGAAAATTAGAGAGCCCTACTATGAAGGTAAAGAAGCGGTGGTGGAATTTTCTCAGGAGGAAATGCTGGAATTAAGCAAACCGTTCGAACTCTATTTAATAGGGTTTTCCCAAAGGTTCAGGCCTAACCTCTTGACCTCTTGGAGATTGATTCTGTCATCAGGAGAGAAATGAAGTTTGAGTACAATGTTCAAATTGGTGCTCTTGATTCGAGGCACATTATCTTGAAATTCGAAGACAGGAACGACTATATGAGAATGCATATCAGCAACAATTGAAGAATTGGAAGCAAATAGATGTCTCTCATTAGATGGTCTCCCTTTTTTCACCCGGGAGACTCTTCCCCTAACGTTCCGGTTAGGGTGGCATTCCCTATGCTGAGCTTACAATTTATTAACGAAGGGGCTCTAAAATCCTTAGTGAAATCCATTGACCAATTTTTATTAGTGGACAGAGATGTAAATTTCACACGACTGTGCTACATTAGAGTGAATGTCGAGATCGATGTCAGCAAGCCAGTGATTGACCATGTGGTTATTAGATGTGGGGAAAAGATTTTATTCAGAATATAGTCTATGAAAACCTTCCAAGCTACTGTCACCACTGCTGTTTGGTGGGCCATGATCAAAAGAATTGTCTTGCGAGTTTTGATCAAGACAAAAGTGGCAAATTTATTGCATGCCAAGAAGGACAAAAAGCTTCTGGGAGGAATTTCCTCCAAAAGCCTAGGCAAAAGTGGGTGATTAGAAATCTCCCCAACAAACAATTCCAAAATGATGACTCCAAGAAGGAAAATCATTTACTTTCAGATGCAAACATGGAAGATGCTCAAAGACCTGATCCTCAAAGTAATATTGAGAAGCATGGAAATCATGCTGCAGAAAAAGATTCTAACTCCAAATCTGATGAGTTCCAGAAAATCTCTGAAGAAAATCCTGAAGACCACCTTTTTGACAAAATTACTAAAAACAATGCTCAGATTTTTGCCGTTGAGGAGCAACAAAGGATTATGGATAGTCCACAACCAATCAGGCAGAATTGTGCTATAAACACTGATCCCTGTAATGCAGATTTCTCCATCCCTTTGGCCAATTCCTTTGATGCACTCAATGATGATACTGACCCAGATAATGAAATTTCTTCCAAGTGCCAAAATGGGGAAGATTATTTTAGTGATCCTTCCCCAAAACGAACTGAATGTATCCCTTCTGATTCTGAAGACGTCCCACCTCAAGCTCCCTTTGAGGATAAGAGTAGGAAGAAAGTCATATCGAAGCAGAAAGAATTAAGTGCTCCTAGTAGAAGATCCTTGAGAATTATCTCCCATCTTCCTTCTCACAATGTTTTTTAAAGCCTGGATAGAGTCCTTGACGATCAGACGAGGAAGTGCACACATTCTCTTTATTTGAGGATGTGTGCACAAAAGATAAGCATCCTTTTCTTATCACATTTCTTTAGTTCTTTTTAGCTATCATATGCAGGTTCAAGAATTTCATTCTATCTGGAACTGGCATTTAAAAATACTCTTTTGTTAGGTCTTTTGTCTGGTTCAAGCTTATTATGCTTTGAGGGTTAGACCTTAGCAAGCAATTGATGATTTTACGAACATTCTGGAAGCTCCCTATTTTCTCTCATTTGGGGACTTCTGAGGCGGTTCTTTACGAAATGCTTGGGATTCATCTTCGAATTGTTTGAATAGAGCCGTTATTTGACTGTTGGATTATAGCCATTGGCATTAATCTGAATCACAAAATGGATTCTCCCTTTCTTAATGTAAGGAGAATAAAAGAAAAATATAGAGAGATTCGCTCAAAGTTGGCTGAGAGACCTACCATAGATTCAAACATTCTTCTCTATCAGATGGGAATAAAGTGGAAATCCTTCACCTCTGATCCGGCATGGGTTCCTCTGCAAGGGAAAGCAGTTGGAGATTTTCTTGGAAGGGTTTGTTAAACCGGAAGTCCTGATCAGGGAGGTGAATGCTTACATTAGCTCTATGGTGGAATCTTTTGAATCAAGATCTCAGTTGATACCACAATTCTGGTGGAATTCCTTTTCAAGGCCGGAGCCTTTTTGAAGGATCTAGTTAGTTTATCTCTTTCAAGATGTTGTTTTTGTCATCATTTTGTAATCGGGCACTTTGTTTTCTTGCTTTTACTTCTACTTGCTGTATTCCCCTTGAAGGGCTCATCTTGTACCTTTGTTTGTTGATAATAAAGGCAGCTACCTGGGCTGCGAAAACCAGGCTTATAAAAAAAAGCTGCGTCGTCAATCCCTTTTGGATGGCAAATTCAGTTCTTAATAGAAAGCACCCCACACTAAATCTCGATGTGGCTATCTGCGAGTATATTATATAGTGATACAAAATGGTATCAGTTTAAGCATTAAGTTATTTCAAATTACATTTATGTTCTAGGCATTGTATTTTATGGGGAAAGAGCACAGTAGAAAATGTCACTATCATACACATGCAATGTTTGGATTCAAGGATGATAGTAGATTCCATGAAACTAATGACCAATTTTTTTTACATCCGTCCGAATAATAATATTTCCTAATATATTACATCATATCTTTAATTAATCAATCATTTTACTTTTGATCTCACTTGTGTTTTTCACCTAATTTTTACATGTTACGAAAGCCCTCCTGCAAATATTATAAACACACAGATATGAAGGACAAACACGCCTTATCCATCTATCTATATATTTCCATCAGGTTATGCATGTGATCTCACTCTCATGGTTGATAACTCTGAGAACTTTTAGTTACTAACGGCTCATACTTCACATCTTTATTTATTTGCAGTACACTATTCGAGAAGGAAAATAAAATAGAGTGTAAGAGCAAATAAAAACATTATAGGCAAGGCAAGAATAATATGCATACCACAGTTACCTTGTGTTATTTTACCCCAGGCCTTAGCACTACCTTTCATCCAGATAGAACTATATAACAATGGGAAAAAATGACTGGAAATGGCATATTTGCACCTTCCTCTTATAGCAACGCTAATCAGATTCAGGTGCTTCTTATTCATATAGGATTTTGTTCAGCTCAATGACATGATATTCTCAAAAACTTTACATCCCGAATGAACAAAAGCATCACTACTGATTTGTTTTAACCTCCTCACTTGGCGCTTGCCGAGGCACTCTCTCCTTCCCCTCGCCACATCATTTCTATCCTTACGAGGCCGGTTCTCCAGAAATTTGCACATGCTGACAGATCAAACTTATTGGCAGTAAGATATGTAAGGATGCTTGGAGAACTTCGATTCTCCGACAACCAGATGGGCAGAGACCTTATCTGATATACCGAGATAGCCCCAAGAGAGTCAATATTCATACTTTGGCACTTGTATTCAGTTTATATTTCTCTTTATGTAAAAGTTGTCGATGAATTTGTCGTTAGGGGTCCAACTATACAATAGCAGGCCAGTGACGAGCACGGCCGCACCTGCGACAAATCCTGCCGAGAGGGCTGATGATGTGGCAAGATATGGCAGGGGAAGAGTAAATGCATAGATAGAAAGAGGAACTGCAAAACCAATTAATAATACATCATTACACCATAAACAACTTTGGTGAGCAACTGATGAAATGATAGTATGCAAAAGTTCCGTTGCTAAGATTTGGCAGCTAACTATAATAGACTGATAGAATGTTACATATGGTGATTCTCAACAACCAAAATACAGGTCAACATGCAGTACGTTCTTTGACAGGTAATGTATGATATAACTAAAAAGATGGGATTTTATCACTTGTGCCCTTCCGAGATCTTGCAATATCAGTTATGCCCCTCACTTCTTGCTCCGTCATCAGTTGTGCCCTTCCGTCAGATTGACCGTTAATGAATTGACTTAACCATGGTTTTTTCAAACCTTGGTGCAATTAAGAGGGGTATTATTGTCCAGACTCATCTTCTTCCTCCCCCAACCTCCTCCTCCTCCCTCTCCGCCCGGAGCTCGTCGGAGTTCGCATGTGCATGCACCGCGCACGACCACACCTCCCCCGAAGCCGCACGGGCGCCCCCGCGTGCCCCCTTCTTCCCACCAGCCGCCGTCTCCAGCAGGTTGCGCACCTCCAGCCCAACTGCCATGGACTGCCAGCCGTCAGCAGGAGACCTCGGTAGCCAATCGGACATGTGCTCGCCGGGAGGGCTTTCCGTCGATGAAACCCCTCCACCTCTCCGTTGCCCGTCGTTGCGGGTAGCGCCACCTGGGCACGATCTCTGCGGCCTCTAGTGCTGCGACCGCCGCCCTCCATCTCGAAGCGGCCGACCTACCAACTCTCCATCGCCAACGCTTCGCGCGAGGCCCTCAGTCGGTGGATCGGCCACAAAGCACCGTTGCATCTGCGAAGCCCTCCAGAATGGAGAAGAATCTGCTCAAGCGGCTACTCCAATTATTATTTGTCTGTTGTTGTTTTGGGGGTTTTGATTCGCAGATCTCCTCTCCAGTTGACACGGAAGGTAAATGCCAATCATAGTAATTTTGGGCGCTACGGAACCCTAAGGTTTGGCAGAGCTGAGCGACGGCGACGGCGGGGCAGGGACGGAGGAGGGGAGGGGAGGGGGCAGGGGCGGGGGCGGGGGCGGCGCGGTGTGGGGCTGGGCAGCGCGATGCGGGGCTGGGCGGCGCGGGGGAGGTGAGGGGGCGGCCCAGGGGAGTAGAGACTGGGCGGCGTGGGGGAGGGGCGGGGGCGGCGGGCTGGGAGGAGGTTCGTGGAGCTCGGAGCGGAGCTGGGCGGCGCGGGGCAGGGGCGGGGGCGGCGGGCTGAGGAGGTCAGGGCGGAGCTGGGAGGAGGTGCGGGCTGGGGAGGGGTTTCGGGCGGAGAGGGAGGAGGAGGAGGTTGGAGGAGGAAGATGATGGGGGAAGAGGAGGAAGAGGAGGAAGAGGATGAGGAAGATGGCATAAAATTACCATATAATCCTTTTTTTTTAAATTAATACCGCTTATATCCTCAAAGATAACGTCCGTTTGCACTGTGGATGGACGGTCACTAACTCGAGGGGCACAAGTGATAAAATAGCAAGAAGTGAGGGGCATAACTGATATTACCAAAAAGATAGGGGCATAACTGATATTGCGAGATCTCGGAGGGGCACAAGTGATAAAATCCCTAAAAAGATATATACATCATTTGATTTGGATATGAAAAATGACGATAATATTTGATTTGGATTAAAATGGGATAATACAGCATTCGCAAAATTGGATAATTTCATTTTTTTTGTATTTAAGAGGATTTCGCTGATTCATTTTCTAGATCTAATTCATACGATTTTAAATTATTATCGTCTACTATCAGTTAATTTGAAATTGCAAATACATACATGGTAAAACGACTTCCATTATTGCAGATTTTTTCCACTTTAAGTTAACGATAAATGTCATATTCATAACCATATCATTAGCGATAATTCATATACTTATCTGTTTTTATTGTTAAAACTTTATTTGATCATTAAATTTTAAACTAAAAACTCAACGATGATTTGCAACGGATAAACGATTCTATTTGCACTATTACTAATGATGTAATCACGGATATGAAAAAAAAAACTAATTTTGCAACAAATAATATCCGGAGAGTTGGATTTTAAAAAAGCGTCACCGTTGACCCTTTTTGTTGTAGCCCATCAACTTAATTTCTTTAGTCCCTGATCGCATTGAAATAAATCTTAATAATCAGGTACCATATTTGTTTTCTTTCAAAGGTCAGGTGTGATGTTGAAATTAGATGACTGTTTTTGGGACATCTACGTAATCTACATTAAAATTTTATGACATTAAGGAGTATTGTTTTGTACGTAACATCGCATTTTTATTACGTATATAATTTAATCCGAAAATGGATATAATTGAGCTATATACAAATGTCTGTAATATATAAATACTTCTGTAGACAATTTCTAGATAGTTATATAAAACATATTTTTAAGGGTAAATTACAATTTGGGTCCTCATCTATGGGTCCGATCCCAGAATGGGTCACGATCTTTAAATTGTAACAATTCGGGTCCCAGGGCCATTAATGTAAGGAACTTTTGGGGCTAATGACGAGTTTGCCCTTGTTTAAAAGTTGGAACTCAACCTCCATTCTCTTCCCAACAAGGGCATATTCGTCATGAACCCCAAAATTTCCATTTCCTAAATGGTCCTGGGACACTAATCGTTACAATTTAAAGATCGGGACCCATTCTGGGATCTTACCCATAGATGGGGACCCAAATTGTAATTTACCCTAATGTTTTTATCTTTATTTCTTGGATATCCGCTTCCGCATTATATTTTCTAACAAATGCAATGACTGGATTATTCTGGAGGACATAGGGCTTTCTTTCTTATATAGAGAGAGGACAACCCTAGAGGACAAATTACCTAATAGAGATGAAATAAATAAGAAAATAGAAAATAGCTCTCAACATTCCCCTCAAGATGGAGCATACATGTCAACCATGTCAACTTGGAAGAACACCTCTCGAACAACCCTTGGCTAGGGTCTTGGTGAAAATATCTGATGTTTGTTCCCCTGAGATGACATGGGAAGTAGAGATAAAGGCCATTTTGTATCATATATGTTTGGCCATCTCATAGAAAGCAAGATTTTTGGCAATAAGCCTGATTGTCGCAAAACAACACATAGGAAGAGGCACCTCAATAGCTAAGGTTGTCATAACAGATTGGACCCACATCATCTTAATGTTCCCCTGTGTCATAGCTCTGTATTCCAACTCCGCCCTAGATCTAGCAACCACAATCTGCTTCTTACTTTTCCAGGAGACCACAGAACTCCCAATGACTACTGCAAATCCAGTATAGTCAGCATCTGACAAGATATGATGACAAGATAGGTCTCTCTGGTGAAAAACATTCCTATACCTGGAGAGGGCTTCAGCTACCTTAGAATCATGTGAACATCATTCATGTGAGCCTCTCATGGCTTCTCCCTAAACTAGCTGAACTTGATCCCTGCAAAGTAGATATCTGGTAATGGTCGCCTAGAGGAGCTTCCCAACAAGCTCTCTGTACCTCCTCATTCACTTCATCTATGTCATCATCATTAAGCTTCATGCTGAGGTCCATAGAAGTAGTGGCATGTCTCCAGTCTGCAATCCATGTCTTTAGGAGAACATCTATAACTTTTGGAGCATAGGCGTCATATGTGTAGATGGTACCACATTCAGCGGTTTAGTCTCACATCTACTATTTGTGGGACTTGGAGACTCCGTGGGGGCTATATAAGGAGCCACACACCACCTGTAACAGATGAGAAAAGTGAATGGACACATCAACCCTTTGAGACATTCTCCCGTGGTTTCATCCCGCTCCTTAGGGAGTAGGGTTCCACGTAAAAATCCCGGTGTTCTTTGTTGTTCTTATTCTTTTTCTCCAATTACGCTTCCACATTCTAGTTTTTTAACATGGTATCAGAGCAGTTTTGATTCTCGAGGATTTTTATGTTCTTTATTTATATTCGAGATTCGAGATTCAGTTCTAGGGTTTTATGTCGAAGCACTAATTCTCAATTTGATCAAGACTTGACTCTTTGTTGTTCTTGAAAGATTATTCTGAAGATCTATTCATGTTCATATATTGTTCAAAGATATGTTCAAGTCTCCACAATTCCAGCAATGTTAAGAATCATCTAGGGTTTCAGAACTCTAGTTTTGCAAGAAAAAGGCGCATTTTCCATGCGTTTCTAGCAAGCAATCTCTTTCCATCGAGAATCCAAGCGAGCAATCTCCCTGTAAGATGGGTTCCCATCTTGTCTCAACATCTCCTCGTGGCGAAGAAGCCCCATCACGGTGATGGGTTCTCGTGAACCCTGTAGGCGCACAACGAAGGTGCAAGGCACCCATCTCCTCTCCTGTTGCAGAACTCCATCGGGAAACCTCTTTAGCCGCATCTCCTCCAGGAGACGGCAACTTCAAGCTCCTGCTACAACAACTCCCTTAAGCTCCTCCAAGCATCGTGCAAAGGTACTAGAGCGCCGAGGGCACCATCATGTGAAGGTGCTGGATCTTAAACCCTATCCATCTCCTCCAAGCAGCAAATGTAGGCGGCACTTCCCTCTCTTCTTCTCGCTCACGTAGGCGGTGCGAGATGCTTCATTTCCCAGTGACGGTGTTGTTTGAATCATGCAACCAAGGATACCCATCACCTGGGTGTCTCCCTCATGCATACTCAACCTCTTCTCTTGCACAGGCAGCGTGAGATCCAGCACTAGCAACATCGAGGAGCACCTCCATCTCTGGTTTAGTAGAGGCTCCATCAAGAGGGTGCCCAAGATGGAACCCTATTTTTCTCAGCTTGAGTAGAAAAGGGCTTGATGGCCTTCTTTTATTAAAAAAGGTGGGGGTGCTCTATGTAAAAAAAAAAAAAGAAGAAGAGAGAGATGCGTTATTTCTTGGCCAAGTTGAGCTGAAAGGAAAAAACAACACAAAAAAAGGAGAGAGAGAGGGCATGATTTTAACCCAATTGGGATGATGTTAAAAAAAGAGTTTTTTGGGGAATGGGGCCCAAGTTGGGCCACTGCTGCAGTTTTTGGGCCACATTTGGGCCGTGTTTCAAAAAACGGAGGAGATTTTTTGGGAAAATGTGAGTACAAAAAAACTATACACTAAAAAATGAGATGTCTTAAAAAAGGACGAAATATTCGGGAAGGAAAAAAACGATCGTACAAAAAGAATCTGTAAGAAAAAAGATTTTAAAAAAGGCGGTAGAAGAAAAGCCGAGAAAAATTGTGAGATCGGCTTATGAGGGTTTTTCCCCATATTCATGTCTTCTCCAAGATTTGTCAATGTTATTATTTTCCGACAAGTATGGGAGAAAGGGGGAGTATTGTGTAGAGTTCTATGGCTCATATTCAAATCTCTAGTCTAGATGTCAAGCCAGTTGCCAGGCTCTACAATTCAGATTCATAGTCGACGTTCAGATTGGTTCCGAGTCTTCAGTATGATGCGCACGTGTTTGCGATCATCGGTTTTGTGGTCCCCATCTTTGTTTTTGGTTTTAGAGTTTTCATGTGATCCATATGAACTCCAGAGTAGAGATCTCACTCTCTATGCCATTGTGGGATAGGGTTTTCATGTGGTTTCATAGGAACTCCTCCAGAGTACAGATACATTCTCAGAGCCAGTATGAGAGAGGCCTGGTTCTCCGACGAGGAGACCTTCAAACTCCATTCTCCAATGATTGTAGACACCGACGAGGAATCGAGGATGTATCCACAGCTTTTTCAGTTCGACCCTTCAGAGATGGAGCAGTTGTTCACATGATGTACAATCTTCTACATGTAGCGGGCCAGAGTACTCCGACGAGGAGACTCATTCCGATTTCTGTGACTCTGACAGGCGCAGTACAAAGCACATGTTCTCCAAAAAAGAGATACAGTTCGACTCTCACTATAGTTCATTTGTTCCTCCTCACGTGCACGACATGAGAAGCAACGTCCTCGACAACAACCGACAGTTGTGTATGCATTGAGTTGATATTGTCAGTAGTGTCTTGTATTGTGAGTTTGAGATTTCTATTTATTTGTCCAAGCTGAGCATTGCATGCTCCAGCTTGAGGGGGAGTGTTGGAGCATAGGCGTCATATGTGTAGATGGGTAATTGGATCCCTCCAGGGTCCAATTACCACATCTTGTGGTTTAGACCACATTTAATTTGTAGGACTTGGAGACTCAGTGGGGGCTATATAAGGAACCCCGCACCACCTGTAACAGATGAGAAAAGTGAATGAGCACATCATCCCTTTGAGGCATTCTCCCGTGATTTCATTCCGCTCCTTACAGAGTAGGGTTCCACGTAAAAATCTCGGCGTTCTTTATTGTTCTTATTCTTTTTCTCTAATTACGTTTCCGCATTCTAGTTTTCTAACAATAACATACTTCCTTTGTGTCATCATTAGACCTCTATGGTTCATGGCAAACTTAAGCTCAAGTACCGTAGTTTGCCAAGGACCTTGGTGACAAACTGATGTCCAAGAAACGTCTTAACCTTATTGATGCCTTGTAACCAAGCTTGTAAAAATCGATGGACAAGGTCAACTAGTCGAATAGTGGGTAGCTGACTAGATTAGACGGTTAAATCGATTAATTGGTTGATATTTGCATGAAATTTATTTATTTATTTTGCATTTTTTAAAAGAAAACCTATTCTAATATGTTTAATATTTTATTTAAATTCAATTAGTTATTTTATTTCATTGTGATAGCATAAAAAATGTTTTTTTTGAGGCTCCAAAAAGGGGGAGACACTCAGCGGTGTTCACCCCAATCTATTAATAAGAAACGTAAAGTAAATATACAAAAAACAAGACAAAAAACAAAAACCAAGATCCAACGGGGTAGCACAAGGCGAACACCCCAAAAACAAAAGAACCAGACCAGGGCTACCTAGTACACCAGTCTGCCAGAAGACGTGTAGCAAGGATAATAATATTTTCCTAGTAAAAGCGTTGGCCCTTGAAGACGACCTCATTCCTCCCCAGCCAAATGCCCCACAACCTCGCAATCGGAGTCAGCATGTCCTTTCTTTCCCTGCCCCTGATGCTCGTCAAGCTATCGCAAAAAGCAACCATGCTCTCGGAGTTGATCCAATCCAGATCATCCCAAAGTCCACGAACCAATCTGCATTCAAAGAATAAATGGTCGATGGTTTCTCGCTCCGCATCGCAAAGCCCGCAATTAGGTCCAACGTTCGGAATAAATCTCGCGCAACGGTCACGCGTTAGTAGCCTCTCCTGCGCAGAATCCAAAGGAAGACACCAATGCGCTCGGGAAGCTTTAAGCCCTAGAAGAAACTGCAGTCACGCACAAGACTATCGTCCCCCACCAGAGGACCGGGAGCAAGAGCAATATATGCCTTCTGCGTGGTAAAAGAACCATTCTTCCATGACCAGTGATCGCGGCCATCATTAGGCTGGATCGCGTCTGCAAGCAAGCCCAATGGTGAAAGAAAATCATCCGCACGCTGATTCGAGAAATTTGCAATAAAACGAGGACACCAGCAGCCGTCCACCCAGCACGATGCCACAGATGCGTCATTGTCTTCCACCAAAGCAAACAAGCGTGGAAAGCTGTCCTTTAGAATACCCTTCCCCGACCAATCGTCGGTCCAAAATCGAAATGAATCCCCCATACCCAACACCGGTTTAAATAGGTAAAGATTACGAGTAAAAACTCCCAACACTCCACGCCAGAAAGGAGAGAGGTGCCCGTGAGCACTTCCCCGAGTAAAGCCCATCAACTCCTCGCCCAGAAGCTCCCACAGGACATTAAGCATGAAGTTGTCCTCCTGCCCCCAAACCCTAGATGCCCATTTCAGCAGTAGGACGTCGTTAACGACCTCCAACCGCCGCACTCCCAGCCCATCATCCCGCTTTGGCCGAGAAACATCATCCCAAGCCACCAAATGAACCCCCCTTCCCCCTCCCCCTTCTTACCCCACAAGAAACCCCGCATACAACGTTCCAAACGCAACCGAATCCCCTTAGGCAAGCATCGAACCGAGAAGAAATATAAAGGAATAGAGGATAGCACCGCTTTAAGAAGAATCAGACGCCCCCCCTAGATAATAGAGCCGCTCGCCACCCAGCTAGGCGAGCCTCCATCTTCTCCACCACCGACCTCCAATCACGGAGCCAGCCACGACCCACAGTCAGGGGCAAGCCAAGGTAGTCGAAGGGGAGGTCACACGGAGCAGAACCCAGCACCTGACCACATTCCAACGCCTCCACCTGCGACATCCCGAAGGGGATCACCTTAGACTTAGCCCCATTAATCAAGAGCCCCGAAAGCTCACTGAAAAGCTCGAGAGTAGTAGCCATACCGGAGACCTCATCATGGCCACCCTCGATGAAGCAAAGAGTGTCGTTCGCAAACTGAATTAAGGGGACCTGGAATGGCCCAAAAGTGCAGCCCCTAGTCATCCCCACATCAATCACGTTGTCAATCATACGAGCCAACACGTCCGCTGCCAGCACAAAAAGAAGGGGAGCGAGAGGACACCCCTGCCGCACCCCCTCCTAGGCTGGAAGAAGCCCCCAACCGGGCGACCATTTAGCAAAACCGAGAGGGAGGCCGTGGTCACACAATGCCGCACCCACGAAATCCAAACCTCCGGGAAGTCCCTCCGCCTCAAAACAGACCACATGAAACGCCAATCAAGACAGTCATAAGCCTTGGCGAAATCAATCTTCCAAAGAACCCCCATCTTATTGGACTTCTTCCAAGCCACAACCAGCTCGGAGGCCACCGCGAAGCAATCCGATATCTGCCGCCCCTTAATAAATGCGGCCTGTGTTGGAGAGACCAGCGAAGCAAGAAGAGGAGCAAGCCTCCTCGCCAAGACCTTAGCATAAAAAATGTAAAAAGATATGTAAATATATAAGAATATATGCATAAAAATAATTTATATATTTAAGATAATTAAAAAATTCAAAACTAACTAAAGGCCAACTAAATATGATTAGCCTCCCGATTGTCAATTAATCCTTAGTCAGTAACCCAACCGATTGAGTACTGACTACCGATTTCTCCAACCTTGCATGTAACTCATCTCCTGCAACAATAATATAAATAACATAAACCAAGTGACAATAATACATCTTGACGTCATGTGTATAAAGAGTGAGTGATCTGCAGCCGATCTTTTAAAGCCTTTAAAACTTCTGGAACCATGCTCTGGGACTATGCTTAAGGCCATAAATATCCTTATGAATTATGTGTAGCTTATGATACTCCCCATCATCAACAAACCCAGATGGTTGCTGCATATAGACCTACTCTTGTTGTAGGTCTCCATACAGGAACACATTCTTGACATTAGCTGTGAAAGTGACTACCTCGTACCACCGTAGTAGTGAGGAGGATCCTGAATGTAGAATGATGAGCCATGGGGGAAAAGCATCCTGATAGTCCACCTCATATGTCTGAGTGAACCCATGTGCCACAAGTATAGCCTTGTAGCAATCAACATTACCATACGCTCTCTATTTCATTGTAAAGACCCATTTGCAACCAACTACATAAGCCCCTTCTGGGGTAGTAACCAAACTCCATATGATGTGATTGGAGTGCAGACATCTTCTCCTCCATAACAAGATGCCAATGACTATCTCGCATAATGTCCGGATATGTACCTGGAATCTCTACGGATGGCAGTCCCATCATAAACTTCATGAAATCTCCAAAATATGCCCCAAAGAAACAATGCTACAAAAGATACATAACACATGTACACCTCCGCTTCTGAAGAGCAATGAATTAGTCAAGATCTTTTGTACGATCTGTCTCATGTATAGTAGTCTCTTGAGGTACTACATGCTCATCCTGCAAAATCTTCTATTGTACAGACAAATCATTAGTACCATTAGCAAAAATTAAGTGCTCAAAATTTACCTGGGACGTGTTGGGTGATGGGGAAGGAACAAAAACATGACATACAGTAGGCGACATGTGAATATACAAACGAGGTAAAGTCTAAGCTACATGAGGAGGTGGCGTGGAGGAGCCAAAGGAGAAGGAACCCCATGAGGAGGGTGTGCAGGTGGAACAACACGAGGAGGTAGTAGTGGAGATGAATGAGGAGGCGGAATGTAAACCTCCTCATAATACTCAAAAGGGGTCATCCTGTCACCAGTAGGAGAAAAGTACATGACAGAATCAAAGAATGTAATGTCAACAATAATATAGTACTTTTGTATGACATGATTGTAAGAAACTACAAATGCAGAAGCATGATCAGAGATAAAGAATAAACAATAGAAAAAAACAACAGGATTTTACGTGGAACCCTATTCCCTAATGAGTGTGATGAAACCATGAGAAAACGCCTCAAAGGGTTGATGTGTTCATTGCTATTTCTCATTTGATACTGGAGGTCTGGGGCTTCTTATATAGCATCCACAGACCCTCCAAATCCCACCACTGGTAGATGTGGGACTAAACACTAGATGTGGTAAATGGATACTGGAGGGATGTGTGTACTCATCTACATAGGTGATGCATATGCTCCAACATTCCCCCTCAAGCTGGAGCATGCAATGCTCAGCTTAGACACATAGAAAGAAATCACTTAAACTCACAATACAAGGCAATACGGACAATATCAACTCAACGCATACAAAACCGTCGGTTGTTGTCGAGGATGTTGCTTCTCATGCGATGCAGGTGATGAGGAACAAACGGGCTGGAGTGTGAGTCGAACTGAGTCGCCTCATCGGAAAGCATGTGCTATGTACTGCTCTTGTTAGAGTCACTACAACTGGAATGAGTCACCTCATCGAATTAGTCTGGCCCGCCACATATAGACGACTGCTCCATCTCTAAAGGACCGAACTGAAAAGTCATGGAGACATCCTCGTCGGAGTCCACGGTCACTGGAGAATGGAGTCTGAAAAGTCTCCTCGTCGGAGAACTGGGTCTCTCCCATACTGGCCCAAAGAATGGGATCTTTACTCTGGAATCCTATAAAACCACATAAAAACCCTAGCCCACATAGAATAGGGAATGGGATCTCTACTGTGGAGTCCCTATGGATCACATGAAAACTCTGAGACCAAAAACAAAGATGGGGACCACATAAAATATGGCAAACATGTGCACATCGAATTGACGACACAGAATCTGATCATTGAGTCTAAAATCTGAACAACTATAGAGTCTGAATATCTTGCTAGCATGGAATCTGGAGAATCTGAAAATATGAATCTGACATGTAACTCTACACAATTCTCCCCTTTCTCCCATGCTTGTCAGAAGACAATGACATCGACAAAGTTGGGTTGAAGACATGAAGATGGGGAGGAGAAAAAAACCAATAAGCCGTCACAATTTTTTCGGCTTTTCTTTTCAATTTTTGAATCATTTTTTCGGTTATATATATATTAAATACCCCTCTCTTCCTCTCTTTTTTAAAATAAGCCATTTCATTTTTTCGGTTTTTTTTGCAAAAAAAATCACGTGCATTTTTGTTTTGTACGCGCGTCCTTTTTTTAACATGGCCCAACTTGGGCTCAAAAGAAAAATGATGCCCCCCTTAAAGAAAACACGATTCATTTAGGCTCAAAAGAAATTGGGCCTAATATTTTTTTAACTTCGAAATAGACCCTAAATCGGCTATTTAGGGTTCCCTACTGCAGGGAACCCATATTGGAAAGATGGTTTTTTTCTCCCAAGCCCCACCACCACTTGGAAGGTGGTAAGGGAATGAGGGTAATGTAGTCTGGGGTTGTTTCCATGAGATCGGATGACGTTGAAGACGCGACGGACTTGAGCCACCGGCAGTTGGAGATTCGCCGCCGATAAGGCTTTGCCTCCCAAAGGAGTTGCCGCTTGGAGAAGCGATGCTTGAAGGTGAACAAGGAGAGGGTCAGCACGAGGTGCTTGCGTCGCCTGCTTCGATTATGTTTCGGAGAAGCTTCGCATGATGCCAGGGGACTCATCGCCATTGCTTGCGTTGCCCAGAGATGCGAGATGGTGATGCGTATGAGAAGGGTTGTTACATCGCATGCGCTGGGATTTCGACAAGAGAAGGAGCCACCCAGCAAGGCTCTGTGCGAGATGGCGCCGCCCACCGCCTTCAATCATCAGAAGGCGTCGCTAGAGATGTTCACTAGAGAGGCACGAAGGATCTGATCGCCTGGAGCATGCTCGCTGGGTCCACGAAACCTATCACCTTAGGAGAGAAGGGTAGTGTTGCCTTGCATAGGAGAAGGTGCCGCCTGTGCAGAACTGAGATGAGGATTACTCCCCTCCTCTTCCAATTTTTTCATCGTGATTAGGGTTCCTAGAGAACCCTTCTGTGTTGGAAATGCATGAAATTAGTGTTCAAGAAATTGAACCCTAGATCTGGACTGGAGATGGAGATCGACGTTGACGATGACCGTAGAAAAAATAGGGTATCAAGAAACCCTAGAACTGAATATCGACCTTGATCACAAAAATGATAATATAGAATAATAATCTTCAAAAAACCATCTCCAATAACCAAGAATCGAATCTTGAACAAATCATGAAAATGAAGTAAATCCTCGAGAATCAAACCCGCTCTGATACCATGTTAAAAACTACGAATGTGAAAGCATGATCAAAGATAAAGAATAAATAATAGAAAGAACAACGGGACTTTACGTGGAACCCTACTCCTTAAGAAGTGGTATGAAAACACAAGAGAACGCCTCAAAGGGTTGATGTGTTCATTGCACTTTCTCATATGATACAGGAGGTCTGGGGCTTCTTATATAGCCTCCACAGACCCTTCAAGTCTCACCACTAGTAGATGTAGGACTAAACACTGGATGTGGTAAATGGATCATGCCCATCTACAAAGGTGACGCATATGCTCCAACAGGGGTCAAAGCACCGGTACCCTTTCTGGATTCGGGAGTGGCCACAAAAATACACTTGACGGCTCTAAGGGAGAGCTTGTCATGACCAGAAGTCAGGTGATGAACAAAAAGCCACAGAGTCAAAAACGTGAGGTGTTATCAAGAAAAGGTCCTTATCGAGAAATGCAATAGAAAAGAAACCTTTTTCCTAACACGAAGAATAACATACAATTGACCAGGTAGCAAGCAGTGAGGACAACATCAACCCAGAAAGAGTGGGATCATAACTCTGGATAAAAAGAATTCCGGTAACATCAAGAAGATGATAACGATGTTTGCATTCAACAATACCGTTCCGATGAGAAGTATATGTTGGGAAAAATGAGCAAGTTGTTTATTCCATAAGCCCTAGGCTCTCTTATATAGGAGAGTAGCCTATGGGTAAATTACATAAAGCATACAACTGAAATTGAAAATAATGAAGGGATACAGGCACTACTATATATGCGTCAACACTCCCCCTCAAGATGGAGCATAGATATCAATCATGCTCAGCTTGGACGCACACTTCTGGAATGGGCCTCGAAGTAATGCCTTGGTAAATATATCAGCAGTTTGATTTTCTGAGGTGACGTGATATGTAGCAATGAACCCCTTCTGAATCATGTCACGTATGTAGTGACAGTCAACCTCAATATGCTTGGTCCTCTCATGGAATGCTGGGTTGTTTGCAATGACAAGGCTGCCTGATTATCACATTCCAACTTCATAGGAAGCGGTATATCAAGACATAGATCTGTAAGTAGAGCTTTCACCCACATCATTTCTGTGCTAGCCTGGGCCATAGCCCTATATTCAGATTCAGCACTGGATCTAGCTACCACTGTCTGTTTCTTGCTCCTCCACGAGACTAGAGCATCTCCAACATAGACTGCAAATCCTGAGGTGGACTTCCTGTCCTTGGGGCATCCTGCATAGTCTGCATCAGCACACGCTGTGATAGAGATCTCCTTTCCCTTCTTAAATAGCAAGCCTGCACCTGGAGATGATTTTAGATATCTCAGAATCATGTGTATTGCATCCATATGGACCCGACGTGGTTGCTCCATGAACTGGCTCAAGCGACTCACTGCAAATGATATATCAGGTCTAGTGATCGTGACATACAGTAGTTTGCCTACCAGTTCTCTGTATCTTCTCATGTCCACCTCCTCTATGTCATCATCATAGAGCTTCATGCTGGGATCCATTGGTGTCATAGCAGGCCGACACCCAAGCATACATGTTTCACTCAATAGATCTGTAACATATTTCCTCTGTGACATTACTAATCCATATGGATTTCTAGCAAACTCCAGCCCCAGAAAATATCTAAGGACTCCTAGGTCCTTGGTGACAAATTCGGTTCCCAGTTTTTCTTTCGCCTGCTTTATACCCTGCTCATCATCTCCTGTAATCAAGATGTCATCTACATAAACCATGATTACAATGATACCTCTAGCAGTCTTCTGTACAAACAAGGAATGATCAACATTGGAGCGTTTGTATCCTTGTTTCTCGAAGAGATCTGAGAGCTTCTGAAACCATGCTCTGGGGCTCTTCTTAAGGCCATAGATAGCCTTATGTAACCTGCATACCTTGGAACACTCCCCCTCAACAACAAAACCAGGTGGTTGTTGCATATAAACTTCTTCCTGCAAATCTCCATATAGGAATGCATTCTTCACGTCCAGCTGATGGAGCGGCCAGTCTTTAGCAACTGCAACTGACAACAAGATCCGTAGAATGGAATGACGTGCCACAAGCGAGAATGTGTCAAGGTAATCCACCCCGTATGTCTGTGTAAAGCCACGTGCAACAAGACGCGCCTTGTACCTGTCAATAGAGCCATCTGCATTGTATTTCACTGTAAACACCCACTTGCAGCTCACCGGGTTCACATCTGGAGGTATAGGAACCAAACTCCAAGTTCCTCTGGACTGAAGTGTCGCCATTTCCTCCTCCATTGGTAGCCGCCATCTACTATCCTGCAGAGCATCTTGATGATTTCGTGGAATATCTACAGCTGACAGTGCCACAACAAATGACCTGAAATCTTCAGATAGTCTCTCAAAAGACACAGATGCTGATAATGGATATGTAACACAGCTCCTCTTCGATTTGCGTAGAGCAATGGGAACATCTAAATCAGTTGTAGTCTCATCTGGCCCCTGCAACATATCCTGCTCAGAAATGTCGTCAGATTCATCAACAGTAATATTTTCATTACATACCATAGGCGAGCTAGTAGACGAGTCATGACCATGAGCGGGAGGAGGCCTGCGGGTATAATGGAACGGTAGCGGTGAGATAGGTGGTAGTGGTGGTGGTGGTGGTGACGGCATCTGAGGTTGTGGTGCTGGTGACGGCATCTGAGGTGGTGGTGTCATGTATATGGCATCAGTCGATAGAGGTGGTAGTTGCTTGTCTCCTGAGGCTGAAAAAT
Source organism: Ottelia alismoides (assembly GCA_037367405.1). NCBI lineage: Eukaryota > Viridiplantae > Streptophyta > Magnoliopsida > Alismatales > Hydrocharitaceae > Ottelia > Ottelia alismoides. Next base: position 716,160 of record JAZKJV010008261.1, read on the forward strand.
ACATAACAGATTCAAAAAATGTAACATCTGCACTAACCATATACCGCCGACGCAGAGGATCAAAACACTTGTACCCCTTTTGAGTTCTGGAGTACCCAACAAAAACACATTTGACAGCCCTAGGAGAAAGCTTGTCAACCAGGCGACAACTGATGGACAAATGCAACCGACCCAAACACACGAGGAGTAAGAGTGAACAGATCCTTGTCAGGATGAATAAGGGAAAACGGAATCTGTTCATTCAAGACAGAAGAAGGCATACGATTGATTAAGTAACATGCAGTGAAAACTGCATCACCCCAGTAGGAGCAGGGAACATGACTCTGTATAAGGAGTGATCTTGTGACATCAAGAAGGTGACGGTGTTTCCTTTCAGCAATTCCGTTTTGTTGAGATGTATGAGCACAAGATGTTTGGTGAACAATCCCTTTTGAGGAGTAATAATTGGCAAGAACATTGGTGCACAATTCTAAAGCATTATCACTTCTCACAAACTTCACAGATGTGGAGAAAACATTTTGTATTTCATTCAGAAAATGGATAATGATATTTCCTGCTTAAGATTTATTTTTCATCAGAAACACCCATGACACTCTAGAAAAATCATCCACAAAAACTATATAAATCTGTGTCCCTGATGATCAGGTACATGACTCGGACCCCAGACATCAATATGAAATAACTCGAACTTGGAGGTACTACTCCGACCTGGACGACTGGGAAAGGACGACCTGTGATGCTTTCCCAACTGACACGCCTCACATTGAATAGGTGTGTGAGGAAGACCATCAGGTAACACTTGACGCAACTTCTGAAGCGGTAAATGTCCAAAGCGCAGATGCCACAATAAAGTAGATACTTGTCCAGGAGAAGAGGATGAGGTTCCAGCAAAAGGGGTGTGATTCAGGCGGTAGAGGCCTCCTTGCTCATAGCCACGACCAATCACGTTGCCCGTATGGATGTCCTGAAAAATCAAAGAAGATGGATCAAAAATTGCCCGACAATGTAGATCCTTCATAATCTGACTAATTGACAACAAATTCATTGAAAAATCAGGTGCATGCACATTCTTGAGCTGCATAGAAGATGTCAATCTAATCTCCCCCTGACTAGTGATGGGGGAATGTGTACCATTAGCAATTACTAATGTCCGTCCTGGAGGGATCTGAGTGTATCCTGTAAGTAGACTCTGGTCGCCACATAGGTGATGTGTAGCGCCCGAGTCCATAATCCATGGTAATGTATCTGATCTACTACTGTTGAATGCAAGTATACTACCTGAAGCACTGGTAGACGCAGAGGCAGAGGCAGCGGCATCAGAATGACTCTTCGTAGTCGCTGCTGGACCAGATGGTGGAATAATGCCCCTCAGACGGGCAACTAGATCGCCGAACCATTGATCCAAAGTAGCAGCAGATGGAGGCTCTATCTGCTCAGCAGCCCGTGCGGATGCGGGAAATCCATGCTTTGAGTAGCATGTGTCTTCATTGTGTCCTACACGATGACAGTAGGTGCATGTTGGCCTAGTACGGCCACCTCTTCCACGGGGTCCACGTCCACGTCCCTGATGATGAAATCCACGACCCCTGTTGGCTGCCATGGCTGAAGTGTTCTGATTCGCAGTCGTGGAAGGAACTGTGATCCGACTCAATCTATGAAAAGCTTCCTCCATGGGAGGAATAGTAGAGTCAGCCAAAATCTGTGATCGTGCCGCCTCATACTCTGGATCGAGTGCAGCCAGGAACACACCCACCATGGTCGCGTTCCTGTATGTCTTCTTCTGTTGTTCTGGCATAGCTGTAAAAGGCATGAAGCTATAGAGCTTCTCGAACATCCCTCTCAGTGATGTATAGAGAGAATGTAAAGGGCGACCATTCTGCTTTATTGTGAATATATCATGCTGAAGTTACAGAATCTTTGTCTCGTTCTTCGCCTGAGAGTATGTAGCCACCGGAATATCCCACATATCCTTGGTTGTCGGTTGATGTAGGATGTCATTGGCAATTTCAATAGCCAACATACCAGATAGCCAAACCTTGGCATATGCATCATCAGCCTCCCACGAGGCATTGGCTCCAGTCTTCTCAGCAGGCTCTGGTTCGGTAAGGATGTGCTTCTTGCCTGTTGACTTCATCATGCTCATGAACTGCATTGCCCACAGTTCATAATTTGTACCATCCATCTTTACTATAGGCGCTGGACCACGAAAGGCGCCAATAGATGGGATATCTGACTTGTTTTCTGACATCTTCGAGACTGAAGACTGGAGTGATTGACCAATGACGATCTTCGTCTACAATGACATTGATGGGTTTAGTTACATGTGTAGACGTCAAGCAACTAAACCCGTGGAGATGATTTTATGCGCCTTAGGGCTGGACACGTGCACGTGTACAGGAAGCACACGCGCTGGCGCAAACTTCGACCGAGGGAATGCACGGTCACACGCGCTGGAAGTGCGTTGTAGTGCGCACTGGTCGCACGCTGGGAAGGTGCAGTTCACGCGCACCAGGATGCTAGGCGCGTGTGCTAGGCACTACAGCCGCACCGCACAGCCGCGTTGCAGAAGATGCTACAGCCGCACAGCGCAGTCGCACAGCCGCAGAGATGCTAGGTGCGCCGTGGAGTGCGCAAGGGAGAGAAGCATGGTACGGTTGCTATGGCGCTACAGCGCGGTGGAGTGCGCACAGATGGGGTGCGCGCAGGCGATGGGAGCGCCCGTACAGCCGATCGGAGAGGCCCGCACGCGCTCGCGCAGGAGATGGGAGGCGCGTAGGCGAGGGGAGCGCACGGAAGGGAGGGCGGCGCCGATCGGATGAAGAGAGAGAGAGAGAGAGGCCGGCGGGTGGGGTGGGGTTAGGGTTAGGGTTTCGAGAACTCTGGTCTAAGACCGTCGCTCTGATACCATGTTGGGAAAAATGAGCAAGTTGTTTATTCCATAAGCCCTAGGCTCTCTTATATAGGAGAGTAGCCTATGGGTAAATTACATAAAGCATACAACTGAAAATGAAAATAATGAAGGGATACAGGCACTACTCTATATGCGTCAACAATATAAGCACATGAGATTTGATGTATGATGACAAGGGACTTGAAGTACTGAGAGAGCTGAATGGTATAAAGCTCTAAGGCATTGTCAAAGCAGACAAACTTAACAGTAGAAGAAAAAATGTTATTTATTTCATTAATAAAAGTTTGAATGTAGAACCCGCCTTAGACTTGTTTTTCATAAGAAAAATCTAAGAAAGTATAGAATAATCGACAACAAATAGATTGAACATATGCTCTGGGTGGCTAAGAACACGACTAGGACCTCAAATATCAAAATGAACTAACTTAAATAAAGAACCGGTACTATGACTCTAGTGACCAGGAAACAGGAGCGGTGATGCTTCCAAAGCTTTTGTAGGGAAGGTGACCAAACTGAAGATGCCACATGTAAAGATAAACTGATCTAGTGGGAACTAAAGATGCGCCAACATAAGGATAATGTACCAGTATGTAGAGACCCATTTCTCACGACCACATCCAATCACCCATCCCTCCCGAAATACAAGAGAAGAAGGGTCAAATATGGCACAAGAATGTAGATCCCTAGTAATTTGATTAATAGATAATAACATCATAAATAAATCAGATGCATGAAACACATTCTGCATGCATAGACAATGTCAAATGAATCTCCTCCTATCCTATAATAGGAGAATGTGTCCCATCTGCAATGACAACAGATTTGCCTGAATATATTAATCTGTAGGAAGTGGACTATGCTCTGTCTCCCGGAGATAATGAGATGCTCCAGAGTCCATGATCCACTCTGAAACATCTATATTGTGACAATTATTAAGGCATAGGCTATACCTAAGCAACTGGCAGAGGCCGCAACATCAACAGGGCAAAAGAGGCATTAGTGGTGCATGTAGCAGGAGTTATGATCTCCCTTAGACAAGAGACAAGGTCGTTGAACTTCTGATCAATAGAAGTATCAGTAGGCTCAACCTGCTTGACAACATGGACAAACATGAGATAACCATGCTTCTGAAAGCAAGTGTCCTCAGAGTGGCCAGGGCAGTGGTAGTATGCACATTGCTAGAGTAAGCATGGCCAAGGCAGTGGTAGTATGCACATTGCTAGAGTAAGCATCCACCACCTCTGTCACGGACATCGTGTCCTCTAAACTGTGTTGAATCTCCTTTATCACGAGATACGACCATCGCAAAGAGGTCTGATTAGTGGCTGCAAGAGGTGCCATGTTCCTACTTAATCGGTTGTAGCCAGGCCTCCTCTATGGGAGGTATAGAAGCACCTGTGAGAAGCTTGGTTTGTGCAGCATCGTATTGTTAGTCAAGTGCCACCAAAAAAACTCCAAAAATAGTGGCGTTCATGTGAACCATCAGCTACTCTGCAAAAGCATTCAATGACATGTAATTCTGGAGCTTCTCAAACATTCCTCTAATCCAGGAGTCAGGGCATGAAGTAGACGACCATCATGCTTGGTTGTTGTTAGAGAATGTAATAGTGGTAGTTGGATCTCTCCAGGATCCAATTACCACCCACTCATGCTTAGTTTCACATCTACTATTTGTGGGACTCTGGTCTGTCTGTGGAGCTATATAAGGAGCCCCACACCCCCTGTACTCAATGAGAAATTCAATAGACACATATGGCCCTTTGAGGTCTATTCCCATGGTTTCATCCCGCTCCTTATGGAGTAGGGTTCCACATAAAATCCATGTTTTCCAAGTTTATCTTTCTTTATTTTCCTGCTCTATTTATCGATTCGCTTCTGCATTCTAGATTTCAACATGGTATCAAAGCGGGTTCGATTCTCGAGGATTTTATGTTCATTGTTTTTTGTTCGAGATTCGATTCTAGGGTTTCTATTGGAACTCTAATTACGTTCTTGAAGATTACTTTGAACATTTATTTTCGATTCAAGTTCATGTTAAGTTCCAAAGATCATCAAGCTGCAGATCAAGCCATGTCCATGTTCTCTTGCACAAGCAGAGGTGTTCCAGGCTCCAGAACCTACTGGCGAAGCCCCTACCGCCTTCAGATCGCAGGATGAGACTGCAATCTCCCTGCGCAACCTCATCGGTGGCAACGCAACATGTTTGCCATCATCGGCGGTGACGAAGAACAACCCTCCTGCTGTTGTGCACAACAGTGCAGGACCTCCTCCTTAGCCAGTTGATGGTACGCAATAGGCACCAGTTCAAGGAGGCAGATGGAGGCCATCCACGGCGAGGAGCCATCTACGGCAGCACACCTTCATGCTCCTGCTACTTCAGTTGCGACGCATCTCCCAGTCGCACCAATCTCCAAGTCCATCCAGGCGAGGAGCCCCTTTGACGAGTCCGCAAAAGGCGTTAAGAATGTGTTTTTATGCTCGGTTGTGAAAATAATAAATGTCTTTCATTGTAGGCGGCGATCGGAAACAGTCAAGAAATAACCACAATCTTTAATCAAATTTAATCAAGTGGTTTTTATGTTTATTTTACTTGGGCAAGTCCCAAGGTTGATCACAAGGAGGCAAAGGAACAACCTAGAGTTGTGTCTATCCAATTTTGAGTTCGGTTTTCAAGGCGGTCTTTTTTTGGAATTTTTCAATGCAATATGAGATGCAAAATGCAAATTCGGCCTATTTTAGGGACTAAAATGTAAATTTCAATCAAACGATGTCCGAAAAATACGAAACTTGGCCACAATGTAAATGACGATGAAATGAGTGCACTGTAATTTTTTTGGAATTTTTAGATGCAATATGAATTTTTTATGAATTTTTAAATGCAAACAGAATGATTTTCAATATTTAATTATAATAAATATTAAATCTACTTATTTTCAAGAAATAAAATTATCTAAGATCTATCACTAGGTGATGGATCTCAGAAAAATCCTAAACCTTAAAAATGTGGGGTCTAATACCTATTAAAAATTAAACAATGAAATATGCAAAATGATTTTTACAGAGCAAAATATGTATGCAAATGCAAAGATTTTTGGGCACAATGTTAATCAAAGTAATCTCTACGATATTTGATTTTTGAGGAATTTTTAGAGTCACGGTTAATTGAATAAAATTTGAAGAGCACAGACTGGGCAAAATATGGTAATTTCCACCGAATAATTAATTATTAATCAACCGGTCATCACAAAAATGTCCATGACATGTCAAAATGTAGAGAATTAAAAGATGAACAAAATGCTATATTTAAATAAATAAAATGATGCAATGTAGAGGTCTATCATAGATGACAAAGATAGGGGTACAGATGCAAACTGAATAAATAAATAAAAATAGTGCAGGGGGACCTAAAATTAATTACCGATAAGCTGGGGGGCAGATATGCAAAATTCCCAAGGGAGCACGTGCGGCGCACGTGCTCCTTAGGTGGCTGGACACGTGCGTAAATAAGCGGGAGTCTGGGGGCGTCTTTGCAGTTTGCCCACGGTCACGTGCGTAGCACGTGACCTGGGCTGACGTCAGCGCTGGCGTTCCCCACGCACGTGCGTAGCACGTGCTGGGGCCTCGGGCTCCGAGCCCGGCGGCGAGGCGGCGAAGGAAGCCTCAGCGGGGTCGGCGGAGAAGTGGCTGGGTTGGCGGAGCTCGGGTTGCTGGCGGTCTCCGGAGCGGCGGAGAGGAAGATCGGCCCCTCCTGGATGAGATTGGTGGTGCGGCGGCCGTGGATGAAGGCGCGGAGACGGAGACGGCTACGTGGGATGCGTTGACGGCGGTGGCTCTCCTGGAGGGTTGTCGGGGAAGGCGAAGTCGGAGCGGTCGTTGGTTGAAGTTGCGGTTGAAGATGGAGACCGTAGTCGATGGTGTGGCGGAGGCGTAGGCGTTGTCGATGTTTGCGCAGCGGAGAGGAGTTGGTGGGCGAAGTCGGAGGAGCGGGCCCGGTGAGCGTGGGCGAGGTCCGCTCCAGGCGGAGGATGGTGGAGTTGCGGCCGGAACAGAGCGAGAGAGAGAGATAGAGAGAGAGAGAACCTGAGGAGGGCTCGACGGCGTTGGGAGTGGCCGGAGCGAGCAGCGACGGCGAGGCGGCACTGCGGCGAGGAGGGTCTTCCTCGGATCTCGCCGACCGTGGCTGTCACGACCTGCGGCGATGAACGGCGGATGGGGAGGTCGGGGGTGGTGATGGCGATTAAATAGGATGCGAGCGGAGGCGGTTTGGCGGCTGGCGAGATCGTCGGGTGTGCGAGCATAAAGGAGAGGGGGTCGGCCGACGAGGTGGTTGGCGAGATAGCGGGCGGCGAAGGTTGTTGCGGTCAAGGGCGGAGAAGTCGGGGGTTCCGTTGGGGGAGAGACGAAGGCCAGCGGCCGTTCGATCGGCCGAGATCGAACGGCCGCGATCTGGACACGTGGCAAGGGGGTTAAGGGGAGAGGGAGCGGGCGCACGTGCAGTGCGCGAGCGGCGGTGGCACGTGCGCTGCACGTGCGGGTGCTTTTTAATTTTTTTTTATAAAAACGATATAATAAAACGCGAAAAACAGCTGAGACGTGGCGGCCCCTGGGGCCGCCACGTGTCAGCACCAGAAAATTCGAAGAAAAATCCTTTTGTAAAATCAAAAAGAAATAGCAAATGACCTCGGATCGAAAAAGTTCCTTCACGAAAAATGCTCGTCTCGACGAGATCTACAACTTTCATGAAGACATCAAAGCCAAATTCGGTCAAATATAAAAAGTGAATTTTTGGGGTATCCCATGTACATAGAATACCTTGATTTTTGGGTTTTCTAATTTTTTTTGTCATTTTTAAAACAAGATAAAAATCCGAGAAAATCTGGGAAACTCAAAGATAAATAAAAGGCACCTAATTCTAATTTTTTTGGATTTTTATTAATTAAGAATACACATACATAAAATAAAAATAAAGGTCAGAAAAGCCACGAAAATATACAAAAGAGGCCCGAAACCCAACTTTCACATACGAGCTCCGATTCACTTGAACTTGGTCTTGTTTTGAAGATAATTGAATGTACATTAGTTCAAAAGTGAGTAGGATCAAATCGGATACTGGATGGGGAAGATATGGGGCTTTTAGTCTGAAAATCCTAAAACTAAGGTTTGGGTTTCTGGTCCACTTACCAGGGTTAGTAATTTTTTGTATTTTTCATTTATTCTTGTTAGTGATGTGTACACAGTGGAAGTGAGTTTGTGGTATGCGGTGTTAGCATGAAAGAGTTAAAAATAGGGGAGGTTAGGCTATTTACAGGTCATTTTTGGCTTGGATTTTTGGCTCCTTATTTTATGCAGAAATTAATGCTAAAATGCAATTCTTATGAAATCATGCATAAATGCTAATTATGCGAAATAGATGTCGAAATGCAGTTGATTTTGAGGGACTTGAGCTTAATTAATGAGACTTAGAATGGTGAATCCGAGATTCATCACCCTTCCTGCAGAGGCGTGCCCCCTGTCTCCTCTCGACAAGCCTCTCAGGCGGAATCTCCAGGCGGAGGTACCCATAGCGATGCCCCTCCGATCTCCTCCTGGCAGCACCTCCTCTCCAGTCACACCCCCATCACTGCCCAGATCCCCCTGGATCTACGTGGCAGTGCCCCCTTCCAGCATAGGTGGCGGCCGCAGGCAGCTCCCCCTGGTGGTTACGCCTCCCAGCATCGCACCTTCCTCCTCCCGTCGAAGAAGGCTCCTGCTCCCTCGCACGATACGACCCCAAACGGCGATGTACATGTACCCTCCTTCCCTCCAGCACGACGTCATCCTGGCGGCTGGAAGCAAGAACCCCTCCAGCGCGGCCTCCACCTCCGGGTTCCTGCGATGACGGCGACATTGGGTTCTTCAGGAACCCTTGGCACGAGCAGCATTCCAATTAAAGGAGGGGTTTCATGATGGGAACCCTAAGGGGTCCGATGGTCATATTTTTTAAAAAAAATCTTTTCTCTGCTCCCTTGCCCAAGTGGGCCAAAAGTTGTTAAAAAAGGGAGAGGGAGAAATGGCCCAAGTGGGACGACAAGTTAAAAAAAAGAATGAAAGAAAAGAAGGCCTAGTATGTGTTAAAAGAGAGAGAGAGAGAGGAGAGAGAGAAAATGTTGGGTCCTTTGGCCGAGATATTTCGTACAAAAAATATATAAGTCGTACGAAATAAAAAAGAAAGACTTTGATTTGTGCAAAACAAAAAGAGAGAGAGTTGCACAAAAAATACATGTTTTGTATCTCCCAAACTTGTAGTTCCATGCTCTTTATTCTATCAAGTATGGGAGAAAGGGGGAGTTAGAAATGACATTCTTCAAGACTTCTGCACATCCACGACTGACAGACCAGCACTCCAGATTACTGCTGCGATCATTTTTCTGCACCGAGCATCGACTTCTTCGTCACGGCATATACTTCTTTTTTTACGACCCGACTACTACTCCGCGTTGGACTTCTTCTACTGCGACTCTTCTCCAAGCACAACTGAGAAAAGTTCCGGGTGACATGGTATTGCACCGATTCTACAGGTATGGCAGAGATACTTTCCAGTGACCTGAAAGCCGCAGACCCATCCTCGAGCAAGGTCTTCTACCAGCAGCGGACATATATTCTTCTTGTGATGTATTGTGTGAAGATGTGATGTATACCTTTTCTTTTTGTTGCAAGCTGCAGCTTTCTCAGCTCCAGCTTGAGGGGGAGTGCTGGAGAATGTAATAGAGTAGTAATTGGATCTCTCGGGGATCTAATTACCACCCACTCATGTTTAGTCACACATCTACTATCTGTGGGACTCTGGTCTGTCTGCGGGGATATATATGGAGCCCTACACCCCGTGTTCTCAATGAGAAATTCAATAGACACATATGACCCTTTGAGGCCTTCTCCCGTGATTTCATCCCGCTTCTTAGGGAGTAGGGTTCCACGTAAAATCCATGTGTTCCAAGTTTATCTTCCTTTATTTTCCTGATCTATTCATCGATTCACTTCCGCATTCTAGATTTCAACAGCTGTGAAAATGTCATACCGAAGCTGCATGATATTTATCTCATTCCTCGCCTGAGAGTAAGTGCCTGTGGATTGATGGAGAAGGTCGTTGTCTATTTCTGTGGTAAGGGTACCAGATAACCATATATGCACATACACGTCATTTTGCTTCCACAAAACATTCATTCCAATCTTGTCGACCAGCTCTGGTTTTGTTAGAATGTGCTCCTTATTGTTGCATTCCATAATGCTCATAAACTGCATGGAAAATAACTCATAATGGTCACATCCATCTTAACAATCGATGCCAGGCCTTCGAAGGCACTGGAGGATGATAGATTAACCTTACTGTCTGGCATGATGAAACAAAAGAGACCAGAAAGGACTTGACAGGGGTGGTAGAACGAACAAAGATGGTCTACACAATTATATGAGGAACCAGTTGTGTGTGCAGACTCAATGTACAACCATTCCCATCCGGGTCAAGAATGCTCTAGGACTTTTCGGTGAGTCTAGAGATCTAGAATCACCCGGATAATCCCAAAATCAGATCGTCGGGAGGCCTGGAGCGCTTGTTGTGAAGTCGTGTGAAGATGTGGTACTGCTTGCAGTGGCTAGGAAGCGGTGTCAGCCACTATAGCGCCTCGGTTAAGTTGTTGGGGTGCCACCTAGGGCTTGGCAACACACCATGAGACTGGGCGATGGCGTGCTTGGTAGCGAGGGGTCGTGTGGTGCGAGGCTGGTCGTCATGCTGCTGTAGGGATTGGCATGAGGTAGCATGACGCAAGCCTGGCTAGTGCTGGAGCCCCAAACCGACGATTGTGAGAGGAGAGTAGGGGCCATGCAGCGAGTGTCAGCAGAGAGGAGTCGATGATGACATGTGAGGAGGGAGGAGGTAGGGCTAGAAGGTGGAGACAATGGAGCTTCATAGCTCCGGTCTAGGATCCCCGCTCTAATACCATGTGAAAAGAATGCAATAACTTGATTATTCCAAAGTCCATAAGGCTCTCTTATACAGAGACGAGAAACTTTAGATGGTAAATTACATAATAGAGACGAAATAAATAAGAAAATATAAAATAACTCTCAATAACATATGCCATCTTATGGATCGACAGACTTAGTAACTTTAGGATTGGAAGACATAGGGCCTTTAACGATTAATAACAAATGATAAATACGAACTAAATCAACTTCATTGTGCACTTATACCAATCTAATCAAATAGCCATGACTCAAACAGAAATCATTTATCAACATACGTAGTTGTTCAAGACACATGATATGTGATAAAATGACCCAGAAAAGGGACAACATGCAATTGCACAGCTGCTACACAAGCACAGATGAACATCAAGGAGGCACATTGTATATTGACATCCATGTGTGCCATAGAGGAGAAATTTAATGGTAATGCATGTATGTGTGACACTGCTCATTCAAAAACAAAGGCCTTAGGTGCTTGTCTGAATAAACACGGGAGAAAGTTATGCATGCATGTAGGTACATGCGTGTATGTATGCATGCATGCATTTATATTAGGTAAAATGAGGCTACCCCCAGGGGGAGCCAACTTGGCTCCCCACCATTTTTATTTTTTGTGGTATTTATATCTGAGAGGATTTAAATCATGTGCTGACAGTATGTTCTCATTCAAATTTCAACTTAGCTCAAGACTCTTATCTAATCCATCAAGTCTATTAAATTTTAACGGTCTTGGAATTGGTGAAACTGACTCCTTCTAGATGGACAAGTAAGAATGTTTTGTTACTCAAAATTTGAATGAAAACATGTCACCGTTTAATGAACTAAATCCACCCCCATGTGTTAATAAGAAAATACCCTAAAAAGGTGGGGAGAGCCAAGTTGGCTCCCCCGAGAATAGACCCATCTTACCCATATATATGTATAGATATAGAAAGAGGTACAGGGGAACTTTCAACGAGCACATGGCTCATAAGGAAAACAATTAGCAGTCAAATCCAGCCTTTAAATTTCCATCCTATGATTTTAGTTAAATCCTATTTTAATCTCATCGACTGTTTTGTAAATCATCAATCCACATGGTTTTCATTTACTTAATTAAATATTAATCACTAGAAAATGAATGTTTGTCAAGCATGCAATGGTGGATGTTTTTTTCTCAAAAGAAGAAGAAGAAGAGATGATTCAGGCATCCATCCTCTACTTCAAAGAACTCTGCCTTTGGTCCTTCCACCGCATTGCCATCGCCAAGCAACCCTCACCATTCAACAATGTCAGCCTCCTTGACATTGCTTGGGCCTTCAATGTCATGATCTTCATCTTTGGCATCATATCCTATGCCGACCTCCTCAAGGCCAGTATGAGGTCATAGGCCACCCTCCTCTTTCTGTATACCATTGTCGCCACAATCATCGGCCATTCCAAGAAACCCTACTCATTTGATGGTGTCAGCCTTCTCAACATTGTCCAGGGTTTCACCACTGCAGAGGTCACATGGGCGCAATGGCAGATTGGCTTCACCATAACCGTGGTCATGCATGGTTCAACATGTATGTTTGGTGGTGCATGAGGGATTGAGGGTGATGGGGTAGGCACCTAAGTTATCATGCGGTGGAGCTCCAAGAGGTGCTCAACGCCATCGCGGAGGAGATGGTGATGGAGTTGTAAAAAATAAACACGAAGCTGAATAAAATAAACAGGAGTTGTAAGAATAAATATGGAGTTGGGAAAAATAAATATAAACTTGTAAACAACTATCATGGATTTGTAAAAAAAATATAAAACGAAGTTTGTAAACAAACATAAAAGGTGCAAAGTAAATAATGAGTTGTAAAAATTAAAAATGGAGTTGTAAAATAAACACTAAGTTAGAAATAAACACAAAATCATAAAATAAACGCAGAGTTATAAAAAAATACGGAGTTGAAATAGGTGTATTTGAGATCTTAAAAGGACGTGCTCTAGATTACTTATTTGCGAATGTATATACATGGAAACCCAATAACATACCATTTTCATAAAAATCAAGTAGATTTTGTATAATAAATGATGATGACAGATCAAAAAATGAACAATTGATTCATGTTCTTATTAATTTGCTAATGAACCATGTGTTTTTTTAAAATGACCCCCCCCCTCTCTCTATATATACACACACATATATAATGCATATCATGGTTATTAATGCTCATACTTGGAAAACTATAGTTATTTACTTATATTATACAAGATATTATTCTACTGCATCATTTTAAGCTTGACCTTAAAGACCACTAGAATAATAATTATAGCTTCATCTTATATCGACCCCTAATTCAACCAGACTTTTTTAAAGCGGCCGTCTCGTGACTTCGCAACCCCTCCCCTGCCCTTGCCAACAGGCTCTGTCCTATGACTCTCCAACCGCTCCCCTCCACTGGAGTCCTGCTCCATCTGCTGTAACCAAGATGCTTGTGATAACATTGTTGCATGTGCTTTCCACCCTCAATAGAAAATCCCACCCCTCCAAATCCAGTAGGTGTCCTGGACGACAGGACTGCCCCTAATAACACAACTGCAAATACCATGGCTTTAGATGCTTGAGAGAGCAGTTTATTGAGACCGTGAAAGACAACTTTCCATGTAACCAAGGTCATATCGAAGGGCAACTCTCCATTCTAATGTCAACTCTCCATTCTAATGTGTACATTAAATAGAAAAAAATATTTTAAGATACACAGACAATTTGTTAGAGTGCGTTAATTTTATATCTTCTTTACATGATCATTCTCTGTTCATTCCCCTAAGTTTGATCGAAAGCATTCTATGCTGCAAAATCCAAAGAATTAAAACAAACCCATCCCATTCTTCACATAATGAAGTTAATACCTAAATATCAAATAAAAGAGTGGATCATCTAAAATGAGACGAAAAACTACATCTCACATTGTAGAATGCACCGTGTCTGATTCAAGTAATCTATGCATAGATGGACAAATAAATGCTTCCTCCACATACGGGAATGGAATGGAAAGGAATCAAAGCTGGAAAGTAATCATGGTAAGAAAGGAATGCATGGTTCAATTCTTTTCTTTGGTAACTCTACTCCAAAATGGAATTGTGATTCCATTCTTTTCTTTGGTCATCTTTAAAAGAGATGGAGAAAAGATTAGGATTATTGGAAAAGATGTAAATAACCCCATATAATATATTTCAGGATTCTTCTCATATCTTTTTAATGGTAATATTTAAATGAATAAATAAATGAATCCGTTTGTATTCATGTCACCAAAAATGAGGTACATTAATTCCAGGCCGTATATGTTTATTTTAGAAAGATGGATATATAAATTGTAGAGATAGTTATTAGTCTGCGATGTTATTTATTATTTTAGTTTCTTTATGTACCTCTCATGTAATTTACCCAAAGGCTCTCTCCCTATATAAGAGACCCAAGGGCTCTATGGAATAAACATCTGAGTATTCTAACATGGTATCAGAGCCATAACCCTAACCCTAGGGTTCTCCACCGCTGCTCAAGCTACATCTCAACCATCCAGCACGCCTCAGGTATGTTCTGATATTAATGATGGGTTAAATAATGCACATGTACAGGAGCTTTTACCACAGGAGGATGACCAACCGGTCAGCACTGTTTTGGATGACTTGGACCGGCCCATCGCTCATAGGAAACAGCGAAGACAGTGTGCCTCATATCCCCTAGCCTCTCATGTATCCTTTCATCGACTCACTGGGGATTTCCAGAAGTTTGCTGCAGCTGTATCATCCGTTGAGATTCCACGGACATATCAGGATGCCATGAAGACTGAATGCTGGCGTTTAGCAATGGAAGAGGAGATGCGTGCATTGCAATCCAGAGGGACTTGGTCTCTGGTCCCTATTCCTCCAGGTGCGTCTGTTGTGAGCTGCAAGTGGGTCTTTACAATCAAATATCATGCAGATGGTCGTCTTGACAGATACAAGGCCAGGCTTGTCGCACGAGGGTTTACACAGACATATGGGGTAGACTACTTGGACACTTTTTCACCGGTGGCGAGACATTCTACCCTTCGCATTCTTCTATCGGTTGCAGTGGTACGTGACTGGCCCATATTCCAGCTTGATGTTAAGAATGCCTTCTTGTATGGTGATCTACAGGAGGAAGTCTACATGCAGCAGCCACCCGGGTTTGCTGCTGAGGGGGAGTCACAGAAGGTGTGTAGACTTCATAAGGCTATCTATGGCCTTAAGCAGAGTCCTCGTGCGTGGTTCCAGAAGCTCTCCCAGCTTATTGAACGACAGGGTTTCAGAAGATCAAATGCGGATCACTCACTGTTTGTCCGGAAGACCCCTAGAGGTACCATCGTTGTTATGGTATATGTTGATGACATACTGGTTACTGGAGATGATGCACAAGGGGTTGAGATGACCAAGTCTATGTTGGGCAGCCAGTTCACTACAAAGGATCTAGGCACAATACGGTATTTTCTGGGGATAGAATTTGCAAGAAATGCACAAGGAATGGTGATGAATCAGAGGAAATATGTCACAGATTTGCTGGTAGAAACAGGAATGACTGGATGCAGACCTTCAAGTACACCCATGGACCCAAGCATGAAGTTGTACGATGAGGACACTGAGGAGGTGGACAAGAGAAGGTACAGAGAAATGGTGGGCAAGCTCCTATACATCACTATAACTCGACCGGATATTGCACTTGCAGTAAACCGGGTGAGTCAATTTATGGAGCAGCCGAGGCAAGTACATATGGACGCATTGTACATGATATTGAGATATCTGAAGTCTTCTCCAGGCACAGGGTTGTTGTTCAAGAAAGCCACAGATTTATCTATTTCAGCCTGCGCAGATGCGGATTATGCAGGATGTCCACGAGATCGTAAGTCTACTTCTGGATTTGCTGTCTTTGTAGGAAGCTCTTTAGTCTCCTGGAAAAGCAAGAAGCAGACTGTTGTGGCAAGATCCAGTGCCGAATCCGAGTACAGGGCCATGGCACAGGCAAGCACAGAAATGATGTGGGTTAAAGCAGTTCTAGAAGATCTGAATGTTGAAGTTCCCTTGCCTATGAACCTGCAATGTGACAATCAGGCAGCGTTATTCATTGCCAACAATCCAGCCTTCCATGAGAGAACAAAACATATAGAGGTGGATTGTCATTTCACTAGGGACATGATTCAGAAGGGCTTCATCTCCACGTCCCACGTCAGTTCAGAGGACCAGACAGCAGACATATTCACGAAGCCATTGCTCAGAGGACCTTTCCAGAAATGTTCTTCCAAGCTGAGCATGATAGATATCTATGCTCCATCTTGAGGGGGAGTGTAGAGATAGTTATTAGTCTGCGATGTTATTTATTATTTTAGTTTCTTTATGTACCTCTCATGTAATTTACCCAAAGGCTCTCTCCCTATATAAGAGACCCAAGGGCTCTATGGAATAAACATCTGAGTATTCTAACATAAATAATTGAGTATTTTTCTCATTTTCCCATTCCATTGAGCAATTGAAAAGGAACATCTACCCCTCCCAATGGAAAGGGAACCTCGGTGGAAAGGAATACGCATTCTGTCAGAAATCAAAGTCCATCCTTTATAAGCTATCCGAACATGGGAAAGGAATGGAGGATAGAAATGTCTTTCCATTTCCACCCCTTTTCCGCCATACCAGACATGCATTGCAACCTAATCACTGAATCACATATATCCATAATTTAGACTACTATAACACTCACATTATATAACATACTATAACACTCACATACATCCAGAAATGGCATATTGAGTTGTTTTTTTAGAGTAAAATTACTTGGTATATGACAAACTCAGGCATGGTTTGTCCAAAATGACCTACGCCATTTCCTATAATGCATAGCATTTATATAAGAAAGACTTCAAGTACCTTCAAGACATCCAATAATTATGACTTATTCCTATTTACTTAAATAGGTATACACTTCTATAACGGATTTTGCTATAATCTTCATGAATATATTCTTTTTATTACCTCACCATATTCCATGAACTTCACAAATGTTGTGAATTTACGTACACCTTTCTGAAGCTGCGTTTTTTTTTCAAGGCACTGATATAACAAACCATCCGAACTTGTCCAATAAAGGCTGATATTAAGTTTTGCGGCCACACAACCAATTAATAAAAAGGAACAAAAAAACTGACCTGAGAAAGTTGTGGCAAGGCATGAAACAACAGCGGAAGAAATCTTGAGAAGGTGCAACAGAGAAATATTGAAAGCCATATTTACAATGACAAATAAAATAGGTAACAAAGGAGCTCCTTCACACCCTGCAGAGATTATAAAATACTACAAGGATGAGAAGAAACATAATTATGTTAAATTAGGGGGAAGTATATGCTAAAACCTAAAAGCAATACCGCTTCAGTTAAAAAGTATAGAATGTGATCTTTATCATTTATGGGCCCTTGTCCTCTTTACAAAGGAGCATGTGTTGAAGGGACTAAGCAAGATAAACTTTCATCTAACCCTAGAGCTCTCTTATATAGGAGAAAAGCTCTATGGGTAAATTACAGAAACAGGACAATAAAAAAACAAATAACATAATTACTCTAACACTCCCCCTCAAGCTGGAGCATATATATCTAACATGCTCAGCTTGGAACAACATAGATGAAAAGGACCTCTAGCAAGGGCCTTGGTGAACATGTCTGCAATCTGCTCTCCTGATGATACATAAGAAGTTGAAACAAGCCCCTTTTGAATCAAGTCCCGTGTATAATGACAATCCACTTCAATGTGCTTTGTCCGTTCATGGAAGGTTGGATTATTGGCTATGAACAAGGCTGCCTGATTATCACATTTAAGATGCATAGGAAGAGGTACTTCAATAGTTAAATCAGTTAAAACCGATTTAACCCACATCATCTCAGCACTACCTTGGGCCATTGCCCTATATTCTGACTCTGCACTGGATCGAGCCACGACAGTTTGTTTCTTACTCTTCCAAGCTACTGGTGAGCTGCCAACAAATACAATAAAGCCTGAAGTAGACTTTCTATCATTAGGGCACCCAGCATAGTCTGCATCAGCACAACCTGTGACAGATATAGAGGTATCTTTCCTAAATAGAAGACCAGCACCTGGAGACGACTTCAGATATCTCAAGATCATAAAGACAACATTCATGTGAGCCTGTCTGGGTTGCTCCATAAATTGACTTACCCTACTAACAGCAAAGGATATATCTGGTCGGGTAATAGTGACATATAACAACTTCCCCACGAGCTCTCTATATCGTCTCTTGTCCACCTCCTCAGAGTCATCATCATAGAGTTTAACATTAGGATCCATAGGAGTAGTAGCTGGTCTACATCCTGCCATTCCTGTCTCAGATAACAGATCAGTAACATACTTCCTTTGTGTCATTACCATGCCTTGCTCATTTCTTGCAAACTCCAATCCCAAAAAGTAACGAAGTGTACCCAAATCCTTCGTAACAAACTGCTCACTAAGAAAATCCTTGGCTGCTTGAATGCCCTGCTCATTACTACCAGTGATAACAATATCATCAACATACACTAAGATGATCACAATACCTTGCTGGTCTCTGTTTACAAAGAGAGTATGATCTGTTGTAGATCTGACGAAGCCCTTCTGTTCAATCAACTCCGAGAGCTTCTAAAACCAAGCCCGTGGACTCTGCTTCAGGCCATATATGGCCTTATGAAGACGGCACACCATACTGGACTCCCCCTCAGCAGCAAACCCTGGTGGCTGCTACATATAGACCTCTTCCTGCAAGTCACCATACAAGAAAGCGTTCTTGACATCTAACTGAAACAAGGGCCAGTCATGCACAATAGCAACTGCAATGAGAATCCGTAAGGTAGAATGACGGGCTACTGGAGAAAACGTCTCCTGATAGTCCACCCCATATGTTTGGGTGAACCCACGAGCAACCAACCTGGCTTTGTATCTATCAACCGTACCATCAGCCCGATGCTTAACAGTAAAAACCCATTTGCTACCGATTATTGACGCACCTGGTGGAGGATGCACAATACTCCACGTACCACGAGACTGCAACGTCGCCATCTCCTCTTCCATAGCCAAACGCCATGGACTGCTCTGTAGTGCCTCCTGATATGACCTTGGGATTTCCACTGCTGATAACCCAAGGACGAACTCGCGAAACTTCGGGGACAACCGCTCCAAACAGGCCTGTGATGCAAAGTCCATCGCATATTTGGGATTCATTGTCCGCGCACGTTTTTGCCTTCTATGAGAAATAGGAAGATCAAGATCATCAACTGGAGTAGTGGTAGTATCATTTGTGCCCTGTACATCTGTCTGCGCATGCAAATCACCTGTGCCATTAGTAGTACTCAAATGTTCATTACATACCTCAGGCGTGCTGGATGATGGAGGAGGCACATGAGCAGAGGGTCGACGCTAATAGACCTGAGGATAAGAAATTGTTGGTGGTGGTGGCGGTGGTGGTGGTATAGGTTGTGGTGGTGGTATAGGCTGTGGTGGTGGTGGTGGAGGCAGAGTAGAACATGGAACAGATGGAGGAGGAGGCACATAGATATCATCTCCTTCCTCCGAGTGAGTGAGTCCGTTACCTGTAGGAGAAAAATACATAATGGACTCAAAGAAGGTGACATCAGCACTAACATAGTACCGTCGTCTAACAGGATCAAAACACCGATACCCTTTTTGGGTTTTGGAATAACCCACAAAAACGCATTTGACAGCTCTGGGAGAGAGCTTGTCAAGACCAGGAGAGAAGCAATGAACAAATGCAACAGACCCTAAGACACGTGGTGTTAGGGAGAAAAGATCCTTCTCGGGAAACGCAGTCAAGAACGGGATCTTCTCTCCTAACACTGACGAAGGCATACGGTTGACCAGATAACAAGCAATTAGAACCGCATCCCCCCAATAGGAGTGAGGGGCACGGCTCTGAATCAATAGGGTCCTAGTGATGTCCAACAAATGACGATGTTTCCTCTCAGCCACCCCATTCTGTTGGGAGGTGTAAGCACATGACGTCTGATGCACAATCCCATGAGACATAAGAAATTTTGAGATGTGAGAACTACATAATTCAAGAGCATTATCAGACCGTATGAACTTCACTTTAGCAGAAAAAATATTCTTTATTTCAATAATGAAAGACTGGATAACATGTGCAGCATCAGACTTATTTTTAAGTAGAAAGACCCAACATAACCTAGAAAATTCATCAACTGCAACAAGATAGAACCTGTGTCCTTGAAGATCAGGGACACGACTAGGACCCCAAATATCAAAATGTAGCAATTCAAACAGACCATGACGACTCGGACCTTTACGACTCGGAAACGACGACCTGTGATGTTTGCCAAGTTGGCATGCCTCACACTGAAAAATGGTCCTTGGAGAAATCTGTGGATGGATATGGACCATCTTTTGCAACGGAAGATGACCAAATCGGAGATGCCATGTGTAAGGTGAGACAGATCCAACCTTCATAGAAGAGACACCAGCATAAGGAGACTGCACCAGTTTATAAAGACCCCCTTGCTCACGGCCAGTTCCAATCACTCTGCCCGTTAGTATGTCCTGAAACACAAGAGTAGATGGGTCAAATATGGCACGACAATGTAAATCTTTAGTGATTTGACTAATGGACAGTAGATTCATGGAAAAATCAGGAGCATAAAGAACATTCTGAAGTCGTATCCCAGGGGTCAATTGCACCTCCCCCTGACCAGTAATGGGAGAGTGTGTCCCATCAGCTATCACCACGGAGCGTCTTGTCTGAGTTGCAATAAAATCATCCAACTGCTTTTTGTCACCACATAAATGGTGAGATGCTCCGGAGTCCATAATCCACTCAGATAAATCTGCACTGTAACTACTGGTAAATGCATACGTTGTACCTAAAGAAGATGCTGAGCCGGCTATCTCTGAGGATCCTGAAGTAGTAGCTGGTCCCTAGCCAGGCATGATCTCCCGAAGTCTCGCCACTAACTCCTCAAACCTCTGATCCGGGACAGGGGAAGGACCCCCTTCCTGCTCCGCCACACGTGCCGTAGTAGTAGGAAACCCATGCTTAGAATAGCATGTTTCCTCAGTGTGTCCAGTCCTGCGACAGTAGGTGCACGGCTGTCTAGGAGGTCGGTTACCTCCTCCTCCTCGGCCACGACCACCTCTACCTCGAAAATGTGAATAGCCTCCTCTGCCGCGGGATGTTGCCATGGTTGATGGTGTCTGAACTCCACCATGAGATATAGAGAGTCTACTCAACCTGCGATAAGCCTCCTCCATAGGTGGTATGGTGGCATCTGTAAGGATCTGTGTTCTGGCGGCATCATACTCCGGATCAAGGGCTGCTAGAAACACTCCTGTCATCACCGAGTCCCTGTATGCCTTGAGCTGCTCCTGTGTGGCTGTCAATGGAATGTACCCATGTAGCTTCTCAAACATACCCCTCAGAGAGGTGTACAGGGTATGAAGAGGACGCCCGTTCTACTTCGATGTAAAGATGTCATGCTGAAGTTGTAAGATCTTGGACTCGTTTTTCGCTGGAGAATATGTGGCAGCGAGGATATCCCACATAGCCTTCGCAGTGGGTTGACTCAGGATGTCATTGGCTATCTCCATGGAAAAGGTACCTGATAACCATACACGTGCGTATGCATCGTCCGCCTCCCACGAGGCGTTAACCCCAGTCTTCTCAACAGGTTCCTCTTGTGTGAGGATATGCTTCTTGCCATTACATTGCATAAGACTCATGAACTGCATGGCCCACAGTTCATAGTTCGTGCCGTCCATTTTCACAACGGGTGCTGGACCTTTAAAGGCACCCAGAGACGGAAGATCAACCTTATTGTCTGTCATGATGACAGCAATATTCTGAGACTGGGGTTACACAATCTAGACAATAAAGTCTACTTGAACATATAGGAAGGCCGTTGTGAACGTAGACTCAAATCACAACGCCTTCCATAACTTGGACGGAACTCCTGCTACGCGCTGTAGAGAGACTTCACGCGCAGGAAAGAGACTTCACGCGCTTGCTGATGTGGATATCACGCGCGAAGAGATGAAAAAAACTCTACGCGCAAGAGCAACTTCAGGGCAGGGACTTCAGGGTGCGCGTGTGCTTCAGGGCTGATGTGCTCCAGGGCACACGTGGGGTTGATGTGCTCAGGGCTGATGTGCTTCAGGGCTGATGTGCTTCAGGACAGGGGCAGATGTGCTCTAGGGCGCGCGTGGGGTTGGACTTCAGAGCGTGCAAGATCTTCACGCGAGGGCTTCACGGAAAGGGCTTCAGGGCACGCTACACGCGCAAGGGCTTCACGCGAAGGCGATGGCGGCGCTTCAGAACTTCGCGATCGAGACGCCACACGGCGATTGGGAGGCGCCGATTGGGAGGCGCGCGAGCAGCGACGCAGCCGCGCGCGCGACAACGTAGGGGCGGCGCCGATTAAGAGAAGAGGAGAGAGAGAGGCCGGCGGGTGGGGTGGGTTAGGGTTAGGGTTTCGAGAACTCCGATCTAGGACCGTCACTCTGATACCATGTTGAAGGGACTAAGCAAGATAAACTTTCATCTAACCCTAGAGCTCTCTTATATAGGAGAAAAGCTCTATGGGTAAATTACAAAAACAGGACAATAAAAAAAACAAATAACATAATTACTCTAACAGCATGCTATGCACAAGTTAAAACTTACAACCATGCCTCTTCTTGATGTACAAGAAAAAAATTGGTAGTTTGGGTGCCCACGATGACTGATTCAAATACCCTATTTCCAAAATTCTCCCTACCACAGGTCACTGCGTGGTCAAGCAACCGCCGCCAGTGGTTGTGGCAAGACATGGTCTTGCGAGAGACTCTATCCATCGGACGTGAGGAGGGGGAGGACAGCGTGAGGGCGTTCACGCCCTATAAATACCTTCGGGAGGGGAATGATCACCAAACCAGATCAGCACTCGCTAATCGGGAGCCCCTTACCACCCATACCCAATATCTCCTCTCTCTCCCGTTCTCTCGCATGAATAAGTCGACAGGAGCGTACCTGGATCTTAGACTCCCTCATGCTGGAAGCATAGACACAAAGCATGCTCAGTTCAGAACTAGAACGGTTAAAGGACTTAATTGTGTAGTTTTACTTTGGTGAAGATATCAACTACTTGATCCACTAAGCTATCATGGATGGTGTAAATAAGCTAGTTTTGGATCATGTCGTTTGTGTAGTGGGAGTGGACTACCACATGTGTGGTCCTTCATGAAAGACCAGACTGATTACGATAAACTGAGTTGCCCTGTTGTTCGCTTTGGATTTCCATAGGCTTATTAATAGCTATATGTAGATCAGTTAGAATATAATGTACCCAATATGTAAAACCCGGCCCGGATTGGTCAGCTCGGCCGTCTGGCTATAAACCAACCAGAAATAAAACGGTCATCAAACGATCAGTCTGATCTTTCTAAATGTTAAAATAAATTCGTATACATAATAAAACAAAATCAGGTTTGGACGGATAGCATCCGTAGTCTGATTCAACCTCACCAGATCGGATGAATTAAACTGATCACATATGTTTCTTCTAATTCTAGCATCCGTAGTGTTTCCCAACTAAGACACCCAAACCCTTGTGTCCAGCTTCACAACCCCCAACCTTCATCTCCACTCTCCCCCATGAAATTCCTGTGGTGTCATAGCCTTAGCTTTACCTCCTCTCCTATGAGCAATGACCCCCATCCTTCCCCCATGACAGCAAGTCCTTCCAAAGTGCATGAAAACCTCGAGATGCTCTGCAATCCTCATAGGAGGGCCATCTATGAGCATAACCTTGATACATGTTTGCACCTAGACGTACATGTGAGCAGGAGCTTCGATGAGGCGAGATGACCTGAATCCTGATAAGATTCATGTTCTGGCATTTCTTTTTTACTTTGGGAATATTGGTTTTTTAAGGAAAGAGGAGTGGACACATAGAATAGTGTGCACGCACTAATTTTTATGGAACCCACTCTATATATTAATAGGTGATATATCAATTTACAAAGATCAAGCCTTACACAGAGCCTTGGCATGCTCAATCATAGTTTACACAAAACATATATCAATGGAAACAATACTAATGCATGCCAAACAAAGAGCCCATAAGAACCCATTGGTCTTCCTCAGCTGACTATGTGCTTGTAATGAGCGGTGCCAAAAGGAGCTCAAAATTTTGACAAGCACGAACAATACGCCCATTCAGTCAAAGTGTTTATATCTCATTATCTTTATTTTGTATTTTCTTATTTCTTCTGTCCACTTTATAGACCCCGTTCGGGTAGAGGCCCCCCTTATCCCACATCTTTTCACTCCTGCGTGGGCCCCACTTTTTATCTTTTTTAAAAAATTAAATAAATCAATTCTCCATCATCAATTCCATCAAAAAATAATATATTATACCATCATATCATATAAAATTATAAACTACTCCACTTCTACTCACTTTTTCAAACTTCAATACAATCACATCACAATAACTACTCATTTTTTCAAACTTCAATACAATCATATCACAACAAACCCACATCTAACCTACCCCCAGTTTAACCCTCTATCCAAACACCAAAACACAAAAACGGGTTACCCCCTCCAGCTTAACCCGCCTTAACTCGCGTACCAAACGCACCCTTAAAGCTTTTCTCCTATATAAGAGAGCTCTAGGGCTACGATGACATCAATCTTTTAATTTCATGCCTTTCCACATGGTATTAGAACAACGATCCTAGATTGGAGCATGAGCCCTAGAAACCCCACCTCACCTAAACCCTCACGCATCCGAATGTCTCTATCGCCACCGCCAGCCCTTTCCGCGCGACCGGTCACCAACGCCAGCGATCCAGCCGCCACTGCGCAGCCGGACAGCGGCAGCAGTCGTCGCCTCCGCCCTGGACCGGGTGCAGTTGTCCGGGTCACTGCCATTCGGCACTCCGCCACTGACCAGGCCATCGTCCAGGTCGCCTTTGCTCCCGCATCCCATGTCGCCTCCTGCAGGCTTCGTCTCCTGTTAGGTCTGCTTCTGGGTTTCTAGGGTAATTTACATATAAGGACCGGGTACAGATCTATTCTTACTGACCTGATAGATGAGGTGCCTCTCCCCAAGCACCTCCAATGCGACAACCAGCTTGCACTATTCATCACCAACAACCCAGCTTTCCATGAGAGAACCAAGAATATATGGGTGGATTGTCATTATACTCGAGACATGATACATGTTGGAGTATTTGTTATGTGTGTTTATTGGGTTGCAGGAGGGTAATGGATCCCTCCGGGATCCATTTACCCCATCCAGTTGTTTAGTCCCACATTGTCCAGTGGTGGGACTTGGAGGCTCTGTGGAGGCTATATAAGGAGCCCCGGACCTCCTGTAATCATTGAGAAAAAGTGCAATAGACACACCATCCCTCTGAGGCATTCTCCCGTGGTTTCATCCCGCTCCTTACGGAGTAGGGTTCCACGTAAAATCCCGTTGTTCTTATTGTTCTTTATCTTTTGCATGTTACGCTTCCGCATGTTTATTTTCTAACATGATATCAAAGCGGGTTCGATTCTCGAGGATTTGTTCTTGAGGATTTATTTTTGTCTTCTTCGAGATTTGATTCTTGGTTATTGGAGATTGTTTTTGAAGATTGTTATTCTGTATTATCATGTTAATGATCAAGGTTTCAGTCTAGGGTTTCACGAAACCCTAGTTTTTGAGGTCACCGTCAATGTAGATATCCAGACCAGATCCAGGATTCAACTTCTTGAACTCCTGCGCACGAGCCTTCACGCGAGAAGCTCTCCCATTTGTTCAGACTCTACAACGGATGTTCAGACTCGACGTCAGATATTTTCTGAGTCTGCAGTTCAAGACGCACATATGTGATCTTCAGTTTCGTGGTCTCCATCATTCTTCTTGTTTTGTCGGCCAGAGTTTTCATGTGAGCCATAGGGACTCCAGAGCAGAGGACCATTCCCTGTGCCATGTGGGCAAGGGTTTTCATGTGGTATCATAGGTATTCCAGAGTAGAGAACCATTCTCTGAGCCAGATGGGAGAAACCCAGTTCTCCGACGAGGACACTCCAAGCGCGGTTTCAGACTCGATGGTCAGATTCCGAGTCTTCAAGTGACTCACACTCCAGCCTGTTCGTCCTCCTCACCTGCACGGCATGAGAAGCAACGTCCTCGACAGCAGCAGTTGTGCGCGTTGGGCTGATATTGTCCGTAGTGTCCCGTAGCGTTGAGTTGAGTCTCTTTTTGCTTGTCCAGGCCGAGCATTGCATGCTCCAGCTTGAGGGGGAGTGTTAGAGTATTTGTTATGTGCGTCTATTGGGTTGTAGGAGGGTAAATGGATCCCTCCAGGATCCATTTACCCCATCCAGTTGTTTAGTCCCACATTGTCCAGTGGTGGGACTTGGAGGCTCTGTGGAGGCTATATAAGGAGCCCCAGACCTCCTGTAACCATTGAGAAAAAGTGCAATAGACACACCATCCCTCTGAGGCATTCTCCTGTGGTTTCATCCCGCTCATTATGGAGTAGGGTTCCACGTAAAATCTCGTTGTTCTTATTGTTCTTTATATTTTTCATGTTACGCTTCCGCATGTTTATTTTCTAACAATACAGAAGGGTCTCATCTTTGCTACTCATGTTAGCTCAGGAGACCAGACAACCGATGTTATTACCAAGGCTCTAGGCAGAAGGCTTTACCAGAGATGTTGTTCCAAGCTGAACATGATTGATATCTATGCTCTAGCTTGAGGAAGAGTGTTGAGATATTTACTATGTTTTGTATCTTTTATATCTATTTTATCTATCTCTGTTATGTAATCTGCCCAACAGGTTACTGTCCTATATAAGAGAACCCTAGGGCCTTATGAATAAGCAAGTTTTCTCTTTCCACTAACACAGTATAATATATAATATGGTGGTAATGGGTAAACTTCATAAAAAAACATTTGAGTGTAAGACGAAGAGTTAACATCATAAGATAATAATCATGGTGATATTTTTTCCTCTAGCATTACAAGAAGTTCATCCATGACTTAAGCTAAATAATAAATATTTTAAATAGTTGACGAGTATCCGTAGTTACCCATGACCCATTCACATAATTTGAATACTTGTTAGAATTGAATACTCGTTGAAAGAGGTCAGGTTGACCCGTGACCCAATAGTGATGGGTCGGACATATCAAGATCCAACAGCACATGCACCCACCCATGAACACCACTACCATTAGGGCCCTTTCCCCCTCTCTTTCATCTCCCCTTCTAAAGCCTCCTCTGACTCTCCCAATCCCCTCATCACGCTTTGTTGAGATATTAGTTATCTTTAGTATTGTTTCTCATTTTAAATTTCTTTTTCCTTTTTCCTGTAATTTTCCCAATAGGTTCCTCTCCTATATAAGAGAACCCTAGGGTCTCTCATAATGCAATTGATTCATTTCCTTCCACATGGTATTAGAGCAACGGTCCTAGATCGGAGCCCTGATCCAAAAGAAACCCTAACCCTACCCAAAACCCCTCGCGTGCCCCCTCCTCTCTCCCCGCAGCACGCTGCCACCGCCCCAGCGACCTCGGCGAGTCCCCACGCGCCGCCCCAACAGCCTTAGCGCCCCTTCGCCCATGCGGCCTTGGCAGCCCCTCCATCGCCCCAGCGACCTTGGCATACCCCATCGTGTCGTCCTAGCAGTCTTGGTGGTCCTCTAGCAGCCCTACGATGCTGCACCACCGGCCCCACCACTCCAGCGGCCCTTAGCACTGCTCCAGCAGACTCTGTGGCATCCTATACCGCCTCTAGAGGCCACCCGCATCGTCTCCAACAGGCACCTGCGCCGTCTCTAGCCCCGTGTCGTGCACTAGCGGCCTCCCGCGCACGCCAGGACTCCTCCCCAACCCCAAGGGCCTCCGATTCTGATCGGAAAGCGTGAGTTCATACCTATAATTCACGTTTTCCGGCCCTAGCAAGGAACGAGTATTGGTAAGGATGGTTGTATAAGTCTACACAGACAACTAATCCTTCGTATGATTGTGTAGACTCGATTATATCGGTCTAACTCCCCAGTTGAGTATTGTTATTTGGCCGACTTATCATCATGTCAGAGAACAAGGGTGACATCGTCTTGTCTGAAGCCTTCAAGGGCTTGACGCCCATCGCTAAGATGGATGGGACCAACTACGAGTTGTGGTCCATGCAGTTTCTCACCCTCATGCTGTGCAACAACAAGGAGCACATCCTTACAGATCCAGAGCCAACGGATAAGATTGGGGAAAATGCTTCTTAGAAGCAAGATAACGCTTATGCGCGTGTTTGGTTATATGGGACTCTCACTACAGAGTAGCCAATGATATTCTGACTAAGCCCACTACCAAGGCAATGTGAGACACATTGGCATCTACCTATGCTCAAGCGAAGAATGAGGCCAAGATCCTTCAGCTACAGTTTGATATCTACAATACAAAGCAGAATGGTTGCCCTATGCACGTTTACTACTCTTCACTTCGTGGCATGTTTGAGAAGCTTCATAGCACGTGCCTATTACGACATCTACTGAGCAACAGAAGACGTATAGGAACTCCACGATGGTTGGAGTCTTCATGGCTGGTCTTGATAAAGAATATGATGGTGCGTACTCACCTTCGTACTGGAGCTACCATACCTCCCATAGAGGAGGCCTATAGCCATCTCAGTCGGATCATCATCCCTTCGACAAGCACGTCTTTACCCTGTTCAGCGATGGTCGCTTCTCGTGGCCGAGGGGGGTGTTCCAGTCTAGAGGGTGCACCCCTCGCGGAAGAGGCGGTGGACGCCAGCGTGGTCCTTGCACCTACTGTCGCAAGCCTGGACATGCAGAGGATACATGCTATCAGAAGCATGGATATCATGTTTCTGGTCGAGTAGCAGAGCAGATTGTGGCTTCAGAGACTTCAGCTCCCCAGGTTGATTCTCTCCTGGATAATATTGTCTCTCGTATTCAGGAGATCATGACTCCTAAAGCTGACACCACCACTACAGATACCGCTGCAGCAGCCAGAGCCTCTTCGAGCTCCTCAGGTATCACCTATGCTTCTACTGGCAGTACGGATGCAGACATAACAGAATGGATTGTGAATTCTGGTGCTTCTCACCACTTATGTGGAGACAGAGCGCAGTTGAGGTCCGACAGGACTATACCACCTGGCAGATGGGTTGTCACTGCTAATGGCAACCACTTACCCGTTACATGACAAGGAGAGGTGGATTTGACACCGTCCATGCGTCCTAAGAATGTTTTATATGCTCCTGCCTTTCAGATGAATTTAATTTCTATTAGTTATATCACTAAGGATCTGCATTGTCGTGCCATCTTTGACCCTTCATCTCTTCTGTTCCAGGACATACTCAAGGGCAGGGTGATTGGGTGTGACCGTGAGCAGCGGGGACTCCACAGACTGGTCCAACCTCTTCATGCTAGTGTTTCTACTATACCTACCAGGCCGGTCTTTCTATATCTGTGGCACCTTAGGTTTGGTCATTTTCCTTTGCATAAACTATGTCATGTCTTTCCTCATATTTCTACGAGATCCTACTTCCAGTGTGAGGCATGTCAGCTTGGGAAGCATCACCATTCTTCTTTTCCATCCAGTCAGAGTCGGAGCAGTTCTCAGTTATTTAAGCTCCTACATTTAAATATTTGGGGCCCTAGTCGTATTCCTGATCACCAGGGACATCATTTTTATCGTGTACCCTTCGATGATTTTTCTAGACTGTCCTGGGTATTTTTATTGAAGAATAAGTCTGAGGTTGAATATGTTATCAAGTATTTTATTAATGAGATAAAGAATATTTTTTCTGCCAACGTTAAATATCTTTGTTCTGATAATGCCTTGGAATTCGGCACCTTACAACTTTCTGAGTTCTTTATATCTCATGGCATTATTCACCAGACCTCATGTGCCTATACTTCACAGTAGAATGGTGTTGCAGGGCGCAAACACCGTCACTTACTTGATGTGATCAAAACCTTGTTGATACAGAGTCGTGCTCTTCATGCTTACTGGGGTGATGTTGTCCTTACTGCTTGCTACTTGGTGAATTGTATGCCCTCGTCCGTGTTAGGAGAAAAGATTTCTTTCTCGATTGCGTTTCCCTAGAAGGATCTTTTCTCCCTTATACCTCGTATGTTCGGGTTTGTTGCCTTTGTTCATGATGTCTCTCTAGGACGTGCTGCTCTCGTACCCAAAAGGGGTATCATTGCATTAATCCGCTAAGGCGTAAATACTTTGTTAGTGCTAACGTTACTTTCTTTGAGTCTATCATGTATTTTTCTCCTGCAGGTGACAGACTTGCTCCATCTAACTCTGATATACATGCCGCTACCTCCTACAGTCGGTCATTCACCTTCATCTACTCATGTTCTTCCACCACCTCCTCCTCCTTTGGTTCAGTTTTTGCCATGTATTTTTACTCGCATGTCTCGCTCTATTCCCCCTGCTAACAGGCCTTGCCCATCATCCAGCACGCCTCAGGTATGTAATGAGCATATTTTTCTACTGATGGCACTACTGAGTTGTCTGTGCAGCAGGATTCTAGACAGGATGAGCAGGTGCCCTCTCCAGAGGGAAACCTATAAGCTCCAGACATGGAAGATGATCTTAACGTACTGATTGCTCTACGAAAGCCGAAACAAACATGTGCTACTAACCCTATTGCAGCTCAGGTTTCTTTGAGCAGGTTGCCAGAGGATTTCAGGAGGTTTACTATGACACTATCAGCCGTGCAGATACCACGGACATATCAGGAGGCTCTTAATGATAGTCAGTGGAGATTAGCCATGGAAGAGGAGATGGTTGCGCTACAATCACGTGGTACGTAGAGCCTTGTTTCTACTCCTGTTGATGCATCTGTTGTGGGATGCAAATGGGTGTTCACTGTGAAACACCGTACGGATGGCAGCGTTGATCGTTACAAGACGAGACTTGTGGTAGGAGGGTTCACCCGGACATATGGGGTGGACTATCAGGATACTTTCTCTCCAGTTGCAAGGCATTATACTCTATGTATTCTACTTTTTGTTGTTGTGACACGAGATTGGCCCATTTATCAGCTTGATGTGAAGAATGCCTTCCTCTATGGTGATCTACAGGAGGAGGTCTACAAGCAGCAGCCACCTGGGTTTGCTGTTGAGGGGGAGTGTCAGAAGGTCTGCAAGCTGCATAAGGCTATCTATGGCCTTAAGCAAAGTCCAAGAACATGTTCTAGAAGCTCTCAAACTTGATAGAGCAGCAGGGGTTTGTGAGATCAACTGTCGATCACTCCTTGTTCGTACAGAGGACCCGGAGAGGAACAACAATTATTCTTGTTTATGTTGATGACATTATTATTACTGAGGATGATGAGCATGGAATTCAGGGTGTCAAGGACTTCCTAGATCAGCAGTTTGTGACCAAGGATCTTGGACAGTTATGTTACTTCCTTGGACTAGAATTTGCCAAGAACCAGCAGGGTCTTGTGTTGACCCAGAGGAAGTACGTTATAGATCTTTCAGAGATAGGCATGGCAGACTACAGACCTGCCACTACTCCTCTTGAATCGAGCATGAAGCTCTATGATGATGATACTGAGGAGGTCGACAAGAGGAGGTACAGAGAGCTTATTGGCAAGCTGATATATGTGACTAATACCATGCCCGACATATCATTTGCAGTAAGCAAAGTGAGTCAGTTTATGGAGCAATCCAGACAGGCACATATGGATGCAATCCATATGATTCTGAGATACCTGAAGACTTCACATGTACTGGACTTCTTTTCAGCAGAGGCACATCTCTCTCAGTTACAGCATGCGCAGATGCATATTATGTCGGGTGTCCAAAGGATAGAAAGTCTACATCAGGCTTTGTTGTGTTTATAGGGAATTATCTTGTTTCATGGAAGAGTAAGAAGCAGACTATGGTTGCCAGATCAAGTGTTGAGTCGGGATACAAGGCCATGGCTCGGGCTAGTATAGAGATGATGTGGGTCAGATCTGTTCTTACTGACCTAACTATAGAGGTGACTCTTCCCATTCACCTCCAATGTGATAATCAGGCTGCTCTTTTCATTGCCAACAACCCAGCTTTTCATGAGAGGACAAAGCATATAGAGGTGGATTGTCACTACACTCGTGACATGATACCGAAGGGTATTATCGCCACTATGTATGTCAACTCTGGAGACCAGATAGCAGATGTACTTACCAAGGCCCTAGCAAGAGGACCTTATCAGAGATGTTGTTCCCAGTTGAGTCTGATTGATATCTACGCTCCAGCTTGAGAGGGAGCGTTGAGATATTAGTTATCTTTAGAATTATTTTCTCATTTTATATTTCTTTTTCCATCTTCCTGTAATTTGTCCAATAGGTTACTCTCCTATATAAGAGAATACTAGGGCCTCTCATAATGCAATTGATTCATTTCCTTCCACAGACTTCCATCTCGGAGCTTCCCCACATGCTCCCCAATTTCCTTCACATATGCGCTCCATTTTGCTCCCCCATCCTTGCTTGACTTTGGGATACTGGCTTTTGAAATAACAACTCTTCATACAAGATACCTATGCACTACCATACAAGGTGATAAGAATACACATTATGTATTTTTTGCATATTTTCTACTTCTGTTTTTTTTAATCTTCCCGTGTACAACTTTATAAACCTTCAAATAGGGTCTCTTAACAAATTAGAGCAGTTCAGATCTCAATTGCAACCATTTCAGGCTCTAGTCCATAGAAGAAAGCTTCATATCATCATCAACAAGTCCGCACTTCTTTTGCCTGATAATATTTTTAGTTGCAAATGTGGAAAAAGGTTAGGATTTTATTTTTATAAATATAGATGCTACTTTCCATAATTAACCATGTCAATTTTGTAATTAGCACAAGTAAAGGATGGTAGTGGAGCTCAAAATGCACTCTTTTCAACTGTTCCTTGCTTCCCCAAGTTCTTGCATCAACGGATGATCATAAATCTGTAAGGTTGATCCCTTCATTATATTGGACTTTCCTTATATATGGTAAGTCATTCTTAAAGGCACTAAAATATTTTGGGAAGAAAAATCTATTTGCCTACTGTCAACTAAAAATGCCTATACAGGTTTTTCTCTTGAAGAAATCCCGTATTTGTAAGTTTACATATATTACGAAGCATGCCAAGCTTATGTATTGCTTCACATTGCATTTATGCAATTTTATACATGTGCATAAGAAGGATTTAAAATGTCCTCCATACCGGTCGAAAGTGTCCCAATATTCAGAAAACAAGCAGCGCCATCCTTAATGTATGCCGGAAGCATATTAAATGGAACTCCCCATAATTTTGATAGGAAAGGAACCAATAGACAAATGAAAAATGCCTGCAAAGCCAACAATGTTTTGCTACTTTTAGCTATTTCTGCACTCACTGGATAAAGTAATCCTCATTTATGGTGCATACAACTAATTTACTAGCAAACCTGAAAAGCAGATCCAAAGGAGTTCACAACAAAAAGATCCACCGATCCTCCCTGCAAGAAGCAGCATGCCGAAATTTAGCTTTAATTTATTTCAAGAACACAGTAAGTGGAAAAAGATTGCACTGTACCTTGAATCTCTTCTTAGAATCTAAAAATATCATTTCCTGGAATAGAAAGAACAGTAAGTATCGAATACAATACTAAAGGTTATGCAAAAATGTCAAAATTTTAAAATGGTACATAATATTATCCACCTTCAGCACTGTGTCTGCAGCTTGGAACAAAAACGAAATTATCATAAGGAGTATCCAGAATATTCCAGCATTGTTAACAGACAGCCCAGCACCAGATCCACTGCAAAGATGTTGGAAACTAGATAAATCGGAATACCAAGAACGCCGCAGAATCCCGCTGCAGACATATTTTGACTATAAAAACTGTAGAGATAGATATTATTATATGCTATGTACCCGTTCGTCGTTTATATTTTTCTCTGGACTACTTTTTATTTTACCCTTGAGGTCTCTCCCTATTTAAGAAAGCCTAGGGTTCCCTTGAATAATTGATTATCCTTTTCTCACAACATGGTATCAGAGCCCTAGGGCTTCCCCACCCCCCCCCCCATCTCTTCTTCCACCACCGCCCCCCCCCCCCATCTCTTCTTCCGCCTCCCGTCGCCGCCGGACCCCCTCCTGGGTCCCTCTCGTTGCCGCCGACCCACCCCGGGTCTCTCTCGTCGCCGCCTGACCCCTCCCGGGTCCCCCTCGTCGCCGCCGACCCACCCCGGGTCCCTCCCGTCACCACAGGACCCCACCCGGGTCCCTCTAGTTGCTGTCGGACCGCCCCCCCCCCCCCTCCGGGTCCATCCCAGCGCCGCCCGACCCCCCGGGGTCCCCTCCAAGTGCCGCCTTAACGCCCTAGCCCGCCGCCTCGTCTACATCCTCC
Organism: Ottelia alismoides; assembly: GCA_037367405.1. Taxonomy (NCBI): domain Eukaryota; kingdom Viridiplantae; phylum Streptophyta; class Magnoliopsida; order Alismatales; family Hydrocharitaceae; genus Ottelia; species Ottelia alismoides. The sequence continues at coordinate 750,491 of JAZKJV010008261.1, forward strand.
GGCGTGCCCTAGCCGGATTCTTGCTATCTAGATCGTAGCCGTCTCCTCCTCCAGATATATGGATTTGGGTGCGTAAAGTATACATACGCACTCGAATCCTATGAAGTTTGTGTAGACATATATCACTTCGTCTACATACCCTAGTTCTTCTCCGGTGGCAATATGTCAGAATCAAAGGTTGATATGCCCTCCGTAGGCGCGTTCAAAGGTCCCGCGCCAATAGTCAAGATGGACGGGTCGAACTATGAGCTCTGGGCGATGCAGTTCATGAGTCTCATGAAGTCGAACGGTAAGAAGCACATTCTTACCGAGGATGAGCCAGCGGAGAAGACAGGGATATATGCCTCGTGGGAGGCTGATGACTCGTATGCAAAGGTCTGGTTGTCAGGAACACTGTCGATGGAGATTGCCAATGATGTCCTCCATCAACCCACTGCCAAGGCAATGTGGGATATTATGATTGCTACATATTCTCAGGTACGAAATGAGACCAAGATGTTACAACTTCAGCATGATATATTCACGATGAAGCAGAATGGCAGACCTCTTCACTCCTTGTACACATCCTTTTTTTTACGTTCAAAAAAGGGGGAAACACTCGACGGTGTTCACCCCAATATATTAAAAATAAAATGTAAAGAGATTTTACAAAAGAGATAAGCAGGTAAAACAAAAAGGAATACCCGATTGGGTACCCGAGAGCAAGATTCCCCCAAAACAACCAATCCCAGCCTACCGAGGACACCAATCATCCAGAAGACGCGTAGCACGGATAGAAATGTTTTCCCTGTAGAATCGTTGGCCCGCAAAGATGGCCGCATTCCTCCCCAGCCATATGCTCCACAACCTCGCTATCGGATCCAGCACATGCTTCCTTTCCCTGCCCCTCGAATTCACCAAGCTCTCGCATAGAGCAGGAAAGGACACGGAATTTATCCAATCAAGATCATCCCAAAGTTCACGAACGGGCCCGCAATCGAAGAAAAGGTGAGTGATTGTTTCCCGCTCCGCACCACAAAGGACGCAGTTCGGCCCAACATTGGGAAATAGAGTTGCACATCGATCACGAGTTAAGAGTCTTCCCCTGCGAAGAAGCCATAAGAAAATGCCAATGCGCTCTGGAAGCTTCAGCCCCCAAAGGAATCTGCAGTCACGCACAAGAATATCGTCGTCCACATAATTTCTAGGAACGAGAGCAGCGTGCGCCTTCCTCATGGAAAAAGAGCCATCCTTCCAAGCCCAGTGGTCCCGCCCATCATTCGGTTGGGCAACGTCCGCAAGCAGCCCCATTAACGAGAGTAGATCATCCATACGTTGATCCGAAAGGTTCGCAGCAATCCGAGGACTCCAGCAGCCGTCCTCCCAGCACGAGGCCACCGAAGCGTCCTTATCCTCCACCAAAGCAAATAAACGCGGGAATGTATCCTTGAGAGCACCCCTTCCGGACCAGTCATCGGTCCAGAAACGAAATGAATTCCCCTTGCCCAAGACCGGTTTAAATAGGAAGCAATTATGAATAAAAACATTCATTACTCCGCGCCAAAAAGGAGATAGGTGGCGGAACGAATTCCCCCGAGTAACGCCCATCAAATCCTCTCCCAGCAACTCCCGCAGGACATTAATCATGAAATTCTCCTCATTGCCCCAAACACCTTAAACACACTTAAGCAGTAGGGCATCATTAACCACTTCTAGGCGCCTGACTCCCAAGCCCCCAACCCGCTTGGGCCGAGAGACATCATCCCACCCCACCAGATGAACCCCCCTTCTCCCCTCCCCCTTTCTACCCCACAAGAAACCACGCATACACCTCTCCAAGCGCAACCGAATCCCCTTCGGCATACCTCGAACCGAGAAGAAGTAGATAGGAATAGAGGATAGCACTGCTTTGAGAAGAACCAGCCGCCCTCCCTGGATAATAAAGCCACTCGCCACCCGGCCAGGCGAGCCTCCACCTTCTCCACCACCACCTTCCAATCACGGAGCCGAACACGACCGATAGCAAGAGGCATGCCGAGATAGTCAAAGGGGAGACCACCGGGGTTAGAGCCCAACAGCTGGCCACATTCCAAGACCTCCGCCTGCGACAAGCCGAAGGGGACCACCTTAGACTTTGTCCCATTAATCAAGAGGCCCGAGACCTCACTGAAAAGTTGAAGAGTAGTAGCCATACCGGATACCTCAGTGGGACCCCCTTCGATAAAGCACATAGTGTCGTCGGCGAACTGAATAATTGGGACATGGAAGTCCCCAATATTGCATCCCCGTGTCAGGCCCGCCGCAACCACGCCATCAATCATACGAGGCAAAACATCAGCCGCCAAGACAAAGAGAAGGGGTGCGAGAGGACACCCCTGTCGCACCCCCCTCCTTGGCTGGAAGAATCCCCCTACCGGGCTACCATTAAGCAAAATGGAGAGGGAGGCCGTGGAAACACAGCGTTGCACCCACGAGATCCATGCCTCCGGGAAGCCCCTCCGCCTCAAGACCGACCACAAGAAACGTCAATCGAGGCAGTCATAGGCCTTAGCGAAATCGATCTTCCAGAGAATCCCCTTCGCATTAGACTTCCTCCATGCCGCAACCATCTCGGAGACCACTGCGAAGCAATCCGAAATTTGCCGCTCACGAATAAATGCCGCCTGCGACGGCGAGATCAGCGGAGCAAGAAGGGGAGCTAGCCTCCTGGCCATGTCCTTAGCAATAATTAGATAGATCCAATTCGAGATAGAGATAGGACGAAAGTCCTCGATGCGATTGGTCGCAGGTGCCTTGGGGATTAAAACAATAAGGGCCCTATTAATTTTATCAAACCCACGGTTTCCATCATAAAATCCGCGCGCAACCTCCATTACGTCATCAGCAACAACGTCCCAGAAATCACGGTAGAAGGCCACTGGAAACCTGTCAGGTCCCGGTGAACCGTCCGCGTTAAGGTCCCAAACAGCGTCTTTGAGCTCAGCCAAAGAGAACGGCCTAACCAGGGCCACTGCATCAGAGTCTAAGATTGAAGGAGCCCCCCGGCCCGACCATCGCCACCTGCACAGCGACTGGCACCCAAAAACATTCTTGAAATGCGCCACCAAAGCCTCACCCATATCCTTGTCCCCATTAATGAGGGAACCATTCACCATGAGAGAACGGATGTAGTTGAATCGTCTTCTTCCGCTGGCCATCCGGTGGAAAAACGTTGTATTAGCATCACCTTCCTTGATCCACCTCAAGCGCGATCGCTGACGCCATTCGAGTGTCCTTTTTTTATCCTCCGATTTGACAATATCAAGGGCAGCAGCACGCTCCAAGAGCTCCTCCGTTAGCAGTTCTCTAGCGTTCTCCGTACGATCCAGCCGCAAAATAGCATCCCCCGCCGCCATGCTAGCCGCCACACGGGCCAGGTGCGAGTCCTTGAATGATGCCAAGAGTCTTCTCAGCGAGGCAAGCTTGTGATCCAATCGACGAGCAGCGGAACCCACAAACGAAGTCTGGTTCCAGTGAATCTTGACCAAATCTTTGAACCCTGGCTCCAATAGCCAACACCTTTCATACCGAAAGAGACCCCGAGGACGGAGCTCTTCCCCAGAATCCCACACAATTGGGCTATGATCAGAAAACGAGTGCGGCCGAGATGACACTGAACACAAAGGGAAGGCCTCCATGAGCTTGATATTTGCCAAGAATCTATCAATCCTCGACCGAGAAGCATTGTTCCTCCATGTATAAGAAATATCATTAGGCACCAGCCCCCCCAAGGCCAGGTCAGCAATGAACTCGATAAAGTCGCGTGAGCCCGGATCCTACCCCCCGCGGCCACGCGGCCGATCAGAAGAGAGGGCAGTGACATTGAAACCCCTCCCAGCAGCCAGGGAAGACCCTCGAAGTCAGAGGCCGCCTCCCGCAGATCCTCCCAGAGCTCCCGCCGGAGTATGTGACAAATAGGCGCATAAATACACGAGAATGCAATAGAGGCATTAGAGTCGGCCCGAGTCAAGACGACAGTCAAAGAATGTCTTCCAACGCGCATAGAGGAGAAAGAGAATATCGCCGAGTGCCAAGCCAAGATAATGCCACCCGACGCCCCATTCGCATCCACCGTGCGAAAGTCATCCAAAGCACCCGCACCGAAAGATCGCCACATGGAGTCATCCACCCCCGTAAGTTTCGATTCTTGAATAAAAGCAACATCACATTCCCACTCAGAGAGACGCATCCCCAAAGCACGCCGCTTGTCTGGTTCCCCGAGTCCTCTAGCGTTCAATGATAGAATCTTCATTAAAAACCAAGGGAGCGTCCCCCGATAAGAGAGAGGCATGCCGCCTCCGCCACCGAATCTCGCAACATCGAACATGATGCGACCATGGGGTCGCCAAGGCGGGAATGGATACGCCTACTATAGCTCTTCCCAAATCGTGAAGCGGATGAGCTTCCCACCGCAGAGGGAGCGTCACCAGTCCCTGAGGTACCAGCCAGAACAGCGGCATCGCCAGCCTCATCGGGCGGAGAAATAGCCGAAGTAGTCGGAGAGGATGGAGAAGAGTGAACCTGAGCCATCACAACAGACGAATCTATTTCCTCCAGATGGATCCTTCTGGGTAAAGCCATCGAAACAGCGGGCCCCGGAATAGTAGAGACGGTCGCCAAAGAAAGAGGGTCCGATAGCAGAAGCGGGTCGGATGGAACCCACATGTGAGGCCACGATCCGAAAAGGGCAGATCCGATAGGGGATCGCATAGAATGAGTGGTCACGTGCCCCGAAATAGACAAATGCATGGAGTCAGCCGACAGAATAGGCGGTTGTAGAGAATGCGAATCGACCTCGATTGAGCCCAGAGCCATGAAACCGCGCCTGTCAGGATCCGCACACATCTCCCGAGAAGGACGAAAAAGTGGACCAGGGAAGATACACTTACCACGCGTCCCTTCGGAAACACCCCCAAAGGTGGACACGTGGCAACCAGAAAATGAAGCGTCGTCCCCCACTCCCAGGTCATGGACGCCAACTTTGACAGCCGGAGACGGCTGCGAAGTCGCCGGCGACGCCGCACGCGAGAGGATAGAGAACTCCAGCTTGAAAGTCCACCGGCCAACCTTCAAGGATTCGAAGAAGACGTTATCAACAGCATTGGCAAGGAAAGACGGAGAGCACTCCAGCAGAATTCTAGCGCGCGTCCAATCCGCGCCCGGTGATAGACCATCGTCGAGTACAGCCAAAACTTGCCCCCAGTCCCCCACCACCCTGGAGAGGGCGGGGACCGTGCGAGAGAGAAAGGGCACTCCCCGCACTTCCGCCACACAGACCTCCGTGACATAGGAACTCTGTCCGCGACCCTCAGTCGCCTCCACGCCACATCGCCATCACCATCAAAAGAGAGAAGCCTTTCTCGCTGCTCCGGGGAAATACCACGAACGCAGCAACGAGAAGAGTCCAAGATGATGAAGTCCCCGCTGAACTGAGGACCCAAGAACTCCATGGTGTTGGAACGGATCACTTCCCAGTCCACTCCAAGCCGGCGCAGGAGCCCCACCACGGCGAGGAGGCCAACATCGGCACGTAGTCTCCCCGCCTGAACCGCCAGCCCATGCAGCACCTCCCCTTGCAGTGTCTCCCCATGCATCGCCTCCCCATGCAGAGACTCCCCACCTACCGGCTTCCCATGCACCGCCAACGACGAATACAAAGCTTCCGCCACATCGCACCCCACCGCGGGGCCACCACGAGAGAGAGCACCCACCCCCCCTGAAGATGTACGACCAACGCCACCGCCCATCATCTGCGCACCTCCACCCACCACCAAAGCATCAAGACCCATCAACTTGGCGTCGCCTCCTCGCACCACCTGCGCAAAGGAGCGAGAGCTCCTGACACCGAAGTTGACATCAAGTCCTCCATGCAGCCCCAACCCATGCAACCGAGACCGAGCCCTACTCCCGGTGCACCCATGAGAAACGCCAACGACCCTGCACAAGGACATGCGATGACCCACATTTCCGCAAGCATAACACCGAGGTGGAAGACGGCAAGCGGAGGCCAGATGTCCATGCATTCCGTAGCGGAAACACTTCTTCCCCGGCTTCTTATGCGAAACCATCACCCACCCTCCCTCCCCGGTCGCCTGCTTATCGCCAGACGCTTCTACACGCTTCTCACCACCCTCACCACACGAAGGAGGCCCATCACCACCCCCCCGGCTGTCCCCCTTCCTCCCCCCAGCAGGGAGCGCTCCACCCTTCGACGTCGTCGAGCTCGCCTCCCCACCGCCCTTCACTCGCCAGTAGCCCTTCACTCCCTCCATCCAAACGCCAGTCGTTGTAACTATTTCCATTTATACACTTTCCTTATCTTGACAATCCAAAGGATGTTTGAGAAGTTGTACAGCACCATTCCCCTCACAGCGACTCCTGAACAACAGAAGACATTCAGGAATGCCACCATGGTGGGTGTTCTACTTGCGGCCCTAGATCCTGAGTATGAGGCCGCCCGCTCTCAGATTTTGGCTGATGCAGTTATTCCTCCGATGAAGGATGTTTACAGGAGACTCAGTCACATATCAGTTCCTTCCAGCTCATCTACTCCGCCCCCATCAGCGATGGCAGTGTCGCGTGGGAGAGGTGGTCACTCTTCTGGCCGTGGTTGTGGACGTGAGTCGTAGACCCCAAGGTAGGGGTGGTCGCTTTCGGACGTGTTCGTATTGTCACCGCACAGGCCACTCGGAGGAGACATGCTACTCTAAGCATGGGTTCCCAACATCAACACGTGTAGCGGAGCATTCTCAGCCCCAATTGCCATCTACTGCAGACAATCATTTTGAGGAACTTGTGGCACGTCTACGTGATATTATGCCACAATCATCTGGTGATTCTTTTGGTGGACCTTCAAATGTTGTTGCTACAGCATCTGTCAGTTCCTCTGCTGCTGCTAGTACCTTTGGTAGTGCTACTGCATTTACATCTTCACATGATATCTCTGATTGGATCATAGATTCTGGTGCCACACATCATCTCTGCCGTGATAGAGAGAGACTTGAGTCCTACAGGGACATTCCCCATGGCCGCTCAGTACAGATTGCAGACGGTACTCATTCTCCCCTCGTTGGACAGGGGGTGGTCTTCTTATCTTCTACTATGCATCTAGAGAATGTCTTACATGCTCATGAGTTCTCGATGAATCTGTTGTCTATTAGTCAGATTACGAAGGATTTGCATTGTTGTGCTATATTTGACCCGTCTTCTCTTATTTTTCAGGACATACTAACGGGCAGGGTGATTGGCTATGGCTCTGAGCAGAATGGTCTATATCGGCTGGTCCAGAATTCTTATGTTGGCGTCTCTTCTCATTCTGCCGGACCAGTTTCTCCGTACATCTGGCATCTCCGTTTTGGTCATCTCCTGCTCCAGAAAATGCGACATCTTCTACCTCAGATCTCTCCCAGTTCTTCCTTTCGCTGTGAAGCGTGTCAGTTAGGAAAGCATCATCGGTCGAGCTTTCCTAGTCGTCAGAGTCGGAGCAGTAGCTCCACGTTCGAGTTGTTTCACATAGATATATGGGGTCCAAGTCGTGTACCCGATCATCAGGGACACAGATTCTATCTAGTGGTAGTGGATGATTTTTCTCATGTTTCTTGGGTCTTTCTTTTAAAGAATAAATCTGAAGCAGGCGATATGATTAAGAATTTGATTAATGAAGTGCAAAATGTGTTCTCTTCTACTGTCAAATATGTTCGTATAGACAATGCCCTAGAATTCTGCACACAGTCCCTCTCTCAGTTTCTTTCGTCAAAGGGTATTATTCACCAAACCACTTGTGCTTACACATCTCAGCAGAATAGTGTGGCAGAAAGAAAGCATCGCCACCTTCTTGACATTACTCGTACCCTACTAATTCAGAGTTGTGCTCCTATTTCTTTCTGGAGGATGCTGTAGTTACCGTTTGCTACCTGGTCAATCGTATGCCATCTTCTGTTCTTAGTGAGAAAATTCCTCTTTATTGTTTTTCCTGACAAGGAATTATTCTCACTTACTCCTCGTGTCTTTGGTACTGTGGCATTTGTTCATCTTCTGACTCATGGACTTGACAAACTCTCTCCTAGAGCTGTCAAGTGTGTCTTTGTTGGTTATTCTCGGACTCAGAAGGGTTATCGGTGTTATGATCCCATAAACAAGAAATACTTTGTTAGTGCTGATGTCACGTTCTTTGAGTCTGTTATGTATTTTTCCCCTGCAGGTGACAGATTGGTACCATCCACTACCAACGATGATGTCTATGTCCCTCCACCACCTACTTGGAGTTCACCTGAGTCCACTCCTGTCCCTGACTCTACGTCATCTTCACCACCAGCTCCACCTCTACCACCTCCACGACCTCCTATTCCACCTTTACCAAAATTCTATACGCGTCGGTGAGGTCCTGCTCAGGCTACACGTCAGACATCCATCATGCCTCAGGTATGTTCAGGCGGCATTACTACTGACGGGTCAGATATGGTACATGTGCAGGATTCTTCATTGCAGGAGGAGACTACACCATCCAGTACAGCGGAAGATGATCTTGATCTTCCTATTGCTATCAGGAAGCAGAAGCGGACGTGTACATCTTATCCCTTTGCTTCACAGGTGTCTTTTCATTGCCTCACAGGAAACTTTCAGAGATTTGTTGCAGCCCTATCTTCCGTGGACATACCACGGACCTACCAGGATGCTATGAAGATTGATTGCTGGAGAAAGGCTATGGAAGATGAGATGTGTGCACTACAGTCTCGTGGCACATGGACCTTGGTTGTTCCTCCTTCTGATGCATCTATTGTGAGCTGTAAGTGGGTATTCACAGTTAAATACCACGCTGATGGCAGTCTAGATCGGTACAAAGCACGACTGGTCGCACGAGGTTTTACACAAACCTATGGCGTGGACTATATGGATACATTTTCTCCAGTGGCTCGTCATTCCACTCTTCGCATTCTCTTATCAGTTGTTGTGGTACATGACTGGAGTATATCTCAACTGGATGTCAAGAATGCCTTCTTGTATGGTGATCTGCAGGAGGAAGTCTACATGCAGCAGCCACCAGGGTTTACTGCTGAGGGAAGAAGCATATGGTGTGTAGACTTCACAAGGCAATTTATGGCCTCAAACAGAGTCCAAGAGCGTGGTTCCAAAAGCTTTCCAATCTAATAGAACGACAGGGATTCAAGAGGTCGAATGCAGACCACTCGTTGTTTGTTCAGAAGTCATCGACAGGTACGGTTGTTATCATGGTCTATGTTGATGATATTCTGGTTACAGGAGATGATATTCAGGGCATAGAAAGAGCGAAGGCATTCCTAGGCCGTCAGTTCGTCACGAAGGATCTTGGAACCCTAAGATACTTTCTGGGGTTGGAATTTGCCAGGAATGCACGGGGTCTAGTAATGACCCAAAGAAAATACATTACGGATTTCTTGACTGAATCAAGCATGGCTGGATGCAAACCATCAAGTATTCCTATGGATCCAAGCATGAAGCTGTATGATGATGACACTGCTGAAGTGGACAAGAGGAGATATAGAGAAATGGTGGGTAAGCTCCTTTATATTACCATAACTCATCCCGATATTGCCTTTGCAGTGAGCAGGGTGAGTCAATGTATGGAGCAGCCAAGACAAACTCATATGGATGCCATATACATGATACTGAGGTATCTGAAGTCTTCTCCAGGTTCAGGATTGCTGTTTCGAAAGGGCACAAATTTGTCTATCTCAGCATGTGCAGATGCCGACTATGCAGGATGCCCTAAGGATCGAAAATCAACCTCAGCTCTCTGGTTTCTTGGAAGAGCAAGAAACAAACTGTTGTGGCAAGGTCCAGTGCTGAATCCGAATATAGGGCCATGGCACAAGCAAGCACGGAGATGATGTGGGTTCTATCTGTACTGAAAGATCTACATGTAGCCGCACCTCTACCCATGCAGCTTCAGTGTGATAATCAGGCAGCCTTATTTATTGCCAACAATCCAGCTTTTCAAGAGAGAACAAAGCACATTGAAGTTGACTGCCACTACACTAGAGACTTGATCCAGAGAGGATTGATATCTACAGCTCACGTGAGTTCAGGGGATCAGACTGCTGACGTACTCACCAAGCCGTTGCTCAGAGGACCTTTCCAGAGATGTTCTTCCAAGCTGAGCATGATAGATATCTATGCTCCACCTTGAGGGGGAGTGTAGAGATAGATATTATTATATGCTATGTACCCGTTCGTCATTTATATTTTTCTCTGGACTACTTTGTATTTTACCCTTGAGGTCTCTCCCTATATAAGAGAGCTTAGGGTTCCCTTGAATAATTGATTATCCTTTTCTCACAACAAAAACCAATGAAGGTAAACTTTCCATTCATTCCCTACATGAATCACGAGCAAGATCCACAAAAACAATCTCAGCATACTTTAGGGTCGTGAAAGTAAAAATTTAAAATTACATATTCAAGAACAATAACAAAAAATGAGTAACGTGGAACCCTATTTCTTAATGACAGAATTTAATCATAGGAAAAAGTCACAAAGGGCTAGGTACAAGAGTGTGTGGCTCTATACATAGCCCAGCCAAAAATGTAGGGACCCGCCAAGTATTATGAGCTTAAAGTATTGGATCATAGAAAACATTTTCTAAACCTCCACCAACCCCCCCCCCATGTCAGAGCAGGAAAAGTTGCACCTTATTACAAAAGGAAATACTCCACTTGACGTCATCTTCTAATGAGCTCTTCAGCTTACAATAATTCTTAATTCTAAAAATATTTTAAAAGTACATATGTTAAAAGATTGAAGTTCGCACCTTGTTACAAAAGAAAATACTCCACTTGACGACATCTTCTAAATGAGCTCTTCAGCTTACAATATATACTTAATTCTAAAAATATTTCAAAAATACATATGTTAAAAGATTGAAGTTTGGCTTTTTGACCCCTTTTAACGGTAGACAAATTAAATCTTCTAACTTTTTTAAACTTTTTACTTTAATCCCAGTTGACCTAATTCTTTTTAACCCTTACAGTAACAATAAGTGGAAAAAGATTAAAAATAAAAAATGACAACTTGCACATATACCAATAAAACCCAAGGTCCCAAACTCTAATTTCCACTATGTACGACTTCAAAGACACGTATATCATGCATATGAACTTCAATTTGACTCTGCTAACGTTTAAATTCAAAATTAAAATTTTAAATCTTCGAATACTTTGGGGATAAGAAGGGTTCATCGTAGAAAATAGATACATATCATACAACGCATTCTCAATTTTAACAATTTATAGAGGACACATTTTATACTCTTTTTACTTGATTTTAATTTTGTATATATTTTTTGGTACTTTATTTTCATCTAAAAATATATAACAACAAAAACATTACAAAATCAGGAAAAAAATATAAATATAAAAGTTGTATATGGTACATATATACATGTATAGAAACTTTTATATTTTCTATGTCATGAATATGATAAAATTAAACATCATCAAAAATATTTCGGTATGTCCAATATAGTATATAATCATTATAAAATATACAAGGCATATGGTACCGTGGAAAGAGAATGATAACTTATTTATTCATGAGATCCAAGGGTTCTCTTGAATAGAGAGGAGAAACCCCTGTGGGAAATTACATATTAGAGACATAAGAAAAGGAAAATACATAAAGCAAGGAAAGATAAATATATCTCCCAACATTCCCCCTCAAGATTGATCATAGATGCCGTTAGAGTATGCATCATAAATGGGCAATTGGATGCCTGCAGGGTCCAATTACCACAACCACATGTTTAGTCTCATAGCATCTGTGAGTGGGACATGGTCTTACTGGTGGGCTATATAAGAAGCCCCACAGTACATGTAACCTTTGAGAGAAAATAATAACATAGTATTTGGCCCTTGAAAGGCCTCTCCTGTGGTTTAATCCCGCTCCTCACTGAGTAGGGTTCAACATAAAATCACAATGTTTCTTCAGTATTTTATTCTTTATATATAATATTGCGCTTACACGTTCCCATTTTCTACATGGTATCAGAGCAGGTTCGACTCTGAATTTGTTTTCAAAGACTTATTCTTGAAGATCTTTTTACATATGTGATTGGTTCAAGTTCGAGTTCTACGGTTTCTTCTGAAACATAATCTTGCACAGTTTTCCTGCAAACATCTTGTTTGTTTTTTGAAAATCGTCTGAGTTCAAAAGCAAGTAGGGTTCCTAATAATAGAATCGTAACATTCACGGTTGTGATCATCTGCATCTGTAAGAGTAGGGTTCATGATAGAACCCTAAAGACAAATCAAATAGCAGATGAGGAGCTGAGAAGATGAAGGCCTCGATTATGATCTGTTAGGTTCTCTCGATGCAAGGGAGTCCTATCGTAAAAGGCATCTAATAGAAACCCTTATATCCCTCATTCAAGAAGAAGAAGAAGTAGGACGCAATTCCTCCATCGCGCGACTCCATTTTCTACCTCGATGACTCCACCAACCGTCGCCAACTCCACCTACAGCATACCTCCAAGCGACATTCTCTATGTTGCGCACATGAAGACTCCATAAAAGCATGATTCACCCAATATGCAATGACCAGTAGATGGGTTCTATAGGGTTTCCCCCATTAAGCGGCGTTGCTATAGCAACGACCCATTGAAGCTTCGACCCCTCCGTTGTGATAGCAGCATCCCCATACCCTCCAGGAAGCATCTCTAGGAGGCAGCGCTACCCTGCAACCTCCATCGAGCCCTTCCCCTGTCACGTTGGTCCCACTCCAAGACTCGCTCCATCATTTACTCTGATTTGATCAGCCCTCTGCCCCTCCCATGCTTTCCTGGTTGGCGACGATGGGTCCACTTTAGGGAACCCTAGCCAATCGCATCTTCAACAGGGCCAATGCATCTCTTGTAATTTTTTAAATTTATTCAACATATGGGTTTATTAGCCATGGGCTGAACAAAGGTTGTTGTATTAAAAAAGGAGGGGGAGGGAGTATCTCAATCCCGATCGAGTTGCGGGAGTGAAGGTATTTGGGCCATGTAGAGATATTTTTTATTTTTTGTACTATTTTCTTATTGTTCTTTATTTATGTATGTCTTATGTATTTTACCCATAGGCTTTTCCTCTATATAAGAGAGCCTACGGTTCTTAGGAAATACATCTTCTATTCTTTTCCCAACATGGTATCAGAGCAACGATCCTAGACTGGAGCTCTCAATCCGAGAAACCCTAGCCCACACCCGTCCCTACCGTCGCTCACCAGTGTCGCGCCATTGCAACGCGCTCCTCCCAGTGTTGTCCCTCCGACCGAGCACCGTCGTTTCACACTTGGTGATAGATTTGGTTGCATCCTAGGTTTACATATGCAACCAAATCCCTCTATGTTTGTGTAGACATATCTCTATCGGTCTACATACCCTAGTTTTTCCCTTTAACTTGGTAATATCTCAGAAAATAAAGTTGATGTTCCCACCACAGGCACGTTCAGAGGTCCAGCGCCAATTGTCAAAGATGGATGGGACAGCTATGAACTGTGGTCCATGCAGTTCATGAGTCTTATGAAGCCTATAGGTAGGAAAGACACTCTTACCGAAGAAGAGCCGACTGAAAAAACCGGGGTTCATGCCTCGTATGAGGCAGATGATGCGTATGCACAAGTTTAGTTAATAGACATGTTGACTGTAGAGATTGCCAACGATGTGCTACATCAGCCCACCGCCAAGGCGATATGGGATATTCTTGCCGCTACATATTCACAAGCAAGGAACAAGATAAAGATTATGTAGCTCATCTTTACTATGAGACAGAACGGACGGCCTCTTCATTCTCTCTACACGTCGATGTGTGGAATGTTTGAGAAGCTTCATAGCTTTATGCCTCTTACATTCACTCCTGAGCAGCAAAAGACATGCCGGAATGCTAAGATGGTTGGCGTTTTCTTAGCCACACTCGACCCACGTGTATGAGGTTGCTCGCTCACAGTTATTGGCAGATGCTACTATTCCTCTCATGGAGAAGCTTTCCTCAGACTCAGCGGGATTTCAATCCCATTACCTGCTGCTTCTCAGTCATCTTCTATGATGGCAGCATCCTGTAGTCAAGGGTTCTTCTCATTTCCATGGCTGTGAGCCTCGTGGTAGAGGTCGCATTCGTCAGCCATGTAGTTATTGCCACCGTCCAGGTCACACGGAGGATACATGCTACTCCAAGCATGGCTTCCCTGCATCAGCTCGTGTGGCAAATAGGTTGACTCATCTGCAACTGCTTCTTCATATCAGAAATATGATGACCTAGTTTCTCGATTGAGGGACATTATGCCTATAGGTGGTTCCATTGCTTTCTCATCTGCTCCAGATATTGTTGCTTCTGATCTGCTCAAAAAAATGTATAGATTTGGAAAGTTAACTAAAGACATGCATAATGAATGTATATAATTGAGATGAAGATGATCTAGTAGATGCATGAATACACAAAGAAGGATTCCATCCATGACAATATCTGATAAAAGGTTGGTGTGACACCAATAGAGAATAAAATGTCAGAAACATAACTAAGGTAGTTTGGACATGTGCAAAGAAGACTATATAGATCTCCGATTCAATGGTGTGCAAAGTTAGAAGAACCTGATCAGAGACATCAGAAAGCCTTAGAAATGTTGGAAGGAGGCAATTATGAAATATATGGATTTTTTAGATAGAAGCTAGTATAAGAACCAAATTATATTTGTTTAGAAGCAATGGATCCTTGTAGCCTACCACACTTAAAGTGGGAAAAGACTGTTGTTTTTATATATGAAATTTGCTAGATACACATCATTAGAAGTGCCCATTTTTTATATCTTCAAATAAAACCGTTGATTTACATCAATTTCAACCAAGCAGCCTAAGAAACCCAAACAATGAATAACACGTCTTAAGAAGTTGCATTTTGAATTACCTCACAACAGTTAATATCACTCCAATACTAACAAGCAGGCATCCAAATAATTGGTTAGTCCGATATCGCCTTCCAAGAAATATAGCCGACAAAATAAGCTGCCAAACAAGGAACGTCTGCAAAGATAATGGAATATTATAATGTTCAGTATATCTAACCTCAAAATTACTTGATAGAATAAACCCCAATGTTAAGGGGGAAAACTCAGATTTTTAGTGGTTGAGGCCCTGCAATTTTTCTAATAACAATACATTCAAGATTTTGCTCAACAATAACAATGTAGGTAACAAAGACAATTGGCCAAGAACAATGCAGTTAGAAGGGTGGATTGAAAAGCAAACTTCACCTGAGATAGTATGGGTATCAGCGCCCCAGAGAGAACAGCTGTTTCACAATGAAGATAGAAAAAGATTTCAGAGAGGTTGTGAACGAAAAATTAGCACTCCACACACAGTCATGTTTTATTCTATTATGCAGTTTTATCAGTTATGCAGCCAAGCTGAATATGAATAGAGGTTGTGTCCAAGCTTTTTTTCATGGGAATTTCATCTGCAAGTTCGGTCAATCAAAAAACAGTTACTTCTAGCCAATTTTCTAGGTTCTAGTTGAGTTCCAGTCGTACAGATGAATCCAGGGAAAACACTCAGCTATTTCATATAAGAAAACTGCCTTTCAAAAAATGAGTTAAAGCTAATAAAAGGAACTTGCTGTTCAGAAAGGCGATGTCTCTTAAAATCAACCCTCCTGAAGGTTAAAAATTTGTAAAAAGAACCATCAGCCATCCAGAAAAATACATATTGTGAAAGATGAATATCTTTCTGTATGCTGCATTCCAAGATAGTGAATATCTT
This sequence comes from Ottelia alismoides, assembly GCA_037367405.1. Taxonomy (NCBI): domain Eukaryota; kingdom Viridiplantae; phylum Streptophyta; class Magnoliopsida; order Alismatales; family Hydrocharitaceae; genus Ottelia; species Ottelia alismoides. The sequence goes on from JAZKJV010008261.1 coordinate 766,272, forward strand.
TCTGTACGCTGCATTCCAAGATTTTCTTAAAAATATATGTTCAACATTGTTAGAGTCAATAATACTCTGTTGTGTTATTCCATAGAGCCCTAGGGTCTCTTATATAGAGATAAACCCCTTGGGTAAATTACATAGACGTACATGAGATAAATAGGAAATACGTAACGGTGCATCATAACATAACGTGAACCTCTACATAAACCTCTACACTCCCCCTCAAGATGGAGCATAGATATCAATCATGCTCAGCTTGGAAGAACATCTCTGGAAAGGTCCTCTGAGCAATGGCTTGGTAAATATATCAGCAGTCTGATCTTCTGAATTGACGTGTGAAGTGGAAATCAAGCCCTTCTGGATCATGTCTCTAGTGTAGTGACAATCGACTTCGATGTGCTTTGTTCTTTCATGAAAAGTTGGATTATTGGCAATGAACAATGTTGTCTCGTTGTCACATTGAAGCTGCATGGGTAAAGAGACATTTATATTCAAATCTTCCAAGACCGTGCGAACCCACATCATTTCTTTGCTTGCTTGCGCCATGGCTCTATATCCGGATTCAGCACTGGATCTCGCCACAACAGTTTGTTTCTTGCTTTTCCAAGAAACCAAAGAGCTTCCTATGAAGATAGCAAATCCTGAAGTAGACTTACGATCCTTTGGGCACCCTGCATAGTCTGCGTCTGCACAAGCGGAAATGGATAGATCTGTGTCCTTTCTAAATAATAAACCTGCTCCTGGGGAAGACTTTAGGTATCTCAATATCATATACAGGGCTTCCATGTGAACTTGCCTCGGCTGCTCCATAAATTGACTCACCCGGTTTACTGCAAAGGCAATATCCGGTCGAGTTATGGTGATGTATAGAAGCTTGCCCACCATCTCTCTATATCTTCTTTTGTCCACCTCTTCGGTATCATTGTCGTAAAGTCTCACGCTTGGGTCCATAGGAGTACTCGACGGTCTGCATCCAACCATTCATGTTTCAACTAGCAAGTCCGTGACATATTTTCTTTGGGTCATTACCATTCCTTGTGCATTTCTCGCAAACTCTATCCCCAAAAAATATCGTATTGTACCTAGATCCTTCGTAATAAACTGACTTCCCAAGAGAGACTTAGTCATCTCGATTCCTTGAGCATCATCTCTTGTAACCAGAATATCATCAACATATATCATGACGACAACAGTACCTCTGGGAGTCTTCTGGATAAACAACGAGTGGTCCGCATTTGATCTTTTGAACCCCTGTCGTTCAATTATCTGGGAAAGCTTCTGGAACCATGCCCTTGGACTTTGTTTAAGGCCATAGATTGCCTTATGAAGTCTACACACCATTTGAGTCTCCCCCTCAGCAGTAAAACCCGGTAGACTTCCTCCTGTAGATCACCATACAAGAATGCATTCTTGACATCAAGTTGGAAAATGGGCCAATCACGTACCACAGCAACAGATAGTAGAAAGCGAAGAGTCGAGTGTCGGGCCACTGGTGAAAATGTATCCAAATAATCAACCCCATAGGTTTGGGTGAAGCCGCGTGCAACAAGTCTGGCCTTGTACCGATCTAGACGGCCATTTGCGTGATATTTAACAGTAAACACCCACTTGCTACTCACCACAGAAGCACCAGGAGGAATAGGAACTAGGGACCAAGTCCCTCGAGACTGTAAGGCACGCATCTCCTCCTCCATGGCTAAACGCCAGCAATCAATCTTCATGGCCTCTTGATAAGTCCGTAGGATCTCAACTGTCGAGACATCTGCTGCAAACCTCTGAAAATCACCAGTAAGACGAGTAAAGGACACGTGAGACGCAAGAGGATAGGATGCACATTGCTTCTTCTGCTTCCTATGAGCAATAGGACGTTCAAGATCATCATTCACTGTACTGACTGGCGGATCCTCCCCCTATATCAAAGATTCCTGCACCGGTGCATTATTTATCCCATCATTAGTGATAGCATCGGAGCATACCTGAGGCGTGCTGGATGGTTGACGTGTAGCTTGAGCAGGCCCTGACCGTCTTGTATAGAACTTAGGGAATGGTGGAATGGAAGAATATGGAGGCGGCGGTGGTGGTGGTGGTGTAGTGGGCTCGGATCGACCCAGACTTGGCGGTAGGGGAACATAGACATTATCATCTGTAGATGTGGAGGAAACCAATCTGTCACCTGCAGGGGAGAAGTACATAATTGGCTCAAAGAATGTAACATTAGCACTAACATAGTACTTGTCGTTAATGGGGTCATAGCAACGATATCCCTTTTGTGTCCGCGAGTAGCCCACAAATACGCACTTAACAGCTCTAGGAGAGAGCTTGTCAAGTCCCGGAGACAAGCGGTGAACAAACGCGACAGTTCCAAAGACACGAGGGGTAAGTGAGAACAAGTCCTTTTCAGGAAAGAAAATAGAGATTGGAGCCTTTTCCCCAAGAACGGTAGAAGGCATGCGATTGACCAGATAGCATGCCGTAAGTATAGCATCTCCCCAAAAGGCTAATGGTGCACAACTTTGAATAAGTAGAGTGCGAGCAATATCAAGAAAGTGACGATGTTATCGCTCCGCAACACCATTTTGTTGAGATGTGTAAGCACACGTAGTTTGGTGGATAATGCCCTTGGAGGAAAGAAACTGAGTAAGAGAACGAGTGCAGAATTCCAATGCATTATCCGTGCGTACATATTTAACAGTAGACGAAAAAACATTCTGCACTTCATTGATGAGATTTGTGATAACACTTCCTGCTTCAGATTTATTCTTAAGAAGAAAAGTTCAAGAAACACGAGAGAAATCATCAACCACAACAAGATAAAATCTGCGACCCTGATGATCCGGGACACGACTAGGACCCCAAATATCAATATGAAATAACTCAAACGGGGAGCGACTGCTCCGACCCTGACGACTAGGGAAGCTAGAACGATGGTGCTTCCCTAACTGATAAGCTTCACAATGAAATGAGGAATTCAGGGAGATCTGTGGCAGGAGATGACGCATCTTCTGGAGCGGAAGGTGACCAAAGGGAAGATGCCATGTACACGGAGAAGCGGATCCCTGAGAGTGTAGTGAGACTCTAGCATAGGAGTTCTGTACTAGACGATAGAGGCCATTGTGCTCAGAGCCACAGCCAATCACCATGGTCGTTAGTATGTCCTGAAAAATGACAGATGGGTCAAATATAGCACGACAGTGCAAATCTTTTGTAATCTGGCTAATTGATAATAAATTCATGGAGAACTCTGGTGCATGTAAAACATTCTGTAAGTGCATAGAGGGCAATAAGGACGTCTCCCCCTGACCCACAATAGGGGAATGAGTGCCATCAGCTATGAGCACTGAGCGGCTAGACTGAATACTCCTGTAGGACTGCAGCATATCTCTATCACGGCAGAGATGATGGATGGCTCCAGAGTCAACAATCCAACCTGAGAGATCATGACTACGACGAAAGGCGGAAGTGCTACCTGAGGTACTGGCAGTAGCCGAGGTACTAGCTGACGCAGAAGCCGCAACGTCAGATGTATCAGTAGCCTCTGATGATGATTGTGGCATAATGTCACGAAGTCGTGCCACAAGCTCCTCGAACCTGTGATCTGGAGTAGATGCTGACGGTGCCTGAACATGATCATCTACACGTGCCGAAGGAGGAAATCCACGCTTGGAATAGCATGTATCCTCGGAATGACCAGTGCGACGACAGAATGAGCACGTTAAACGCGTACGACCTCCTCGGCCACGAAATGAAGACAAACTACCTCGTCCTCTGGAGACCGCCATTGCCGAAGGAGGTGGAGTCGCTGCGCTGGACGGGACAGAGATACGGCTGAGTCTCCTGTAGACTTCCTCCATCGGAGGAATAGTGGCGTCGGCGAGGATCTGAGAGCGGGTTGTCTCGTACTCCGGATCAAGGGTAGCAAGTAACACGCCCACCATAGTGGCATTGCGAAACGTCTTCTGCTGCTCAGGGGTGGCTGTGAGTGGAATGGTGCTATATAACTTCTCGAACATCCCACGTAGGGACGTGTACAGAGAGTGAAGAGGCCGGCCATTTTGCTTCATTGTAAAAATGTCATGCTGCAACTGCAGCATCTTTGTCTCGTTCCTCACTTGAGAGTTGAGAATATGTAGTAGCCAGAATATCCCACATCGCCTTGGCGGTGGGTTGATGAAGGACGTCATTGGCGATCTTCATCGTGAGCATCCCTGACAGTCAGACCTTGGCATACGCATCGTCAGCCTCCCATGAGGCATATATCCCCATCTTCTCTGTCGGTTCATCTTCGGTAAGAATGTGCTTCTTACCACAAGACTTCATAAGACTCAGGAACTGCATAGCCTAGAGTTCGTAGTTCGTCCCGTCCATTTTGACTATTGGTGCTGAACCTTTAAAGGCACCTATGGAGGGCATATCCACCTTTTGGTTTGACATGTTGCCGGAGAAGAAGACGTTGGGATGATAGACAAATGAACGTTTGTCTACAAAGACTGGATTGGATTCAAGTGCATATGTAGACTTTATGCACTTGAACCCATAGATGAAGGGGTGCCGACCGACGAGGGAGAGAAGCCCGAGGGAGGGCTACGTCAGCCCCGGCGGGAGAGGGAGGCCTCGGCGGTGGCTGAAGAAGAAACCGGCGGCGGGAGAAGAAGAAGCCGGGGGCCCGACGGTTTGGGGGGGGGGGGTGGTGGCGGCGGCAGGCGGCTGGAAGGGAGAGGTAGGCGGCGGCCGAGAGGGGGGGCGGGGGGGCGGTGGAAAACCCTAGATTAGGGTTTTGGCTCCGATACCATGTTAGAGTCAATAATACTCTGTTGTGTTATTCCATAGAGCCCTAGGGTCTTTTATATAGAGAGAAAACCCTTGGGTAAATTACATGGACGTACATGAGATAAATAGGAAATACGTAACGGTACATCATAACGTGAACCTCTACATAAACCTCTACAAACATAAAATAATAACAAGAGAGTATCATACAATAGCATCGTGAAGTAAAATAAACAATATATCAACAAAAGTAAAAATGCACAAATTACATTGATTTTCGCATGGCTTGTAAAGAAAATGACATTATGGAAATGGTTAGTTAGAAGTGTTTCGTGAAAAAAAATACAATTAAATTCCATAGTTGGATTTTATATTCTTTTAAAAAGCCAAAGCATGACACTATATATTATAAGCGTCCAATTAAAGTTGGATGTATGTTCAACTGCTCCCCAAATTTTATTCAATATGGCCAGACTTCTCTCAGTACTCAACAAATGTCACTGCTTTCTAAGGAACATACATAAAAGTATGTAGGACATACGGTAAGGAAAAACAAGTCCGATATAATATTCATGATACAAGATCAACCATACAAGACGACCAAAATGATCTTGGTGCACAAAATTAATGTTCTTCGGGCTAACTGCCAACTATCCTTCCTATTTTTCCAACACAGATGCGGAAATAACTTGCGCATATATGCTCATTAATTATGCAATTTGCGACAACAGTATTATAAAACATACTGCTCCAACTTTAAACGAAACTCCAATATTACATAGGTAACCAAAAAACATATTGAGAGAAAAATAATGAGAACCAATAAGTGCATATTCTGATCTACAGAGCACGAATGTGATCCACGAATCCCAAATAGAAATTAACAATGGAAGAATTATACCTCCTGCTGCCATCCCCGCAGCTGCACCCAATGCTTCTAAAAGTCCAACAATTATGAGTGGAGTCTTTGGAATGGAAAGCATCTCATCAGTTACAATGCCAGCATGATAACGGCCATACAATATTGAGAAGTATACAAGCACGTATCTGAAAAATAAAGTAAAAATGAGCCAAGCGTATCCATCCCTCGAACAAAAAGGAGACACTGAAATTTCACATTTTCATTCTTTTAAAAAAATAAAAAACAATCATTACTTTATCACTGATTTTAATGGAGTGGTTTCGGATTGTACTGGCCTTATAGTTTTTTCCTTGTCATTTCGGAGGTTTCCACATTAAAAATCTCATGTGCTTTGTGATTGTTATTTGTGGTTTGATTTGCTTGTTCATTTGTTCGTGAGAGTTATCCATCGTTGTTATCCGTTTGCGGTATCATTCCACACAAGTTTTTTTTGTTCCCAATAGAGTGGTATCTGTTACAGGATGTCTGATCCCAACAGAGAGCACTGTAATGGGTATGATATAGGCTGGTCTTGGCCATATGGGTGTTTACCTGTGATTGAGGCACTCAGTAAAACTCTCCTCCAAAAGGAACCTCGTCGTTACACCTTGTCCTGTCTCCTATGTTCTAGTACGAGCTAAGAATCATGGGAGAACGAGGAAATGGTTGAAAATCATTTTTGCAACCTCGCACGGACCAGGGGAGTACAATTAGTGCACACAAAGGTTGCAGCCCTAACTTTTTCCCATTATGTTCTCTTTCAGTGTGAGATGTTGGTTCCTGTGGAACACAGAGCAAAAATAAAGTGGAGTATCCTCCAAGAATCTTAGTTGATCCCACCCACATGCTACAAGTCCATTTTGCATGCGGAAAACTAAATGCAGCACTTTTTGTTCACCACCAGCTATCAGTCTGTATGCGATAGCATGCCACTTGTGGAAATTATTGCTGAGTTAACAAGTATAGTTGGGTGCCAAATCAGGTCACCTGCTGCAGAGCAAGAAACATGGGATGGTATCTGTTAGAGTATGCATCACTTATCATGTAAGATGGGTAAATGGATCTTTCCAAGATCCATTTACCACATCCATTGTTTAGTCCCACATCTACCAGTGGTGGGACTTGGATGGTCTGTGGAGGCTATATAAGAAGCCCCGGACCTCTTGTATCAGATGAGAAAGTTCAATGAACGATCAGCCCTTTGAGGTGTCCTCTCGTGGTTTCATCCCGCTCCTAGGGAGTAGGGTTCGACATTAAAATCTCGGTGTCCATAATATTTTATTCTTTTCTCTGATATTCGCTTCCGCATTATATTTTCTAATATGGTATCAGAGTCATTTATTTTCTAACATGGTATCAGAAATATATTTATTTTCTAACAATATTCATAGCAGGTCACTTCCTGTAGCGCAAAAAAGATTGGCTAAACACCATGGCAGGTCACCTTGTGGGTGCCACCTGCTATCTATAAATCTCTCCCTCCAACCCATGGGGAGACAACCTATCATAGACCAATTAGACGAGATCCACACCAATCCATGCATACTTCAAACTTCCAAAATGGTAATAGCTTCTTCATCATGTCAGCTTCATTGTCCTTTGTGTGGATCTTATGAATAACAACTTGTTTTTCTTCTAGATAGTGGAGTCTTGAATCCTAACCATCTATTCTGTTAACCCCAACTAAAGTACCATTTTTTTCACCCTCCATTAGAAGAGCATGCAAAATCAGTCGACATACCACACACTACCAGCACTTGGGTCTCGTTGGTAGGTTAATGAGCCTGGGAGAGGCTAGGGGGAGCAGGTGCGTCCCCTTACGAGGGTTGCAAGGGGGAAGTGCCCCTATCCCCCAAAAAAATATTTGGACATTAGATCCGTTCTTCCACTGGGATCTGTTTGCATTGGGAGTGCTACATAAACTCTTTAGGATTGTGGTTTTCTGTATCTACTGTAATTTCCCCTTCTCCACATACAGCGAAACAATATCGTCGCCTGAGCTACGTGAAACAATACCGTCGCCTGAGTACGTAGCTCAGTTAAGGGTGACCCTCATAAATCATTGCGCACGTGGTTTGCTTGTTTGTGTTTGTTCGTGTTTGCTTATGTTACTCGCAACATTAAACATTTCATATCCAATGATACATTATGCCAATGTGCTTCGATCTTTCATGGAAAGTGGAGTGCTTTCTAAGATGGATGATACTCTTTCATGGAAAGTGGAGTGCTTTCTAAGATGGATGATACTCTGATTGAAATAATAAAGCACATATTTGTATTCACCATGTTAGTAATGTACCCTATGTTTCATAATTATTATTCTTGTAACCCCGTTAGGGCACTTATGTATTTTCTCCTTTTTTGAGATCTGTAAGGTTTCGTCCTATATAAAGACCCCTATACCTCCAGAATAAGACAAGTTATTTCATTCTTTTGTTGTTCTCCACATGGTATTAATGCGGCGATCCTAGACCGGTGCTCTGAAATAATTCCCACCCACCACCGTTAGCCTCCTCCCACACCTCCAGCGACGGTCCGGCACCCCACCCTTTTTTTTCTGTGCCTCCAGCAGTGGTCCGAAACCCCCCCCACCCCCCCCCCACCCCCACGCTCTCCATCCCGCACCTAGTCGGCGCTGCTCTCTCTCCAGCAGCAGTGCTCCGGGCCTCCAGGCACCACTTGCCTCCCCACCTCTCGCGCTCTCCCTGCCTCTCGCGCCTCCAGTGGCGCTCGGTGCCTCCACAGGCACTCCCAGGCGCTCCGATGCGTCTTCCTGTGGCTCATGTGACTTCGTTCTTGGCTCCAGGAGTCTTCACGCCTTAAGCCGAAGCCATATGCGTCGCTGCCCGATGCTCTAGGCCCTAGGTCACTACAATCTGTTACGCGTGTCCATTATCTTACGACTGACCTCATCGATGCAATACTAAACCTTCATGATGCTTGGTTGATCAAGACGACAGGAACTATCCAGATCACTTTTTCTTGACTTGTGCGGCCACCATGGCTTCTGTTGAGCCCAAGCCTCTGTACCCAACTTCTTATGTAATGGTCCAGGGTACGTCTATCAAACTGAAGGGCTCCGAGAACTATGTACTATGCTCTCGATCATTTAAGGTGTTTATTGGTGGTCAACAAAAGAACTATGTCCTCAATAAAGATCCGCCTAATGAGACGGACAAGGACTATGATACCTAGTATGTGGACAAATGCCAAGTGATTACGTGGATGACCAACAGTGTTGATCCAAATATAGCTTCGAATCTTCTTTACAAAGAGACAACAAAGGCAATGTGGGAGAGCTTTGAGAATACTTACGCCCAGAAGACAACCAAGTCTAGGCTTTCTGATATCTACACACGAACTTGTTCTGCAAATCAAGGAGATACATCCTTAATTGAATACTACCAACTCCTCACTGGCATGTTTGAGGAGCTTCTTATCTTCCAACCTGCTTGTTGCGATAAACAGATAGGAGAACGCATATAGTGGAAAGTATATCGGTTCTTATCAGGATTACATCCGCAATACAAGCCAGTGAAGGATCAATTTCTAACTGTTGCAGCCCTACCCACTTTTGAGACCATCTTTGAACGACTACAAGAACTTGAGTCTCCTCCACCCCCTCTGTCTGCTGAGACTACTGTACATGTTGTTAGGGGACGATCCAACTACCAAGGGGGACGCGGACGTGAATTTGGTCATGGTTGTGGACGTGAGTTCGGACGAGGATGTGACTTAGGATGTGGACGTGGACATGATCCAACTACAGCTCGCTATCCAGCGTGTACATATTGTGGACGCTTGAATCATCCGTCAGAACGATGCTGGACAAAGTTTGGCATGCCTCAAAATGCCAACAGTATCTATGAGACAACCTTCTATGATGGCACGTATGATATTGCATATGCCTCTCATATTCAGCCTTCTGGTGACAGTCAGACTTCCTTACTGCATCTGAGTATGCACGACTTCAATAACTGCTGCAGAACTCTGCCAGTGACAATGTTGCTTATGTTCCTACTACTAGTCTGGCCACTACATCAGGTGCAATCGCCAGCTCTTCCTCTGTATCTGCTCATGCGTGAATTATTGACTCGGGTGCCTCAAGTCATCTGACAGGAGAAGGTAGTCTTCTCACTTCTCGTGGTCTTCTTCCATTGTGAAGAATGTTCGTGTTGCAAATGGAGCTCATTCACCTATTACTAATCTGGGCACTATGGAGTTTTCTTCCAAACTCCGACTTACTGGAATTCACTGCACTCCTGATTTTCCTCTTAGTCTATTATCTGTCCACAAGCTGTGCACTAAACTTAACTATCGAGTTATATTTGATGAGTTTTGCTGCAATTTTAAGGACATCCGGAGGAGACAGATTTTTGGTGGGGGACATGAGAACATTGAGAAGAACGGTTTCTATTATCTTGACATCTATTCTGGCTCTGGTTTTGTTGGTGCTTCGTCAATCTCAGTTGATCCTCTTCTCTAGCATCTTTGTCTCGGCCATCCGTCTGCCAAAGTTCTCTCTTTAACGTTTCCCGAACTCTCTAGGCTCATGCCTTTTGAGTGTGAGACATGTCAGTTCAGGAAACATCATCGAGCGACATTCCATGCTCGTACTGAGTCTCGTCATGAAGTTCCATTCTCTTTAGTCCATTCTGATATTTGGGGACCATGTCCGGTCCGTACTCTGAGTGGACATAAGTATTTTGTCGTTTTGTTGATTATTACAGTAGGTCGTCTTGGGTCTATCTTTTAAAAGAGCATCCGGAGATTAAAAAAATTGTCAAAAAATTCTTGTATTATGTCAAGAATATTTTCTCCGCTGGTATGCAAAATTTCCGGTCTGATAATGCCTTAGAATTCACTCAACATGACCTAACAAATTCTTTGCCTCCCAAAGTACCCTACATCAAACCTCCTGTCCATATACGTCCCAACAAAATAGGAAACAGAGAGAAAACTAAGACATCTCCTAAATATTGCCCGCTCACTTCTTACTCAGAGGAAAGTTCCCAAGACCTATTGGGGTGATGCTATTCTAACCGCCATTCATCTTATCAACAGAATTCCGTCCATAGAAGGCCGTATCGATATCGATATTGTTTTGATATCGTATCGATACGATATTTCGACGATATATCGACGATATATCGCCGAAATATCGTCCATATCGACGAGTCTTTGGGAAGAAAATGCATGGAAATCGGGATATACCGCCATATCGGTGCCCATATCGGTACCATGTCGATATCAATATATGGGCGATTCATCGCCGATATATCGCGATATTTCCTTCCATGATTCCGTCTACCAACCGAAATTGATCAACCCCCTTCTCTCTACTTTACCCAACTGAGTCAACCTTTCCTCTTCCCTTGTGAATCTTTGGATGTGTGTGCTTTGTTCATAATTTTCATACTACAGACAAACTTTCCCCCCTTACAATAAAATGTGTCTTGGTTATTTTCGCACTCAAAAAGGGTACATGTGTTATGATCCAACTATATATCGCTACTATATTTCTGCAGATGTAACCTTTTTTGAGCAGACCAGTTTCTTCAATCAATATGTTACAAATATCCCTCTGGATCTCCTACCTCCACCCATTGTCTATAAGCGCAGACAAATATCTTCACAACCAAATGTTCCTTTACCTATTTCTTTATTGTAGGATGATATGCCTTCTACAAATGTCCCCTCCATTGTTATCGGATGCTCCTCAAAAGCTTCCAATTGCTCCACGCGGAACTAAGAGGCAATGTACTTTTCATCCCATGTCTCTTTTTACTTCCACTGTTGGTTTATCTTCCACTGACAGACAATATGCAGATGTTCTCATGGCTATTTCTCCGAGAGACCACCATAGTGCTTTGTAGGATTCGAGATGGCGAAAGGCCATGGATGAAGAGATGGATTCTCTTATTTCCAGGGGGCATGGGATCCCGTGCAGTATCCAAAGGGGACTAGACCAGTAGCATGCAGATGGGTCTTCACAACCAAGCAGTCAACAGATGGGTCCATTGATAGATTGAAAGCTCGCCTTTTGGCCAAGGGCTTTACACAGACATATGGAGTGGATTACTTTGAGACATTCTCCTCGGTTGCACGAATGGGGTCAATACAAACTATACTTTCAGTGACAGCTAATAAAGCATGGCCTATCTTTCAGTTAGATGTGAAGAATGTATTCCTTTATGGCGATCTTGATGAGGAAGTGTACATGATGCAACCTCCGGGTTATGAAGTCGAGGGGGAGTGTGTATGTCAACTTCGCAAGGCCACATATGGCCTAAAGTAGATCCAAGGACATGGTTCGATAGACTTACTGCGGAGATCAGCATTCTTGGCTTCCAGAGAACAACCTCTGACTATTCAGTCTTTGTCAGAAGATGAACAACTGGTACTGTTATACTTGCAGTCTACGTGGATGATATAGTTATCACAGGTGATGATAATAAAGGGATACTAGAGACCAAGGCCTTCCTCCAGAAGGTATCTGTTACCAAGGACCTTGGTCCACTATGCTATTTCTTGGGCATAGAAGTACTACGCACTACAGAGGGCCTTCATCTCTCTTAGAGGAAACACTGCTTGGACATTCTTACTGAAGCCGGATTACATGGATGCAAGCCCTCTGGTATTCCTGCAAATCCGAAGAGATACTTCATATCATTTGATCATGTCTTTGAAGATGTTACTCGATACAGAAGCCTGGTTGGCAAACTTCTTTACCTTATTGTCACCATACCAGATATTTCTTATGTAATGAGCAGAGCTAGCCAACAAATGGAGCAACCTTGTTACAGTCACTGACAGGATGTTCTTCAGATTCTACGATATTTGAAGGAATCACCAGGGCGTGGCCTTTCTATGGGGCAAACAGGTACACCGATGTTACTAAGTTCGCCAGAGGATCGGCGTTCCACCACAGGATATATTATGATGGTTAGAGGACACCTTGTTACTTGGAAAAGCAAGAAGCAGATTGTTGTATCCAGATCCATTGCAGAAGCAAAGTACAGGGCGATGGCTTAATCTACCTGTGAGATCACGTGGTTATTAACTTTTTTGCAAGAACTCGGTATTGTTGTCACTACCCCTATTCCACTATACTGTGACAACAAATCTGCGACATACATTGCCACGAATCATGTGTTCCATGAGCGAACCAAGCATATAGATGTTGACTGCCATTTTGTTCGTTATGCTGTTAAGAGTGGAAGGATTACTACTCCTCACATCAATACAGATCGTCGGCTTGCAGATGTATTCACAAAGGCCTTACCCAAGAAGTGGTTTTCCTGGGTTGTTTCTGTTAGAGTATATAGTTGTGCGCCTCTTATGTTGTAGATGGGTAAATGGATACCTCTAGGATCCATTTACCACATCCCATTAGTCCCACATCTACCAGTGGTGGGACTTGGAGACTCTATGGAGGCTATATAAGGAGCCCCAGACCTCTTGTATCCATTGAGAAAGTTGAATGCAACATATGGCCCTTTGAGGCTTTTTCCTGTGGTTTCATCTCGCTCCTTACGGAGTAGGGTTCCACGTAAAAATCCCATGTTCTTCATGTTTAAATATTTTTCTCTAATTCCGCTTCCGCATTCCTATTTTCTAACATGGTATCAGAACGGCTTCGATTCTCAAGGTTTTCATGTTCCTTTTTTCCCGAGAATCAATTATCAAGAGCGGGTTCATTTTTTTATGGTGTCATTCTTCAAGATTCGTTCTTCGATTCATATTCGAGATTGTTCAAGTTCAAGATTCAAGAAAGATCTAGGGTTCGTGATCATCATATTTCGGAGTGTTAAGGATTTTTTGAAGATTCGAATTCATCCATATTTCTAGGGTTCCTCAAACCCTAGATCATTCAGGCAGATCATTCATGCCATATCTTTTCTTCATTCAGGAATATCATCTCAGTTTCGAACTTGGATCATTCAGGCAAATCCCTCGTGTCAAAGATGCAGCTCTCCTCACAGGCGCATCTCCCCAGTTCATCGGGACCCTAGCGCGCCACGATCATCCTTCCAGTTTAGCAGCTGCTCCAGCCGTGACGTGCTGCAGTCCCAGCGTGCCTCTCCAGCGGTGAGAGACTTCCGCTCTGCACGATCTTCTCACGACACCTTCCTTGTCAGGCTCGCACAAGCGATGCTAGCCCTTGTCGCTCCTCTAGACAATGGAGCAGGTGCGAGAAAAGCAAGTGGCGGCCCTGCAGAAAATCCCCGCAAGAAAGTCCCAACTCCCTCCGCATGAACTCCCTCCAGGAAACATCTCGTGCGACTCCCTCCGCACGAACTCCCAAACCGCACGAAGTTGCCCTGGCGACACCCACAGCCCATCTTCAGGCCGCATCACGCAGGCGCGCAAGGCTCGCGCAGCCTCGCTGCCTTGCTCTCCCTCCTGTGGCGAGCCCTCGCGCTCCCTCCTTCCCATCCTCCTTGCGGTGGCTTTCTGCAGCAATCCACATTCGGTGGTGGTGCTTGAAGCGAAGAAGTAGGGTTAGCCCCAAAAGGGGGTTGTTGTTATTTTCAAAAAAAATGAATGAAGGAAAATGGGAGAGAGGGACAGCCGTGATAAAAAAATTTGTGAACGGCTGGCCCTGACATGTGTTTAAAAAAAGACAAGAGAGACCAGTGTTTGGGCCCAGAGCTGGGCGGTTTTACCAAAAAAAACTAGAAAAAATGAAAAGAAAGAGGGAGGTCCACCGAGAAAAAAATAGGGGCAAGAGTTAATTTGGGCAGCTTTAAAAAGTGTGTTTCAAAAAAAATAAAAAAAATTATAAAAAAATGAATGAAAAAGCAGGAAAAAATGATTGATTGAGAAAGACGGAAAAAATCATTATCGGCTAATTGTTTTCATGTTTTTTCCCATTTTTATTGTCTTCTCCCAACATAGTCAATGTCATGTATTCCGACGAGTATGGGAGAAAGGGGGAGTATATGTAGAGTTACAGGCCTCATTGCTAGATCCAGATTCTCCAGACTCCAGATTCCATGCCATTCAGATTTCCGACTCTACAGTTGTTCAGACTCGACGATCAAATTCCGAGTTTTCAGTCCAGACACGCACATGGATGCGGTCTTTTCAGATGTGCACATGTTTGTCATCTTTTATCGTGGTCCCTATCATTTTTGTTTTGACAGCCAAAGTTTTCATGTGAGCCATAGGGACTCCATAGTAGAGGACCATTTTCTATGCCATGTTAGCAAGGATTTTCATGTGGTATCATAGGTACTCCAGAATAGAGCACCATTCTCTGAGCTAGATGGGAGAGACCCAGTTCTCCGACGAGGAGATTCAGTTGACTCATACTCCAGCTCGCTCGTCCTCCTCACATACACGGCATGAGAAGCAACATCCTCGATAGCAGCCGACAGTTGTGCGCATTGAGTTGATATTGTCTGCAGTGACATGTAGCGTGAGTGGAGTTTCTTTCTATTTGTCCAAGCTGAGCATTGCATGCTCCAGCTTGAGGGGGAGTGTTGGAGTATTTGGTTGTGTGCCTTTTATGTTGTAGATGGGTAAATGGATACGTCCAGGATCCATTTACCCCATCCCCGTGTTTAGTCCCACATCTACTAGTGGTGGGACTTGAAGGCTCTGTGGAGGCTATATAAGGAGCTCCAGACCTCCTGTATCCATTGAGAAAGTTGAATGCAACATATGACCCTTTGAGGTCTTCTCCCCGTGGTTTCATCACGCTCCTTAGGGAGTAGGGTTCCACATAAAAATCCCGTGTTCTTCATATTTAAATATTTTTCTCTGATTTTGCTTCCTCATTTTTATTTTCTAACAGTTTTCAAGTTGGGCATGACTGATAAATATGCTCCAACTTGAGGGGGAGTGTTAGTAATGTACCATACGGTTCATAATTATTCTTGTAACCCCGTTGGGGGCGCTTCTGTATTTTCTCCTTTTTTGAGCTCTCTAGGGTTTCGTCTTGTATAAGGACCCCTAGACCTCCAGAATAAAACAAGCTATTTCATTCTTTCGTTGTTCTCCACACACCAAAATCAAGTTCATGCATGAAAATTTACAACAAGTCCTTTCACATTTCTATAGTTACAATTAATTCGACCTCTATAGTAGATAATGTTACATAAACCGAGATTGCCATGAAACAGTGCTACTTGCCAAAGACGTCAATTGCCTAATATAGACCTTCTCCCATTAATGTCACCTACAATATCTGAATCTATATAACCAATGAGAATAGGCTTTTCCGCTCCAAAGCAAAGAGAGTAGATGCTTAGTACTTATAAGGTATCTCAAAATCCAGCTAATTACTTCCCATTATTCTTTTCCCAAATTTGAGACAAATCTAAAATCTCTATGCAATGGCACGCTTCGTGTAAACCATGGCAGACATCAAGCTTCATGTGGATGATGCATAGGGAATTCTCTCCATATCTTTCTTCTCCTCATTCATTCTTGGATAATGCTTAGAGCTCAACTTGAAATGTGCTCAAAGAGGTATAGTAATTGACTTTGCCTTGTCCATAAAAAATCTTTAAGTACCTCCCTAATGTATGACTCTTGTAATAGCCACAATCACCTTGTCTCTCTATCACGAGTAATCTTCATACCCAGAAGTCGACTAGCGTGTCTCAACTCCTTCATTGAAATGATTTGCTCAGTTCTCTTTTCGAAATAGAAATTCTCACTCTATTGATGCCAGCAATCAACATATCATCAACAGACGGGCGGCTTTTGGACGGACGGCCGCCTATAGATGTACGGGTAGGATGGGTGGTACAGCAGCAAAATGACGAAATCATCACTTGAAAATTTCCTCATGAAGATGCAATGGTCTGAGGTAGTTTTGTAGTAATCGTGCTCCCCATAAATGATTTGGCCTTCTTGCATTACCGCATGGGCGTCTTCTTCAAGCCAATGATCTTCCTTGCCTACAAAGCCCTCAAGTTGCAACATATAAATTTCCTCATTAAGATAGCCATGGAGGAAAGTCACCTTCACGTCCATCAATTCAACTTCCAAGTCCTCAAGTTGGAACATATAAATTGCTAACAATAAAGGCTTTTCTTCATCTTGCTAACTTGATCTTCCTTGCCTACAAAGCCCTCAAGTTGCAACATATAAATTTCCTCGTTAAGATAGCCATGGAGGAAAGTCACCTTCACGTCCATCAATTCAACTTCCAAGTCAAGGCTAACTGCCAACTTGAGTACTACTCTGATAGAAGACATCTTAATCACAAGAGAAAATAACTCTTCAAAGTCTACTCCATTCCTACGATTAAAGCCTTTAACAGCCAACCTATCTTTGTATATTGGTTGTACAGAGCATTCATCATGCTTCGCTCTAAAAACCTACTTTGTTCCTCAAAGCCCTCTTACCTTTCGGTAACTTCACAAGTTCAAATGTATTATTGTCATGAGGAGATTTCATCTGTTCTTTCATGACTTCTGCCATTTTTTTATTCGCATCTTACAGAGCCTCCTCATAGCATTCAGGCTCCCTACAATTTGCCAACAATACATACTTGTGTGCAGGATATCTAGAGGGATGCATGTCCCTCACAGGTTTCTGACGTGATAGTGCACTAGAAGAAGACACGTCATCAACTTTTTCATCATAATTATTTGCATCATCAGATGTGAAGATCTTTGACATATCCTCCTCCTCTCCTAAATTTAGCACATGCACAGTAGCATCATATGGCACATGCTCAATAGCATCATCTGACACTACAAATGGAGCACTCTACAATTATATAGGTTCCACATCATCTGGCTGGTAACTCGAGGGATAATCCTTTGTAGCTTTCTGGATGTCTCGAATGGTTTGACCTTCATAGAAGATCTTATCCATGCTTCTCACCAACTTCTTCTCAACTAGATCATACAAGTTTGTATCCAAGTTCATCTTGACCATATCCCAAGAAAAATCAATATTTCTTTTGTGTCCAACTTGGACCTTTTGTCATGCGAACATGTGAAAATGTCATGTATACTAATGCATGCAAATAGTTGTATGAAACATCCTTTCTATGCCAATAACATCACCATCCAATTGGACATGTGAAAAGAGATTAATAACATTAACTGCAGCAAAAGAGCTTCACACCAAAATGTGTTAGGCAACTTAGCCTCATAAAGGAGACATCTAACTCTCTCCATCAAGGTCCTATTTATTTTCTATGCTACGTCATTCAACTTCATTGTCTTAGGTGGAGTCTTCTGGTGTTGAATGCTATATAACCCGCAATACTCATTAAATGGTCCAATGTATTCACCAACATTTTTACTGTGAATGCACTTCAACTTCTTTCCAATCTATCGTAGTACTAGCATATGAAAGTCCTTGAAAGTTCCAAGGACATGGTCCTTACTCTTCGAGGCTTAAACCTAAACTTTCTTGGAAAAATCATTAATGAATAAATCATTAATGAATGTAACAAAATATAATGCATACCTATGAGAACTTATTTTCATTTGATCGCAAATATCGATGTAAGTAAAGTCAACTCCAATGTTTTCATCTTCCTAAAAGGTGAGTAGCTCTCCTTTTTAAGGATGAAAGGGAGAAGCCTCGAGATGGGACCCACCTCAAAATTTCATAAATAATTTATAAACGATGATGTAAAGTTGACCAGGACATGTAAAGAGCCTGCAATGTTCAAGAATATTTTTGAAATAAACGCATTGATAACAAAAGATAAGATCATTTCTAGTAACTCAGAGTGCCCAAAACATAGGAAAAGATGGATGACTCTTGAAGTAGACTCCCATCTGCTTCCCAAACAAGCAATACATGTCTCTCCAATTTCTTTCTTCACATCTGCAAGAAGGTTATTCCTCGCCAAACACTACAACCCCTTTTCACTCATGTACCTTGATGTCACAACTCAATGAATTTTGCATCTTGAGTCATATATGCCACATCATGGAAATTTGATACATTCATGATATAAAGGTTGTTGTTGTACTTCTTCCCTCGAGCAACATCTAAAGATCCTCAGGTAGAGCAACATCCAAAGATCCTCAGGTAAGCCTATGCTGCCCAGCACCATAGATATTTTGGTATCCTTCATCATCAAGTTTCCATGTATGAGGTTCAAAAGCATATCTGATATGTGGCTCACATCCATGAGCGTCAATAGCTCTTACCACTCTTCAATTCAACATTGTCAATGTCAACAACAAGAGACAAAAAATCATTTCTCGTCTTTAATGTGCCAAAATCACCAAGTGTATGTTAAGAAAAGAAATCTTTATAAGGTGTAACATGCAGTGCTCAACTACTATCAACAAGCTAACAATTTCCATCATGTGAAACATTTAACATCTCATTATCATAGACAATGAGGAGTTCAAGTACCTAGTTACAACAATATTTTATTCCTCTTCTCTTTCTTGTCGCCTCCATTTATGCTCTCTTATAAATTAAAAGTGTTATTTCTTTACATGGAGATGAGAAATGCATCCTTTCCTTCCATACTAAGTCTTCCAACTAGTAATGAAAGCTCTAGCTCGCCAATTTCTCTAGGGCCTTCCCTAATGCCTCCCCCCTTTAAGAAGGGATCTTGGTAGTGACTAACTAGCTTTACATGCTCCTCGTAGGCTAATTTTAGTTACTAAAGATCTTTACCTCGGTTAGTTATATTAGATCTTCTTCTTAATAAATGTGTTAGTAATATATACATATATATATATTCTATGGCTCTTAATTATTCACTATAACCCCACTAGGAGCACTTATGTACTTTCTCCTCGTTTGGACTCTCTAGGGTTTCTAGGCTTTAGTCCTATATAAGGACCCCTAGACCTATGGGATAAAACAAGCTATTTCATTCTTTTTTTTTCTCCACATGGTATCAGAGCCACGGTCTAGAACCGTGACTTTGACCTAACTCCCTCCCTTCTCAAACAGCCAGCTAGCGGCGCCGCTTGACATCTCCAGGCTCCACCTCCGCCCCAGCGACGCCGTCGTCATTGCCACTGCCCTATCAGCCTCTAGCCCCATCACCCTCGTCTCATCGCCCTTGTCCTGCCTTGTCCCTGCGCCATCGCCCATCGCTCCATCAACCTCATGCCCCTGCCCCACTGCCTCTCCAGCCCCTCTCGCTCGAGCCACCAGCGCCGCATATCGCCCGTGCCTCCACCCCCAACGCCTCTCACCCACGCTTCTAGGGCCCCATCGCTTCTCGCCCGCGCCACCAGCGCCCACAGCGTCGCCAGCACCACCAACCCCTCCTGCATGTGCAGCTAGCGTCATCCTGTGCCTCTTCTGAGCCTCCGTCGATGCCTCCAATCAGCCTTACAGGTGCCAGCATCCTCTGCTACTCTGCTACCGATCTCTCATGTGTCTTCTCTCTTACATCAGGTCTCATCATTGATGAACTACTAAATATCCATTATGTCTGCTTGATCGCAACTATCAGAACTCTCTAGGTCAGTTTTATTTTTGATTTGTGCGGCCTCCATGACGTCTACTGAGCCCAAGCTTCTGTACTCGACATCCTCTGTAATGGTACAGGGCACATCTATCAAATTAAAGGACTCCAAAAACTATATTCTATGGTCCCGATCTTTCAAGGTTTTAATTGGTGGTCAGCGAAAGGACTATGTTCTCACTAAAGATTCACCCAAGGAGACAGACAAGGACTATGATACTTGGTATGTGGATAACTGTCAAGTTATCACGTGGATGACTAACAGCGTTGATCCGAATATAGCTTTGAATCTTCTCTACAAGGAGACAACAAAAGCTATGTCGGAGAATCTCAAAAACACTTACTCCCAAAACATAATAAAGTCCAGGCTATCAGATGTCTATACACGGATTTGGTCTACAAATCAAGGAGATACAACCTTGATCGAGTACTATCGACTCCTCACAAGCCTATTGAGGAGCTTCTTATTTTCTAATCTGCTAGCTGTGACAAACAGATAGGAGAACGTGCGGAGTGGCAAGTGTATCAGTTCTTATCATGTTTACATCCACGATACAAGCTGACGAAGGATTAATTTCTGATTGCTACGGCTCTACCCAGTCTTGAGACCATCTTTGGTCAACTATAGGAGCTTGAGTCTTTATCTCCTCTTCTGTATGTTGAGACTACAATCCATTTTTCTAGAGGGCGATCCAACTATCAAAGGGGACGCGAACGTGATTTTGGCCAGGGTCGTGGTCGTGAGTCTAGACGTGGACGTGACTTTGGACGCAGACGTAGCCCTACTACTCCACGCTTCCCATGCACACACCGTGGTCGCCTGAATCATCCGTCAGAACATTGCTGGGTAAAGTTTGATATGCCTCTTAATGCCAACAGTGTCTATAAGACAACCACGTATGATAGCTCCTATGATACCGCGGATATCTCTCATGATCAGCTTCCAGTGATAGTCAGGCTTCTTTTACTGCATCAGAGTATGCTCGTCTTCTACAACTGCTACAGAACTCTGCTAGTGATACTACTACATCTGCTTCCACTGTGAGTTTGGCCACTACATCAGGTACAATTGACAGCTCTACCTCTACGTCTACTCTGCATGGATCATTGACTCGGGTGCCTTGATTCATCTAACGGGAGAAGATAGTCTTCTCACCGCTTCACGACCATCTTCTGTTGTAAAGATTGTTCGTGTTGCCAATGGACCCCATTCACCTATTACTATTGTGGGCACTATGGAGTTCTCCTCTGAACTCCACCTTACTGGCATTCACTGCGCTCATGATTTACCACTGAGTCTATTATCTGTTCACAAGCCGTGCATTGAGCTTAACTTTCGAGGTATATTTGAAAAGTTTTGCTGTTATTTTCAGGACATCCAGATGAGACAGATTTTTGATGGGGGACATGAAAAGAATGGTCTTTATTATCTTGACATCCCTTCTGACTCTGGTTTTGCTGGTGCATCGTCCATCTCCGTCGATCCTCTTCTGTAGCATCTTCGCCTCGATCATCCGTCTACAAAAGCCCTCTCGTTAATGTTTCCCGAAAACTCTATGCTCAAGCCCTTTGAGTGCGAAGCATGTCAGTTCGGGAAACATCATCGATCGTCATTCCCCGCTCATACTGAGCCTCGTTGCATTGTTCCTTTTGCTTTAGTCTATTATGATATTTGGGGACCTTGACCGATCCGTACTCTAAGTGGGCATAGGTATTTTTTTGTTTTTGTTTATGATTACAGTAGGTCATCTTGGGTCTATCTTATAAAAGAACGTTCGGAGATTAATAATATTGTCAAAAACTTCTTTCATTATGTCAAGAATATTTTCTCTACTGGTATAAAAACCTTTTGTTCTGATAATGCCTTGGAATTTAACCAACATGACCTAACCAATTTCTTTGACTCTCAAGGTACCATACATCAAACATCATGCCCATATATGTCCCAACAAAACGGGATAATAGAAAGAAAACTCCGACATCCCCTAAACATTGCTCGCCCACTCCTTACTCAGATGAAAGTTCCCAAAACCTACTAGTGTGATGTTGTTCTGACCGTCGTCCATCTTATCAACAGAATTCCATCTCCAACCATGAATGGTTACACTCCCTTCTATCTACTTTACCCATCTGAGTCACCATTTCCTCTTCCCTTGCGAATTCTTGGTTGTGTGTCCTTTGTTCATATTCACACTGCGGACAAACTTTCTCCTCGTATAATCAAATGTGTATTCCTTGGTTACTCTCATACTCAAAAAGGTTACAGGTGTTACGATCAAACTGGACATCGCTATTATATCTCTACAGATGTAGCCTTTTTTAAGCAGACCAGTTTCTTCCATCATTCTGTTACAGATATCCCTCTAGATCTACCACCTCCACCCATTATCTATAAGCGCAGACAAGTATGTTCTCCACCAGTTATTCCTTTACCTGCTTCTTTATTGCAGGATGATATATCTTCTACAAGTGTCCCCTCCAAGGTTGTCCCGGATGATCCTTAAGAGCTTCTCATTGCTCTACGAAGATCTAAGAGGGAATGTACTTCTCACCACATGTCTCATTTCACTTCTACTGCTACTTTATCTTCCACTGACAGACTATACAGATGCTCTCATGACTATTTCCATTCTGAGAGACCATCATAGTGCTTTGCAGGATTTAGGATGGCGACAGACCATGGATGAAGAGATGGATGCTCTTATTTCCAGGGGGAAATGGGATCTAGTGCAGTGTCCCAAGGGGACTAGACCTGTGGCATGCAGATGGGTCTTCACGACCAAGCAGTCACCCGACAGGTCCATTGACAGATTGAAAGCATGTCTTGTCGCCAAAGGTCTTACACAAACATATGGAGTGGATTACTTTGAGACATTCTCATGGTTGCACGAATGGAATCTATAAGGACTATTCTCTCAGTAGCAACTAATAAGGTCTAGCCTATCTTTAAGTTAGATGTAAAAATGCCTTCCTATATGGCGACCTTGATGAAGAGGTGTACAAGATGTAGCCTCCAAATTATGAAGTCGGGGGGGGGGGGGGGGGGGGGGGGGGGGGGGGAGTGTGTATGTCGACTTCGCAAGGCCATATATGGTATGAAGCAGAGCCCAAGAGAGTGGTTCGACAGACTTACCACAGAAATAAGAACTCTTGGATTCCAGAGAACTACATCTTACTATTCTGTGTTTATTAGAAGACGAACAACTGGTATTGTTATACTTGAGTCTATGTGGATGATATGGTTGTCACAGGTGATGATGATAATGGGATAGTAGAGACCAAGACCTTCCTCCAGAAGGTGTTTGTTACCAAGGACCTTTGTCTTCTACGCTACTTCTTGGACATAGAAGTACTACGCACTACAGAGGGCATTCATCTCTTGCAGAGGAAATGTTGTTTGGACATTCTTATCGAAGCTAGATTACTTGGATGCAAGCCCTCTGATATTCCTGCAGATCCAAAGAAACGCTTCACTTCCTCTGATCCTGTCTTTGAAGACGTTACTCGATATAGAAGCCTGGTTGGCAAACTTCTTTACCTTATTGTCACCAGACCAGATATTTCTTGTGCAGTGAATAGAGCTAGCCAACACATGAAGCAACCTCGTTACAGTCACCGGTAGGATGTTCTTCAGATTCTATGATACTTGAAAGAATCACCAGGACGTGGTGTCTTCTATGGGGTAAATGGGTACACTGATGTTATCGCATATGCTGATGCTGATTATGCAAGTTCGCTAGAGGATCGGCGCTCTACCACAGGATATGCTATGATGGTTGGAGGAAATCTTGTTACTTGAAGAAGCAAGAAACAAACGGTTGTCTCCAGATCCAGTACAGAAGCAGAATATAGGGCGATGGCCCAAGCTACCTATGAGATCACATGGTTATTGTTAGAGATTGCAGAAGATTTCTTTCTTTATATTATATTGTAACCCCACGAGGGCTTTTATGTTAACAGAATATTCTATGTAGCTATTTGTTAAGAGAATATTCTATAGAGCATATTCTATAGAATATTCTCCTTTGAACCCTCTAGGGTTTAGTCCTATATAAGGACCCCTAGACCTCTTGAATAAACAACGAATCATCTTTTCTTATCATCCTTTCACATGGTATCAGAGCAGCAGTCCTAGGCTGGTGTTATGACCTAATCACCCCTCAGCCACCGCCAGCCCTCCAAGCCCCTCTGCAGCCGCGTGCCGCCTCGGGTCTCCATACATCCTGCCTTAGGCCTGCGCCGCCTCGGGTCCCCAGGCCCTGCCAAGTATTCTGTACACGCGAGGGGGCCAGGCTGAGCTGCTCTAGGGCAGTCAGGTACCACCGCCAGGATGGCCAAGCCCGCCTCGCGCCTATTCGCGTTGTCAGGCACCTCCGCCAGCCCTCCCAGAGCCTCTTTGCGCCGCCAGGCGCCTCCACCATGCCCCTCCAGTAAAGGATATGGTTAGATCCTTAAGCGCATCACGGAAGCGTGAGCGTCGTATCGAATACGACGAGGAGCGACTAGTCGCACTAGTTGCTCGATGCAGCGGAATTTAAAAAAAAATTCATGCGACGAAACCACATGATCCAAGAACTTTTCTCGAATCGTTTCGTCTAAACCACAAACAAGTAATAGGATTACCTCTTGAAGCGTGGTTGCGATCGAGTCTCTAAACGAAGAGACCTCCTGTCTCAAGTCCGATCCGACGGAGGAGACGCTTGCGAGCGTGAGGATGAATCGCGTGCTTCTCGCAATCCATGTTGATGATCTAAGCGGCGGATCTCCTGATCTCGACATACGAGATCCGACGTCTTCTTCATGAGCGAGGCGCACCGAAGGAGACGGAGATCCATGAGTAGATGATCGGGAAGCATAACGACGACGCTGCGGCGATGGAGAACCTCTCTAGGGCATCCATGGTGGACGGCCACATGAGAGGGAGAGAGAGTAGGCGTGTAGAGAGAAAGAGAGAGAGATGTGCTACAATAGCATGTGTAACAAGAGAGCATGGTATGCCTCTCTATTTATAGGGTTTTGGGATCCATGGATCTCAATCCATGGGACATATAAAATCAATTGGATGAGATTAATTTATGTCAATCCAATGGTCAAGATTGTTGTTGGTAAAAGCCAACAACTTTTAGATTAAAATATATTTGACAAAATCAAATATAAATCAATCCTAAATTATATCAATAAATAAGGAGAGAATATACATAGAGATTACATCTCCATGTACATTCAAGGGGGGACGGCCACCCATTCCATATAGGAATTGGGTGCCGCCCACCACCTTCCATGTGGGGGCAATCTCATGGATTTCCATGAGATTGCATGCCTCCTTGAATTTCTCCATTATTTATTTCCAACAACTTTTGTTGGGATTTATTCACCAAAATAATTCACAATTAATTTTTGGGAATATTGCAATCTTGACATTGGAAATTTTGTGAATCACATTCACAACCCAAAATAAAATATAATTTACATTTTCAATTAATTAGACAATGTGTATCCAATACACATTAATAATTAATCAACAAATATAAATTATAATTAGCTCTCTCTAATACATTATAAATCACATTTATAATATATTATGAATAATTGGATATTACTATCCACATTATTCTTATCCATAATAATTAAATCTCATTTAATTATATTGGATAATTTATTCTCATGTTCTCAAATAATATGAATCACATAATATGAATCCAATACACATTAATAATTCTCATGTTCTCAAATAATATGAATCACATTCACATTATTCACATCTTTGATAATCAAATCACATTTAATTATCTAAGATAACTCTCCTTATAATATGAATCAAATTCATATTATTCATGATAATTAAATCACATTTAATTATTCATTTTCTCAATGCTCGGATACATATATCAACAATAGAATTATACATGAACTCTTTTAAGGATAATACGCTTTCTCCGCGAATACTTGGAGATAAGGACAGGGCGATTGTATTGTTCCACGTATAGTGACTTGGATATTGAGATCACATCTCAAATCCAGATCCCGGGCCTCCCATAGATGCTTGATTAAATCAAGACCGCAAATCTAATCTTCTCATTGAATTTGAATCACATTCAGATCAATGTCCAATATTTGGACTAAGATCAGATTACTTCTCTACTGAGAGGAGCCACTAAAATCCAGACCCGTTTCATCACTCCCTAGGAATGGAAGCGTCATGGTTATACAATCGTTTATGATCACATCACCCTCATGTATTCCCAATACCTATACATCCTGCATAGTGGAAGACCTAGAATAATCCCGAAGTATAAGATCAATTTTACATTGTCTACTTCAGGGATTTATCATTAAGTTTCTCATTCGATCATTGGGAGTTGGTATCGATCATATACTTTCCAAAAGCATATATCATACCCAGGTGTTGATGATATACTTTCCAATAGTATATTTCAAGCCTACAAATTCAGTCAAGCTTCCAAAGCGAGACGACCGTGCACGGAATTTGATCTTCCCAATATCTCATGAGTGAGCTCATGTCTTCCGGTTCAGTAATGAACATGTATGATCCCTTTGAGAGATCGTATTACTCATATGCCCTTGCATGCACACCAGCGCGCCGGTGTATAGACCTTGATTAGGTCATCAACCTATTGGTCTGCCAAATGTACATACTCAGACATATAGTAACACATCTGTCTCCGGTCAGAGGATGCGTGCCTATATCATGACAGCATACGATATAGGACTTTGGTTATCTCGATCTCGTTAAGTCAACTCTTTGACCTAACTAATCTGACACCTCCGAATCTCAATTCCTATGTAGAGGACCTGCATCAAGAGGCCAGTCAGATATCAGCCTAACTGAGAAAAGGATTGCCATCTCCTTCTCAGGCTAGAGATCATCTCTTAACAATCATTTGATGGTGCTCGATGAGTCCTCAATCTAACTCTTTAGATAATCATCCAAGCACCAGCCTCTATGATTCAATACTTGAATCAACAGTTGTATGAGCATCAAGATGGCCATGGTACATAACCCTAATTGTACTAAGGGACCTATTATGCAAATTATTTATTCTTTATTTCAGATCAGGGAATGATATTCGCAATAACATTTATTGCATAATGGCTCGTCGTGGGCTCGCATGTCCAACATCCAGTGCCCCGTTGTGCAGCCTTGCGTCGCCCAGCGCCGCCAGGCGGCTCTGCCAGGAAGGTCAGGCCCTACTTACGTGAGGAGGCCGACTCCGCCAGGCCCCCTCTTGTGCCATTAAATGATCATTGCCTCATTCTTCTTACTCCTTGACGAGGGTTTAGATATTTGATGATAAATTGAGGCAAGATATACTCTCTAGGTCACTTTTTCTTGACCTAAGCCGCCACGATGACATCTGTCGAGATCAAGTCCATGTATCCTACTTCTTCTTTGCTGGTACAGGGCACTTCTATCAAGTTGAAGGGCTCCGAAAATTATGTTCTATGGTCTCGGTCTTTCAAAGTGCTTGTTGGTGGCCAGCGCAAGAGCTATGTTCTTACAAAAGTTCCACCTGTGAAAACAGATAAGGACTATGAAACTTGGTTTGCTGATAATTGCTAGGTTATCACTTGGATGACGAACAGTGTCGATCCAAACATTGCTGCGAATCTTCTTTACAAAAACACCGCTAAGGAAATGTGGGAAAACCTTGAGCATACATATTCTCAAAAGACGACTAAGTCTCGTCTGTCAGACATATACACAAGGATTTGGTCTGCTACTTAGGGAGAATCAAGTCTTATTGAATACTACAGGCTTCTTACAAGCCTTTTTGAGGAACTCCTTATTTTCAGCCTGCACGTTGTGATAAACAAGTAGGAGAACGTGTTGAATGGCAAGTTTACATATTTCTCCCGGGATTAAATCCAAAATATAATCCTGTGAAAGATCAGTTCCTGATGGCTGATACTCTACCTACTCTTGAGATAATCTTCAGACGCTTACAGGAGCTAGAGGCTCCTTTTCAGCACTCTACCACCCACACCTCTACAGAGACGATGGCCAACTATACCTCCTCAGGATACATAGGCGTCATAACTATCAAGGAGGATGGGGACGTGACTCAAGGCGTGGACGTGGTCGTGAATCTGGACGCAGTCGTGACTCTGGACGCGGACGCGATCGTGGACGTGGTCGTGATTCTTCTGCTCGGTATCCAGTATGCGTACACTGTGGACGTTGAATCACCCTTCTGATCGTTGTTGGGCAACGTTTGGGATGCAACCTAATGCCAACAGTGCCTATGATGAAGTATCGTATGATGCAACTGTAGAAACATCTACTCAGCAAACCAGCGAGGCATAAACCCCATTCACTGCTTCTGAATATGCTCGCCTACGACAACTGCTGCAAGAATCTAGTCCTTCTGATAGTAATGCTTCTGCCCCTACTGCTAGCCTGGCTACTACCTCAGGTACATTAGCAAACTCTGTCTCTGCCTCTAAGTATGCATGGATTATTGATTCTGGAGCCTCTACCCATCTGACGGGAGAAGGAAGTTTGCTAACCTCCTCCCAGTCGTCTTCCTATGTGAAGATTGTTCAGGTTGTTAATGGGGATCATTCCCCAGTGACTGTTCTTGGTATTGTTAACTTTTCTTCCAAGCTGCATCTGACAGATGTTCATTGTGCCCCTGCTTTTCCTCCCAACCTTCTATCAATACAGAAGCTATGTTGTCAGCTTAACTATCGTGTTATTTTTGATGAGGTTTGTTATTATTTTCAGGACATCCGGATGAGGAAGATTTTTGGTGGGGGTCATGAGAGGAACGGCCTCTATTACCTCGACATCCTTTCTGATTCCAAATTTGTTAGCGCGGTCTCCATCTCTGAAGATCCTGTTCTATGGCACCTTCGTCTTGGCCGCCCTTCTGCTAAAGCTCTCTCAATGATGTTCCATGAACTTTCTATGCTGAAACTCTTTGAGTGTGAAGCATGTCAGTTCGGGAAACATCATCGAGCCTCTTTTCCTGCACGGACTGAGCCTCGCTGTCGTACTCATTTTGCACTTATTCAATGTGATGTATGGGGACCTTGTCCGGTCCGAAGTCTAAGTGGTCATAAATATTTTGTTGTCTTTGTGAATGACTACAGTCGATCATCTTGAGTTTTCCTGTTAAAGGAACGTCCAGAAATTAACAATATCATCATGAATTTCTTTTACTATGTCAAAAACATCCTCTCCACTACTGTTAAAATATTTCGTTCTGATAGTGCATTGGAATTTACACAAAATGATTTAACATCCTTCTTTGCTTCCCATGGTGCTATCCATCAAACCTCTTGCCCATATACCTCCCAACAGAATGTGGTAGCCGAAAGGAAACTTCGACATCTCCTTGACATTGCTTGCTCTCTTTTTACCCAAATGATGCTATTCTCACTGTTGTCCATCTTATCAACAGAGTTCCCTCTGTCTCCCTAAATGGTTCCACACCATTTGCCTTATTATATCCAAATGACTCACCATTTCCTCTACCTCTGTGGATTTTTGGATGCACCGCCTTTGTTCACAACTTTCATACTGCAGAGAAATTATCGTCACGTGCAATTAAATGTGTTTTTTTGGGTTATTCTCAAACAAAGAAAGGGTATAGATGCTATGATCCTTGTAGTAAACGCTATTATATATCAATTGATGTCACCTTTTTCGAACAAACTCGCTTCTTCAATCAAGAAGTGTCTGACATACCATTAGAACTTCCTCCTCCACCAACTGTGTATAAAAGAAAACATGTGTCCCCTCTTGTTCATATTCCTCTACCTGTTCCTTTGTTGCAGGAAAATATGTCATCTTCAAGTGCCCCCACCAACACTACCCCGGATGTTCCTCAGGAGCTTCACATTGCCCTACGCAGAACAAAGAGACAATACACTATTCATCCTATGTCTAATTTCACGTCCACTGATAGCCTATCATGTTCTGATAAAAGATATGCAGATGCTCTTATGACAATCTCTGTTCCAAGAGACTATCTCAGTGCATTACAGGACCACGGGTGGCGACAAGCTATGAATGAAGAAATGGATACTCTCAATTCCAGAGGAACATGGGATCTAGTTCAGTGTCCCCAAGGTGTCAGGCATGTTGCTTGCAAATGGGTCTTTACTACGAAACATTCTTCAGATGGTTCTATTGACAGAATGAATGCAAGACTTGTGGCAAATGGCTTTACACAGACATATGGAGTTGATTACTTCGAGACTTTTTCACCTGTTACCAGGATGGGATCTATTCACACTATCCTCTCTGTAGCCGTGAACAAAGGCTGGCCTATTTTTCAACTGGATGTCAAGAATGCATTTCTATATTGTGATCTTGAGGAAGAGGTTTACATGATGCAACCCCCAAGTTACGAAATCGAGGGGGAGTATGTTTGCCAACTTCGCAAAGCAATTTATGGTCTAAAGCAAAGTCTGAGGGCATGGTTTGACAGACTTAGTTCAGAGATTAGCATTCTGGGCTTTCAGAGAACTACATCTGATCATTCTGTCTTTGTCAGAAAACGATCAACAAGTACTGTCATACTAGCTGTATATGTGGATGACATGGTTGTTACAGGTTACGATGATAAAGGAGTGTGAAGTGAAGACTTTTCTACAAAAGGTTTTTATCACCAAGGATCTGGGGCAACTTCGTTATTTTCTGGGTATATAAGTCTTACGCACCAAGAAGGAGCTTCATATGTCACAAAGAAAGTACTGCTTAGATATACTGACTGAGGCAGGACTACTTGGGTGCAAGCCCTCTGGCATACCTGCAGAACCAAAGAAACATTCTACACCAGATGATCCTGCCTTTGAAGATATTACAAGATACAGAAGCCTGGTTGGCAAACTTCTGTACTTACTGTTATTAGGCCAGACATATCATATGTTGTGAGCAGAGCTGGCCAATACATGGAGAAACCATGCTACAGCCACTGGCAAGATGTTCTTCAGATCCTTCGCTACCTGAAGGAATCCCCTGGACGTGGTCTATTCTATGGGGCAAATGGATACACTAAGGTTGTTGCTTATGCTGATGCTGATTATGCAAGCTCACCTGAGGATCGTCGCTCTACGACGGGCTATGCGATGAAGGTAGGCAGTAACCTTGTTAGTTGGAGGAGCAAGAAGCAGACGGTGGTTTCCCGATCCAGTGCAGAGGCAGAATATAGGGCAATGACCCAAGCCAATGCGAAATTACATGATTACTGTCTCTTTTGCAAGAACTCAATATTGTTATCACTACTCCTGTTCTTCTATACTATGATAACAAATCTGCCACTTATATTGCTATAAATCCTATGTTTCATGAGAGAACCAAACACATTGAGATCGACTGTCATTTTGTTCGTGATGTTGTACGAGAATGCAAGATTTCTACACCACATATCTCAACAAACCTTCAACTTGCAGATATATTCACAAAGGCCTTATCAAAGAAGCGTCTTTCCTGGATATCTTCCAAGTTGGGCATGATCGATGGATATGCTCCAACTTGAGGGAGAGTGTTAGAGATTGCAGAAGATTTCTTTCTTTATATTATATTGTAACCCCACGAGGGCTTTTATTTTAACAGAATATTCTATGTAGCTATTTGTTAAGAGAATATTCTATAGAGCATATTCTATAGAATATTCTCCTTTGAGCCCTCTAGGGTTTAGTCCTATATAAGGACCCCTAAACCTCTTGAATAAACAACGAATCATCTTTTCTTATCATCCTTTCACAATTATTAACTTTTCTACAGGAGATCGGTATTATTGTCACTACTCCTATTCCACTATACTATGACAACTAATATGTTACCGATATTGCCAAGAATCCTGTGTTTCATGAGAGAACCAATCATATAGAGATCGACTACCATTTTGTTCGCGATGCTGTCAGGATTGGAAAAAAAGCTACCCCTCATATCAGCACAGATCTTCAGTTTGCAGATGTCTTCACGAAAGCCTTACCCAAAAAGTGTCTTTCTTGGATTTTTTTCAAGTTGGGCATGATTGATAGATATGCTCCAACTTAAGGGGGTGTGAGAGTAATATATATTCTACGGCTCTTAATTATTCACTTTAACCCCACTAGGGGCACTTACGTACTTTCTCCTCATTTGGACGCTCTAGGGTTTGTAGGGTTTAGTCCTAATATAAGGACCCCTAGACAAGGCCCTAAATGTCGGTTTCGGTTACCATTTCAGTATCGACCAAAACAGAATTTCGATGGAATTTTGGTGGAATTTCGACCGAAATTTCGGTCATTTCAGTCATTTTTTGTATTAGGACCCCCATATTTCGGTCATTTCGGTTGAATTTTGATTTCGACCGGATATCGATATTCGACAGAAATTCGACTGAATTTCGCTGAAATTTGAGGCCATGCCCCTAGACCTATGGAATAAAACAAGCTATTTCATTCTTTCTTTTCCTTCACAAAATGCACATGGATGAAGTTAAATTATGGCTTTAATAAGCACTTCCGAGGGAATGCATTATCGGGAGCATGTATGATGATCTAAATTGTCTCATTTTCAATAGAATCCGGCATTAAAAGACCTTGAAGAACCAAGAGTCTCAATATATTTATGTATATAAACATGTCGATCAATGCGAGGGGTGAACACAACATACATGGCAATAGAGATCAGGTAGAACCCGTCAATGAGGAGCAATAGTGAGATAGTTCTCATAGATGGCAGGGGTAGAGCCCTCCACAAAGAGTTCTACAACCTTCATAGAAACCTTTAGGTTATAAGCATTCATTCTCTTTAGATGGAGGATAAAGTTGGCAAAAGTAGATATGGTTGTCTTCATCCTATCCCTATTCTCTGTAGGTATTCTCAGAGTAAACCTGACAATCTTCTTGAGGGATCTATCATAGATCCAGATATGAACCGATTTTTGCAAATATTCACTATTATATAAATAAGTTATAAAAAGTTAAGATAATTATATTCGATCTTGTATGGACCTTGGTTTGCTACTACTACTAATTATGTCCTTGTCATTCTTAAATTTATTCCTCACCTTTTCTATATAACAAGAACATCTGAATGTGAGGAGTTACCTTGGGATTTTCTTCGCATCTCCTCATTGAAGATGTTAAATTTAACGGCCTCCAGAGAAACAATCTCACTTATTGCAAAATTGGTAGATGAGACTATAAAAGTCTTCCACGAATTTGGCAAGGTAGCAAGCAACAATAATCCCAAAATTTCATCTTCGATTTTGGTGCAAGGTTGCAAAGTTGCTAGATGATCAATCTTCACTGTGTTTTTTTGAAGTAATTGACCTTGGGAAAAGAAGGGTATATGGAATTCTACAGCCAACTAGATATGATTTGATAATATATTGAATAATAAAAAAACACACTCTTTTTTCACGAGGGATATGGACTTGTCCCACTCGACCATTAGTCATTGATGGATCAGAAACATTTTTTTCTTCCATGGAAAAAATGAGCATTGACATGCTTGACTTTTGTGGAGCGACAAAACTTAGCAACGGTTTGGTTAGTGTGCTCGGCATTAAGGCGAACCACCTCCACGCAGCAACAAACTATGTGAAAGAATGAAAAGCTTAAAATAGCTTGATAGTCAAATTAGTAGCACCGGCGAATTTATATAGGCACTCTTGATACAAAGAGCTACCACCACTGAGCCGTGTAACTGATGAAGGAGAGTGACATCTCTATAATTGATGGATTGACATTCAAGGAATATTAACATAATGAATCATAGGAGCCTCGCAAAATCTGGGTTATATATGTACATAAATTTAAGAGAGCTATATACAATATCATGCACCATTATCATGTTGATGGCTATGTACGGAAAAGTCATTGGTCCACAATCCCATTGTTATATCATTTAACAAGAGCATTCGTGGTGCTTGCTAAACGAATTGTTTGCCAATCTTATTCCAATGGGCTCTTAACCCCTGTGGTACACGTTGTATAATACATTGATGATATGGTCTTTCCAGGTAACATATGATATTATGAAGATGCTGATATGGTGGGTCTCAAGGTCAACCACCAAAAAAATATGCATTTCAGTTCAATATGGAAGGGGTCAAGGTGACAATGCAAGAGACCTCTCAGGATGCCTCACTGTATTTTCCCCATCATCTGCATAGATTGTCCTCTTTCTAAAACAATCTTCAGATCCACTGCCCTTATCTAATGGTATGTGGTTATTTACAGTTTCAAATGCCCTCGCTTACCATATTCAATTAAAAGTAAGGGCTGTTTGGCATAAACATCATCTGTAATTGGATTCATGGCAACCCAGGTATATTCAGGGCTCAAACAGAAAATATGTGTTGCTATAGAATCTGCTAAACTTTAAGACAGATGAGTCCATTTAGAAGGGCCCGTGCATGTGGCTTCTTAAGTATATCATAAATATATCCTTGTTTTATCCATATTTGGGTAATGTTGATTTAGTGTCGGACCTTAAATTTACACCCCTTAAGGTCATGTTCGTTTGGAAAATAAGCATTGGAATAAGGGGTCAATTCTCGTCTGGCACGATTCTCAAAATACGGCTATTCCCATCCATATCTCATTATTTCACCTTATTCCACCCGTATTCATATCTTTATTCCACCTTACCTACCATTATTCCACCTTATTCTACCTTTCAAGCCGAACAGAGAATAGACTATTATTGTCCTTATTCTCCATCTTTATTCCTGTTTATTCCCGAACCGAATGCTCCTACGTGGTTCATAAACAATGAGATAAGCTAGACAGCCGCTCAATCATTTCAGCATCAGCCAAATCCAGTGGTATTTTTCCCATGTCTCACGAGTCATGTCTGATGCCAGTTGTTTGCCAATGATGACCAATAATATAATATCTTGAATCAATATCTTGTCACTGACGTCAACTGCATAAGACAACACGTCAACTGCAAAAATGCCCGCAAAACCAAGTTTCACGTGCATCCTCGTGGCTTCCGGTTCTATCCTTAAAATCTCAGCTTATTTTTTTAATAATGACATGACACCACTCTTAGAGATCCTACGGAAGTCAGCAATGCAGTCTTGCTCTTTTTTTTGGGTAAATTAAAAAAAGTTTCAACCATGTGTCGATTTTTAATTAAGGACCTCGTTTTTCAAAGTGTAACGAATAAAGACCCGAGCTTTTAACTTTGGGTTTAACATCAGCGTAAAAGGATCGTGAAAAATTATATAAGCATGTACATTTGAAAAATGAAACCCTTAATTGAAAATCAACACATAGTTGGAGCACATTTGTGTAATTTACCATTTTTTAAAATGCAACGCAGCCCCTTTCTTTCACAACGTTAAACCCTTTTTTTCTTTCATAACGTTAAGCCCTTTCCCTTCAACAAACATTTAAAATGGGACACTTTATTACCCAAAGTTATTTCACTCTACAAACATATTTTCAACTCTTACCTCTTCCCACATTGGCCTAAGAAAATATAATACTTTCGTAACATTTAGCCCCTTCTCTATATCAATAAACTCCCTCTACAAACTAATGCTGCCATTGCAATGAAGATAGCTTTATGCTATACAGCTCAAAAAGATAAGATAACTTTGTTCTATTCTATAATTGTGTTAGAGTAGAACTAAAAAAATAAAAAAGAGGTAAACGGAAATGATTGGGTTTGGGCTCCTACAAAAATATATGCATCTCCCTCAGCAAATAAAAAATACTAGTGCATACCCGTGCGTTGCACGGGTGGAACGAATCGTTGCAATCTTGAATTGATCTCTTATACATGAATGTTGTAGCATAAGTATAATATATAATGTCTATAATTTTATAATGAATTTTCGTCTGAAGATATAATCCATAAAAAATGTTTATCATATAAGCAGAGTATTTGTTATCTAGAGTATATATACTTCAATTATACTCGTAAAACATTCACGTAGTTATTCACATTACGTAGAAATTAGAAAAAATGATCTATAAAAATTTCAGAAAATCCCTAAAAACTTGAAGAAAAAACAATCCATAACTTTGTGTATATGTATACAGCTAAGTTTTAAATCCATATGGACCTCTGGCTGCACTCATCATATATCGCTACATACAAACATAAAAAATGAAAGTGCAGAAATTATTTTAGATATTTTTTACTACGTTAATAAGAAAACTGCTTTATAGTACGTCATGGTTCCAAAAATGTTGAATTATACCATGACCATATACATCAATTACCTTTATTATACTATAACCACCTATATCAATTAAATTATTTTGATATTTTGTATATTTTTATAACATTTTTGTGTAAGTAGTTATGAATTTAAAAGTTTTTTATATTTGAATTTTAAGGTTTTTATATTTAAATTTCGGTTGGGTTTTGAATATTATTTGAAATATAGTAAATCTATGTAATACAAAGTTTGTGGGTTTTTAGAGTAATATTCAATTTTTTATTGATTTTAGAAGTTTAATATAAATTTTGTAGGTTTTTAACTTTTAGAGTAACGTTCAATTTTTTATTGATTTTGGATGTTAACTTATATTTTTAGGATTTGTTTTTTATCATTAAAAATAGTATTTAATTATATTTTTCAAAACTATTATTGTACTTTAGATAGTATGGTTATTTTAATTAATGTGAACTTAATAAGGTATAATATTATTTAATAAGGTTGTAGAGGATATTTATAAAATTAGTTAAAACTATAATGCGAGGGTAAAAAAGGAATAGTCATGAGAGTTCACGTATAAGAAGGCCGAAGTAACACGTGACCGCTTATGTGAAACACATGGACATGTATGCTAATAGGCAGTGCTAAAGGTTTATTTTTGTAAAAACAACAATGCACGTTGCATGTGCTTTACTTGTATGACCAAGGGCTTGGATTAAAGGGCACAATCTGATTGTGCAGACTCCGATATACCGAGTGTAAGTTGTCTTTGTGTATGGATCTCGATCGGATGTGAATCAATTCTTATCTGTTTATCTGAAGAGATCTAACGGCAAGTGTACCATATCGTATTCATGATGTTCTTCCCTAATTGTTGCGAATAGCTCCAGGCACGATTGTTCAATACAACTTGAATCTCGATGGGAGTTTATCGCAAGTACTTTTTCGATGAAGCTTCAACTACACGCGTGCTCTGGTTCTGCTTACTGCTTCGATTTCAGAAATGAGTGTTTTCGCTTCAGTTGATTTCGATGAGGTTGTTGATGGCTACTTAGTCGATGGTTATGCTTCTCGGTCAGAGGCCAGTGGAAGCACTTCACTCTAGGCTGAATGTTTGGTCATGTCTATTCTCAGATGGAGGTTCGATGCGACGATCGTGGATGTCGGAGCGGAGGAAGGAGTCGAGGAGCAAGCGACGGAGAATGGGGACATTTTTTCGTGGGGTTTCAGGCATGGCTAAAGTTAGTGATGTGGATGAATGGGGAAGAGGATATGCACACGGGAGATGCACCGGTGCGGAATGTGAGTGCTACAGGAGGAAGGTCGCAACATGTGGTTGGATGGGGAGAGGATATGCATGTGGGAGACACCCTTTGTCTTTGGTGGTAAGATGTCAATTGATTTGGTTGCAGAATGGGGGAACTTCATTCACCCTTTGTCTTTTAATCACTTCTGTACTTTTTTACCAACTCTTACAATTTACAGAAACCAGTCTCCACCTTACTCGGAAGAAGGGGCAGCTGCAGAAAAGGTGCTGCAGAATTTGGCTATATCAGTCTTGAAAGGAAGCAAGTTGAGGTATGGACCAAATGTGGTATTCATGCACTCATCAGTGGGCCCTGAGAAGATCTTGCAACAATCCTTAGTCAGTCGCACACGCCCTGAGAACATCATTGCGAACAGCTGCACTGTGCAGTCGCTGTTGTCTCCAGTTTCCTTGCTGCAGAACAGTGGGAAATCTGAATCCGAGTCTGCAACCGCAGTTGCGACGCACATCATGAATAGCATGGGGTATCAGATCCGTTGACAATTTTTCTGGTGCTCAGGGTTGGCTGCTGAAACAGGGACTGACGTGTGCTCAGGCGGTGTGGGCGATGGAGCTTGAGCAGGGGGATTGAGGTGGATGAGGTGCGGAAGGGCGGGATCGGAGAGGAGGTCGGCGAGGAGACGGAGGTTGAGGGATTGGGGGCGAGGCGGTGACCTAGGCTTTGCAGAAAGAAAGATATAGCTAGGGAGAAAATGGCCCATCGACGGTGGAGGAACTCCCAGAAGGGGGGCCAGCCGGCGGAGGATTCGGCTGGGTTGGCAGCGTGGACCGCGGAGGTGGGGCATCAGCATGACAGCAGGGACTATCGTTGGGGGGAAGCGGGGATATTGGGGGGATTCGAGGAAGATGGGGTAGTGGAGTAATTCTACTATGAAGCTGAGGGTAAAATTGGAATGACGAACGGGGTAACTTGGATAAAATCGGCATTTGGGGGCGAAAAAGAAATCTCTTGACGCTCTTTAATATATGTATAATGGATATGATACCATCGCATCATCCTATCCGATAATTATAAAATAATCAAAATACAATTATGCTATGAAATTCCAATAAAGTTACCTAACAACAAACCCACCTAACAATAAATTCACTATCCAAACACTAAAACAAACCGACGGCTGACTCCAACAAAATAGTTTACCCTCCTGCCAATTTACCCATTCATCCAAACTCAACAGATTCCTTGATTATAGAATTCTTTTTGTTTGTGCCGCACATCAATAAATGAATTTAAAATGATATATTCAAATTCAAATCGAGGATTATGATATTTGTGCCGATATCTTTACACCAAAATCCTCCAATCTTAGCAATTACACCGCCACTTCTATATCTAAATCTATATAACACATATGCCCGTGTCCACGGGTTGTGGTGTAAAAGCTAATGAGATTAAAAGGTTCTTGTTGCAATTTACAAGGGTTGCACTGTCTTTACAGATAGTATAAGGGTTGTGATATAATGGGATAAGATTTTAAGGGTCATGGTGTAAAAATCTTAAAAAATATAATAAAGATAGGTGTGATGAATGTCAAATTAGATAACAACAATATGAGGGTCACATCCCAGAAGGTGGAGAGATAATTTCATTACTAATAAGTTGATAACCAATAGAAAAATGGATCAAGGAAAAATTAAACCTTGAAGACCTCAACAACAAATATCACCTCTTGCCAAAACCTTCGATAGCCGAAAGTAAGGGTCCTTATCTATAAATTA
The DNA here is from genome assembly GCA_037367405.1 of Ottelia alismoides. Taxonomy (NCBI): domain Eukaryota; kingdom Viridiplantae; phylum Streptophyta; class Magnoliopsida; order Alismatales; family Hydrocharitaceae; genus Ottelia; species Ottelia alismoides. The sequence continues at coordinate 805,544 of JAZKJV010008261.1, forward strand.
CTCGTTTTTTTCGGAAAGGTCGCGAAAGAATCCTTTTGTTTAATCAGACTCCAAAAGCCAACAGAAACAGACCCCAAAAAAAGACGTTACGTTTGCGCTCACGACATCTAAGACCGCTTGATCCAGCGCCCCGCCCCACCCCACCCCCACACCCCCCCCCTCCCCCCCAGGAGGGCACGTGGCAGGCAAGCTGTTCCGTGAGAACGGTGGAAACCGAATGCGCCGAAGCAGAGAAAGAGAGAGAGGAAGGCTTACGCGAACGTGGCGAGCTGAGCGAGGAAGAAGGGGTGGTGTCGGAGGGGGACGAGTGCGAGCTTGTATAGAACCCTATTGCACGTCCCCAGCACCACAGTCACCGCCGCCGCCGTCACGATCTCCACCTTCCGCTTCCTCTCCTCCGCCGCTTCCTGGACGTGGACGATGTACCTCCCGTCCCCAACGTCCCCGATCCACCGCTGTTGCTCCCCAACCGCACTCGAGCACACCACCGCCGCGCTCCTCGCTCTCATCTTTCCGCCCGACCCGATCGCGATCCGTCCCCGCGTTCCGATCGCCGTGGCGCTGCCCCATTCCGTCGATCGCAGGCGCGGGATCGCGGCGATCCTCCGCGGGAGCAGCGGGGGGACGATCGCTGCGGGGCGGCGGACGGAGGAGAGCATGTTGGAGAGGGTGGGTTTGTTGGGTTGGTGGAGGATGAGGGGAAATGGTTGAGAGGCGAATGGTTTGACTGGAGGGAAGGAAAGAAAAGGAGTGGAGGGAGGGAGGCTGCTTTTGAAGGAAAGTGATTGGTATCGTGTCGTTGTTTGCCGGTGGGGCGAACGGTGGAGGTCGGTTGGGAATCTCGACGTAGGCTTTATTTTGATATTAGGAGCGGGCCAATGATTGGTATTGTGAATATGTGGCGATGGGTTGCTGCTTCGGTTGAACGCTTTGCAGGACCCGAGCTGGTGGAGTGAATGGGATTAAGACCTGGCCAATGAGCTGGACCCCGCCCAGTTCACTCATGGGAGGAGAAGTGAGGCATAAATTGGTCCGGTCTGCCCTTCAGAAAATAACTAGGTAGCATATCTGCGCTTCGCGGCGGGATCAAATGGCAATTAGAAATTATTATGTATGTATTAAATAAGAGATTAAAAGAAGATAGGAAAAATAAGTTATGTATGTATTACATATAAGAAATTACTATTATTAAAATTTACATTATTTTTAAAAATTTTATTAATAAACTATTGATATAAGTATAATTTTATCATTATCATAATCATAAGTTCATTTTATTTTTATTATGTATTGAATTATTTGTATTACATAATAATTTAAACATCAAATGGAAAATATTTTCAAATTATATATTTTATTGCTTTATTATAAGATTTATATATGCAAATTTAAGTTTGATTTAAATTATTTTTAATTAGTATTGTATTCCACAATTAATTTTGTTTTAAACTATTTTTAAATTATTATTGTTCATAAATTTTACATCACATATAAATATGATATAATTTTAGTATAATAATAAAATATATACGTTTATTTTTCCCACGTTGATTAAAAAATCTGAATTTGAATAAACTACTAAGTTTGTAAAAAAAATTGTAACTAATTTTTACATCACATAAAAAAAAAAGTTGCAACTTTATATGAGATTTAAAATTTTAATATAATAAATACATAACTGTTATATACATCAAAATGATACATATAAAAAAATATGATTTGTAATTTAAATTTAACAAATATATTAGAGGAGGGAGAAAAAGATGAGTAAGAAAGAAAGAGGGAGAGGGGAGGAGTTAGATGAGAGAGAGAAAAAGAGGAGAGAGGGAGAGGGAGATGGGTGCGATTGGGAGAGAGGTGAAATGGATAGGAAAGATGGAGAGGTTCACCCCTCCCCGGGGATTTACTGTTGGCTGGTTCTCGATTGTTTGGAACAGGTTCACCCCTCCCCGGTGTGCATTTACACTCTATCGCGCTGTATCCAGTCGTCTTCCCACCCTCGATCAGCTCAGCTCCTTCGGATTGGACCTCCCCACTTCGTGCCCCCTTTGCTCCATTCATCCAGAAACTCATGATCATCTATTGTTCTCTTGCTCCTACTCCTCGACATTTGGCTTGGAGTACGTTCGCTTCTGGAGATCGCGGCCCCTCCTTCGAATCTTCTTCCAGATGTTATCTCCTGGATGCTAACCCAGCTACCTCCAAGGACAGAACTGCTATTGCTGCTCTTCTCGCCCTCACGGTTTGACAAATTTGGCAGGAGCGCAACAACGCCTGGGCTTCATCTCGGTGTCAGCCTCCTGATCGCTCAATTGAGGATATTATCACCAATTTCAAACTTATAAGATTTATGTAGGGCTCCTGGGTTTTAGCACGGGTCATACATATATTTTATCATGTTGCTTGAGATGTTAACCGTGCTCTGGGAGCCTTAATTCTTTTTGTATGTATTTTGGTTCGGTTTTTGGAAATATATAGTTTGCCTTACTTACCAAAAAAATGAAAGATGGAGAGAGAATTAGTGGATAGAAAGAGAGAAAGTCGGAGAGAGAGAGTGGTCAAGAGAGGGAGATAGAGGGGGAGATTGAGTGTAGAGAGAGAGGGGGGGAGAGGGAAAGAGACGGGTAAAGGAAGGGGGAGGGAATTTGTTGTGATTTTAGACTGCCACGTGGCAGATGTAGAAGAGAGGAGGGGGAAAACCTTCTATTAGTTAGAGTTATAGATATATATATAGGTAGAAATTAGATAAGATATGTATTTAGTTTTACATTAAATTTAATAATATGCATCTCAAATTACATGTAAACTACTTGTATTGGTTAAACGAAGTGTAAATTCTGGTAATAAAATTATTTTTATTTATTCAAAAATATAAAAAAATCAAGGAAAAATAAAGTTGGGCCATAGACCGGTCATGGTGGGCTTTAGCCTGAAGTTTTAGAACTTCGGTCCGTTCAGCCCGACCTGTATTTTGGTCTGTTCTGCCTGACCTGCCACAGTGCCCCACCGCCCAATGCCCTAGCACCCCTCGCCCCACCGCCAGACCCCAGCGCCCCACACCCTAGTGCCTCACTGCTAAGCGCCTGACCTCCCCTGCCCCGTGCGCCCCCATCACCCCACCGCCTCGGACTATAGCCAACCAACAACCCCGCCCCAACCATCGATGTCTTCATATGCCCTGACCTCGCCATCTTCATCGTCATCTTCTCCATCAACGACCTCCCGCATCCAGCCACCCCCTTCTCCATGTGCCCTGACCACGACATCTTCTCCACCATCGCGTGGCAGAGCCTTGGTTTTTCACCATAGGTGAGGCTCCTATGTGGCCTAACGTGTAGTAGTGTTTGCTCGTTGGTGTCCCCTCCTCTCATCGAGACGGCATCTAGTATGTCTGACTTGGAAGAAGAGACTATGTGTGTCTCGCGTCATCCAGGGGGATCGTTGTGTCCATTTTGGAACTTTCATTGTTGCATGAATGGTAGGGAAGGGAGCAAAGGGTTTAAGCGATTAATCTCTCATATTAAGAGGGTACATCTTTCCAGTCATGAGCGTGCTACTGTTTTACGAGACTCCATTAAACTCGATATTGAACAATGTCTTGCCTTAAAAGGGATCTTAAAGGCTCTTGATCAGCGGTTGTGTAGAAGGTGCATGAAGATACAAGCTATGAGTCATGATTGCCATAATGATGATGGTCTTGTTCGAGTTACAAATGACGCAAGGGTGGTTCAAGGACACATTATCGACATTTTGAGACCCATCCTGCATGTTGTACCATATGTTACAGACGGGTTAGTTGTCGATGCTACGCTCCTTGATCGTATTTTCAAAGAATCGATCACCACAGTTAAGAGTATTCCTCCCAATTGTCGTTTGGCATTCTCTCATGCTTTGAAAATAGCTCTATATCAAGTTATCACCGAACCGAGATCCATACATGCTTGGGTGAGATTGCATCTTCTTCATCGTTGCACCCTACATGTCTTTAGACTTATGATTTAGCAGGATAGAAGATCTGGCAATAGAAAGTCCTTGCAACAACAGCTTATTCAGAGCTCACTCACTACATGGTGTAGTGCAGACGGTTTCACCAAGTGGGTGTGTGATATTTTGAAGCGTGATATACCTACAACTTCGTGTCTTAGTCAGAACAACACCTTGGAGGAGAATAAATATCAAAGCTCCAACATCATACAGTGTCTGTGCAAAGTGTCAGATGGACACTTTAATACAGCCATAAAGGCTTCGTGCTCGTTAGGAGTGGCCCTTATAATGAAGACACCATGAAGGCTTTGGAGGCGAAACATCCTTATAAGCCACCTCCTTCCATTCCAGATATATTGGTTTCAAATACTTCTCTTACAGCTGATGCAGATGCTATTTTACGAGCTATCAAATCCTTTCCTAAAGGGACATCATGTGGTAGATATGGTCTGAGATCTCAACACATTTTAGATGCCCTTTGTGGGGAGGGGTCGACGGTTGCCACTGATCTCCTGCATGTCATCTCTTTGGTAGTTAATTTATGGCTAGGTAGGTGATGTCCCCTAAGTTTGGCTGAGTTTGTAGCCTCTGCACTTCTTACTCCACTGCTCAAGCCTGACAACGGCATACGTCCTATTGTTGTAAGCACTATCTGGAGGCGTCTTGTATCCAAAGTTGCTATGACAGGGGTGGGCAAAGAGATGTCTAAATATCTCAATGACTTTCATTTTGGGGCCGCTGTATCTAAAGGAGCGGAAGCCATCCTACACAACACCAACCGACTTTTGAGCAGGCTTCACAGTGATGGGCTTATCTCTATGCTTACAGTAGATTTCTCTAATGCTTTTAACATGATAGATAGATCTTTGATGCTCTGTGAAGTTAGGAGGAGATGTTCATATATTTATTCATGGGTGGAATTTATTTATGCTCAAGCTGCCAGATTATATATTGGAGACAATGATATGCAGTCAACCACATGAGTGCAGCAAGGTGATCATTAATACCCGCTTCTTTTTTCTCTGGCATTGCATCCACTCATTCATGAGATCAAAGACAATTGCAAACTCCTTGTCCATGTTTGGTATCTTGATGATGGGACTATCATTGGAGACACATTGGAGGTCACCAAGGCACTTGACATTATACAACGCATGGGTCCAGAGATGGGGCTTATTCTAAATATAAAAAAATATAGCTTTTCTGGGCTTCATGTGATGGTCAGAAGATCTGTAAAGGTTTGTTTTCCGTGGATATTGGGAGGCCAGTGCTAGGTGTGAGGTTACTTGGACGAGCAGTGAGTAGGTATGAAGACTTTGTTGAAGTCTTGATTATGATGAGGGCCACAGAAGCTGTTGATTTAATGCATATTCTTCCTCAGTTTGATGATCCACAAAGTGAGCTTCTTTTATTACGGTCTTGTATGGGTACTGCCAAGCTCATGTTTGGCTTAAAGACATGTCAACCCGCATACATGGAACGAGCTGCTACATGGTTTGACAACGGACTACGTGGAGTTGTTGAGGATATTGTTGTGTGTGGAGGCCCTTTCTTTAGTGATCTTCAACGGCGGGTGTCGTCATTACCCATCAGACTCGGTGTCTTAGGTCTGCATTCATTTATTGAGGCTTTTTCATATGCTTTCGTGGCCTTTAGAGCTCAATCTTGGGTGCTCCAAGATCATATTTTACGAGACAATGAGGTACATGGTATGGACTCTGATTTTCTAAATGCTTTGGAGGGCCTACGTGTCATATTTTCATCTCTCGATCTTAATTGTTTTGCTAACAAGTATGACGTCCCCCCTAAAGCCCAGAATGCTTTGGCAATTGCCATTTTTAGTAACATCGTTAATCAAATGGAAGTTGAGTTTGGCATGACTACTAGACAAAAAATAATTTTTTCTTGTTTACAAGATGACCATGCTCAAGATTTCCTTCTTGTCATTCCTATTGATGGCCTTGGAATGCATCTGTCATCCATTGAATAACGTACTATTCTCAAGTATCGCCTAATGATTCCTCTATTCCCAACAGATGAAGCTTGTCCAATATGCCACAACTCCTGGCTAGACGCTTTTGGGGAGCATGCAGTTCATTGTCGTGAACTCCCAAGTTGTATATAGACATGATTTTATTAGGAAAGTTCTTTATGATGTACCTAGACATTCTGGAGTTTCTTGAAAGAAAGAAGTACCTGTGAATTTTCTGACTGATCCGCAGAAAGGGAGATCGAGACTCAGACCAACAGATATTTCAATATTTTGATGGGCCGGGGAGAAATATGTATGTGTTGATTTGACTGGAGTTCCTCCATTGGTGAGTCCAATAAGGAGCAATTTTATTGCGAGATACGCTGCACAGAAAGCTGCCTCAGCTAAAGTTGCTAGGCATGAGAAGGCTTGTATTGACAACCAATATGTTTTCATCCTTTTTGATGTTGATACCTTTGGGTTCTTGGCAACTGAAGCGGTAGAGCTCCTCAAGAGGGTCCAAAAAATTATGTAAGCGATGTTATGGTTCCCAGGTCTATGGATATTGTGTTTTGAAGAATTGGATTTGTCATCCAAAAAGGATTGACAACGCAGCTTTTTGCCTGTCTCCCATCAATCTCTATGTAATATTTCAAATCTAATTTCAATGATGATCGTGCATTATATACATATACACGTGCCTATAAGATATACATAAGTGATACCTATGCTTGTTTAGATACGGGATAACATCCATTTACGTTGTCGAAAGAGACTTATTCCATGATTACGTATTTCAAGATAAAGGATCATGATTACAACATTCATTTTTCTCTGATTATATGTTATTATTCATTCTTATCCCTTAAATCAATCATGCATCCAAACACACCTTTTATGTGTAGACTTAAATGATTGCCAAGGCCTTTTGAGGGCGACCCCCAATCTCCACCTTCATGCAAAAAGAACTTCCTCAAAGATGGATGATTTGTTAATGAGTCTGTAGATTCAAGATCTCCTCCTCCAGATCTTTCCATCGAGCCTTCACGAGATTTCGACAAGGATTTTGGGCGGAACTATTTTAGTGTTATATCGATCTCTAAGGGTGTGTTTGTTACGCGGGTTAGGGTAGGTTAAACTGATAGGGGGTAACCCGTTTTTGTGTTTTTGTGTTTGGATTGAGGGTTAAACTGGAGATGGGTTTGTTGTGATATGATTGTATTGAAGTTTGGAAATGTGAGTAGTTATTATAATGTAATTATATTGAAGTTTGGAAAAGCGAGTAAAAGTTGAGTAGTTTATAATTTTTAGACGATATGATGGTATAATATATTATTGTTTGATGAAGTAGATGAAAGAAAAGTAATTTATTTAATATTTAATAAAGAATAGATGGTGGGTCCCACAGGGGGTTTAAACCCCAACCGAACATGCTCTAATGAACTTCTCATTACTGGATCGACCTAGCTTCGAGATCTTGTTGGTGGGGTTTGGTGACCATCCAGCGTTTGATGAGTTTGGAGTTTCTGCGATGGAGCTTTAGTGATGTTGCGCTGGTTGGAGATTAAAGTCTGCTACAGTCAGTCTGATGTTTGAGGGTTGTCAAGCAATTATTGGAGACGTGTCTTGTAGAATTAAGGCTTTGACTTCAGATGGATTGTTGCAACAAAGGTAGCTGGATAGAACTTTGGGGTTTTTGATGTTGTCTTGGGAGAATAGGCATATCATATGTGCCGTTGAGGGGTGTGTATGTTTATTGTTGGTGAGAGATGTGGCTTGTGAGTGCAAACCAGATGCTCGAAGTTTGATCTCAATGGGTTGCTGGGTTGCTGTCATCTGGTGCGTATCAGGTGTATGATACTATGTCCGAGACAGTTGAAGGTGCTTTTGTTGGCTGGAATGAAGGTGGCTGCAAGGCCTTTAGATTGATGAAGAACCATGCTAATTCTACCATTGCTCTTGCCCTTGGTGTTTTGGCAAGAAGGAAATTTAAGATGAAGGCCAAAAAGGATAGAATCGACTCATCTATGGAAGTTGATAAGAGTTAGAATACTACTTATGCCACTGCAATGAAAACCGATCATATACATCTTTTTTTATCGATTCCATTCTTGATCTCAAAGTTGTGGATGGAGAATACAATTCTGAGATCACCAAAAAGAAAGTCCTTAGCTTACCGGCTTGATGCCTCATTTCCACTTTCTATGAGCTTATTTTATAGGATTAAAGAACTTTTTGAAGAAGATAATGGAGCATCAATGAGTGGAGGATTGGATTCCAGACACGTTTTGATAAGATATGTTGAGGAAAAAGACTTTTTTAAGTCATATTGCATAGGGTAATTTCAAGTTCATCTGATGGTCGCCATAGTTGGATCTAACTTGAAAGCTCCTCATATTATGACTTGGGTTGGGTTACCATTTCTTAATATATCCATCTTCACCATCCATGAGTTACAAAGTCAATTGCACAAGCTTTTGGGAATTTCATGTGTGTTGCTAAAGAAGTCGTAGAGTTCACAAGACCTATATATTTGAGGGTGTATGTGGAAATTTATATTTGTAAGCCTTTGGTACATCATATTATGATTCAAAATGGAAGCCAGGTTCTCTGATAGATAATTGTGTCTGAAAAACATCTAAAACTTTGTCCATGTTGCGGTGTGTTGGGGTATATCTTGGAGGGATGCAAAAGGAAGAAAAGAAAGAGGAAGCAAATAAGGAGGAGGCTCTTGAATTGGTGGGATAGAGTTCTATGGAGTGATGAATATAAGATTCTGTGAGTGCTGCAACAGAGGAAAGGTTTGCAGCTGCAGGTTTTGGCAGCTGTGAATGGAAAGCAAACTTAGGAGCAACAGAAGAAGCAAGATATTGCTTCTGCAAGCGAGCATGTCATGAACCCTTTAAAGCAAGTGATGGATTTGGAATCTGTAGAGGAACTACTAGAAAATGAGAGGGAGAAGTTATGGGAAAATGACTTTGTTTAGAGGAAATGATGATTAAGGCTTCTTATGAGACCAATCCACAAGGGCACCATTTGGGTTCAAGGCAGAAAACTCTTGCGTCGTAGGCTCGTAGCTAGTCGATGTTACTTATAAGATGTGTGGAGAGTAGTTGCTTGAGCAAGCAATTTCAGAGTTTAGACGCAAACGAGCATGATGGTCGCGTTGATATCGTTGAGTAGTGTGACTCTTTACATGAGATGATTCAGATGGATAAACATTTAGTTCATAATCACAACCGACTGGTGCAGTCCTCCATCTTTTGATAAGTGGAAGGGAATGGTTGGTTTGTTCTATATAGCAGCAACAGCAATCCCATGCTTGAAACAAGTATTTGAGGTTGGGCTTGGGCTGAACCAAAGCCAAGCCCAACCCGAAACTAATGGGTCGGGCTTGGGCTGGACCGATCCAAACTACTTACACATCTAATGGCAATACTTGATAATCTCCCAAATTCCTCGTTCAATGACAATACCATTAGCGAATACTTTTTAATTCATCGTTGGAAAGTATCAAGCTCTAGTATCAACCAATAATTACTTATTTCAGTTTATAGAAAGTGTTATACATTGAAATTTAATTTTGTTATAGCAAAGGCATTATAAACATGAGGTTCATTCCGCACGTTATAGTATGTTCACATTAACCAAGCATCTTAGATTTAATTAAAAATAAATTACCTACGAGATTTTTATAAAAGAACAATAAACATACATCGCTCAATATTATATATGTGTGTGTGTGTGTTTTACATTTTATATTGATCATTGCTAAATTTAACAACGATTAGAAGAAAACATCAACGAATAAATCATTGTTATATGATTCGTTGCGAGGAATATAGAAACAAATATGATATTTGTAGCAAAATGAAAGAATGAAGCGATGAATAATATTCATTGTTATCTATTTATTACAGAAGATACAACAACAAATATTAAATTATTTATTAGCTTAGCCAAATTTATTGTAGTGATTCCAGGATCGCCTTATAGCTCATTTTTCACCATTCACCTTATGGTTACCCCCACAAGCCAACAAGCACTTTGCATACGTGGAGTTGTTGTACAATTGATCCTCTCTTTGAGGCTTTCCTTATTTATTCCGCTTCTTATTGAGTCAACACGGTCTCTGTGTTAGGGTCGTAAATAGATTTCACATTCATGTTTATTCTATCTTTTTTCTGGTCAGTCTGTACGCATATGCATGCATACAGTCTTCCCATTTCTATTTCTTTTTGGATTTTTTTTTCTGTTTCTCATTTTATGTGTTTTTTACGTAATATTAGATGGTTCTTATTTCTTGGAGTATATTTCCAAGAACGAGGTTTTATCATACTGCATATGTTACCCGAGGGATTTATCTCAATTTTTCCAAATAAGATATGTGAATCATGGATTCATTAGCAACGGAACGGCAGTGGAAATGACGATGGCACTAGGGGTGCACATGGATCGGATTTTAGCTTAATCCATGTCCAATCCAACCTTAACGGATTTTAACTTTTTTCAATCCAATTTAATCCAATCCATCAAATATCTAAATCCAAACCAATCCAATCCATCGGATTACGGATTGGATCAGATTGGTTCGGATTTTTTTATACTTATGTATTCCATCTCAATTGTTTACCCTCTCATGTTTGTGTTTTGTCGCGCACTAGCCCTCACCATTTAAATTATGGCTCGAAATTTGGTAATATAGATATGATGTAAAGAAAAGACTACATGAAGACCACTCAATCAAATTAAAGTTGAAGAACTTCACTAATCCGTAATAAAAAAATTGAAGACCATACAATCAACGTAAAGGATTATATTGAATTTAGAATTTGAAATTATTTTTATAAATGATGCATTAGTATTTTTCTTGCAAAATGATTTTCAACTAATGATTTCAAGTAAGAGTAATACAAGTTACTAAATAATTATCCAAAGATAAGTTAAACAAATAAAAATATGATCTTTGCAGTCAGATATGGGTGAAGTCCATGACTAATCTAAATGGTTAAGGTATGTCAAACCAAACTACTTCTAACAATACCCTTCAAAGTCCTATAATATATTATTAACAAACGATAATCATAAAATAATTTATACTCGATTGAGTATCAGCAAATTCAACTTAAATATAACTCACCAATTGGGTAGTATGCCTCTCATTTAAAACGAAATTTATTTACCAGATAATGCACATAGTCAGAATATGCATTTTAAAAAAATGGATCAAATTTGGATATTAATTTAGATAGAATGGTATCACGTGGGAGGGGGACAACATTGTTTGAAACAAGCAATGACATTATGAGGGAGAGGTGATGGCATTGCGAGGAAGGAGTGGCGATGTTGTGCTAGAGGAGGGAGGTGTTAAAATGAACTAAAAGAGAGATGAAACTAGGAGTGAAATATTGGGGTCAAGAGTGAAATAAGAGGATGGGAACTGAGAGGAGAATAGTTCAATGGAGATTATTATATTTTATTATTTATGAGTTCAACGTTTATCTCTCAAAAGAGAAGAGAGGGTGGTGACAAGAGGACTTGCATCCACTATTGATTATGAAAAATTGAGATGAATATCATTGATTATGGTCTTATAGGAATGGATATGCACGCACTCGTGTATATGTATATTTGTATGTTTATGTTAACGGATTAACGGATTGGATCGGATCGGAGTTTGATGATAATCCGATCCAATCCATACTTTAACGGATTTGAAAATCTTCAATCCAATCCGATCCATTAAAAAGATAAAACCAAACCAATCCAATCCAATAACGTCGGATTGGATCGGATTACGGATTTATCCGATCCGTGTGCACCCCTAGATGGCACAATGCGTGGTTTTTTCAGTAGTGATGTGAGCAATGTTAAGCACAACTTACTATCAAGGGGGAGGGTTGGACAGGGTTGGGTTGGGTTGGATTGGGCTGGGTGAATAGTAATATGTGAGGAGGAAGTACCCTTGTGAATAGTAATCAGGGTTGGGCCAACCCCTGTCCAACCTTGCAACCAAACAGGCCCTTAATAGGGAGGAGTGGGATGGACATTAGGGGCCCACTATAAGTTCAAAAATTTTAAAAATATCCTTAGACAATAAACACGTTGACCTGAAGCTTACTATAAATTATAGACTATAAAATAGGGAGATCCCTAAATTAAAAATAGGGTAAATTATAATTTGGGTCCCCATCTATGGGTCCGATCCCATAATGGATCCCGATCTTTAAATTGTAACGATTCGGGTCCCATGGTCATTAATGTAAGGAATTTTTTGAGGCTAATGACGAGTATGTCCTTGTTTAGAAGTTGGAACTCAACCCTCATTCTCTTCCCAACAAGGGCATATTCGTCATGAACCCCAAAATTTCCATTTCTTAAATGGTCCTGGGACCCGAATCGTTACAACTTAAAGATCGGGATCCATTCTGAGATCTGACCCATAGACGAGGACCCAAATTGTAATTTACCTTTAAAAATATAAGAGGTCTCCAAACTGATGGCAGGTTGGTCCAAGGACATGTTAAAAATTTCAAATGTAGAAAGCTTCTAAAACGATGGTATGTTATCCCGAAAAACCTGTCATGCATAAGTTCAAATTAAAAATATTGCAAGTACTATGAGTATAACAACAATATCTAATCGAATTCAAGATCTGACATCTTTATTTAATGGGCAAGGGAACATTTATCACACACGGAAATGAGACATAATTCTACGCATTAACATTCAACAAGCAAATGAGGTCCTAGTGGCTGTGGGTATCGTGTCATATTTAATATGCAAGCATGTTCCAAAGTATAAAGATGTTATTTTCAAATGGAAGATTCATTTCTTCTCTTTCTTCTCCTTGTGGAGAAGAGGAAAAAGGAAAAAAAGATAGCCGACCACTCTATTTGTAGAGATTCGTGCTTTTCTCTTCCAAGTCATTGTTTCGCCTAAATAGATGTAACTTGGATAAACGGAAAAAAACAAAAGCAATTAATTACGACAAAATAGAGGGAAGCTGAATCTTATGTTAACAGGGTTGACACTATTTTTCTATGTTAGGTCATGTTTGTTTGGAGAATAAGTAATGAAATAAGGGTCAATTCCCTACTCGGTACGGTTTTCAAGAGTACGACTATTTGCATCTACATCATATTTATTTCATCTTATTCCACTCTTATTCCTATATTTATTCAACTTTACCTACTTTATTACACATTATTCTTCTTATTCCTATCTTTCCAGCCGAACAAAGGATAGACCCTTATTCTCCTTATTCATGCTTATTTCCCGAACTGAACACCCTCTTAAGGAGGGATGTGTGTGTATGATTGATGGGTTGCCCCGCACCATTTTACCGTAATTTTTTTATTTTTATTTGCAAATTTTCACTATGTATATTCATCCTATATATCCCTCCAAGATGTCATTCCACTACAACAAACTAGAGCTAAGGTGACGTTTTATATCCGTCGTGAAATTTGCAAATTTGGTAATATAGTGACGTTTATACCTATTCGACGTTAATTAAATTAGAAATAATGACGATTAGCCACTAATTATATTAATAATAGCAACGATTTTTCGTAATCGTCATCATTTTCAAAATAGCGATGAATAAATCGTCACGAAGATGCACTGCATATATAATTGGTTGGGGCCACCAAACAGTGAATAAATAATCACGAAGATGCGGATAATTGGTTGGGGCCACCAAACATTGGCCTCGAATGCGAGGCCATGATTATTTCAAGCCACAACCTATTCATAATCTGCCAAGGCTTGCTGCGATTATCAACGACTTGGTGGCACCCAACCAAACCGCTTTCATTAAGGGAAGGTTCATCGGGGACTGTTTTAGACTCGCTCAAGAAGTTATCCACGGCTTCGGACGCAAAACCAGTGCGCGGAAGGCATGTGTTAAGGTAGATCTAACCAAAGCCTTCGACACCGTTGATCATAAATTTCTGCTGGATAGCTTGGCCGTTAGAGGATTTGACGCAAGATGGATTGGATGGATTTCAAATTGTATCACTTCTCCCTTTTTCTCGGTCCTCGTTGATGGCTCGCCCTACGGCTTTTTTCCCTGCACTAGAGGATTACGACAAGGGGACCCACTTAGCCCCTTTCTCTTTGTTATTGCAATGGACACAATCTCGGTGCTGACTGAGAAGGCAATACAGGATGGCACTTTCCAACCTATTCGCATGGGTCGCGCTGTTGTGCCGTCTCATCTTATATATGCGGACGACCTTATTTTTTTTGCAGAAAGTCTTGCGCTGCTTTGGCCAAGGTTAAAAATATCCTAAAGGATTTTGAAAGCATTTCGGGCCTCGCGATGAATGTGAGGAAGAGTAAGCTTATTCTTCCAACGCCCTCAAATCAGGACTTCAGTCTATGCCTTGAAATCGGCCTACTTACACAGCCTCTTCCTGCCAAATATTTGGGGATACCTCTGTCTCCTGCTAAGGGGAGGATGGCTGCGGCCCGCGCCCTCACTGATAGAGTAAGGACCTTGCTTAGCGGCTGGAAAGCAAGGTCCTTATCGCTTGCCGACCGCCTCCAGCTCCTTGCCTCTGTTATTTCTGGAGTCTCTATCTACTGGGCCTCTGGCTTGCTAATCCCTATGGAGCAGGCCAAAAAAGTGGATGCTCTTTCGGCGGATTTTCTTTGGGGATACGGCACCCATCATGTTAAATGGGAGGTGGTTTGCCTCCCAAAATCGGAAGGGGGCATGGGCTTGCGCTCTCTCAGCTCCATTAGAGATGCCATGATTGTTATGTGGTGTGGGAGAATTATTTTCTGATGAAAATTCTATTTGGGCTTCCTTCATGCGCGACAAATATTTAAGGGGCAGAAATATCATGCACTGCAATAAAGTTCAAGGCGACTCTCTGATCTGGAAACGCATTCTGGACGCTCGCCATTTATTGGATGTTCCTGGTGTCATTTCTTGGGGCCACAATCAAATGCTAATTTCACGCCCTCCACGATTTAGGGAAGCCTTTGACAAGGTAAGGAATTGTGCAAACCGCGTTACCTGGGCCAATCTTATTTGGAACTCGAAGGTGGTTCCAAAGCACGCCTGTGTGCTGTATAGGGCAATCTTGGACCGACTGCCTACGCTGGATAGATTATCTAGGCGTGGCCTCTCTACTAATGGCACGTGTTATCTTTGTGATCGCGTGGGAGAATCATCTTCACATCTATTCTTCGATTGCACCTACTCGAAGGCCGTATGGGAGGGGATAACCTCTGGGCTTGCCCTCCCAAACCTGGAGTTACCTGCCTCCACTCTATGTTGGAGAACTGTGTAAAGATCCATTGTTTGGACACAAAATTGAAGATCGCTGCTGCTCTTGCCGCCACCGCATGGGTAATCTGGAAGGAGCGCAACAGTCGCTGGGTTGAGGGGCGGACCTCTACCCCACAAGCTCTGATTGGAAACATCTCAAGTCTGCTGTATGTTGTCCTGAACTAGACATCAAATGTCTTCCTGGTTTGGTGTCCTTATTCTCTGCTTATATTAGCTACTCCTTATTCTATGCACAACTATATTCCTTGGCTGTGCTACTCAATTGGCTGTACTTAGCCACCATTGTAACCATTGTAACCAAAGGTTCTTGAAGTAATATTAGACGATTGCTAATTAGCAAAAAAATTCGATGTTATAGATTGTAGCAAAAAAAACTCAAAATATAAACTCCTAATTGAGATTTCTACAGGATTGTTTTATATATTTACCCCAGATATCGCCAAAAATGTCATCAAGGTCTCCACCGAAAAACCCTAACCCTATAAAATGTAATTCTATCCATCGTTTCTCTCGCATATTTTACTCTGCCGCTTCTCTCTTCTCAGCACCTCTCTTCGGTAGCGCAATGGCAGTGCAATGGTTGTGATGGTGTTGTCGGCGCTGGTGGAGGCCAAGGATAATGGTAGAGAGCGAGGGTGGGCGATGTCGCTAATGGTGGCGGGCGGCGCAAGCAGAGGCAAAGGACTGGCAGAGGATGAGGGTGGGGGATGGCGCTTGTGTCAGTGGGTTTGTTAACGCTGAGGACATTTGCAAAGGGAGAGTATGGGGGTTGTCGTTGGCGATGGCGGTGGCGATGGCGCTAGCGGTATTGGTAGCAGCGGCTCTGACAAATGGAAGCCGGGGGTTGTGGGTGGTAGATGGAGCATCGGGATAGATGGTGGTAGAGGTAAAGGGCAATGGGCGAGGGTGGGAGTGGAGAGCGCAGGTCGATGAGCCGGCTACGGATGCTTGGCAAAGCTCAAGGATTCTGGTTGGTGAGTTATGAAATGTCTCTTCACTTTTTTCTTTCTCCTTTGTTACTCTCTTCCCGATCTTTTTCATCACTCCTTAATTCCCTCGACAAATGCACTATTCGATATTTCTGCCACATTTTGCTCGAATTGCTGGAGTAATCAAATAGATCAATAATAATACTTCATTTTGCATCCATAAATGTCACTCACTCATATAGTTTCTAAAGATGTATTGTGGATTAGATTTGAGGTTATTGTTTGTTGATCAGAAATTTATCTAAACTCACCGATTTCATGGATAGCGTTTTAAATTAGCAGTCTTTGCTCATGAACTCTGGTACATGTCTTAGTCTCCTATATCTTTTGGATAATTTTTTGATATGTTGTTTTTTTGTTCTATACTAACATGATTTTGTTGATGTAAAATCGTTAATTGTTTTAAGATGTCGCTGAACAGGATCTATTAGATTTATTTAAAATTTGTATATGGAGAGTTTAATTCACAGTTGGAGTACTTCCAAGTGATTCTAGTTTCAGCTACCGTCATTAAGTTTTTGAATTTTGTAGATCTTGCGGATAACATAACCATATATCAATTAGATCCCACATGTAGAATATTGTATGAGCCCTGTTTGTATGTGAACATTTTGATTGATATGCACGGCATAACTACTTGTCATATCTGGAGATTTGTTTCACTTGATCTCTATGTAATGTTTGGGTGCCTCTAAATTTATAAAAAGCATTAAGGTAATTTATCAAATTAATGTTAAGTATTCAAGGATGGGTTTGCAAAAAATGCTTCAAAACATTGATTAATTAATTTTTCTGAAACTATTGTTGCATTGATGATCATGCATTTTAATTTGTGTGTAAGTTTCCAACTCACACGTTTTTGGTACTTGATGGTTTCAATGAAACAATTTGCACTTATTTACAGGTTGTTGCATATATTATACAGTTTGTAAACTCATAACTTAGCCCAGCAAATCTGGCCTAGTGAACTTTGGACCATATTAAAATATTCGAGTATAATTTCTTAAGTAGTGAACATAGCTCTTCTTATTTTATAACTTTTAGTTATTTTTTCATTGTGGATGGATATTAAAGGGACTAGGGAACTCATAAGATCATTTTTCAACATTTTCTAAAATACTCGAACGTAACAACTCAATCAATAAAAGATGCTTAATAATCATTGAGTTGAGAATGTTTACTTAAAAAATGTTTTAAGTAAAAGGGTCTCAATAATCGTTGAGTTAGAATTCTTACTTTAAAAAAATGTTTTACGTATATTAGATAGTTTCATTAGATTATTTAAAACCAGTCCTCTCAATCTTCTTTGCTTTTTCTCTGTTTAGTATTTGCAAACAAGATAAATACATAGTGATTTATTTGGTATATGTAAATTGGATATAAAAAAGACGGCACAACTTACCCTTCTTCTGTAGACTTTAAATGCAAGTATAACGTAAGAAAATGCTTTTAACGTTGTGCTCTCAACGAGTTTGATTGCAGGTCAGTAAGATGAGGACACTGATATCTGGTACGTTTATTGCATGTACAATCCTATTTTATATGATTCCCTGCTCTGCATCTTTGGGCTTTTGTTACGGCTGTTCTTTCGCTTACTAGAGAAGGGATGCTACAAGAAAGCGGTTCTTAGCATTTGTGTTCTTCGAAAGATTTACGCTTTTTGAGATGTTACCACTAAGTAATAGTCGTGTCACAATCTGATTTCCACCTCAAACAATTGCAGGGTGATCCAAAACAGGTATTGTTTATCACATCTAAGGGAGTTTTTTGCTTTTCATCTTCACATTCACTAATGATTTTCTTCTAGTATAATATACCATATATGGATGATTAAATTACTTTTTGGTCTGAAAAAACGTGCGCAACAGGCAAATTTGTAACAGTCTATGACAATTTCACATAATAAATAGAATTACAATTGATTGGGATTTGAATTTACATCAACATGATTTTTTATTACCATTAGTTGGTGCATTGGCTTTTTCTATAGAAAAGTGCTTTTGTAATCTTATATGATTCTATTTCCATATCATGACTTCTTGAGATCCTCTTGGCTTCATTCAAATGGATAAGTGGCAATTTAGTTAACGGTTAACATAAGTAAATTTTGACAAAATAGCAGTGTTCTTGCGTGGTCATCGAATTTCTATACAATATCTAACATTATACAATTTTATGCTTTAGCTCAAATAAATATGGCCCTTTGTTCTTCATTCGGATTTTTAGAAGGCAGGGAAACTTATGCTATGCAATTTACAGTTTATACACTTACAAAAGCTTTATCATGCTTTGCCCCATGTTATTCACATGATTCATTTGAATAAAATTTGTTTTTTCTTCCGTGTGAATGATCCGATCGTCAAGCCATCTTGTGACATTCATTGTGGGCATTGGACTGAAGAACATTGATGCTGCTATAAAAAAGGTTACAAACATTTCATATTAATGTCAGTATCCGTTAATTCTCATTAAATTTTAGTGTTAAGACACTAAAATTTTAATTTAGTAATTTTATTCAGGAATCATTTGCTAATTAATGAACTTACTGTAATTTTTTATATTAGATTCCGCTGAAGTACCCTTCATTATGCAGTTTTCAGATAACTTTACAATTATGTTGTTCCATTATGATGACAAAATCAATGAATGTGATGATTGAAAGGTCAAAACGAGTGATCAATGTGAATGCTGTACTTTTAATAGGGGAAGAGTGAGTATTGTTGTACCAACAACACAATTTCAGTAGCTATGTTGAAGTCAATGCTCTAATGTAGAAATCTGTTATCCATCTAGGTACATAAGAATTGTGAAGACACATGGACTAAAGATATCACATCCTGGTCTGGATTCCGTGGAATCTCGTAGATTGCTAATTTGGAGGATGTTAAAAAAGAACAGGTGAATGCGAGGTTCACAAGTGAGCTACTCCATCCACATAATCGTGTTGCGTCCTCTTTTATCTAATTTGCATGTTTGTGTATAAAGGTGATCCTTTTAATTAAGATAAATGGATGAGATCCCTGAGTTCGAAATATGGAAACACGTCCGCACATGTATTCTTCTTTTGGCTGCTATGATTTTACTTTTATTTATTTGTGATTTCGTATCATAGTAATTGTTATTTGTTTAAATTGATTGAGTGATGTAATATGAAAAAAGTAAGCGTGTTCTCTCTTATATTCAAAACAAATGATGCTAGATAATATCCATTAATTTTAGTTGATGTAGTAGACAAGTTGCTTTGTAAAAATAATTTAAATAAAATCTTGTTTCAATAGCACATAACTAACAAATTTACTAGTTAATACCCAACGACTAAAATGCACTAGTTACACAGGTCGGCTTTCTATAGGAAATTTATCGACAAAATTTATGCGGCTTTCAAAAATCAAGTACAAATTACATCTGAGGTTTACTTTTAAAATGTGAAATAAGTTCATGTTCAAAACAAATGATGCTAGATAATATCCATTTAATTTTAGTTGATGCACATAAGTTTCTTTGTAAGAACAATTTAAATAAAATCTTATTTCAATAGCACATGACTAACAAATTTACTAGTTAATACCCAGTGGCTAAAATGCACTAGTTAGACACACTACAAAAAAAATGAGCTATAGTGACGGTTTTGAAAAAATCCGTCACTAAATTAGCCGTTGTTAAATATTAGTGACGATATTATTCGTTGCGAAATGAGTTTTCGTACTCAAAATTAGCAATGAATATCATATATATCGTTATATCATTAGCAACGGTCCACATAGCATCGCTTATTCGTTGCTATGTTTCAAAATTTTAATTAATCGTCGTTAGATTTTGAACTAAAAAAATAGCGACGATTAGTTGCTATTTTGAAAAATAGCAACGGATAAGCGTCGCTATGTGGATCGTTGCTAATGATATAACGACAGATATGATATTCGTTGCTATTTTTTAGTACGAAAACTCATTTCACAACGAATAATATCGTCATTATATATTTAATAACGGCTAATTTAGTGACGGATTTTTTCAAAACCGTCACTATAGCTCAATTTTGTTGTAGTGACAGGTCTGCTTTCTATAGGAAATTTATTGACAAAATTTATGTGGCGTTTAAAAATCAAGTACAACTTATATTTGAGTTTTACTAATATAATGTGAAATAATATAATGTGAAATAAGTTCATGTTGTGTGGATTATTAATTTTGTGGAAGATTTCACAATCATTGCACATTTGCAGGGAATGATTTCTTTTGTTTCTATCCTCATCAATTGTAAACCTTGAGGGTGAAATCAATATATTTTTTCAGTGTTAGTCACATAAATAAAATAAGACTGCTAATTCTATTACGTTTTTTCATATTGGATTCCATTGGAAGTGATATGAGACTGTTGATGGTTGTTTTGGTTGAGCACCAATACTTAGATTTAAAATATAGAATTAGATATTTGAAGCATGTTAAAAAATATATTAAATATATATGAAATGGTATGAGCTTGCTGTGATGGAGTGGATATGCAATTAACTATATATAAACTTTACTGAGATGGAGGAGATACGCAACAAAATACATATGAACCAAAGTAATATCTATACCAACAATTTACTTGCTTAACTTTCCATGCACCCAGGAAAGGTGCACCTCATTGGAAATATCCCCTATATATATAGGGAAATGGGGTTGTTCCCTTGGGGGAGCTAACTTGGCTCCCCCTGCCACATTTTTGCTCTATTTTTTTTAATTTTTTTGAGAAATGAATTGGTGAAAATTCATCATTATATCCCTATATTATGTTATTAAAATTTCGTGAGAAATAGAGACTCCAACGACTTCCATCTAGACAGTCATTTTTTAACGGTTGCATAATTGTTGAAATCGACCCCGTTTGAATGGAGGTCGTAGGAGTCTCTATTTCACATGACAACTGAATGACAAGATATAAAGATATAATAATAAAGATATAATAATCAAAATCCACGGAATCGTTCTTTCAAAAAAATAAAAAATATGGGAAAAATGAGACGGGGGAGCCAAATTAGCTCCCCTTGGGGCAGCCCCACTTTACCCATATATCTCTCTCTCTATATATATACATATAGGTTAATGGGGCTGCCCCGTGTCGTTTTCGGTGTTTTTTATTTTTATTTTTTTGAAAAATATAACCATGTATATTCACCCCTATATCCCTCCTATATGCCATTCAAATTTCGTCAGAAACAGAGATTCCTACGGCCTCCATCCAGACAGTCATTTTTTATCGGATATCAGGATTTGTTAAATCGACAATATCTCGATGGAGGCCGTAGGAGTGTCTGTTTCTGGTGAAATTCGAATAGCATATATGAGAGATATATGGATGAATATACATGATGATATTTTTCAAAAAAATAAAAAAAATGTCAAAAAAGGGGGCGGGGCAGCCATGTTGGCTGCCCCTAGGGGGCAGCCCCATTAAATCCATATATATATATATAAGGTAAAATGGGGTTGCCCGCTGAGGGGAGTTAATTTAGCTTTCCCCATCTCTTTTTTTATTTTTTTTTGAAAAATACTTCCATAAGTTTTCATCATTATATCTCTATATTATGCCATTCAAATTTCGTACAAAACGAAGACTCCTACTGCCTCCATCAAGACGGGGTTGATTTCAACAATTCTGCGACCGTTAAAAAATGACTGTCTAGATGGAGGCCGTAAGGGTATGTTTGGTTGTTGGGTTATCCATGATAAAGTGGAGGAGGATAACATGTTTTTGTATTTTGGAGTTTGGATAGAGGTTTTTTTTGATTGAGTGGGTTTGTTATGATGTGATTGTATTGGAGTTTTGAAAAAAGTGACTAGTTATTGTGATATGATTGTATTGAAGTTTGAAAAAGTTAGTAGAAAGTTGAGTAGTTTATAATTTTTAGATGATATTATAGTATAATGTATTATTTTTGGATGGAATGGATGAAAGAGAGATGACTTATTTAATGTATTAAAACAGATAGGGAGAGGGCCACACATGAGAGAGGAAGTGTGGCTTTTGGAAGGTAACACCTACACTCCGTTTATCACAAATTTGAATGACATAATATTGGGATATAGTAATGAATTTTCACATATTTATTTTTCAAAAAAAAAAATAAAAAATAGGAAAATATAACGAGAGGAGCCAAATTAACTCCCCTAGAGGTTATCCCCATTTTCCCCTATATATACTTTAAAACGGGAATTGTTTTTTTTTTAATTCAAATTTATCTGATTGACTTATTTGATTATTTTGATTGAGCAATACACGACGAAAGTGGTGCCATTCAATTTCGTCTACCCAAGATTGATGATCTAAGAAGCCCAATAAAGAACATCTCTATGCAACTTCTGATATTTAATGAACTTAAATTCCCTGATTTTTTTGGCCTTTTCAAGGCAAAAATAAACAACAAAAAATATAATATCTATACAATATACTAAAGCTGGGTTCACCCAGCTTTAGCCACTGCAGTGACACGTGGGTGCATCATATGCATCTATTTCTCTCCTGGAAAGCTCCGCTTCTTTTGTCATGGTGATATATGGGTGCAACAATATGGCTCTGCTCCTCTTCTGTTTATCGATCTCCCTCGAATTTGTTACGTTCCCAACCTCTTTTTTCTGCCTCCACCTACATCGCCCCAGCAAAGCTGCCACTCGCCGTTGTCGCAACTGCCTCACCCCCTACGGCGACCAGAACCCCCTGACGACCGCTTCATGTGTCCCTACTGCGGCCACATCTCTAAGAGCCCCGTCCTCAACGCCCCCCTCTCCCCCTCCCCCCTACATCATTGGAGATCTCATGTTCGGTCCCGGAGCTTGGGCTTGTGGTTAGGACTGACAGCCGAATAACGATGATTGTTGCCTCCCTGAGAGGTCCTACTCGGATGCCGCGGTGTTCGCCTGTCGGGTCTTCTCCGGGCTCCTGCTGTGTGCTAGGTGGATCGACAGGATTTTCCGGAGAATAGGTTCCTCGACAGGAGATGATGCCACAGGTGCGGATGGGCACGGGTCCTGTAGGAGAGGCAATGGTGAGGGTGCTGCTCGCAGAGCAAGAGTGAGAAGGCGAGGCGGAAGGCAGAGGAGAAGCGACAGGTGAGGTCGGAGAGTGAGATGCTGGAGGAAGAGGAGAGGAAGCAGCGGGAGGAGATCTTAAAGCTAATCGAGAACAGAGGAAGCTGAGTGATCGGTGTATGTTTAATGTTTGGTTATCTTTTTCAATAAAAAATACTTTATTATCTAGATTAATTTTTATAAATTTTTAAAATAATTCCGAAAAGCTTTCCCCCAGTGAAGCCCTAAAATCGACTATGGATTTCCGTTGGGATCCCCCAAAGATATTCATCCATCTATTGTGTTTGTCATTTCTCCTATTTTATTGTATTGGTCGGCTTCAGATGTCAATCCCTCCTACCCATCGCCGATAAGCTCCTCGATCTCTCTCCGCCCCTCCTTCTGTTCGCGATCTTCGATCTTCCTCAAATCCTTCGAGATCTTGATGTTTCCTTTCCTATTCTCATGATTGGGTGATATGATGTGTTGATCTGCATGATCGAGACCATATCCTGTGGAACATGCTTTCATTTTTTGCATGTTTTCCTCTTCGGTATTTTTTTCTGCATGGATTTCTTTTTTTAAACACTTCTCGATGTGAAGCTAAGCCAATTCTGGATCCATTAGAATGTAAAGGTTAAGATTTCGCAGAGGATTTTTGTAGCTGACACAATTAAAAAGCTTGCTAGCTATTGGAGAATGCGTATACAGTAAAAAAAACATATTGTGAGATTCTAATAGAGAAGATGTCATCTTGGCCTTTATTTACAATGCAATTTTGCTGCTTTGTTCTCATGCTGGGAATAGATACAGAAGGGTGTCATGATATTATTCATATGGTAGTTCCATGTGAAGGTGCTCCTCGAGTGATTCACTGTTCGATTTCAGAATTGGAAGTTACCTGCAAGTTTGGTCAAGATCAATAAATTTAGTTAGCCTGAGAGAGATTACAAAGCAGGAAATCTGTTCACATTACAAGTTATTTTGACGAAACTAGATATTGTGCACAATGAGCTTATCGATTCTAGATGATCTTTACCATTTTTTATTGTTGTTTTACCTGTTTGTTGCATTGTATCTCATTACTTAGATCCCAACAAATTCAAAATAAAAATAACTTATGTAAGTTTTAGCTTTATAAATAAAGTTTTGTTTTTTGTCTAAAATTTGAAAGTGCATCTGGGATGAGAATGCTGGAGGTAATATCTGTTTGTAATTTCTGTGTATTCATATTGTTATAAATTGTTCTTGCGTTGTACTGTTATATGAAATGTGATATTTACTTTTTAAGTGAATAGTTTATTCCCTCCATCATGCCAGATTTGGATACAGATCTTCATCTGTTCTATTATAATGCGGATATGTTGATTTTTTTTGAGTTAATGCTCGTATGTTGGTTTTCTTTGATTGTATGTAACCAAATAATATTCTGTCAATTGTTGGTGTATTATGTTTGTAAATTGGTCATTTCATTATTTGGGACCCAATAAATTTAAAGACATCAAAAAGAACTTATGTAGGTTTAAGTTGTTTTAATAAAGTTTTGGTTTTTGACTTAAAATTGAAACTCCAAGTTCAATGAGAATGAGTGCAGTATTTGTTTGCAATTTCTAAGTATTCATGTTGTCGAAAATTGGTATCACGTGTTTTTTTAATAATATTATTTAAACTATGATATGTGTTTTTAATTGAGTAATTTGTTCTCTCCATGTATTCCCATCTATAAATGCTCATCGATGTATTTGCAGTATTGATTAAATATCTTTGTGAGTTGAACCTATGGAATTTGGATATAGATATTTTCCCCTAATATTCCAATGTAGATCTGTTGATTTCTGTGATTGTGTACAGCTAAAAAACTCAGGAAATTTTTTCAGTGTTGTATTTATAACTTGGTAATTCTGTTATTTAGGACCTGAAAATTTTGGAGACGTTAAAAATAATTTTGTAAGTTTTATATTTTGTGTAAAGTTTTGTTTTGTTGTAAATGTGAAAGCGCAATTCTGATGAGAATGGAGATAATATTTAATTGCAAGTTCTGTGTATTATTGTTGCTGGGAATTGGTCTTGCATGTTTTTACTTTGTTATAATGTTATATGAAGTTCTATATATATAACACACATATCAAACTTATATATACACACACTTTTTATTGAGTAGTCTGTTAATACTGAACATCTTCACTCTTCAACATCTTCACTCTTCAACTTCCAGTAATCATACATGATATAATGATAGTTTCAGGTTTTTTATGAATATTTTATTTTTTACTTACTTCATAAATCTATTCCGGGTATGTCTTGCTTACATCAAAGTTTTTTTATATGATCTATTTATTTGCTAGAGCTCTTTACATGTGTCTTTAAAAATTGATACCTTCGGAGTGTGTTTTGATCGCAAAACTATCTACAGTTTCCAGTTATCATACTTCTTTTATCTTTTTACTTAACAATGATGAAACATTGCTAATTTTTTAAAGGTCGGGTGCAACAAATTTCATTATATTTCTTGATTTGTGTATTGTTAAGATAGATAGTATTTGATTTCCATAATTATTGATCTATAGTTCAATAGTGTAGGGGACCTTTTTTTTAAAAAACCCTAATTGTAAGTAGAGAAGAAAAACATTTAAGTGACACCATGTACATAAGGCAAAATTATCATTTATTGTTTATTTTTTGGAATGGAAGGAAAACATGAATATTTATATGTCCCTCTCATAGATCGAATAACATATTTAAAATTTATTGAATTATCGATATGTTAAATTTATTTCTTATTTGAAATTATTAATGTTAAATTTATTTCTTATTTTGAACTTTTATATCCATGTATTAGTGTTTGAACTTTTCATTGAATTTTACACCATATATATGTTCGTCCCATGGACCGAAACCAATTTATGTATTCCAATCAAAGAATTTTATTCATCCCGTCAGATAAAAAAGCCATACATTGTGCTTTTTTCTCTCATGATTCTACATGTACCCTTTTAGTTATTTCATATTGATGTAAGGTGATTCTTAATATTATATATTATGATTTCTCATTAAAACACTTATATGCATATGCTCATATGCAACTTATCAATGATTATTTTTTAATCAGTAGCTTTCATGAATATTATCTTCTATGCTAGACTTCACTTGCCTTCACATATATAATTATTTTATTTATTTTATTAATGCTATTCTTAATAATTATATAAAACTTTGTTTTCCGCAATTATCATATGGAGTCTAAGTATGAAGTATAAAGGTGATTGCAAAAACAAGATGTAGCAAGGTTACATTTTAAGCTCATCTAGAATGACTGATGCACACTTCAAGAGTGCTAACCAATGAATATTATAGTCAGGTAAAAAGAAAACATTTTTTCCAACCAAGTATATAGTGGAACCATAGCTCTTCCAATTCTCAAGAATAATTTCAATGTATACTGAATTATTCTCTATTTATACTGAATTATTCTCTATTCATATGAAAATAAATATTTATTTTACCATCCCGCCGCGAAGCGCGGGTATACTTACTAGTTTTTAACTAAAATTCATCGCAAGGTTATCTCGGAATCACTTCTCAACGTCCAACAGAAATAATTGATCATTGAAAGAAAGAAAAACTGAGTAATGTAGAAAATATTGCTAGAGAGTACTAGAAGAAAATTACATTGTTGAAACAACTGAAGGAGAATAATCTAGTACAACATTACAATAAAATGGGTCTTTGGTTGCGGTTTTCCTAACATCGGTCACCATATATCATTCGTTATTAAATATATAATTACGGTATTATTAGTAGTACTTATCTTTTATACTTAAAGTTAGTGACGAATATCATATCTGTTGTTATATCATAAGCGACAATGTAAATAACAACACTTGTACGTTGCTATTTTCAAAATTCTTAATTGATCGGCGTTTTTTTAGTTCAAAATATAGCGACAATTAATCAAAATTTTGGAAATAGCAACGTAAGAGTGTTGTTATTTGTGTGTCGCTAATGATATAGTAACGAATATGACATTCATCATTTATTTCAAGTAAATAAAAATAGTTTAGCAATGAACACTTTTGTGGTTATATATTTACTACGGACAATATAACGACGGATTTGAAAAATATCATGATAGACTTTTTTGTGCATGTAATTGCTCTTTTTTAGACTGGATCTCTCCAAAAACTGTCAGAAATATATACAAATGGCGATACACTGATAATTGATGTTCGTTTTCGTATTAACGTCTTGATAATATGCAATATTTTTAAAATTTATGTAGTGTACCATAACAATGTAAGACATTCAGAAGAGATGTTTATAATAGACGAGTAGATCCTCTTCAGTATCGCAGAGGACTGCTGTAAATCGAGAGCAAACGCCAGCTGCTCGATCTTGATCGAACGGTTCCTAAGAAATCCGATTTTTTTATCCCTTTTTATGTGAACCGCTCGATCAATATTGAGCTGCCGAGGATTGGTCTTGGTTTACAGAAGTCCTCTCCATTTCTGCGGAGGATCTACTCTCTTAAAATAGCCAGCAAGACCGACACATTATGTATGGTCTCACGATGGTGTGTTCAGATCCTTGAGACATCTTCTTTATTAGGGGTCATATCAGAGAAAGAGACATGGAAATAATGCAACCAACACTGGAGATCCAGAAATGGACATGATAAGCTTGACCTTTATTATCATGTTCTCATCATATAATCTAGAAAGAAAATCAACGAAATGGCGACGTATAAGCATCACTAATTCATGATCCCCGCATGCATGCAATTGCAGACGGCTCACCACAACAAGAAGTGCCATTGAACAAGAAGGAATTTCTGACGATAATAAGGAAGGTGATCAATCTGAACAGCTTCCGCGACGGCGAAGGGGCGAAGGACATATTCCTCTACATATTTGCCATCCTGATCGTGGCCATCCTCGCGAAGAGGACAATATCGGGGCCAAACTCCTCCATCTCCGACGAGCTCTTCATCCCCGTTGTCACATCTGGCACTGTATGCTACTTGGCCAATAATAGTAAGCTGTAGCCAAACCCTAAAGTGTTCTATTTGCTCAGGTGCTTATAAGATGTGAAACAATCAAACTCAAGAAGTGGTCTGGTAGTAATGCAGTGTGCTTACACTTTAAAAAGGACATGAGTTCTCGAATATCAAGGGACCGAACCCCTGAAATTAATGAGCCTACTATTAAAAAAAGATGTGAAACGTTCAAATTTGCCATCAGCATGCATGCACAGTGAATCACTTCAAAAGATACGTTAGTTAGGGCTTGTTTGGTTGCAGGGTTGGGCAGAGTTGGGTTAGGCTGGGTTGGGGTGGGTGAATAGTAATCTGTGAGGAGGAAGTACCCTTGTGAATAGTAACCAGGGTTGGGCCAACCCTGCCCAACCCTGCAACCAAACAGGCTCGATGTAGAAGTTACCCATAAGGATGGATTTGATTATTATCGAGACATTATATAAATGGAATGAGAATAAACTAATTGGAATCTGCTTTGTTAGCGAGTACTTCTCGAATCTACTACCGTCGAATTATGGTTTTTGCTTCGATTCGATTCATTTTGAAGTGTTGAATTGGAATTCGAATCAATTTTTCATTGGATTTCCTCATGTGTCTGCAAATTAATTTCATTGTGATATTCAATTATTCAAATTCGGTTCATTTTATTTCAACTTCTATGTAATTATTAAATGGTGATTAAGTTGTATATAAAGTATCTTACCGGGAAATCGCAAAATCTAAAAATATATTTTAATAAATCTATGGTGTGCCCTTAAATGAATACAAAGTTCAGTCCTAAAAAATAAAAAAAAGACTTCATTTTAAATGATATCAGGCAAAAAGAATTATCATACCTATATAGGTGAACTTATTCTAATGTATTAGCACGAGTTTTTTAATGGATCATAACAAGGTGAGATAAACATAAAGAGAACCCAAGAACAAAATGCACTTAGAAGAAAATAAGCAATATACACCATATACGTACGATGTTTGATACGTACGATGTTTTTAAAATATAATCGGAAAATCTACTTCCATTTCATTGTATTCTCACGTGAAAGAGTTCTGATGACATCTGCTGAAACAAAAATGAATAGCATGGTTTAAAATGATCGAATGTCATATGTGTTCACATGGATCGATTTCGGTAAAATTTTAGCTTAGTACGTGTCCAATTCGACCTTAACTGATTTTAATTTTTTTCCATCTAATTCAATCTATTAGATATCTAAATATAATCCAATCCACTGGGTTACGGATTGGACCGGATTTTTAATACTTACTTATTGTCGCTTCATAATTTGCACTCAAGTTTATCGTTCACTCGACCATGACATTTAAATCAATGTCCTTAAAGTAATAATATGGAGAAATGTAAATAAAGAATATTTACTTTCTGAGAAGGAAATATATACTTGCAACGGATTAAGTATGACTAAGTAATTGTATAACTAGATGACATACCTATAATTTGTATAACCGTAGAAGCATCACATTGATTTAAATAAAATTGCAAATATATGTATATCAAGTAAAACTAGTGCACACCCGTGCTTTGCACGGGTAAAGCTCGCAATTTACACAGACATATACATAATACTGTGGATGGGATCATTTTGGAATAAAATCTATCTGTATAATGTCCAATAACTTCTTGGTGTTGAAGAGGCATCATTCAGATTTTATGTTGCTGATGATTCCATGTTCCATACACTTTTGCTCCTGTATTTTTCTGCACCGTGAAGATTTATACTCTTCCGAACTTGTGTCGCTATGTTGTTGCATTCTTAAAATCCAAGGGTGGGAGGGATTTGCAAGCAGGAGGGGATGGAGGATAGTGTTCTAGGAACATTGAAACAAGTTGCAAGTAGAGGGAGATGGAAGAGGAAGGTTTACGGGCGAATGGGAGGAAGGGAGGGTTCTGGACAGGAACCGAGTTCATAGATGATAGGGATACACAAAATTCTGAAAGAAATCTATATCAGAGCCACTAGCCATCCTTTGCATGAGAAAAAATATTTATTGATGATCATATTTAGAAGGATATATGTATCAAAGACGGATTGCATGATAGGATTTTACAATCAAATTACTATTCATGTTTTTTCTTAAAAAATTGAGTAACTTGCATAAAAATTGCTGAATTATACAACAATTTAAATGTCGTAACCAAAATTTGAAAGTAACAATGTAGTACTAAGTCATTAAGGGTCTGTTTGGATGCTGGGTTGGAGTGGGTTGGGTTACCCCCCCCCCCCCGGCTGGGATGGGGAGGTGGATATCCTGATTGTAATAGTAGGTGTTTGGTTGCTGGGGTGGGTTGGGATTTTTGCAAATTAAGCCCTGTGCGAAATTTTTATATTCTTTTTAGCCCGCAAACTTTTACTGTCCATTAAAAAGTCCACTTACTATTAAGCTTTATACCCTTTACTTTCAATTTTTTGCGTAATGGTCCCTGTACATGTCTCGTTCTGTGGCTGGGCACGTGACAAGAGTGGCGATTTGCAGAGGACGCCCTTTATTTTTCCCTATTTCGTTAATGTACAGTAAATGGTCAATACATTGCAGTAATTAACGCATAAATTGCATATGTGCAAATCATCGTTCTCTTCCGTTGTTTAAGTAGTAATTGTCTAGAACTTTTTTGCTTTAATAAATCTATGTTTGCGTAAATACCTGTACGTTTGCAAGCTCGCAGCCTTTGTTACATACGTTTGCATATATTGTATTTCACCGTTTGCATACATTAGCATTTATACCTCTACGTTTGCACAAATACACGTTTGCATAAAAACCTCTACTTCACCGTTTGCATACATCGACACGGTGTTACATACGTTTGCATAAATACCTCAACGTTTGCATAAATACCTCTACGTTTGCCAAATGCCTCTACGTTTGCAAACATTGTACGTCAATTACATCCGATGCTTAAGTAGTAATTGGCGATAACTTACTTTTACGGCGCTATTACTGAATTCTCTATCAAACTGTTTTTTTAAAGATAAATAACTGTATTATAGTGTCATTAAACTAAGACGCCAAGAAATTTAGTAGGTGCAATATTGGTTGTAACCAACATGTAAGAATACGACGTGCCCCATCACTGTTTGCATTAACTTAAACATCCAAATAACCATGTCACGTTAGATGCGGCCAACGACCTATACTATGATTCATTCTTACGCTACGCGCGCCTACACTGCGAGAAATTGATGTACTAAAGAGACTAACTTTCGTCATACGACGTGCTTGTCAACAATACGGTCGTCCACTGTGTCGATGCCCACATGTTGCAATTGACTGCGTAGTGTATTCACCATGTCTTTCAGCGAAGTTGTTACGTCGTCAGCATCGTCCAGCTCGGAGTAAACGAAGGCAAGCTCGCAGTCCTTGTCATCTATTGTTGAAGCAGCACTTTCAATTTTTTGTTGTAGTTCAACATTCTTGCGCTCCGCCGCACACAAAACATCGGCGATAAAGGAGATCTCCTTTGCGTGATTGTCCGTTGTCCTTGGAGCATCTGCGTAAGGCAGGCGATAACTACAATGACTGGTTGAGCAGACATAGAAAAGGCGCCTCAACGGGTTCTGTTCGCCCTGTTCGTACGTCAAAATCATAGGGAAACCGCATACGCATAGTGCAGTAGGGGCCATAACCTGATACATATAATTTTAAAAATTTATGTTGAACAAACAATCCTCAATTCCAACACACATCAACAAAATCGTACTACAACCAACAACAGCTAACAACAACTAATGACGATGACATGAGATGTACTCGTTTTGGAGTTTCGATGACATGGCTATAACTAACATTCTTCACGAGAGGCTAAGTAGAAACTACAAGTACTGATGTAGACACAGACATTGCAAAGGAAACATTACGCTGGTTACGATGATTCGATGACTTTATTCATCCCTCCTCCTCCTATTATTCCATTGCACGGGCTATCCTATCGCGGAGGAGCTCACCGCGTCTAATGTCCTCCCGAAGAATGGCAACCTCTCGAAGTTGGTCTTCGTCCACCTCCTCCGGCAACATCTCCTCGCCCGCGTCCTCGTCGGATACAACGTCTCCACCATTAAATCGAACGAAGTTGTGTATGATACATGTCGCTCTAACTACGTCCCTCTGCACTTCAAAGGGATAGGAGGGCATATGTCTAAGACAACTGAACCTGTTTTTCCATACGCCGAACGTGCGCTCCACTACATTGTGCAGCTTGGCGTGGCGGTGGTTGAATAAGTCCTTGTGGTTGTCGTAAACGCATCCACGTGCCCGCCAAGCCGATAGGTGATATAGGGAGCCGCGGTAAGGAGTGAGGAATGTGTCCGTATTCGCGTAGCCGCAATCGACTAAGTATTTGCACCCTTGTGGTACAAGTAGGGACCCTCGCTCCACGGAATCACGAAGCACCGTCATGTCAGCACAAGAACCTTCCCATCCAGTTACGACGTACGTGAAGCATAAGTTGAAGTCCACAGCAACCATAACGTTCTGTGCTGGAAAAAGTTTCCTGTACCGATACGCTCCTTGCAACTCTGGATCTACATGTGCTGGAATGTATGTACCGTCTATTGCTCCAATCACCCCCTGTAACAGGAATGGAAATTCAAGACCTCAATCTTGATTGCGTGTAAGAAAAAAATGATGCCTTACTTTGAAGTACGGGTAATATCGAGGATCTGCAGTGATCCTAGATGGAGTTACCGGCGGAGCCAATCGTATATACTCCTGCTCCAACATCAAAATTTTCGCTAGCACATTTCTGATGTGGCGGGAAATGGTCTCAGCGCTATGCTGGAATGATTCTTGGATTACCCTATTGGAATAGCCATTTGTGAATGCGTAGAGGAACATGCAGACTTGCTCCTCAACATCCATATATCTTGTTTGTGTCAGGCCATGATCCGTTAGTACACGCACAAATCTCCTCAGCATATTGGGCCTCATCCGGAAGTTCTGAAAAGCCCTGTCGTCATGGCCGTCTAGCATCTCCCTAATCCAGCCGCGACCTGTCAGTGGACGTGTATGTAGTGGACGTGGTACTTGTCGGACACGTGAGTCCCACTCTTGTATAGCAATCGTACTGACCACTGCAGCACACGCTATGAGGACTTGCTCCTCAATTTCTCCAAACGGATTGTAACCACGAAGTGCCATATCCGTGCGCTAACCCCTGCTAGTTTATCTCGGTGTTAGATATTAAAATACATATCTCTTTACTAAATCATGCCTGACGTAAAACCCACAAGGCTCTGTGTTAAGCGCATTACGTGAACATAAAAACAAACTCGCTTCCACAAGAAGCGTGTACATTAAAAAGCTGATATTCACGTTGATTAACCTGCAGTGCAATGTTAGTATAGAAAAATAGTAACGTGAAGTATGACGTAGCAGCCCATCCCTGTACCTATTTAACATTTGATGGAAAACCTGCATAAGGGATAACCTGCAGTAGAAACGCAGAAGGCAATGCATACGGATAAAAGCAAGAAGTACTGTTAAGTACATCTAATAGTCCGACAAAGCAACGAGTAAAGAAAGGCAATGAACTGTCTGTGCAATGTAAGCCACTAACTAAAGGGAGGAACTAAGTTAACGTCCGATTGTTTTGTTAATCCATGCATTAAGCTTCGCTGGATCGCCCTTGAGGTGGTAGAAGACATTGCGTCCAGTAGTAGTCGTCAATTTCTCAGATATCTTCTCGAACTCGTCAGCGTCAAGATCCGGGCGCATCTTACTGATTTCCTTGCACGCATCGTTTGCCAACTTGTCGGGATCTTCCCTGGCCTCTGCAAAGGATTTCGGGAGACTGGTAAGGAACTTGGCCAACATTTCTTGGCCCGCTGCGCTCAGCGTTCCCCCACTTCTTGATTTTTTGGAATATCCACCCTTCCCAGCTACGTTTCTTTTTCTCGATGACGGGGTATGAGCAAGACCTTCACTGTCATCCACGTCATCGCCTGGTTCCGGCATACATTCATCCAGATCTTCATCGAAGTCCAACTCCCTCTGTGTGGACGCAACACGTGAACTTCCCTCACCTACGGTCGGCCTACCCCTTCCAGGCCGTGAAGAAGATGCATGCGCACCTGTTGCGATGTCTTTAACCAAGAACCTCTGAATCTCAACGAAGTACAAGAAAGGCTTGTTCCGGTACTTGCGGTATCTCTCGGGTACCTATATTCAGCAAACAGACACATTAATGGCGTTATAGTGCAACCCAATCCACACAATATGTTAATATGGTACATTGTAACTTACCTCGTACCAAGCACTGTCTGAAGGGGGAATTGGCCTGTTGTAGATGCTATCCCACCCCCATCCGGACTTGTTGCGTAGGTACAAATATGACGAGTAGTCTTTCTTCAGATTTTTCCAACGATATTGCAACTGTATCTTTGTGTATCTCCGAGATGCGACTTCGTTGAATCTGTTGACAATAGAATGCCAACCCGGGACTGTAAATGTGCTGCCCGCCCATGAACTCTCGTGCTCTAGCATAATGTCCACAAACATTTTGTCTAGAGCGGAGTTCCAATGTGCATTTGGTGCACAACCTGTCATGGGTACTTCAGAATGTCCTCCGACATCACCGGCGCCTGTGCCTATGTCGTCCGACATTTCTCTTCGTGATGGGGAAGAAATCATCGGAGTTTGTCGAATTTGTTAGTTCATAATATTGAAATCAGGATGTTAGGTAGTAAATGAATGTGATGTTAGGACGTGTGTGATAAAAGAATTCATCCCAATCTTGAAATGCATGGCCACCGAAGAGAGTCATCATCATCAAAGAATCATTGGATACCGGGGACAAATTAACAGATTCATCAACTCTGACTTGTGAAGAAACATACAGGTGAAAACATGACAGCTTCGTGATGAAGTAACTACGCATAACACATAATGGATTCGTGCTTGCAGCATCAATTTAAAGATCATCGCAGACAATGGAAAACATAACAGATCCATGCTTGCAACATCAAATTAAACATCATTGCAGACAATGGAAAACAGAATAGATTGCAGCATCAAATTAAAGATCATCGCAGACAATGAAAAACATAACAGAATCGTGAATAACAACCTACGCACATCAAGTCTGATCGGTGATAAGAACAAGTAAATCAGACATGAAAAGCATGCCATACACGTTCATCTAACCAAACAGGAACATATATTTACTGAATCATCTAACCCCAGCAAGTAAAGCATATAATAAGCCAAATATTTTTATCTATTAAGCCCAATAAGGAACGATGCATACGTCTAGTGAAAAAATAGAGCATGACAGAAGGAGAACACAACTGTTGTAACCACAACAGAAGGGAAGCTATTCAAATAGTGTGAAGCCAAGTATGTTCCATGCAGATGCTAATCGAATAATTTTTGCACATTCCCTTGTTCACAATCACCACACGGTATTCTGTAGAGTTTATACCCACTGTTGTTAATCATCTGATACGTTCCAAATCGTGCAAGGAAATGTACATGGCATTAGTTATAGGAGTGGTGGCTGGAATGGGCACTTTGGTATTTCTGCTTGCCTGTGGAGTTCCCATGTGAAGGGTATGAAACCCAATGATGAAGGTAGGATAACCCCGGGTACTTGCATATGGTTGTAAGAGACTGCTTACATTATGTCCTGAAAAAGGAGATAGGATAATTCTTTTCAAATGATAGAATTTGTTTCTGAAAGATATACAACATATGGATCTGGAGATTAACTCCAAAATGTTGACTTATGCGGAACTAAAGACAGCTAATGAAGATTTCAATGAGTCCAAAATCTTGTTTTTTTATAACATCTACTGGACGAGGGATCCCAGCACAATCCTATACAATCATATAGCATCTATTCCTATCTTCATAAAAGAAAATTTCAGTCATCTCTTGTTATCCCAGCACAATCCCATACACAAACCCAGATCAGTAGTCCCATACATAAAAGAAAATGTCAGCCCTCTCTTATGTAGCATACAGTTATATGTAGTTAATCGTTATACCAACAAAATTATGGCATAGCAATAACATTCATGTAGAACAGAAGTACATACAGTTTATCATCTAGAAGCTCATGATGGGAGATGTGTTTAAGCTCAGTTCTTAAGAACTACGGACCCCAAATTAACATGAATCAACCTTATGTTCAAAGTATGCACAGGCTATCATCTCTGGCACATATTTGGTGGGACAAATTCCGGTAAGATTGGTGGGTCTTAATTAAACCTCATATATCGTCAATGACACAGGACATGAATGCCACCTCAAAAACAGATGTCGTGAACCATTTGTGCACTCTGTGATGGTCCTCTCGAAGCATAGAAACCATAGCAAGCATGAAGGGGACAATGGTGAAGTGAACAAACCTTCCAATGATGAGCTTCAGGCACCTTGTGATCACCTCCAAAAGCTCCGCTGGAACAGCAATCCCGGCAGCAAAGAGGCAGTGAAGGGCGACAATCACAGTGGCACACAATTTATAGGGATATATCTCTTCCTCGACTGCTGAGTGCCTTCTCCCCCATCTCAATGGTTTGGGGGATGAGGCAGGAACTGTTGATTCGCAAGAGCTTGGCATCTTCCAAAGTAAATGCTGGTGAATCGTCTGGTCTCCCTCCCGCTACAGGCGATCTCTCGCCGTCTTCAAGCTCCATGCCGCATCGTCTGCGGTGCCCGTCGACTGGTCGACCTCCCGCTACAGGCTGCCTTGTGAGGGCTAATCACAGAGCCAATGACTACAGTGGAGGCTAGCGTGGAGAATAGGTCTGCAGGCCTGAGGATGGAGGCAGCGGCGACAATGTCTGGATGTAGGGGAGGAGGTCCTGTAGCGGGCGAAAGGCTGCAACCATCTCCAATCCCGCGAACCATCCCCCATCCCGCACATCGAATCCCCCTTCCCCACACCACCGCGTGCGACTTCACAACCCGCACACCCCGCATCCCAAACGCGGGGTGGGTCAGCCCAACCCACGCCACACCACTTGCCAAACAGGCCCTAAGGGTTTTCTCAGTGTAATCCTAAATTGCTAAATTTTAGTTGTTCAAGTACGATGTGACATTATGCGTAAGGGTTAGGAAATTTCGTGTATGGTTTCCAGACTTTTCAATAAGGGATTTTTATACCTATAACCCTGAGTAATTACATAATTACATTCATAACCTTACATAATCACGAATTACACGAGAAACCTTGAGTAATGTTAACTCTTACACTCATAACTCAGTGTTAAGTTTTCCCGTTGAATATGATGGTATCCGTCAAATATTTTGCATTTTATACCCTTTTGAATTCTTATTATTTGTTAATGGTCATTGCCCTTCCTCCTCCAGCCAAGCAACCCCCAGCCCAGGCAACCCCCGTGGAAGCTCGATCCCCTGCCTACCTTCTCCAGCCCTGACAGGCCTCGATCTCCCACCCAACGGCCTCCCCCTGCTGATCCCCCCCGCTGCGCCCTGCACCTCCCGAGACCAACACATCGAAGCCCTTCAAGGCCCTGCCATGTTGCTTTTGAAACCCCCCTACCTGTAAGCTTCACGATATGCCGCCCTCCACATCCTCTCGAAGCACGAACCCTTAACCCATCGATACCCCGCCACCCTGCAACTCCCAAATCCCCACAACCAACCCATCGAGGCACCCCCGCAATCTCCTGCTGCCCTGCACCTCCCGTACCCCCAACCCATCGAAGTGCCCCCGCAATCTTCCGCTGCCCTGCACCTCCCGTACCCCCAACGCATATGCAAGCTCTCACCGCCCTGCATCTCTCGATCCCCCCTCATACCCCCAATGCATGCAAGCTCTCACCGCCCTGCACTTCTCGACCCCCCCCTCGTACACCAATGCATGCAAGCTCTCACTGCCCTGCAGCTCTCGATCCCCCCAGCTGCCATGCACCTCCCGAACCCCCAGCTGCAACATCCATCTCCTACACCTGCAACCCTCACTGCCTGACAATCTTCGATCACGTGAAGGTGTGCATGAGGCTGAGAGCCGCTTGCAGAGGAAGAAGGAAAGTGGGAGGGGGTCGCCGGGGGTGGGGGTGCTGGAGAAGGTAGTTGGCGACGGGTGGGGGGTGGGGGGGGGGAGTTCTTTTTACTTTAGATTTAATTTTAGCCGTTGGATTGATATTAGGTTAGAGTAACTTGATGGTGTAGTTGGGGTTAACGGTTGAAACTAACAAAAGGTTATGGATGTGAGACAGAATAATTATCTAGGGTTTTTTGTGTAATTTGCGATTACGTAGGGTTATAAATGTAATTATAAAATTACTAAGGATTATGGGTGTAAAAATCACTTTCAATAACTATATCCAGATTTGCAAAAGCAATAACTGCATACATCTATTACAGATACTGAATCTAAATTGATCTTTCCTCTTAAAAGCCGTATCTTGTTTTAAAAGTAGTCCTCTCGCTTAGATGGAAATTATTCTCAAATCAACTTATTGGACTCAAAAGGAAAAAATTAATAAATAGATAAATAAATGTATTTATTGTATAAGTATAGTATACATATATTGTACTATACCTGTATTTATTGTTACATGTAAATAAACTCATAAAATTCTTTAGAAAAATGTATTTGTCTACATTAAATTATTATTTAAATAATAAAATACAAATAGGATATTTATTTGTAAAAAAATAATAAATTTAAAAATATACATTTGTATATAGGTATAAAATACATATATTTATGGTTAGTGATTTTATTATTATTATATTATTATTTATACATGTAACATATCTCATTTTGTAGGTAATTAATTTATCATTATTTCATCTTATAATTATTTTCTAGATTAAAGTCATTTAGCATTTATTTTCTAATTTACAATGTATATTATTTATATAATAAAATGACTAGTTTTTAGTGGCTATTTCAACTTTGGAATGGTGGTCTGATTGGGTCAACATTTTCGTCACTCTTCCAGTTTCTGCTCTGCAAATCCAGATCCAACTCTCTAGCCAACTTCTGTTTGCCTGGCTCCGACTTGCGTCAACTCGTTCCCAACCTACGTTAATCCAGATATGATATGTTACTAATGCTGACAGGCATCTCATCATAACATCAGTTACTGCACTCCATACTAATCCCTTGTGATGGGAGTTGCCGATTTGAGTTTCTCCTCTATCCCAGCCTCCTTAAGAACAATAATCCTTTCCATTTGCATCCCGATATCACTTCCATCGTACTTTTGATTTTTGCCTAAACCGCTCCTTTTTCATCCATCGGTTACGTTATTCTTATTCTCCCCATTCTCACCACTCCACATTTCATCCTCAGATTTTGTGCTAATCCATTTCGTATATCTACCTCCATTTCCTACTCATGCACCCATACCGCATGTTACTAATTGAATGATGGCTTGAAGCAGCTCAGACATCAATTTGAAAAGAATGATTGCACTGTCAAAACTGAGGAATGAAATTCTCATTAAATGTATGTGCACACTAGTCATTCTGAATTCACCTTGGAGGAAAAATAGGTAGTTGTTACTTTGTATAAGTCTGATATTGTGTAATTTCAGATTGTTAGAATCATCTTCTGCTTAAGATTTATCTATTCCTGTGTTGGAGGAAAAATAGGTAGTTGTTAGTTTGTATAAATCTAGTATTGTGTAATTTCAGATTGTGAGAATCATCTTTTGCTTAGGATTTTTCTATTCTTATGTTTGATGATCTGAGGTCTGATTCAGGACAAATCGGGACGACTACTAAATTTGCAGGTCTCACCCCATGTGGCACGTCGAGGATTCGAAGCCCGCAGTCTTGTCCCGCATATGCAATACTTATCTGCATCATCAGTCACCTTCATCATCAGGATCATAAGTATTACCGTCATTATCGTTGGCAGTCAAATTCTTTGGTCCGAAAAATCCCAGCCACGTCGGGGTCAGATGTGGGGAGAGAAAGGTTGTGGCGACGAGTAAGATCACGGTGGTGAATCTCGTGGTAAGGACAAGTAAAGAAGAGGCGACGGAGATGCAGCTCGGCACCCTTCACGATCTCTGAGAAGGCGTTCCTGTAGGATGCGGAAACGAAGATGCGGAGGATCTAAAGCATGACACTCTTCATGATCCCCGAGAAGGCAGCCGGAGGCGATGCTGCCAAACACAAGGTCGACGCGTGCGCCTTCTGGAGGAGACCCTCACGACGGAAGAGGCGGAGGAGCTGCAGTCGACGGTAAAGTGGGTTGGGTATATTTGTCCATTGCAGGCATCGAAGAGGGCGGAGGTGGAGTTGGCACGGCGGTAGACGGCATCGAAAAAATTAATGTCGTCACGTGCCTTGATGGACTTTAAGGTATGTATAGATATAGATAGATACAGATTACAAATAACTTGCAAGAAATAAAAGTATTGACATATGAAATAAAATATGTGTATTTGAATAAAATAATTAATGTAAGAAAAGCAACCATCAAACAAAATAATTTATTATTGCTGTGTCCAAACTTTCAGCGAGGTAGCATCACACGTCACACGCGAGGAAAGGGATGTGGGGAGGGCTGGGTCTTGTGGGGTGGTTTTGGCCATTGGAAAAGAACAAGTTTTGAATTTTTCACGGCTTACTTCCTTATTGGATGTGGAAAGTGGAGATACAAGTTGGATTTCACGATTAAGAAAGGAGAGAGGGGATGATATGGGGATTTAGAAAGGAAGAAAGGGGTGATTTGGAGATTTAGAAAGAAGGGAAGGCTAGAAATTAAATGTAAAAGCTACTCTATATTGATCGTTACTTATATACAAGAGAGGCCACACAATATACACTTATAAAATTACATGAATCCAATCCACTAACATTAGACATGATCGGATTTTAGATTTTATCTGATCCGTGTGCATCTTAATCGAAGGCATCACCTCATAATGGCATACACAATACTAAAGTAGAGCTTAATAAAGTTCCCTGCATACTTTCGTGGGATTTGATTCAATACACATCTGCATATAACTCTCTCTCCCCTCTTCTCTTATGCTCAACTTTCTCAATTCCAATCACATGTTGAATCTTTTATTTATCAATAAGACGGATATCAAAGAGCAAGTAAAATCACGAGGTCCAACTTGTAAATATTGTGGACATAGAGGAGCAGTGGTTGCTTTCTTCAGACAACGATAGACACGGCATTACGTCAGATGCCGTAAAAGCAAAACTCTCTCCTTCTAAATATCAACCAACAGACGTCGATGTCTCTAACAATTATGACCAACCTCTATGTCAACCACACCGAACAGTTTGTTATTTTCAGAAAGAGAACAAAAAAAGCATGGAAATAAAAACAATTCTCCTTTGACCATTGGGAAAGTTGGTGTCCTCACGAAATTCCAGGATAGACAACTAAATTTAAAAATAAAGTAATTTCTTCTTCCTTGTGGTATAAAAAAATATACTCTCAGCAAAAAAAAGATTTTTACCTAGCAAACCTATAAATATTTTAAAATGCCTCTACGACTTTTTGCACAACGTAATTACTCCATCAACCTTGTAAATTACCCCAAGAACCCTCACAGGCTTAAAATATATTACCTGGAGGGTTCATGTGATAAGAGTTGACAAGTTTATGAGGTCGAGGGGGGAATTATGTTGTTTCAAAGATTGTGGAGGTGATTGACAAAGTTTATAAGGTCGTCGGGTAAAAATAAAAAAAAGCATGAAAATTATACCAAAACTAATCACCTTCCCACCGTAGACTACACCTCCAAGAAGATTTACTCCCTTCCCATATATCGCTCCGTGACCAACAACCAATTGAAAGACCAGCCAATCAATCCCTTGGCAGTCAAAATTTGGAAGCCCATTAATGCAATATTCCCTTAAATGCACAAACTCACCACCTTCCTCCCCCTTCCTGCAAATCCCATCCGGCGTAAACACCAGATTCCTCAGCCACGGCCGCCGCCCAAGCGCGACCTACCCACGTCGCCACCCAACTCCCATCCCTCACTCCTCAGTGCCGTCGGAACTCCTCCCTCCCCCACCCCCACCATTCTTATGATCAAACGCCGCCCGCTCCCCTAAAAAAAGAGACCAGCAGAGAGCGCTGAGATCTCCGCAATGGGGCAGCAGGAGGGCATCGCCTTCAAGTCCCGCGAGCGCTCCTCCTCCGCCTCCCTCCCCACCACCGTCAGGTCCGCCGCCTCTCGCCCCGCGCGCGGTCGCCAGATCCAGAAGACCTTCAACAACGTCAAGATCACCCTCCTCTGCGGCTTCGTCACCATCCTCGTCCTCCGAGGCACCATCGGCGTCGGCAACTTCGGCCCTGGCGCCGCCTCCGATGACGAATCCTCCAAGGTCATCGAGGACATCGACCGCATCCTCGCCGAGATCCGCTCCGACTCCGACCCCGACGACGATCTCATCGACTTCGCCAACCAATTCAACTCCTCCGCATCCAATTCCACCGCGCCGCGCCTCAATTCCACTACCCCTTACACCCTCGGGCCCAAGATCACCGACTGGGACGCCCAGCGCAGCGCGTGGCTCGCGTCCAACCCAGGCTTCCCGAGCCGCGTCGGTGCGGGTCGGCGGCCCCGGATACTCCTCGTGACCGGGTCCCCGCCCAACCCCTGTGACAACGCCATCGGCGACCACTACCTCCTCAAGTCCACGAAGAACAAGATCGATTATTGCAGGCTCCATGGGATCGAGATCGTCTACAACATGGCGCACCTCGACAAGGAGCTCGCTGGTTACTGGGCGAAGCTCCCTCTGATCCGGCGCCTGATGCTGTCGCACCCTGAAGTGGAGTGGATCTGGTGGATGGATAGCGATGCGCTCTTTACCGATATGCACTTTGAGATCCCGTTGAGCAAGTACGAGAATCACAACCTCGTCGTCCATGGCTACCCTGATCTCATCTTCGAGAAGAAGTCGTGGATCGGGCTGAACACTGGGAGCTTCTTGCTGAGAAATTGCCAGTGGTCGCTGGATTTGCTGGACGCGTGGGCGCCCATGGGTCCCAAGGGCTACGTTCGTGAGGAGGCCGGGAAGCTCCTCACCGCAAATCTCAATGGGCGGCCTGCATTCGAGGCAGATGACCAGTCGGCATTGATCTACTTGCTTTTGTTCAAGCAGGATGAGTTCATGAGCAAGGTGTTCATTGAGAATTCATATTATCTCCATGGGTTCTGGGAGGGGTTGGTGGACAAGTATGAAGATATGATGGAGAAGCACCACCCGGGGTTGGGGGACGAGAGGTGGCCATTTGTGACGCACTTTGTCGGATGCAAGCCTTGCGGGAGTTACGGTGATTATCCAGTGGAGAGATGCCTGAGCAGCATGGAGCGGGCATTCAATTTTGCAGATAATCAGGTTCTTGAGATATATGGGTTCTCGCACCCGGCCCTGTCGACAACTGCTGTCAGGAGGATTAGGAACGAGACCACAACCCCGCTCGAAGCATTGGAAAAGATAAATTTGGTTCGGATGGTGTCGGGCTAATAATCTCATTTGCAGGTGTATCTGTTTTACTATGTTGGAGTACATGCTTTATGGGAAAAACAACCAGGCTTGTTCAATATTCAGATCAAGGTATGTAATGTATGATCAGCGGTTTAGATTTTTGTTCTTATACCAGGAAATTTGTTTTAAGTATGTCTTAGTTTTGGAATTTGTTTCATTATGTTTTTTTTTCTGAAAAACAAGCAGATGGAAAAGAATTTATTAGGCTTTTCTCTTCAGGATTTCTTCTTCAGCGTCTAAATTATTCCAAACTATCATGTAAAGCT
This sequence comes from Ottelia alismoides, assembly GCA_037367405.1. Lineage (NCBI taxonomy): Eukaryota > Viridiplantae > Streptophyta > Magnoliopsida > Alismatales > Hydrocharitaceae > Ottelia > Ottelia alismoides. Next base: position 849,606 of record JAZKJV010008261.1, read on the forward strand.
ATTATCGTTGTAAACCGTCAAGGTCAAGGTGTAGTATTTAGATGTTTTTCAGCCAAAATATGTGTAGGACACTATAAAGCACTAGATACTATATGTTTTTTTTGGCTGGTAGTTATATCTAGTAAAAGATTGACCACACCAATAAAGACAAAAGAGAGAGCACTTTGATTGGCTGCTGGCAAAAACAAAGGGGGTATTAAGATATGATGTTGATACGTTGTATGTTGAAGAGAACTGAGAGGTAGAGGGAGAATCATTTAGCTATGATTTTCACGGGAATGGTATTTCATGGTTATTCATGGTATTGTGTTATCCTTGGATAAGCTATACACTGGTGAATCTGAACTTAATCTTGCTAAACATCGTATTGATCAGAATTTGATTCTGATGGAACCCAGCTACTACATTTGGATAGATCTCTTATTAGCATTTGAAGTGGATAGAAACTAGGTTGCGGAGTCGTTTTGTTCTGGAGATTTGTGGCATCCTATTTATGCATATAAATCCAGAGGAGGAACCATCTTATCGGGTCCCTCTCTCATTGTAGGCTCAGGGAAGTCTGAAGAGAGAAATATAGAGAAAATAAGTGATGCAATCCATCAATGCTTCAATTAAGAGCTATTAGAATAATATAAATTTTGGACTAGTTTGTAAAATGTTTAATTATAAAGGATTTTTCTGGTTTTTGTATTTTTTTTTATTTTAAGGGAAGAGAATCCTCATCTCCTCCTCCAGGTCTAGGAATTTTCTAGCAAAATCTTTTATATTTAAACATTTTAAAATTAATTTAAAATTTAGACTAGTCTAATGGTTTTTAATTGGAGCATTAATGCGTTGCATCGACTCCACTCCGATTCGATTAACAAAGAGGGCTATAAGTTCTCTCATAATCACCTATACAAAATCTATAAGATGCGTTTCATTTTTCTGTGTAGGAAAAAAAACATATATATGTTTTTTAATAAGGAAATGATGACTATAAAAGATTGGTATCTATCCTGATTTCAAAATTGAAATCTCTTATATGTACGGTTTCTTATCTTAAGTATAGTTGTACAAAAACCTTTGTGGACAAAGGTATGTTAATCCGACTACATTTATTATCCTTTTCCGAGAAGGGCATTGCATCTTATTTTTGAGGTACCTAAAATCATCTGCATTAAAAAGGTGGCTTATAGTTTGCAAATTGTTGGCACCAAGATAACCGGATTATTCAATTGTTTTTTGCAGTTTCCTTGGATATAATCGGCAACAGAAAGGAAACATGGGTTTTTTTAGTGTTAAAAGAAAAAAAAATATGTATCAGAGTGCTTCTTACGTTTAGTGGATAAGCCTTTAAAAAATTACAAGATCATCCTATGAAGACTTTGTGCAAGTATAACAGGAGTCCATTTGTTGCCAGCATCCCAAACTTTCACGAGAAAAGATCATATTTAAGATCATGTTTGAATTATGCTTCTTCTATTTAAATGTGCAAGTATAACAGGAGTCCATTTGTTGCCAGCATCCCAAACTTTCACGAGAAAAGATCATATTTAAGATCATGTTTGAATTATGCTTCTTCTACTTAAAGGGCTTTTGGCCTCTTACTCTGAGGCTTTAGCCATCTCTGTCCTATTTTGCAATGCTATATTGATAACGTTGCTTCAGATTTCGAGGAAAAGATTTACTTTAATATTATTTTGGAGATCTAGTGCAAAGTATTTGGTTCTTGTTGAAGGCACCGTTGTTTCTCTATTCCTCTTTCTCAATATAAAGCAACTAGTGGGAAGCTATTGCCCATTTGTTGATTGTTCATGTATGATTTTATATTCATTGGTGATGCTTGGTTCTTGTTTAAGTCGCCATTGTTTCTCTATCCCTCTTTCTCAATATAAAGCGACTAGTGGGAACTGGGAAGCTATTGCACATTTTTGTTGATTGTTTATGTATGATTTATATTCATTGGTGAAGCAGGTGAAGCAGGACCTGCCATGGAACCTTGAAATTGTGTACAGCGTGTTCTATTATCATTCATCTTTTATCTTTTTTAATATTCCATTGCTCTTTGATATCCTTGGTAGGAATCGTTTTAGGTGTTAGAAAATAGAGAATGCGGAAGCGAAAACATGGAACAAGATAAAGAAAATAAGAACAACGGGATTTACGTGGAATCCTATTCCGTGAGGAGCGGGATGAAACCACGGGAGAAGGCCTCAAAGGGCCGTGTTTGTCTGTTGACTTTCTCATCTGATACAGGAGGCCTGGGGCTCCTTATATAGCCTCCACAGAGCCTCCAAGTCCCACTGCTGGACAATGTGGGACTAAACACTTGGATGGGGTAAATGGATCCTGGAGAGATCCATTTACCCATCTCCCTCATAACTGACGCATACATCAAATACTCCAACACTCCCCCTCAAGCTGGAGCTTGCAATGCTCAGCTTGGACAAACAGAAAGAAACTCAACCCACGTTATAGGACACTAGGGACAATATCAACCCAACGTGCACAACTGCTGCTGTCGAGGACGTTGCTTCTCATGCCGTGCGGGTGAGGAGGACGAACGGGCTGGAGTGTGAGTCTGTTGAATTTCCTCGTCGAGAGCATGTGCTCTGAATTACACCTGTCAGAGTCACTGCAACTGGAATGAGTCTCCTCGTCGGAGAACTGGGTCTCTCCCATCTGGATCAGAGAATGGTGCACTACTCTGGTGTACTTATGATACCACATGAAAACCCTTTCCAACATGGCATAGGGAATGGTCCTCTACTCTGGAGTCCCTATGGCTCACATGAAAACTCTGGCCGACAAAACAAGAAGAAAGATGGGGACGTCTGAACTAATGGCATACATGTGCTCATCTGAAAAAACCGCATACTCGTGCGTGTTTGAAAATGAGTCTCTCTCTGGAGAACTCGAAAATGGGCCTCAACATGGAGTGCCTCGAACTTGGACTCTGACCAATCTGAATGTCGAGTCTGAATCTGCGCATCATACTGTATACTCGGTATCTGAACGTCAAGTCTGAAGCTGAACTGTAGAGTCTGAACAACTGGCTGGTCTGGAGGCTGACATTTGAATCTGGAATCTGGATCAAGACATGTGACTCTGCATATATACTCCCCCTTTCTCCCATACTTGTCGGAAAACATGGACGTCGACTAAGTTGGGAGAAGACAACAATGATGGGGACAAAACAAAACCACTTAGCCGATCGCAACTTTGTCGGCTTTTCAAAACATTCACCATTTTTTTTGAATTTTTTTAAGCCGTTGACAATTTTTTCTCGGCTTTCGCAAATCATTTTTTTATTTGCGTACGACTCCCTTTTTTTGTACGCGACTCTTTTTTTTGTACGCATCTCTCTTTTTTAACTCTCTTTTTTTTTCCGGCCCAAAGGGCCCAAATCAGCCACCCCTTTTTTTTAAAAAAACATTTCACAGCTCCCTTTTTTTTGGTGAATGCTGCAGCCCACTTGGGCCATTACCTTTTTTTATAAAACTGGACACGGGTACCTAGGGTTCCCATTGTGGGAACCCCTTCTAACGCCTGCCGCCGAGGGGGGGTCTGCTGGATGATCGCGCGCCGCCGCTGGAGCTCCAGGGTGATGGAGGAGAGGTGCTGCAACGCGGAGAAGGAGAGGGGCTCATCGCTACCTTGATGCCGCCGCCTCCAGCTAGGGAGCACGAAGCCCACCGCCTGGGGTTCTGCCTGAAGAACTCGGCACCGCCTGGGGTCGAGGGCAGCGCCGTCTGTGAGGGAGAGGGTGCCTGGAGTACGTGAGGAAGGCCGCCGCCTACATGCGGCAAGGGCTGGAGGCCTCGCATGTCGCCAAAAAGGTTGCCGCGAGGAGAGAGGCTGTCGCGCCTAGAGGATGCGCAGTGGGAGGAGGTGCAGTGCGTCGCTAGGGCGTGCGGGGAGGACTCGCGCCGCCTTGGATGAAGATGCGTTATCGCCGGAAGGTGCAGTTCGTAAGCGCCGCCTGGGTTGAGAGCGCCGCCAGGTCTACGCCGTGGCTGGAGGTGCGCTGCACTGTCAGAGATAAGCATAAGCTTCGGGATACTGTTGGGGTACCGCCACATTTACTTCTTCGCGAAACTGCCGCTAGCATACGGCAGAAGAACGATGCTGGGGATTGCCGCTCTACCATCGGTGATGAAGATGGCGATTATGGATATCACGTTTGAACCAGGCTTCTACATGGCTAGGTTTCAAACAAAACCGTTAAACATGAAGATAAACTAATCTCCGCCTGAAGATAGTCGTGAATGACGGTGGAGATTTTCTGAACAGATCTCGGATACGAACAACAAAATCTTCAAAATAGTCTTCAAGAACAAATCTCGAATAATGAAAATATTTCCTCGAGAATCAAACCCGCTCTGATACCATGTTAGAAAATAGAGAATGCGGAAGCGAAAACATGGAACAAGATAAAGAAAATAAGAACAACGGGATTTACGTGGAACCCTACTCCGTGAGGAGCGGGATGAAACCACGGGAGAAGGCCTCTAAGGGCCGTGTTTGTCTATTGACTTTCTCATCTGATACAGGAGGCCTGGGGCTCCTTATATAGCCTCCACAGAGCCTCCAAGTCCCACTGCTGGACAATGTGAGACTAAACACTTGGATGGAGTAAATGAATCCTGGAGAGATCCATTTACCCATCTCCCTCATAACTGACGCATACATCAAATACTCCAACATTAGGTAAAGAGACTTAGAAAGCATGGGAGTCTTGTTAAGGTTGAAGTTGGAATAGAATGAAAGGTGAAAAGTATCACATTTAGGATGATGGAAAGGATCCTTACAGAAACTTTACAAAAGTTTTGCTAGAAAACTTTTGCTAGAAAACTTACATAGCAGTATACTAGGTATGTAAATATCTTAATCTCAAAAGCAGCACTCCCTCACATGTTGGAGCGTGATGGTAATACCACAGCCTGCCATGTATGAATCGAAACACAAGGAGAAGACGGATAATCATGATCTAGTTTCTTTTCCAAAATCTTTAAATTGCATCGTCACACGTGTAATAGAGCACTGTCTTGGGGTATTAATAGTCAACATTTTAGTAAGATTTTAATATTCTTAAATCTTGGGATTAAATCTCTTGATCTTGATTTGATATTCTTCAATGACTTCTTCATGAACCGATTATTGTGGTTGCATTTCATATCTGATCGATTGTTCATGTGGTAAGAGAGTTCGCCAAATAAACTCTCATATCTACCAAGGTCACTTGGACTATTTTCGAGGCACCATAGGCATACCTTCTTGGTAATTGTCAACTATTCTGTCTGGCAAATATTTCTTACGAACATATATTTTATGGTACAGTCCCACTTATTTTCTTGGTATGTTCAATTTGGGGACACTGCCAGTCAAATATGCCTTAATTTGTATCAAGAGAAATATAGTTCCATCTATATTCTGTCATGATATTAAAGCTGTTCTTGTAGGATTATGTGGTCAATGACAAATTCAAACAACTACGACATTGTTTAATTCTACAATCAAATATTGAGGTTTACTTAAGTGCATGGATTGGCCTTTTTAAGAGACTAAAAAACCCAACTTTTACTACCTACATGCCTTCTGCATTGCTTAAAACTCAACCACCAAAGCCAATGACTTTGGTGATCGAGTTATTTTTCGTATGATGCAGACTTGTAAGCGATACATGAATTTTGAAGCAAGTGGAGATATATAATATAGTATAGCTTCAATATATACATTTTTTCTCTGTAAGTTCCCTACTTATAAATAATTATGCCAGAGATATAGAGGACCATTCACAAGATGTGGAAACCCCTGGTTTCCCTATCCATTCCTGCTCATCTCTCCAGCATCAGGATCCCTCTTTTATGGTAAGAGTCTCCTCTTCATATACATCAAAACAATCCAACCTAAGCATTGCTTGGCAAGAGAGAAAGTCATGTCTCCTCCATTGTTCTTGTGGTGATTCCACCCCCCTGGACGGCCCTGCGTGTCAATGATCCAAGCTCTAATTTTGTTGGTAAGGAAGCCTGCAGTCTACCTCTGGCAGATATTTGTTTGATCTCAAGGTCCTTGGCTTCTTCCGCATGGTCAATGACCATGAATTGACTTTGGCTTCAGTATTTGACTACAACAATTAGGAGTGTAAAAAAATATTCATGTCAGTGGGTACCTGATGCAAGCTGGGCATTTTGATGCAAATTAACGGGCACCTGATCAAGGAGATCTGGGTTGGGTACTCGATAAGTTTGACTCGTATTGGATTTGTTTGCCCCATTTGTTGATCTATCTGAGGCAATTGGTCCTTCTGTCTCTTCTTTTCCAGAAGACCCCCCACACCCTTACATGATGCCCACCCTAACGAACCACATCCATGACATTCGTGCCTGGTTCTCTGGCCCTTTGCAGCCCTGCCTCGGCAGTGCCCCCGTTCACCATTATGTTTTCCTGTTCAAGGAGCATGTCCTATTCCCCTCAGCATCGGCCTGAGCATTGCCTTTGGTCCGGTGCTACCTTTAATGCTTTGCTCAGCGGAAAAGTACCCAAGATTTGGCAACACAAATTATGTCGCTGGGCGAAGCCACTTCCCATTGAGGTTGCTATTCTTATTTTACTAGAGCTGGTTGTGGTGCGGTGGTCACCAAGATTAAGTTGAGGGTAAAATTGGGCTTCTTTGGTTCTGCTTTTATGGTCTGGTTCCTGACTATTACAATACTTGGATTTGCAAAGCAAATCACTTTAGGATCTTTGCAAGTAAAGGTAAAATAGTGAACAAGTAAAGACTAGATGAGATCATGTACTGTTGAGTCTCGCCGATGCATATCTCCACGTGATTTAATCATGAAAAATTTAAAATCCATGAGCCTTTACTATCCCATCAGTATGCATATCACCAATGTAGACCGGCATTCCCGAATGCGTTGGTCTGGATCTTAGTCGTCCAGCGGTGCAACCTTTATTAACTGGTTGTTCAGTGCCTTGACGGTTGTCGAAGGCATGAGCTAAGAGGTACAAACCCGCTTGGCGGTCACTGCAGTCTGCTGAATACCTATTACTCTTTGGATGTGCCATGTAAACGCTTCAGATTTGAAGGCACGGTGGATTCAGATATAATATCGTGAGAGCTGAGTTAACCTCTAGTTTTTAGTGGTTTAGCTCGTTGATCTCACAAAAATCTAGAGACGATTGAATTGCTTGTTGGTTCATTTAAACTCAACGTGCACTCATACCAAACATGTCTTTGAATTGATCTCACCTTGTACAAATTTCTGTCTGTATTCACATTAGATTGTTTATCTTTTTGAAGTTATGATCCAATTGGGTACCTGCATGTGCTCGCTCCTTCCAAATGAACTGGTTAACCGTTAGAACAAGGTGCCCATTGGAATAGTTCGTGTCAACTCATGAACTTAACGACAGGTGGGCCACGTCATATGATGGAACTCATGAACTTAACGACAGGTGGGCCACGTCATATGATGGAAGGGTTGGATACCCCGTGAGCATCTCTTTTATGCCGGAAATGGTAGAGAAGCAATTTGACTTCTTTTTGCCAAGAGTACTCTTTTTCTTTCTCGTTTTCTTTCAGGAATCTATATCTCTGGTGGCCACTCTGGTGTACTGTCACAGTCGGTTTTCTCTGTAGAGTGGATCCTCAGCAGTACTGCAGAGTCTGCTGCAATCAATCCAAGTCGCTCGATCTCGATCGAGCAGTTCACACGAATTTTCACGGTATGGGTCCACAAAAATAGGGAATCCGTGCGGATCGAGCGGCTCCTGTGTTCCATGATTTTGCAGCAGAATCTGCAGTACTGCAGAGGAACTGCTCCCTTTTTCTCCGTGTTTGTTGTTTTCTGCCAATCCATCTTCTTGTTACATATTGGAGGTTCTCTTCTCTATTTGACTCTCTCCCTTCAAGGGCCAAATGGTGTTTCCGTGATCGTTTAAAAACTATGTTATTCAGAAAAAAAACTCAAGGGGAAAAAAACAAGATAAGTGATGTTGCAGTGCCTTGATACCCTACAACGGTAACTATAAGTTTTCCCACTTTACGTGGGGGGCTACGTGGGTTTTTTTCAAATAGATGTAGTGCCGGTGCCAAGATCCAGAAAAGGCATATATTTCTTTATACCCCCATTCTATCCAATTTTTTGGTTCGGGAATAAGTAGGAATGAGGGTTAGAAATAAATTTGGTTTAAGACATTATTTCATATTCGGTTGGCGGATATGAATAAAGTAGAATAAGGGTTAAGAGAGATGTGTATGGGGAAAATAACCGTACAAGAAAGGAGAGGGGAAGTGAATAACACCCTTATTCTTGGGGTTATAACACAAACGAACAGTCCCTTTAAAGTTCTTCTAGCTTCTCACCCATTCTTGGGTGCTGGAAGGCCAAATTGTGAAACCTAGTTTATCGATTGCTAGTCAGTTGGATGATTTTAAAACAGTACTTGTGAAAACAATTGTTACGACGGAGGTTTTTTTTTTATGAATTACCTAATATCGTTTCGAAGTTCCGTAAAAACCTGGGAAACCACGACTCAAATTTATAGCTTTCTTCTGATAGTAGAGAGTTTCCTCGTTTTCTAGCACTTAATACTGGAGGAAACGAGGACATTGTGCAGACGTGGAAGCACGTTTTCTGTATTCCGAAAGATGGACACCGGGGCCCAGATTTTGAGGGTGCCAGTGAATTGTTAATGAGGAAGAAATAGCTCAAGAGCTTCAGGCAAAGTCTTCCAGAGTGTAGTCTTGTTGGAATCTTAGATCTTAGACCTATCCTTGAACGAACTTATTCCTGCCAAGGCAGGCAGGTATTTGTGCTTCTCTTCCAGTTGTATAAAAGGGAAATGTCGTACAGGAAATGATTGAAGGAAAGAAAGTATTCCCCTGGAACAAAGCATCCAAAGAATATTACACAATAGATGAAATCCGCAAGCCAATGCGAACACCACTGTGATTGGATATGTATTTCCATTATCTTGAATAATTAAGCTTGTTTTTATTCTTTGTATTAGATGGTTTTATATGCTTCAGGCATGCCTTTAAAGGCACGTGCTCATACACATGCACAATCACACCCTCCCATATGCAGGAATACAGGGAAGCACATCAAGAGTTTCCCTCTGTTATGAAAGGAATCAGTCATTGATAATAAGCTTAGTGCTGTAGGAAATTCGGTCAGCCCCTAACATACATCGTATGTATAATGGGTTTTGGCCATGGATGGACATGCCAACTGAAGATAAAGAATGTGGGTTCATGACATCTCCTCGTAGCCTTACAGCTGCGCCTCATGTATTCTTATAAAATTAAGAGCATTAATTTCGTAAGAATACAAAGTTACAAGTATCATTGCAAAAAAATAGGGGTATAACTGTAATTGCAGAATTTCAGAGGGACTTAAGTGTTAAAGACACACTTTTCTGTGAGCATAGCTTGTTGCGGGGTATGGTAAGTGTCACAAGGTCAAAATCCCGCTATCGATTTTGACCTGTGCGGCGTTAGCTATCCCGTAGCTACTAGTCTTTTCGAGTAGAACGGTCACGGACACGCTTCAACTCTCCTCGTACTCCTGCTTGCTCACGTACTGGCGCTTCAATACAAGCACAAACACGATTCAACGAATCGCTCAGGAGCACTCAAGAACTCAACCAAGTATTCAAACAAGGCAATCGAATTGACACTCATTATTACATTTAAAATAATGACAATAAAGACAAAAGATACCATTCGAGTTCTTCGGCAACCCTTCGCATTCCGTAGCAACTCTTCGTCTTCTCGTCTCTTCGATTCCCTCGTTATCATTTCGTCTTCCCGCACGGTTGACGCCACATCAACCGTCCAATCATCAGCACACTCGCGTTCCAACGCCTTGCTGATGCAGTTTTTTCATCGAGTGCCACCAAACACTCGGTCTTGTGCCAAAAGGAACCTGCGGCCACCAGACCCTCGTGCGATAAACCCTTCCTTAGCATTCTACGTGCTAAGGGGAACATCCAAAAATTCACTATTGTGGCATTCATACCACTCTCGTACGTATACTATCGAGCATGCTCGACAATGCTCGTACTCAGCACCTGCAATGCTCCATACTTTTTTGGATCGCCACGCATCAATAACGATACTGTGCATTCGTATGTAAGCCTATGTGATCATACCACATTGCTCCTTAATGCATACTGCTTCACTGCATACCATCATTCTGCGCTTGCATATGTACCCGCTGCGTGCATCCACCGTCATGTCTTGCACTGTTGTCTGTACTCTCTGCTTGCACTGATGTCTGTACTCTCTACTTGCATTGCTACAAGCTCCACAACACCCTGCTACCGAGTTCTCGTCTTGTGTGATTATTCTTTATTGTCATGTACGATTGAGCCTTCAAGTTTCGGTGGATAACCTCCGTAATACACACGAATATCTAGATTTCTCTTGAAGTTAGTTTCATTGATCATATTCGAGCATCCGCTACCATATATGCACGACTATTCTCGATCACAGAATTTAGAAGTGTGACGGTAAGGTGTGACAGTAAGGATCCCGGATAATAAAATTTCATTTACACCTATGCCTCCTAGAAGGACGAACATGCATGACGGTCTGTAGGCATATCTATTCGAATCCACTCGTTTCCGCATTCTTCTGCAATAAAGTGGAGCATAAAAACGTACCCGTACCGTTCTCTCGAAATAAACCACCCTTCCATTTTTTTTGTCTGCATCTCAAATGATCTTGTTTAAACCAGACATTCAAATACTGGAACCTCTGTCTCAAGGAACCCAAAAATGTTGCATTAACATATAGCTTTGCAAATTCATACTTTATGAAGGGCGTATTTAACAGTAATAATACAACAAGAATCTATATATAATAGTAATTATCAAAGGGGGCATACGCAATTCTCCAAAAAATATGGATATATTCGTTCAATGACCTTTGCGCTCCCACCTGTCAAGACCCCAACTCTTCCCTTTCATCTTCCACTCATTCGTCCTGGCAGCCCCCATCATGGCTGGCGTCCGCGACGTCCTCCTCTTCTCCCCTGCCGCCGCAGCCACCACCACCACTTACCACCCCAACATAGCCCTCCTCCCTTCCGGCGACCACCACATCATACCTCTCTTCTCTCCTTCACCCTTCGCCAACTCTGCCCTACCTCCGACCCCCTCCTCCAAAAAGCCCAGATCCTCCGCCACCTACCAAGGTACGCACGCAAGAACCCACCTCGTATCTTTTCCATATACGTACTTACGTACGTACGAAATCCATGAATATATACGCACGCACTATATGTATTCGTGGGTGCAGATGGGAGCTTTAAGGAGTCGCTGCCACGGCAGGTCCGCGCGCCGGCGACGTTCAAGTGCGTGAGACTGACGACGATGGGGGGTGAAGGCACCGATGCCGACTTCGCGTACCAGGCGGTGGTGCGCATCGGCGGCCACGTGTTCAAGGGGGTTCTGTACCGGCAGGGGACGATGGTCGGCGACCTCGCCATCGCCGGCGACGGCAACAGCAACGACAGCGGCGAGAGCGTTCGACGCGTGTCCGAGTTGCACCTCCGCGCCGGCGTCGGCAACGGGATCACCTCCGGTAACAACAGCTGATGGTGATGATCGTGTAGTCATGACGGAATGTTGCATATGTTTTAGGCGTTTGCTGTTCTTAGATTTCTGCCAGTAGTAGCTCTACCATGCAAATTTTAATCCCTAAAAAACTAAAGAAAAGAACAGTGCTGATTAGTTTATTATTATGTCAGATGGATTAACTCACGTAGACATTGCACTCTAGTTCCTTCCAGTTTCGGCAAAACTGCGGTAGAAATCGAGTCCACTGTAAAGAAGAGAAAAAAGCATCTCGATATTAGATTATAGTAGATAAGCATGGATGTATTATAATGGGCATGAAGGCCCTTTATTTCGCCTTCTGGTGAGGGCTCTAGCATGTAATAGGGGGGTGGGAACAGTAATCTAGAATCTAGAATGTTAGATGTGCGTTGCTGGATGTCACCATCAGCATCGTGTCCTTCGCTTTCGGCTTAACGCTACGGCCGTAGGCCTTCGTAGCCCCGTCATGCGGGTTGACTTTATCATTGCATTGAGCACCGCTTTCTACTGTGTTTGGTGCCCAAGAGATTTAAATCTAGGCACACTGTATGTTGGAAAATAATACAAAGAATGATTATGCGGCGTAATCAGGGGCTTTGTTGGCCCTTGGCGTGCCAACTGCTCGATCTCGATCGAGCGGCTCGGACATCCTCCTGCTTACAGCAGGTCCCTGCTGGCCAGCAGAGGACCCACTCCCTGATGAAGATGTGTATGTGGCGTATTGATGGATGTGCCTTTATGGTGTTTTTGCTCTTCTGGAATCTCATTGTATGCGCCTGAAAAATCTTCAGAATCCAGTGCTTATTTGCCTGTTTGTCATTTTTGCGGCATATGATATTCATATCGATGTATTATTTATGTATTTGTTGTCCACTGTTTACATCTGTTGTTCATGTTCATTCTCGTTGAAATTGTTGTATGACAGATCATGAAGTTGTCGATATACTTGAACTGTCACCATTTAGATCAGGCATACTTAATGGACTTGTTGCATATATATACACCTGAAAATTGTCTATTCTCCATTAATATTTCACAAATGTAACCGTTTACTTGTTTGTTTTGAGATCTGTGCAATTTGTTACTGATTTTGAATTTGTTCAGAGACCATCTTAACAAATGTTTTTGGAACCAAATCGGAAATCGAACAGGAAACCTTATCGAAATGGTCGGATTGGGTTGAACCTTATCGAAATGGTCGGTCGGTTGGATTTTGACTTTGTTCAGAGACCATTTTAACCATTGTTTTTGGAATCGAATCGAAAATCGAACAGGAAACCTTATCGAAGTGGTCGGATCGGGTTGAACCATGTAATCAAATCAGTTCAAACAGATTCTGACATCATCATTATTTAAAATCAAACTAAATCAGATCGGTGAGAAAAAAGTCGTTGAAGCGGATAATCAAATCGAAATGAAATAATATATATAATATAAGTTTAAATATACTTGATATAAATAAATTACATAGACAATGTATATATTTCGCACTATATATAAAATATTTTTTCGTATGCATCATCAAATGTCATGAATATCATATATATATATATATATTATTTGGGCTAATTGCTTTATAACATATTAGTAGTTTATTTATACTTAAATCTATTACAAGCAAATAAATTAAAAATTAAATGCGGTTCAACTTTGGTTGAATCTGGTTAAACCGAGTTAAAAATAATACGTTGATTCGGACGGGTTGTTTGAAATTTGAAATTCAAATCGAACTGGGAAGAACTGATTAATCAGACCAGTCCAGGTCCGGTTTATCGGTCGAACCGACCAGTCCGATCCGATTTCCTGAATTTAACCAATATATAAAAAGCTCATCTGAAACTTATTTCTGGTTTTAGTTATAATGCTTTCCCCTTGGTGTTGGAATTTGATATTGATTTTTTTGGAACCTTTCAAATGGATCATTAATACGCTATTTTCCCTATGTGTGACTTCGTGGATAGCTCTAACTGGGTAATTAGTGCGAGGCAAACCAGGGAATGATATCCCTCTGTAACTGGAGGGGCAAAATTGGAATTTACGGAGGAAAAATAATGGGCTTGACGCACTCTCTATATGTACTATAGTATACTTTATTTTATATATAAGAGGAAAGGGAAGTGGTTCTACAATTTTGCAATATTTTCTTATTTTTTTAGAAAATAACACAATGTATTTTCATCATTATATCCCTCTAATATATCATTCTAATTCATCGGAAACAAAGATTCATATGCCCTCTATAAGAACAATTAATTTTGATGATCTCAGAATTGTTGTAATTTTAACGATGTTATACATAATTTTTCTCATAAGTCTATGTTTCTGATGGAAGTGGAATAACATATTAGAGAGATATAGTGATGAAACACTACAACAAAATTGAGCTATAGTGACGCCTTTTTCAAAATTCGTAACTAAATTAGCCGTTGTTAAATATATAGAGATGATATTATTCGTTGTGAAATGAGTTTTTGTACTTGAAATTAGCGACGAATAGTATATATGTTACTATGTCATTAGCAACAGTCCATATAACAATGTTTCTCCGTTGCTATTATTCAAAATATCAACTAATCGTCACTATTTTTGTAGTTCAAAATTTAACGGTGATTAATTTGAAGTTTGAAAAATAACAATGGATAAGCATCACTATGTGGACCATTGCTAATGATATAACGACATATATGATATTCATTACTAATTTCAAGTAATACAAATCATTTCGCAACGAATAATATCGTCGCTATATATTTAACAACATGTAATTTAGTGATGAATTTAAAAAAAAACATCACCTTAGCTCAATTTTTTTAGTGAAAATACATAATAATATTTTCTTGGACGAGAGTAGAATAAATGATTTATTCGTGTTTCCTGTTTATTTGGTGTTCATGAGAATACTGAACAAAATGATAGTTATTATAGTTGTTGAGTTGATTTATATTTCGTGGGTAAACGGGTTGTGGATGAGGAATCGTTTACCACTCGTATTTATTTATGTATTCATCCCTCCTCTTTGACAACTATTCTAATAAAGAATACCTTAATCTTTGTGTGAGAGATCAAGGTGTGGTTTTTTTCTTTGTAGGATTTCAACATAAATCATTGAATTTCATCTTTGAGCTTGATCTTGATTTGTCTTTACAATACCATAAGTAATAGTTATGATAAAATAGGCAAGTGCAAATGACGAATAAATAGTCATCATTATTTAAAACAAGGGGAATAATAACGATTCCAAGAATAGTTGTGGAATGAAGAAGGAAAATATCTATTCCAATCCGGATTATCTCCTCTTATTTTCCAAGTGAACAGAACTGAGGGTCATAAATGAAATTGTACCATCTAAGTACGAAACGCGGCAAACGCCCATAATAATAGAAGCGGCTATGTAAAACTGGAATATCTCCCAAAGATGGAAGCATGTAAAAGGAAGAGGCTTCGTGTCACATGGGCTCAATTTGCAATTAAGGGAAAGGTGATGGGCTAGAAGTTGAAAAGACCCTCGACCTTTTCTATTCTTCTTTTTGCTAAGTGTAAGCTATATATTTCACAGGTAAAGAGTACCATACAAAAATGTTGAGGCTATCATTCGTAGCCAAAAATGGAGCAACACCAAAAAGGATGCAATATACAAGATAAAGACCCTGAGGAAAAACAAAAACTCAGGGATCATTCATGGTCTTGATCTGATTGTAAGTGCTCCTAATATCAGCACATGCGCGGTCAGTGCATTGACATGTCGAGATAGTCCATAGCCGGTTGCGCTCACGCCAAATGTGCCACACCACCGTGGCAAGAAGAATAGCATAGGAGGTGCGATGACGATGAGGAGGCAATGAAGTAATCCAGTCCACCAAGACAACCATCGAGACTTGAGTAAAAGGCGGAATAGGGAGCAAGCTGCTGCAAGTGTTCATCCACACGGAGTAGGAATACGGGCAGTGAAAAAACAGATGATCACGAGTTTCAGGTTGAAGGTCGCAAAATCTGCATGTGGAGGAGAGGCTAAGCCCAAACTTATTGAGCCTATCCAAGGTTGGAAGTCTGCCGCGGAGAGCTCTAAATAATGTGAAGGCAAAGGAAGGTGGGATGCTCCTGTTCCAAACCACGGGAAACCAGGGGACCGGGGGACCGCGCGGCCTTAGGAGATCGAATGCCTTCGCGAAGGAGAAACCCCTGCTAGAATGAATCCAGGTCACATTAGGGAAATCTCCAAGGATAGCGGGACGCAGAACCTCGCGGCTCTTTAACATAGAGCGCCAGAATATTGAGGATGAAGATGTAATATGAGTATCCCAAAAAGATGCATCTCTCAGATACTTAGTCCTCAAAAACTCGGCCCAAATGGAATTGTCCGCCGAAAGTAACCTCCAAACCCAACAATGCATAGGGAATCGAGGATCCTTGTGTCACCTTTGATTATCCGGTGCTGGCAATTAGGGGCCTCTGAGTCAGCACCGTCTTTCCTGCGGGACAACAGAACACTGTGGGCATTCAGTTGGCACTTTTTCCCTCCGTAAACCAGGGAATGACTTCTGTAATTGGGTAATTTGATATTGAAAGATGACCCTTTTTCTTTTCCATGTCTGGACCCCTCTCCCACTCCTCGATCAGCCTCCGCCTTTCCTGTTTCTCCTCTGCCAGTTGAATCTCTCCCTACGTCACCACGACCTCTCCCATGTGCAGTTGTGGTTGAATGCTCCTGCCCAGTTCTGTGCCAATCCCTCCCTCTCTGTGTTGTAATATTTGAGGTGCGGGGGAGATCTTGATGGGTAACCGGTGGATGCATTCTTGCACTGGATGACCTAGGATGATCCACATATGATGTGTCCATGGCCCATGATGCAGCTCCAGAGCCAAATTGGTGAGGCAGTAGTTGTCCAATGTCGTAATCAGGAACATCGGTGTATGTTTACTGACTTTGAGCGGACCCCATCTGTCAGTATTGCTGAGGTTGAGTTGGTTGGACTTCCTGAGTATGGAGTACGTCGTACGATGGGGTAGGCTCGTCCGTCCGAAAACTATATTGCTCCCCCCATTGAGATGCAAATGTTGTAGGTTCGGTGTATGATGTATACATGGGGGGGACATCGTGTATTCCCGGATCCACTAGAGACATGTTTTGAATCGTATATTCGACGTAGCCAATCATTTGTTGCATTTCCGTGCTTCGTCGATGCTCTGTCATCATTTCCCTCACACGAAATAATGAATTCACCTATAAAATTAAAAGTCTCGATTACAAGTTATGTAATGGTCACGATGAAGAAAATAGCATGTGATGTAAAAAAAATTACCAGTTGATTCCACCTAGATCCATGTGGTTCATAAGCTTGTCTCGGAGGTGGAATGGCGGTTGCGATCAAACGACGAGTTACTTGCCAATACCATGTCAAATATTCAACGAGAACAGTATCCACCGCCCTGTCCAAATGTCTCTTTGTAACGACGTCCTCCATTCGTCTCTGCCATTGGGCCAAACAGTCTTGATGGTGTACACCCCAATCATACGGTTCATCATCTCTCGGTCAAGCACGTCTATCGTCGGAGGGTATTTGTGGCATCGCCTCCGGGATGTGTTGCCGCAAACTGAACTGCCTCATCACATGATCGGGGGAGTGCATGACAACAATGTTGAAGCAGATAAGAACTGTCTTGGACAACCATATAGCTTGACCCTCGCGGCATATTGGAGGTAGACACACTACAATTCGGTCCTCATAGGGTGTCCACCTCATCTGTTGAGAGCGTTGTTATCGATCAATTATTTCGGATTCTATAACATAATTGGTAATGAATGAACATGGCAGTCACATACCGGATGCTCCTCTTGCGTTCATTGTTAATGGACTTTGTGCATATATATACACCTGAAAATTGTCTATTCTCCATTAATATTTCACAAATGTAACCGTTTACTTGTTTGTTTTGAGATCTATGCTATTTGTTACTGATTTTAAATTTGTTCAGAGACCATCTAAATCAATGCTTTTCAAATCGAATCATACATCGAATTGGAAACCTTACCGAAATGGTTGGATCGGTTTGAACAATGTAATCAAATCGATTCAATCAGATTATGATGTCATCATTATTTAAAATAATATTAAATCGGACCGGTGAAAAAAAAGTAGTTGAATCGGATAATCAAATTGAAATAAAATAATATATATAATATAGCTTAAATATACTTGAAATATAAATAAAATACATAGACAATGTATATATTTTGTACTATACATAAAATATCTTTTTGTATGCACCATCAAATATTATACATATCATATATATATTATTTGGACTGGTTGCTTTATAACATATTAGTAGTTTTATTGTACTTTAAATCTATTACAAGCAAAAAGTTATGTTAAAGTAGTTGGTTAGGATTTGAAATTGGTAACCAAATTTCATGGGTTCTACTCCCACATCAACATCATTTTTAAATAAATTAAATGTGTTTCAACTTTGGTTGAGTCTAATTAAACTGGGTTAAAAATAATAGGTTGAACACCCTGTATAAGCAGGTTATTAAAATCTGGGTTAAAAATAATAGGTTGAGCACCTGGGTTAAAAATAATAGGCTGAACATACTTGTGGATCTTTTGGATGAAGTGATGTGTCTCTACTATCTCGTACTCGCTGCTTATCAACGACCATCTTGATGGGGGCTTCTTCCAACCACAACGTGGGATTCGTTAGGGTTTCCCACTTGCACCTATGTTGTTTGTCATCACTGCTGATGTTATTTCATGTATGGTCGGTCGGATTGTCAGAAATGGTCTCATTGCGGGATACTCTTATGGAGATATTTCAATCTCGATGTTACAATATGCTGATGACATCGTTTTTTATCAAAGGCGGCAAAGAGGAAGCTGGGGGAATTGTTGCAACCTTGGGCTGATCCTCAATCTTGGTAAGTCTACATCAATTTCTTTTGGACAATCCCATGATGCTGGCAGTGATCGTGGCGTGGAATTGGACATTGCTTGTAGTAATCTCCCGATCCGTTACGTTGGTGTCCCACTCTCACGTGGAAAACTAAAGATATGTGATTGGCTACCGATAATTGAGAAAATGGAGAAAAAGTTGGCGGTGTGGAAAGTTGCGATTTTATCCAAAGGGGATGGTTGGTACTCATTAAAGCGATTCTCTCTGCTATTATGGTATTCTTTATGTCGTCTCAACTACTGCCTGTGGGAATGAGGAACATATTGGAAAAGATCATGCGTAGATTTCTGTGGTGCAAGTCAGGGTGGGAAGGCTCTGGCATTCATTTCCTGGACTCGGAGGCTGTCACCTTGCCAAAGGAGGAGGGTGGACTTGGAATCAAGAGCTTAGAATCCATGAACAAGGCGCTCTTATTGAAGTGGATTAGTCGCTTATGGGGGAGAGATGAAGATCTTTGTTGCAGTCTAATTCAGAAAATTTATCATATTGAGGATCCTCTTGTCATGGTACGTCATCCTCATATTCGAGCATCGGCCTTTTGGAAAGGAATTTCCTCTTTGTTGCCTCAATTTTAGGACTTATTTTGGGCGGTACTCGGGGACGGTACCACTTTCGCTTTCTGTTATGACAATTGGACCAGTGAGGGGTCTTTATCATCAAGACTCCCACGCCTTCATGCTTTGGCCAGAAATCGAGATGCTCGGGTGTTGGACTGCTGGATTGATGGTAATTGGATGCGTTACTTTTTAGTTGACTTCTCTGATCAACAACCAGAAGACTTTCTTTCTCTATTGGAGGGGTTTAGACATTCTGATAGACCATCGCTTGGCAGAGATCACTGGGTATGGAAGGACTCCTCTTTTTCCGTCAAAAGGGCTTATCAGGCTATCTCCAATCCTCCTCCACCTAGGACAGATACTTTGATCCACGATTGCAATCTCATTTGGGAGTTGCTTTTGTCGAGCAGAATTGGTTTTTTTACGTGGCTACTAATGAGAAGAAGAATCATGACAAGGGACCGGTGCTCCAGACTCTTTCCAGTTATTTCCAATCGTTGTCCACTTTGTGAAGTTCATGTTGAAATGGTGGACCATCTATTCTTTCTTTATGAGAAGTCCAAACAAATTTCGAGCGAAGAAGGTGCTAGCTGGTTACATCTGTAGGACCTTGATACCGTCTGGGAGTCCGTTTTTCGCGGCAGACATCGTGCTATGGAAACCTTACTCTGTCCAGTGGCAATTATTTGGGCTATTTGGTTACGTAGAAATGGTGTGCTTTTTTCTTCCCAGCGGTTGTATTGTGAGAATGTAATCTTTCATTCTAGGTCTCTTCTTGAGTCTTGGTTGTTGTAAGATTTTTTGTAACCCATTCTCTTCTTATTAATACATGTGGAGCGGACATCTAACTGTGTTTCCCCCTTTTTGAATAAAAAATAATAATAGGTTGAATTGAGCGAGTTGTTTAAAATTCGAAATTTAAATCGAACCGACAAGAACCGGTTAATCGAAGCAGTCCATGCTCGATTTACCAGTTGAACCTATCCGATTTCAAAAACAATGATTTCATCTGAAACTTATTTCTGGTTTTAGTTGAAGTGCTTTCCCTTTGGTGTTGGAAGTTGATATTGATTTTTTTGGAACCTTTCAAATGGATCATTAATACGCTATTTTTCCTATGTGTGACTTCGTGGATAGCTCTAACTGGGTAATTAGTGTGAGGCAAACTAGGAATGATATGCCTCTCACTAATATGATTGTTTTTTTGAATGCAAATGCTGCTTCCTTCCTTTGCTAGCTAGCCATACATGATGAAATCACAACTGTACGTTCTTGTATGGATGAGGTACAGTTACCTTAGTCGGGATAAAGAGATTTTGTCTCAAGACTATCTATCCAAGGATAAGTTGGTCATATAATAATTGTATCATTTATATATCTGTGTTCATGGTATTGATCCATTTCTTATCGCTCAAACACACCGAACAAAAACGAGGGGCGAAATTCTCACTTATTTCTTTCCCAACTTGAACACAAGAAACGACTTCTATTTTGTCATAACTTCGAGAAGTTGATGAGGGTGAATATGAACAAGTCATTTATTGTAAGGTAGGTGGAAGGCCACCGAATGACGTGTTTAACTTAATGATGAGGGTCACATACATGAATGATCAATTTCATATTTAGTATATCTCTCTACCCACAAAACCGACTCATCTCCCTTTTTTTCCTTCTTCATTGGGGACTCCTCTAAGTGATCTTTGGAGCCCCCAGTTTCATGGTCGATGCTCCATTGGTTTCTGTACCTCTCAACCATCATGTCTCTACGATACTACCTTACACCATGGACACAATCACTATTGTACCTCCTTGACACAATGTAAAAAATGATGTTCTTGATGGATATCTAAAAGAAGAAGCTTATGTAAAGAAATTATATTGCATTGATGAAAAAACATTATGAACATGTGTATAAGTTGAACAAAGTTTTCTACAGACTAAAACTGCACCTATAGTCCGATATGAAAAATTGAAATATTTTCTTCTACCTGCCAACTTTGGAACTGGAAACATAAACTCAACTTTGTTTACTAGAAAGTTAACAATATATTAATCATACATATTTATATTAGTCATATCATATTTTGAGCTGCTAACAAAGGTCTATGTTGCGATTTTGCCAAGTTAATGCAAGACGAGTATGAGATGAGTCTTGTGGAAGAACATAATTTCTTCATAAATTCACAAATTCAACAACTCTAACCAAGATCCTCTTTCAAAATTTATATGGAAAAGGCAAAAGGAAAATCGATATTGAAGGGAGCACAAGCATGATCGATACTGATAAGAAAAGAATGATAAGGATACTTGAACCGATTCAATATATATGCATGATTGATTCATGGTTATATCTTACTACTATTAGATCAATTAGACTTTTTAGAACTTGTCTCCGTGCTAGGTTATTTACTCATGGCCAATGCTCCATTGGTTAGTGATGAATCTATAACCGATAAATCTAATATGTATTCATTGTAATAAGTTGATTAACATCTTATTAGAACGAAGCTAATGATCTCGGTGAAAAGAGCTTGACTTAAATTTATCCTAGATAAGTCCATGATCAAACACAAGGATACAAACGCTTAGTCTATTTAATTAGAATTTAAATACCTAGTTTAAGTTGTTAAAGTGATACCTAGGTCAAGACAAACAACAATATGTGTGAATCCAAAGCACAATCACTGTTGGATCAGGGCAACCGAAGCCAAATCACAGTCATTGTTGGATCGAGTGATCCAATGATCTGCATTGGGGTGTAAATCGGTGAGTGGAGACCACTTGATCAAATAATCAAGAGGTTGGGAATAAGGTGGGTTTTGGATGATCAGGGCAGGATGGAGGCTGGGGCCATTTAAGGGTCGACAACGTGGCATTGAGATTGGACCATGTAGCCCAATCAGAAAATTAAGACATGAATTAAAATTTCTAAAATAAAGATAAAATAATAAATAATATATATCAAATTTAAAAGTCTTCAACATGAAAGTTGTGTATGTTTTCAAGATCTGCAACTTTCATGTAGAACTCAAAGTAAAAATATAGTATATCTACCTACTTATTATTTTTGTAAATATTTTACTGAATAAAAACATTTCTTTTATTTATTTTATTTTTTGGTATTTTTGTATAACAAATAATGTATAATATATTATACAATTTATTAAACCAATTTTTATTTGGTTTTTAATATTAAGAAACAAAGAAAATAAAGGAACCATAAATACGTATATTATGTACTTAGTTATATAAATTAATTAATCTTAATTATTTACAAGATTTTAATGGTAAATTCAATTAATTAATCATTATGTTAATTGATTAGTTTAAGATATATGGATAATTACTAAAAATAATGATGATGAATCTTAGATTCATCAGTTAGTATGCCTCTCAAACATCATGACTCTACGACACTAGCTACCTTAAACCTTGGACGCAACCACTATTTTACTTCTTTGACACTAGCAACATTACTAGAAACTTCAACAATCTATTAATTGTACAAATTTATATTAATGGTATAATATTTGGAACTACTAATGAAGATCTATGTTGCGATTTTGCTAAGTTAATGCAAGATAAGTTTGAGATGAGTCTTATGGGAGAACTTAGTTTCTTCATAAATCCACAGATTCAACAGTTATCGTATGTAGGAATGAAAATGAATATGAACATATCCGTATCTGATCCGATATCATATTCATTTTATACATATTTTTGCATTCATATTCGTATCGATTTTAAAGTTAATGCAGATATGGATATCACTTTGATTCCCTAATAGTCTCATTCGTATATCTATTTTAGTATATAAATATATTCATAGATTTATTCATAACTATGCAACAATATTTTATGATTGTATTAACTACTGTTTATATAATTGTTATGAAATGAATGCATTTTGTATATCTATGTTATGTTTAAACCATCCTAAAAATGTATATTTTAGTTAATCTTATAAATATTTTGTTATTATTCGTATCTGATTCGTAATCATCTCATATACTTATTAGTTTTTAAAGATATAGTAACATATTTTTCATATCCGTTAATATTCACATCTGCATTCGTATTCGTGTTTTGAAAAGTATAATGATAGGATTATACCTATATTTGTATCTTGATAAGCCCAAAACCGAGTGACTAAGGTAAAGGAGCTAATCGGTCGTTGCGACCTCAATCACTCAGCTAGGCTCAATCAAGAAAAATAGACCACCAATCAAAGAGAAAATCAAATCGAAACAAGCTAGCGGTCCTACTATTAATTTAACCTGGTATAGCGACCAGGGTCGATCACAAGGAGCACAGGTTAGCCTTGCGGCCTATGAAGTAGTCAAACAGGAAATAAAATAAAAGAAGAAAATATTTTTGGTGGTTTTTAATGATTTTATAATTTTTGGATTTTTAATATATTAAGAAAATAAGAAAAGCAAAGAAACTACACACTTCAACAATTTATTAAATACACTAAAAATCAACCAAAAATTTAAACAAAAATATTTTTATGTGTTTTATAATTTTTAGTGTTTTTGGTAAATTTTTGGGATTTTTCTGATGTTTATTAAATTTTCTAAAAATCAAAAAGTGACTAAAACAGTAGGTACTGTCCAGCAGAGCTAAAAGGGCCTAGATAAAATATCTTAAGGTCCCAAATTAGCTGGGAGGTAATTTTCCTGTAAAGAAAATAAAACAAGGAAAATTTAGGCACCTAATTTATTATTTTTGGATTTTTGGTTTATTTATTAGATTTTTTATATGATTTTGAGTGTTTTTTAATTTTTAGGTGTTTTAAGTGATGAAAAATAGCCAAAATTGGCTAGAAAATCAAACACAACCGAACAAACAGTAGACAATTTTTTTGGAATTTTTAGATATGATTTAATATTTTTTGGGATTTTTAAACTTAGACAGTAACGAAAATAGAGGTTTTTGAATTTTTAAAAATATCAGATCAAATTAGAAATGTCTCCAAAAATCCTCAAAAATCTTACACCATGGCATGAGCATGTTTCCAATTTTCGTTGGATTTGGAGTATGTTTGCTATTTTATTCAAAAATAAAGAAGGGGCACTGTGCACAGGGACCTATCTGCAATTATAACAAAGTTCTGGGTCCCTGGAGTAACAAGCTTGGAAAGTATAAGGGTAGGAATGCAAATTATCCCCCGGGCCACGCACGATACACGTGACTCGGGCCTGGGGGGACCTAATTGCAATTCCTATTTCTATAAATGCAAAACTTAACAAGCCGAAAACACAGGGCCAAAAATGCAAATGTACCAAAATACCACGTGTCGATGCACGTGTTCACCACTGGCAGGGGTATAAATGCAATTCACATGAAAGATAAGGTCCACAGTGCAATTTTCACAAAAATAAAAGAACTACACTACGTACTTACAGGACTAAAACTAAATGCAGAAAATAAAGGGGGCCTAAGGACAATTTACCCCTTTTATTATTGTCGAGGGATGGATGCACGACGCATGGCAAATCAGAGGGTTGGGACGACGCGCCGCACACTGAAAGAGCCCTCGGTGTGATCTGATGGCTGGAATGCTCCCAGTGTAAGATCCGACGGCTGTGATGCGTCGTGGGGCTGCGAAGAGGTCCTGGCTCGGATCGGATGGCGGTGGTGAAGCCACGTGCTAGATCTGACGGATGGGATGCGTCGTGGCTTAACCTCACTGGCTCAACGGTGGTGATCGAACCTCGGATGATCTGACGGTCAGTGCTGCTCCGTGAATGAATGGACTAGATCTAATCTGGAGCGTCGAGGTCGATCGGACGGTGGACGAGGATCCTGGAAGAACTGGCGGCCGGTGAAGTTCGTCGGCCCACTGCACGCACGGTGGACCTCGCCTGATGCTCCTGAGGTGCGAGGAAGCTTCGCCGTGAAGCTCCGCACCCGATGCGCTGCTCCGATGAAGGCGAGGAACTCCAGAGAGCTCCGGCGACGTGGAAGAACAGGAGCTCCTGTGCTCTGAAGTCTCGACCTCCAGATGAGGTCGAATGGGCGAGATACCTGCACAGGAAAAGAGCTGGGTCGAGGGCAAACTGCCTCGACCCGTCAGAGCGGGTGGAAGGTGAAGGATGAGGAAAGATGGAGGCTCTCCGGTGAGCGGCGGAGGGTGAGAGTCGATACCCTGCTCCGGGGCAAGCCAGGGGGTGTGAAGGGTCGGAGAAGGTGGAGAGGGGTCTGGTGGACGTGGTGGCTGTGTCGGATGGGTGAAAGGGTGGTCGGAGACGGCAGGCGGAGGTGGCGGAGCTATTGTACTGAAATCGGAAAAATCTAAACCTACGCTAATCTACGGCCTAAGAAGGTTACCTGGCGGGTGCATTCGACTGGGCTGAAGCTCGGCGAGCTTCCGGTCATTGCCTGCAAGGGGCCGTCGACTCCCCGAGGCTGGGCGCGCTCGCGGCGGCGCACGGCGGAGCTAACCACCGGATCAGTGGCTCCCGGCTTCCCGGGCCTCGCTGCTACTCCGAGGAACGCTGCTGTCACTCAGGAACTCCGGAGGAGGTCACAGGCGCCGAGGGGAAGATCCAAAGATGGAAGAATTAGGTCGCCGGTGACGACAATATATATGGTGAGGGATCCGAGAAGAAAGGGATCGGGCGAGATGCTCGTGCCTCGGATCCATCAAACCCACCCCGGGCGAGGGTCCTGGATGTGTGTTGATCAATCGGAGCCCGGGGTTTGAGGTGTTGGCGGTCGGATCGAGCGGGTAAAAAATGGAGAAATCGGGTCGGCTGCTCTGGATCCGGCTCTGGTGGTCCTGGGGGGAGAGTTGACTGGGGGTCAACATTCCCCCGTGGACCAATCAGAGCCCGCCAAGCACAATTTTTTTGTTTATTTATTTTAAGATAGAAAATGGTCGAATTAATAAAAACTTAAAACATGAAATATTTTTATTTTATTTTTTTCTATTTTTAGTGATTTTTAATTAACTTTTTAAAGTAAAATAAGGTATATACATAGTAGGTTCATATATAGGTATATATACAATATATAGGTTTTTAATTTTTGATTTTTAATTATTTTTTTATATAATTTTTATTCCCATTTTATATTTTATTTATTTATATTATAAAATGAGGAATAAAAAGACATTTTTATTTCATTTTTATTATTTATATACATATGTGAAATAAATACATATATACATCTATATACATGGTATATTTGCAATATATTTTTGTGTTTTTAATTTTGCTATTTTTATTTTGTTTTTGTTTTAATTGTTTTATTTTATTTATTTACACTATATAATGTAGAATATTTACAAAAATTTTGGAAATTAATTTTGTTCATTTACAAAGCTAAATAAATATGTGGATGGTCTATATACAAGGTGACTATACACAAGCGGTGTTTTTGTTCTTTTTGATTTTCTTTCATTTTTATCTTATTTTTATACTTTATGAATATGTACAAATATTTACAAGCCTATTTAAGTCTATTTTTGTGAGGGAAAATATTTTATTTTATTTACATAAATATGTACACACATGAGCCCCTATCTCCCTCTACTTTGGTTTTTATGCGGTCAGGCCCATGCTGAGCCCTCCCTTGGGTTAGGTTGCTCAATATTTATTCTAAATATTTCCCTCTTTTTCTTTTTAATCTTTATTCTTTTATTTTTGCACAAAAACATGCTAATTATAGGTTTTTACACAATGCATGCTTTTGATAATTATTTGTATTTACACATATCTACATGCATTTGCAAAGGTTTTTGTAGCTAAAATATAAGAATAAAGAGTGATGAATGAGTATTCATCACCCCCTATACTTAACTTTGCTAGTCCCTTAGCAAGCACTTATTTGAAAAAGAAGTGAAGAAGAAATAAAGAAAAAGAAAAAGAGAATGTGCATGGATCAAGGCTGATTATTAAACTTGCCTTCATTAAATTAAGGTATGGAGCTCGATCAGATCTTTGGATTATTAATGTGTCGGAACCTTATTTGGACTTAAGTCTAAAACTCAACAGCCTCTAAGTTCCACTAATCTATAACCAAGACTCCTCAATGCTCCAGATCAGAACAAGTCATCAATCACAAACCCTGAAGACCATGAATCTTTTCTTGTCCTGTGAATGTGAGGTCTAAGCTCTCCACCTCAGAAATGGCAACTTGACAACCCTCCCCAACAAGGTAACTCTATGACCTCAATCTGGCCACTCTTTCCTCGAGGAGCGGGGTATTCCCTTCTAAGTTCAAGTTCAACCGGCTCAAGAAGAGGAGGAAGAAGAGAATGGGTCAAGGCCAGTGTAGCCAAGTACCCTTGGGAGCTTAACCAGTGTAGCCAAGTCTCCCTGCTGCAAGCTACATCAGGTGGATCATGAAACCAAGCTTTACTTATTGCACTCTATATACATACTATGGTGGGATTATCATTTTCTCTCAGACCCACCACTTTTTTGGAGTTATTTTCTTTTTGCACATTTTTTTTCAAGTGCATCTATACAACATATACATGTGCAGCATATATACAAGGAGTTTTTCCTCTTGAGCCAGTAGACTATCCCTCTTTTGAAGCTTTATTGCAACCCACAACTCCCGTCGTTAGACCTCATGGCAACCAGACCAAGTTGAGATGCACTTCCTTCACTAAAATAAGAAGAGAGGTTCCGCCTAGAAGTACTACCCTCATATGCTACCCCAAGTCAAGGAAGACTGCCTCCTCACCACCTCATCCGTAGAGAGCTCGGTGCATAGTGCTGGTGTCCAAGTAAAACTATAATCTATATGAGTCATGTGTTGTTGTTAAGTGCTCTACTTAGGCTCATTGAGATGACATGTGATCATAGCCTAGTGGACTCAAAGAATTAAGTCACCATGGACCTGAAAAGCCTTACACCTAAGCCCTATAAGATTCCTCTTAGAAATTAGGTGGATTAAGATCTTAATCAAGCTCCATTTCTCAATTTGATTCCAGACTAGTTTAAATGTCAACTATCATCCAGGAAAACTATATACATATGTACAAAAAGATGCTATTTACACAAATTTTACAAGCATGCAAAATTTTTGAAAAATGTTTTGAAATCATGAATGGATGATGCATGAAGTGCAAGTTTTGCAAAAAGATATTTACACAAATTTACACAAGATTTTTGCAAACTTTTGATTTTTCAAAACATTTTGGAAAAATTTTGTACTATATACATAATTTTGATAAGAAAATATTTACACAAACTTTACACAAAAGATTTTTGAAATCATTTTTACAAAAATAATTTGTACACTAGCTATTTATGTGCAAATAAAAGAAGTTTATGTACATGAAAATTTTTAATTTTTTTGTGATTTTTAGCCATTTTATTTATTAACACACTCACACAAAGTACGAGTTATGGCTAAAGTATATATGAAATATATACACACACCCCTATACTTAGCTCGAACGATGTCCTCAGAGTCAAGAGCGATGAAGCAGACATAACTCGTGCTAGGTATAGGGAGTGAAAAGGAAGGCTATATACAAAGACGAATAAATGAAATAGAAAAGTCAAAAAGGTCTTGAGTTTTTCCCCCTATACTTAGGATCAAGTAATCCTAAGTATAGCAGGCTGTATACTAAGGGAAAACCGAGTGGAGAATGTACAGGGTCTACCCCCCCATACTTAGGGTGAAATATCCCTAAGTATAGGCAGCAAAACAGGGGTAGCAAGACACGAAGAAAATCAACGAATATATACAAGAAGGATGTGCATCACTCCCCCTATACTTAAGGTGAAGAACCTTAGGTATAGGCAACAACAGAAGCGATGGGACAGAACGAATGAACAACCCGGTATTTTCACCCCCCTATACTTAGGATGAGTAATATCCTAAGGATGCGTTTGGTTGGGGGGTTATCCCCCACTTTGGGTAGGTTACCTCTCAAAACCCATATTCTCAACCCACTAGTGGGGCCCACTCTCTTTCCAACCAAAAAAATATATATTATACCATCATATCATCTAAAAATCATAAAATACTCAACTTCTACTCACTATTCCAAACTTCAATACAATCGTATCACAACAACCACTCACTTTTTCAAATTTCAATACAATCATACCATAATAACTACCAACTTTTTCAAATTCCAATACAATCACATCACACAAACCCTCCCAACCCTTAACCCACCAACCAAACACACAAACACAAAACCGGGTTATCTACACCTGGATAACCCACGAACCAAACGCACCCTAAGTATAGCAAAGATAATCCTAAGCGAGACCTGGGGTGAAAATAGGAACGGAAGAAAGAAAGATCAAATAACGACGAAACACGTATATACAAAAGAGTACAGTGTTGAGGTGCCTCTCAACAAGCGCTAGATTTTACGCCCCCAGCTGGGCGCAAAGGCTAGGACAACGCAGTATCAAGGTTCAGGACGGCATCGGTAAGCCCAATGCCGTACTGTCGTCGCAGTCTCGGTATGAGAACATTGACGAACTCAACAGTGTAAACAAAGACACCCAGGTATGCAATCAAGCAGGTGTCTGCTACCGGCCAGTGATATGGAAAGAAGTGATCCGGATCCGGTAGCAGAAAAGAAATCATCGGCTCTGGATCAGACTGGAGTGAGAGTATAGAGCCGAAGAAATCAAACGTGGAGAAGGATGGATCAGTAATAGAATCCTCCACGTCAATCAGTGTCTCAAACAGGTGTGGACAATCAAGATCAGGAGACTCTCTAAGCAGAATGATATCCGATGCATGAAGTAGAATCAGATCAGGCAAATCATCGAATATCTCCAGAATGGGCTCATCCTCGTGAGGGTCGTCAAGGTGAGAAGACTCAGAATCAGAATGATCTAAAGACTCGGTTCCGTGTTCCGCCAGATCGGAAACACTCTCAGCAGGTGAAACCGAGTACTCATCGAGTGCGGCATCCTCCCGCAGATAACCTTCGGGGAGAGATGCAAGATCAGAAGTGACTAGAAGAGGATCAGGATCTAGATGGGAATCTGCGCTGCTATCAAGTATCCACTCGGTGCACCAGGCTGCATCATCATCGGAAGTGTAAGTCTCGGCAATCTGGAAACACGAGAAGGTACTAGTCAACATCGCGGAAGCTGGCAAAGTGTCTGCGGCTGATCCTCGCTCTGTGGCTATGCTGGCTGTCAGCTGGTCCTCAGGAAGTGTATCTATCTCAACAAAGTGGAGGACAAAGGGCTCGAAGACGGGACTCTCTGTGTCTGTAATATCAAAGTGCTGTCCCTCCTCAAGCTTTGGCTGCTGGGCTAAATCCTGGTGACTGTCTGCATCCAAGAAGTGTCTCTGCAGGAAGGAAAGTGACTCCTCCGGGACTGGAAACTGAAGTGGCCGAGTCAATGGCTGTGAAAGCTGGGGCTCCTCCGGCTCCTGGAGTATCAGAAGATATGATATCCAAGACTCGTCGACTGGGAACTCTGGGACTGACTCGAACTCCAACTGGAAGGCCAACGGGAACTCAAGTAGACTCTGGGTCCGAACCTCGGCTATCACAGTCATCTCCTCTGTTAATGGTGCTACATCATCCAAATCCTCAGGTTGGTGTGTAGAAGCTGACTCATGAGGTAAAGTGACACACCGCACTGGTACTGCATCGTCCGCATGTGCTGTCCCGATTATGGCATCTCACGAAGAAGAGCTCTGTGAAAGTAAACTCGAGACGGTGTCCAGGAAGTGAATGTCGGAACTGCGGTGTGAACCGCCACATGTGGTAATCACCAGTGCAAGTTGCTCTGCGGTCATCCCCCGCACGGAGATCTCTATCAAGTTTGTAAGTGGAAGTCCGTGCTCAGGAAATCTCCTCAAGAGGTCAAGAAACCTCGGCCATGCCTCTTGCAATGGCTCCAGGGGGTCAACTGAAAAGTCCGTGATCAAAGACCGCATGAAATCGGCTCTACGTGGAGGGAAGTATCTCTGTAGAAACTCTCGGCGTAGCTCTCCCCACGTCTCGAATGTCCTCCCCAATCATCGGTGCCATCTCATGGCTCTGTCGTGAAGCGTGAATGGGAAGGTCCTGCTCATCAGCTCCTCTGTAGTGACGTCTGAATATCTCTGTGCTCTATAAAACTCCTCGAAAACGGACAGGTGAAGATAAGGCTCGTCGTGCGCCTCTCCTGAAAATGTCGGCAGTCGCTGAATATAGCCTAAATCCAAAACGAATGGACCTCGTGTAGAAGCTGACTGAGCTCCATGTGCTATCTGCTCCTCCATCCCTCCGGAATAGGATCTGTCTGCTGATCTCCACTTCTCTCTCTGGTCACCAACAGAGTGCGCTCTCAACTCAGCATCAACATCGTCCGGGTCTCGCATCTGCTCTATCGGGTATCCTCAGACGTCTCGCACATCATGCCCAGAATAGTGAGATGAAAGGGAGGGAGGGAGCGGGAGGTTGGTCGGAGATCCGACCTCCCTAGAAGGTGGACTGGAGTGATGGTCAGAGGATGGAAAAGAAGCCGTAAGAGTCAGCTCACAGTGAGGGGGATCCATCATCCAGGGATAAGGGAGAAGAAGAAAAGAGAAATGAAGGGAGGTGAGGGAGGGGAATAGATGGAGGAAGATGAGAAAGGATCGAAGGGATCTGGCAATCAAACAAGATAAACAAGCAAACCCCCAATTCACCTACACACACAGAGCTGAAGACCGAAGGGATCGGTCAATTATCTTGTCAATTTTATTTTAGGTGATCATCCAGTCTATCAGAGCGATTACGTGAGGTCAATAGGTATCCAGATCTTTCTCAACCGACTGTCCCGTACTAAAAGCCGGTAATCAGTCAAGAAAAAATCGGAGGCTCTATCCTAATGTGCGGATCACTCTCTCACTCATCCAAACCAGACAAGGAGGGGGTTATTCTCCCCAAGACAGATTTTCAGTGAAGTGTCTTTTAGGTCAAGAATGATTAGCAGTCCCGATTTTATTGTTTTTGTTTTTAGATATTTTTCAATAAAAAGAAACGCCTAACGAATTTTTCGGTTCTCCTGATTATTAAGTCAAAAACAGGGGGGAGAAGACGAAAAAGCCGGTGCGCGATGAAATCAATGATGCATGCAAAGTCAGAAATGCGTACCTTTCTCCAGCACTCTACATGCAATATGATCCGCGCATAAATGTAAAGACAGAAAATAAACTACCTATATGATGCAGCGATAAAAACCGAGTCCTAGATGAGCAAGTCTACTCGCAGAACCGTCTAACTGGTCACCGACCTCCAAGCCAAAGGGTCCGGTCTTGGCCCACCCCTCCTCTGCCTGACAAATCGGGGGTAGGAGAAAGCGCTTTACGGGGCAGGCTGCGGCGCGTAGGCTACGAAGGAGATGAATCAGTTATTTTTATTAATTGATTATTAGTAGGTCCAATTAAGCGCACTATAGGAACATGCAGATAATTAGGTGTGGGGATCCTACTAATTACGGCACAAGCAAGCAGAAAATCCTAAGTCTAGGGGCTCGATCAAAAACCGTGTAAACACCGGAAAAGGAAGTAAAAAGGAAAAGAAAACAAAACCGCGAGAAAAACCGCGAAAATCCTAAGGGTCCCCGAGTACACCGGTGCTCGGTGAAACAGACCCGCTACGAGTTCAAGTCCACAAGAGTGTCTCTGAGTACCTGTATTATTACAATAATAGTCAAATAAAAATAAAACCTCACCCACTCAACTCTCTCTCGCTCTCTCCTGCGGCTCCGTAAAGAAAGGAGCCGCCTCCGAGTCTCGCAGTTGCGCCGGCTTCTCGAGATCGGCCGCCTCGGTCCTCGGGCCCTCGCAAGAAAGAAGACAAGTGGTCAGACCAAATAAAAATAATCAAATAATAAATGAAAAATAAATGAAAGGAAGATGAGGGTATATATGTAAAAATGCAAAATAAAATAAACAAACAAAAATCAAACAAAAACAAAAAAATAAAAGAAAAGAAAATAAAACAAAATAAAACAAAAATAAAATATAAACAAAAAGCTGCGAAAAGCCACGAGCTCTGAAAGAGCCGCGAGAAGCCGCGAAAACAAAAAATAAAGCAAAAACAAAAACTATTAAGCTGTGCTCCCCGGCAACGGCGCCATTCTGATAAGCCCAAAACCGAGTGACTAAGGTAAAGGAGCTAATCGGTCGTTGCGACCTCAATCACTCAGCTAGGCTCAATCAAGAAAAATAGACCACCAATCAAAGAGAAAATCAAATTGAAACAAGCTAGCGGTCCTGCTATTAATTTAACCTGGTATAGCGACCAAGGTCGATCACAAGGAGCACGGGTTGGTCTTGCGGCCTACGAAGTAGTCAAACAGGAAATAAAATAAAAGAAGAAAATATTTTTGGTGGTTTTTAATGATTTTATAATTTTTTGGATTTTTAATATATTAAGAAAATAAGAAAAGCAAAGAAACTACACACTTCAACAATTTATTAAATACACTAAAAATCAACCAAAAATTTAAACAAAAATATTTTTATGTGTTTTATAATTTTTAGTATTTTTGGTAAATTTTTGGGATTTTTCTGATGTTTATTAAATTTTCTAAAAATCAAAAAGTGACTAAAACAGTAGGTACTGTCCAGCCGAGCTAAAAGGGCCTAGATAAAATATCTAAAGGCCCCAAAGAGAATAAAACAAAGAAAATTTAGGCACCTAATTTATTATTTTTGGATTTTTGGTTTATTTATTAGAATTTTTATATGATTTTGAGTGTTTTTTAATTTTTAAGTGTTTTAAGTGATGAAAAATAGCCAAAATTGGCTAGAAAATCAAACACAACCAAACAAACAGTAGACAATTTTTTTTTGGAATTTTTAGATATGATTTAATATTTTTTTGAGATTTTTAAAACTCAGACAATAATGAAAATAGAGGTTTTTGAATTTTTAAAAATATCAGATCAAATCAGAAATGTCTCCAAAAATCCTCAAAAATCTTACACCATGGCAGGAGCCATGTGTCCAATTTTCGTTGGATTTGGAGTATGTTTGCTATTTTATTCAAAAATAAAGAAGGGGCACTGTGCATAGGGACCTATCTGCAATTATAACAAAGTTCTGGGTCCCTGGAGTAACAAGCTTGATAAGTATAAGGGTAGGAATGCAAATTACCCCCCGGGCCACGCACGATACACGTGACTCAGGCCTGGGGGGACCTAATTGCAATTCCTATTTCTATAAATGCAAAACTTAACAAGCCAAAAACACAGGGCCAAAAATGCAAATGTACCAAAATACCACGTGTCGATGCACGTGTTCACCACTGGCAGGGGTATAAATGCAATTCACATGAAAGATAAGGTCCACAGTGCAATTTTCACAAAAATAAAAGAACTACACTACGTACTTACATGACTAAAACTAAATGCAGAAAATAAAGGGGGCCTAAGGACAATTTACCCCTTTTATTATTATCGAGGGATGGATGCACGACGCGTGGCAAATCGGAGGGTTGGGACGACGCGTCGCACACTGAAAGAGCCCTCGGTGCGATCCGATGGCTGGAATGCTCCCACGTGTAAGATCCGACGGCTGTGATGCGTCGTGGGGCTGCGAAGAGGTCCTGGCTCGGATCGGATGGCGGTGGTGAAGCCACGTGCTAGATCTGACGGATGGGATGCGTCGTGGCTTAACCTCACTGGCTCAACGGTGGTGATCGAACCTCGGATGATCTGACGGTCAGTGTTGCTCCGTGAATGAATGGACTAGATCTAATCTGGAGCGTCGAGGTCGATCGGACGGTGGACGAGGATCCTGGAAGAACTGGCGGCCGGCGAAGTTCGCCGGCCCACTGCATGCACGATGGACCTCGCCTGATGCTCCTGAGGTGCGAGGAAGCTTCGCCGTGAAGCTCCGCACCCGATGCGCTGCTCCGATGAAGGCGAGGAACTCCAGAGAGCTCCGGCGACGTGGAAGAACAGGAGCTCCTGTGCTCTGAAGTCTCGACCTCCAGATGAGGTCGAATGGGCGAGATTCCTGCACAGGAAAAGAGCTGGGTCGAGGGCAAACTGCCTCGACCCGTCAGAGCGGGTGGAAGGTGAAGGATGAGGCAAGATGGAGGCTCTCCGGTGAGCGGCGGAGGGTGAGAGCCGATACCCTGCTCCGGGGCAAGCCATGGGGTGTGAAGGGTCGGAGAAGGTGGAGAGGGGTCTGGTGGACGTGGTGGCGGTGTCGGATGGGTGAAAGGGTGGTCGGAGACGGTAGGCGGAGGTGGCGGAGCTATTCTACTGAAATCGGAAAAATCTAAACCTACGCTAATCTACGGCCTAAGAAGGTTACCTGGCGGGTGCATTCGACTGGGCTGAAGCTCGGCGAGCTTCCGGTCATTGCCTGCAAGGGGCCGTCGACTCCCCGTGGTTGGGCGCGCTCGCGGTGGCGCACTGCGGAGCTAACCACCGGATCAGTGGCTCCCGGCTTCCCGGGCCTCGCTGCTACTCCGAGGAACGCTGCTGTCACTCAGGAACTCCAGAGGAGGTCACATGCGCCGAGGGGAAGATCCAAAGATGGAAGAATTAGGTCGCCGGTGATGACAATATATATGGTGAGGGATCCGAGAAGAAAGGGATCGGGCGAGATGCTCGTGCCTCGGATCCATCAAACCCACCCCAGGCGAGGGTCCTGGATGTGTGCTGATCAATCGGAGCCTGGGGTTTGAGGTGTTGGCAGTCGGATCGAGCGGGTAAAAAATGGAGAAATCGGGTCGGCTGCTCTGGATCCGGCTCTGGTGGTCCTGGGGGGAGAGTTGACCGGGGGTCAACATTCCCCCGTGGACCAATCAGAGCCCGCCAAGCATAATTTTTTTGTTTATTTATTTTAAGATAGAAAATGGTCGAATTAATAAAAACTTAAAACATGAAATATTTTTATTTTATTTTTTTCTATTTTTTAGTGATTTTTAATTAATTTTTTAAAGTAAAAATAAGGTATATACATAGTAGGTTCATATATAGGTATATATACAATATATAGGTTTTTAATTTTTGATTTTTAATTATTTTTTATACAATTTTTGTTCCCATTTTATATTTTATTTATTTATATTATAAAATGAGGAATAAAAAGACATTTTATTTCATTTTTATTATTTATATATATATGTGAAATAAATACATATATACATCTATATACATGGTATATTTGCAATATATTTTTGTGTTTTTAATTTTGCTATTTTTATTTTGTTTTTGTTTTAATTGTTTTTATTTTATTCATTTACACTATATAATGTAGAATATTTACAAAAATTTTGTAAATTAATTTTATTCATTTACAAAGCTAAATAAATATGTGGATGGTCTATATACAAGGTGACTATACACAAGCGGTGTTTTTGTTCTTTTTGATTTTCTTTCTTTTTTATCTTGTTTTTATACTTTATGAATATGTACAAATATTTACAAGCCTATTTAAGTCTATTTTTGTGAGGGAAAATATTTTATTTTATTTACATAAATATGTACACACATGAGCCCCTATCTCCCTCTACTTTGGTTTTTATGCGGTCAGGCCCATGCTGAGCCCTCCCTTGGGTTAGGTTGCTCAATATTTATTCTAAATATTTCCCTCTTTTTCTTTTTAATCTTTATTCTTTTATTTTTGCACAAAAACATGCTAATTATAGGTTTTTACACAATGCATGCTTTTGATAATTATTTGTATTTACACATATCTACATGCATTTGCAAAGGTTTTTGTAGCTAAAATATAAGAATAAAGAGTGATGAATGAGTATTCATCATATCTATATCCAACCGTTTTCATCACTAGTCGTATGGGGTCTATCTAACTCATACAATATATAACCATGATCCTCTTAAGAGATTTATATGGAAAATACAAAAGGAAAATCAATATTGATGGGAGCACAAGCACGGCTTGATTCTGATAAGAATGGTAAGGATATTTGAACCAATTCAATATAGATGCATGGTTAGTTCATGGTTATATCTTACTGCTATTAGATCAACTATATTTTTTAGTACTTGTCTTCGTGCTAGGTTCTAATCAACCCTAAAAAAGTCCCTTAGAAGGTGTGAAAATGATCTTAAATTTTATATATATCATTATGGTTTATATTGCCCTAGGTCACCAATGTTTGAACTAAAGAGAATATAATGATGTTGACTATGCTAGTAGTAGAGCTAATGTGTGGTGTGTCATTTACTTTTATAGCTCTCTTGTATTTCTTTGAAAAAACAAAATTATGCAAGACTATCTACACTTAAATTATAAACACATACTCACCCCTCTTGCGTGTTCACAAGTGTTCTGGATGAAATAAATATTAATTGACTATGGTTTCAAATCTGAAAAGTTAAATTATTATGTGATAATACAAGTGTTATTGACTTATCTAAGAATCATGTATTGCATCTTTGAACTAAATACATTGATTGTGTGCTAAAAGGAAAATTTTGATAAACACTAGTAATCAACTTGTTAATATATATATATATATATTTAGTAAACAATACAATCTCGAAAGGTTTCCTCTCCAAGAAGATACTTATGATTATGCAAACTTTGTGATATTACCTAAAAAAATTGTTTAGTACTACTTTTAACTCAACTAGTATCGGATAATGGCAAAATAGAAAGAATGAAAATATAAGTTCTCATTAAGAAAAAAGAAGAAGATTATAAGCGCCTTAGTTTTACAATGGAAAATAGCGAAATTGGTAGTTTTTGTGAATAGACTAACCTTTCATGTTTAAGTGTCGAAGTATTAATGTTCAAAAAGAAAGTAAAAACTAACCAATTCATATAAAGAAAAGAAGACCAAAGAATCTAATTCACTAAAGTTAAGAAAGTTTAGAATTAAGGGGAAAATTAGCAATTTGAAGAAGATTTCCCAATATAAAGCCTCAAAGCATAATCAAGATTTGCAAAAGATCAAGTCAAGAAGAAGCAAAATTCATGGAATTAGATGTATTTTTTTACATAAAAAAATATATCATCAATGCACAAATAAATTCTAATGTCAAAACAATTTAATGACTACCCAAATTTTCAATCAATTAAATTGACATTGAGTCGACTATAGACTTAACAGAGTCAACTATTATTAAAACTTAAAATCCACATTTTATCTCAAACTTTTTCAATCATCTCAACTAGTTCTTCCATCAACTAAAAAGTTCTCAATCAACTTATCAAATCCTTAACTCAACTAGTCTTGAGTAATAAATATTAACTTGTCAACTTTTTATTCTTCATTTGACTAATCATTTTCTTAGATGACTACTTTTTATCCTAAAGATCAATTTTTTATTGTTAGTCTCAATTTTCAAAGACAACAAATCACTACAGCAAAATAAGCTTTTGGTGGCTAGATTGTAATGACAAATTGGTGGCTTGTGGTGACGAAAATTGTTGTTGGGACAACCATTTCGTCACCACTACTCTATCCCCAAAAGCGTTGTCACTACAATCAGTGGTAACCACAAGACGATTCCAATGTTTATTGTGACATCTGTTTTGTCACCACAGTTGTAATGCAAGGAGAGTTGCGGTGACAAAATTGATCAGTCAGCACAACTTTAAAGACCTGAAATGATTATTCAAATCGTAAATATTTTGCCTATGAAAAATCCCATACAAATCGATATCTCAATATACATATAATGAGTGGGCTAATTTTTTTCTACATGTCAATATATATGAAATGTACACATTCATTCCTATTTACAATGGTGTTTCTCTTGAGTACAAGCCTGTGTTGAAAAAAGAAAATTACATAAATAAGCAAATAATCACTATCATGCTCTTAATAGTGAAAGATGGTAATATTCTCCGCGAAGAGAAATCCAATCCATTTGCTAGATCATCTGAAGTATGTAAAGCCGTTGCAAGATTATTCTCAAAATACACCAGCGGCATGTCTCAGTAATGCTAATCAACCAGAGAAGTCTCCCACAATTTTTTTAGAACCTGTGAATCACTGTGCCACGAAAAGTCGAGTAATAATCTTGTTCCGTAGTTGCTGTCACATTCTGAGGATGTGTGTAGACTATAAAAATTGATGTACTAGAGGGGCTAGCTAATCGAATTTATCTCCTACGAGGTTCAAAAAAAGCACCAATTATATTCTTAGAAAATAAATAATCACAAACAGAAGGCAACAAGCAAACCTCTCGTAAAATCGATTAAATTCACAAAATGATTCCAAGATCATTATAAGATATCTAATCATCCAGAGGCTTTTTGCGCATCTCGTAACATTTTGATAGAGTTGCATTTTTTCCATATAATATAGTTTTACGAACAATACATGTATATATTCTTGGCTAATGCAATTAATGAATAAATTCCAGTAAACGTTTAAATGCTTTAGATGTTTTCAGATGTATCTCTTTTAATCTTTGGCTAATTTTTATTTTAGATGACTGGTGTCACTAGCAACAAGATGCGTCCATTTGGGGTCACACAGGCACTACTATTCCCTAACCAACAACAAGACCGTGCTACAAAATTCAAGAGTAGAAGACATGCAATTATGTGATTCTTAATAGGCCTGTTGTTGGAGAAAAAACAAATCCTCCAGTGAATCCAAGGAGGCCACTGAAGAAGGGGAATGTGATGTCCACGAACATT
Organism: Ottelia alismoides; assembly: GCA_037367405.1. NCBI lineage: Eukaryota > Viridiplantae > Streptophyta > Magnoliopsida > Alismatales > Hydrocharitaceae > Ottelia > Ottelia alismoides. Next base: position 889,265 of record JAZKJV010008261.1, read on the forward strand.
GTGAAGGCTGCGAAACATAAAATAAAATCATTGATAGTATTTTATGATCAATACCGAAGCACTTATAGAAGTAGTACAGAATAGTCTTCGCAACCAAGCGTAGCTTGATCCTAGAAGGTAGCTTGATCCTCGAAGGTAGCTTGATCTTGTTCACAAGCACCATCTCGAACATGCCAAACATTAGCTTCACGTAAATAAGCAATCCAACATAAGATGTAGTGTGTGTTTTAAATGTAAGACTTTATTAAATTGCACTATAAAGAAGCTAATGAAAAAAGCATGTACTCTTGTGTGGATTGAACAAAAGTTTCCAATGTATGAATAAAAAAGTTAAGGCAATCAAAACATAAGATGTAGTGGACTTACCAAATACTTCAGCCGAGCACCAGATGTGACAATCATGGAGACATACTCGATAGTATTTGTTATATTGTTTATTTATCATCTCAAGCACTTGAGAATTGGAGAGCGACTGATTTTTATTCAACATGAATAACAATGTAAACTTAATATATTACCAACTTTGTAACAAGCTACATATATAAAATGTTGATTTTGAAAAAGAAAATGTTCACTACATAATAGTTGTATAAGAAATGAATTATACATGTGCAACTCACCAGAAACAGAGAATAAGATACATTATATACGACACAATATTTAATTCATTGATTTTGTTGCCTATCCTAGACATGGATTTTTTAAATCCACCAACAACGATGAAAATGGAGTACACAATTTCCATGTGATATACGATTTCCATGATTACGCATAAATATAGTACGGAAAGTGAGAACTTGGTACCTGAAAATGGAGTACACAATTTCCATGTGTCCATCACGTGCAATATGAACCTCTTAAATGTATATAAAGAAAAGGAGATACAAAAGACAATTCATATGAATCAATCTATTGCTCTCGTGAATTCCATAAACTCAGTAGCCTCTTGATTGGATTGAACAATGATAGAGGATATAAACTGTCAACTGCACCCACTTCAGCTGCATGCAGATAGGCTACAAAATCGAAAAAGTTGTTACATGGTAATAACAAATGGGAAAAATAGAGTTTTTTATAAAGAAAAAGTGGTGTTCCGTGCTCATTTGAAATGGTAAGAGTGTCCAAATCTTGCCTCTTTCTTAAATGATAAGAAACTAATGACTTCTAATAAGAAACACATCCGGAAACTCCAATTCCATGTAAATGGTCAGAGTATATATCGAAAGAATTAAGATTTTTTATATACAATCATACGCAAAAAGGTTTTGCCTTAATCAAATAATGTGCTAGAAAGAGCATCCTTCCCCATCAAACCTTTTGCCTTGCTGCTTGACCCTTTAATTAGATTGCCTTCCTACAAACATCTGTAGAACTCTGATTAAAGATCGTGCCATAGGAACGTGGTGCCTTGATGCTCATGTTGTAGAAAAGTGAGGCCTTCCTCATGGCACGATGTGAACATAATCCCAAGTAATTATTACTCGAGAAGATCAATAACACCATCCTTGTTCTCCAACTCCACCTCGACATTTGGTACAGTCATTGCATGAGCCTTGTCCTAGTAATTGAAATAACTACCAGAGAGTACTTCTCCAATCTGTTCATATTTATCCAATAAGATCTTTGGGTTCTTAAATGAATTATAACAGATTCACCATGTTATTTCAAGTTAATACAAATGTGTCCAATAGTTTGACTCCCAAAAAATTGACAGGAAAAAAAAACAAATTCGACTAGTAATATGTTAAAAGCTTGTCAAACCTTTTAGAAGGATTGGCCTATTGGACTTGTAGTGTGCATTACTTGATTAATAAATATGACCTAAAGAACATAAAAAACCATCATCCTAGTTGAATTCCATTGTTGGGAGTTCACTTACGGAAGTTCACTTGGTACACGAGATACACAGTAATAACCCAAACTTAAATTATAAAGAGAATGATATTCTAAAGCAGAAGTACATCATTGAATTCTGAATCACAATACTAGTGAGAGGGCCCTTCCAATATTTCTTTATGGTTATATTGATCTTTCAACCATTTGATAATGACAATATCCATCTATGAGAAATAGATTTCACTGTCTAAGTATAATCCATGTCTATGAGACCTGCCGACAAAGACATGAAAAATAAGGGGCTGCTAATAGGGATTATGAGCAACTATGCTATTCATATATTGCACCACCTTTACAACGACAATGAGTTTCCAATGGATGCACATTCAAATGAAAAATGTAATCAAAAGATGCCTACTAAAAACAAAATGAAGATCACCTCTGCGAGTTAGAGCATCGTGAATTTGATAAGTTTCCAAGGCTGAAGTGGCTCAAGCTTCAACTCTTCATAAACAAAGCAAAAATAGAGATATCTATAGCCATAGAAGGTTTCATTGCAGTGCCTTTGCACATTGCAATTTTCTTCATCGAGCTACCATTGAAGGTATCGGCATTATCTGGCATAGTACCTGCTTCATCTTGATCTCCCTTTGAAAACCATTCTCACATCCATGTATGTATGTCCCATAGCTTTTATTGCAGAATAAACTAAACTTATTTGTGCATACAACATATTGTCATGGTGTAATTGTGTAACTGGATCCATTGTTGTATGATTAGGCCGGAGAAGTACATAATCCAATGAAACACTACTTGGGTCAGCTTTATAAGAGAAGGATATGCATTTATAATAAATGGAGAATGAAACATCGCCTGAAAATTCAGAAGCGGTGGATAAGAAGTTGCAAGTATGGAGAGTGAATGTGTTGTTGCGAGATTAACTTGCTTGCATAATTCAAGAGCAACAAGTGATTGATAAATATATTGCATATAGGGCAGACTTAGTTGTATATAATATCCATTATGCTCTTTACATCATCATTCCCAATTGTGATGATAAATCAAAATCGGTGTTTGCAAAAGCTTTTAGATCATCTGGATGAGCATCATACATATTTACCCTGTTTATATTGATAGATTGGAGGAGAATGGCCACTTGTGAAGGGGATTGGAGATTGATGGCTAGCTTTTTGACCATAATTGATACCAAGTTTGATGCTTATAGCCGTGAGTAATCCATCATGCATGACACTATAGATCAAATCAACATACTTTCCATACAGACCCAGAATACATGAACCACATCATATACAATCTTCCTGTTCTGGAGATAGGAAAAGAGAGATTTCGACGTATGCAAAGCATGACCAATCTGCATGGGTAATACTATCCTGCATAATGACATAAGTAGAGAAGATATTTGAGAAGGTTTCTTACATGTTATTAGAAACAAAGAGGGGGAGGTTACTAATTATTAATGTTATGGAGAGCAACTCAGGTTGGTGGTTACTTCCTGTTTAAATAATAGCAAGCATAAAAAATTTATATTTCAAACTCAAAAAATGTATACACCAACAAACTCATATCCCTAAAATTAAAAGTTGGAATCAAAACCTAAGTTTACATATAGAAAACGATTGACACAATAGACTAATGTTAAAAGGAAACTCGGAGAGGAAAAAAAAGGTAAAAATGAAAAGCGGAAGAACTCAACCAAGGGTTGATAAAGAGATCGTAGCTTACCAAGGGTTGATAAAGAGATCGTAGCTTTCCATGTTAAAATTGTGGTTTGATCTACTTTATGTCTTGGCACATCAAATAGGAGCTAAGGGCAATCATCACCGACATTACATGAGGATCGTCAGAGTGGAAAACACGTCCCTTGCAATGACAACAATCACGTTATTACAGGGAACACTACGAATACCACTAAGTTCATGGGGGAAACCACATTCTCCATTGCAAAAGACATACATAAAAGCACACGATGATTGATGACCAAAACTCCTAAGATCAAACAAACCCTACAATTTGACAATGATAGATGAAACACATGCATACCAGTGGTGATCAATTTCCTTCTCGTAGATTGTCTCCGTCATAGTCCAAAGCCTTCATGCTTCGCCCGTTGCGTAGAGCCCTCGTCCTCTACTCACCAACCTCAGCCCATTGATCATTCCTCCTCCAAAAACCTCGCATGCCTTTCTTCGCCTCACATGCCTTTCTTTGCCTTCGATACGACCCAGTGCCCTCGCCCAACGTCAATGCGACCACCCGATGCCCATCACCGACACGATCCACTTGACTCCCACCGCTGGCGCGATCCCCCTCACACCCATCACCGGCGCAATCACCCCAATGCCCACGGCGGCGGGATCCACCCTTCAAGTTTCGTTCTAGACCTAGACCCATTTCATCCGCCTCCGAGAGAAAAAATGAGGGAAGTGTTTCGATAGTGAACATCACGATGATTTTATACGTTGTTTTTTTAAAAACATCCTAGATTTTTATTCGTGGGAGAGGGATCTCTTCGATATATGATCAAATAGTAGGGGTTCACATGATATTTTATTCTGTTGGGACAAAAATGTAGTCATCACAACATTCTGTTATTACAATTCCGTCACCACATCCCATTTTTCTTCTAGCGAATATTTTTTTAGTTAATTAACCTATTAAAATATTTGATTACTTTTGTTTTTAGTTGTAAACCTATAAGTACAAATACATTGGTCTCCTTATAAGAAATCTAAACCAATCCATATTTCTACAGTTCTAAGGGAGTTATGAGTCCAATTCTCTTAGTTGTGTATGCAATTCTCAAGTATGGCAATCCTTCAAATTTCTCTCAAGTGTTCTCAAGTCTTCCTCATTCGATGACGAGCATCTCCATCTCATGTTCCACGTAATAAAAGCTAAATAAGATCGCGATATTAAGCTTATATATTGACAAGATATTTTTCTTTCTAAGTTATAGTACTTAACTAGGTACCCAATGTGTGGATTCCTTTCTCCATAGGACAAGAAATATTTTTTGGAGGATATCCAACAAATGGAAGTCTGTGCTAGTCTCTTCTAAAGTAGTGTGAATAGCAGAAGGAAGCTTCGTCAAGATAGAGAAGGAAATCCTAAAACGGGAGTTCTTGATCGTAACTTTTACTTGCTTGGGGTTTTATGTTAAAATCACTGTGCATTGTAGTAACGATCGTCTCCCTAAGGCCGGATACTCAGCAATCCATTTCCACGCGTATATATTCCACATTCGAACACATAATAATAAGCAAGAGAAAGTATAGCATAAAAGAAAATGAGCTGGAATTTAAAATTTTCTCTTTCCATTCAATTCCATTCATCCACGTAGTATCCATCAACATAATTCATGTCCATAAAATATTACATGTATGCATTATAACTGTGCATACATAAATGTAATTACATGTCATTCTCTCAACAGAAGCTACAAACAAAAGTAAAGAAGTAAAAGCTAGATACAAGTATCGCACCACAAAAGTATAACTGCACAAAAGGAAACTCCAAGCACAAACCGGTTACTATTGTGGCTGCTCCGGTCCACTGCAGATCCAATGTAATGGGTACATTGTGAGCAAAGTTGCCAACTACGATGTTAAAACTACAATAAGTAAGGTACTAAAGAAAGTGCGCAAAAGAAAACCATCAGGGTAAACCCATTCTCACAAAGAAGAACACACTCAGATCATTATCATTAACCTTAATCGCTCAAGCTTCGTGTATAGTATGTGGTCTTGGTCCACCTGGGACCTCACACTATGACTTTAAGGCACTTAATAACCTTAGGGTTGGGATGCCCCCGTAGGCATGCGGTGAGGTTAATGCATCCTAACTAAGTTTCCAACACATCCATTAATTTCTTTGGTTAACTTGAAACTCCATGATTAACCTCAAGTAATCAACTTGATTCATCATATTACCCATCACGTAACCATTCCCAACCCACGCATCATTGTGAACAACCCATTCCACTACACTTGTGTAGGAGTCTATGGTGGCGTAGGGCACAAGTCAGGCACCGATCACTAAGAATATCCATTATAAATAGTCGACAAATCCATCGATTATCCATTGTCATCCTTATACATGGGCGAGAGTGTTTCATTTTCAATTTCAATAACCACATTTCCTGAAACTTCCCTCTTAGTACTCCTACAAGGAATACTAATTAATGTGGCCTACACTAGCTAATACATGAGTATTAGCTCTAAATGAAAAAGCGAAACAGAGACCATTAGCCACGATTAATACGGAGTCTTGGCTCGCACTCGAAGCACTGGGCTAAAAGCACGCAAGTACTGAAGATTGGACACACGTGGTGACTCCTCGGTATGCCATGTAGCATGTGCTCCAATCAACACACAACTGTTAGGTTCGCCATGTCGAAGTCGCTACGAGACCCCGAGGGTGCATGCCCCTCGATTGACTGCCTTTGCTCCACTACCCACATGCCACTTAAGATCAATCACTGCAGCATGGAATAAGAACACAGCGGGAAAAGCACCCCTTAACACAAGATGTATTAATAACAGACCCGGACATTCTCTCATGATCATTCGATTTGATGGTCCAAGATGCTTTCAAATCACCGAGGCATACCACATCTAGTTTTAGCTTATTTATTTACCTCAGAATGGACCATTTCCATCATTAATCAACTTATTTCAATTATTCCAGATATTTAACATATACTATAAATTTCTAGATGAGTCTACATCTTTTTATAGTCAATTTACATCAAATTTTAGGTCTAAATGGGTCCACGGTCCCAAAATGATCGATAATCTTATTTTATATCAACAATAAAACCATGATCCATCATTTTGGGATGAAATGATGAACCATCCAAAATGGCATGATCGATCAACCATTTTGGCATGATCGATCATGCATGGGACAGTGGTCGGACTCGTCTCCGGTGGCATCTAAAGTAAACAAATTATACACCCATGATCTTAATTTTTCCCACGTTACACAAATATTTTTCTCATCCACATGTACTCATTCATTCAATGTAAAATCGCGAAAATGGGAGGTGATAAAATAAGGATTTCATTGGAAAACTCGTCAAAACGTGATTCCAACAACCTGCTGTGGGACTCAACATCAAACAAAGGCTTAAAATAGTACCTATGGGAATGTTCGCCCACATCTTTTCTTTGCCCAAAATGAGAGTTCCCGTGGTATTTCGTGAAATACGTAAGTGTCCACGATGATCCTTGCTCCACACTCTTCGAAATGGCATAGTCGGACTTCCGATCGGTGGCCAAAAATTTCTTCGACAATGGAGCTCCGACGAGAGGGAGGTGGTGCTCAAGCAAGGGGTCAAGTGGACTGAGCTGCCCCACTTGGCTCAGCCTCCCTTTTATACAGGTTTAGACTTAATCGGATCTGAATTTCATAGCTGCAGCTTGATCGTATTTCATGCATAACTCTCTCATACGAAATTCAAATTCAATGTTCTTGGGATCCTTGGAAAGATTTCGACGAGGACTACAAGATGGTGCGATCATTTGATAGACATGCTAGTAAAGAGAGATCAACACGTAGGAGCATAAAAATGTGAACATGAAAATAAACCGAAAACACTGTCAATATGTTAACATATGCATTAAATGGAAGCTAAACGAGAATAAAATACTCAAGAGAGCAAAGAAGACCAAGACTATAACATCTCATATACATATGCACATAATAAACAAGGTAAAATAGTGCTCCAATTGATGGATTAGTCGATTGATCTCAAAACTAATCAGTCATCGTGCCAAACTCCGGTTACTAGCACACAATTAATCAACTAAAGAATATGATAAGTTAGATGAAAACATGATTAGTTGGTTGATATTGAAATTAGTTGACTTCTCTTCATTATAATTTGATTGCCATAAAAAAAATTGTTGATTTTGAGTGCTAAGGTACATATGCAAAATGCGAATGATCTCCAAAAAAATATAGCACGTTTCATATCACTAGAAAACATATTATACTACAAACTAGTTATGAAACACTTGAGGATGTTAGAACATACGCTTAACATGCAAGATAATAACAAACCTTCATAGGGCGTTCAATTCGAGAATAAGCATGAATAAGGATGGAAAATAAGGAGAATAAAGCTCTATTCTCTGTTTGGCTGGAAAAATAGCAATAAGGAGATTAAGGTGGAATAAAGGTATGTAAGGTGGAACAAAGATAGGAATAAGGTGGAATAAGGTGAAATAATAATATTTGGATAGGAATAACAATAGTCTTGAGAACCGTGCTGGACGGAAAATTGACTCCTTATTCCAGTGCTTATTCTCCAAACGAAAATAGTACGTCAGAGTTAAAATTTGAAAAAGGGATCTGAATATGCCCTACCTTCCTTGAAGCTTGTCCTTTTGAATTCTTAAGCTCCTCTCCTCAAGAACTTGGAAGAATACCACATATTAGGACTATATAATGTTAGGAAAACTAACTTATGCTCAAAAATCAGAAAGTGATAGGGTTTAATTACATATTTATACTTGAAACATACATTCAATGGTTTTTTTATAACCTGAAGCACTTTCTCTTGAGCTACCAAAGCTTCAAATGGAGGATGGCTAGAACATCGTGAATTCGATAGTATATTATCCTATACATTATTAGAGGGATCTTTTATAGGGCAATGCTAGTGAGGGAAGATGGATAGATCTTAAAATAATTACCTTCCATTTAGCGAACATCGTAAAGGCACCCCCACATTAACCATTTTGCATCCCTCTTTAGCCATGTTAATCAACCCTAAGGCACCGTTCGTTTGGAGAATAAACACTGGAATGAGGGATCAATTCACTGCATGGTGCGGTTCCCAAGAGTATGAATATTCCCATCCACATACTATTATTTCAACTTATTCCACCGTTATTTCTATATTTATTCCACATTATTCTCCTTATTCTTATTTTTTCCAGCACAACAGAGAATAGACCCTTATTCTCCTTATTCCTGCTTATCCCCAAACCGAACGCCCCCTAAGTCTAGGTTGTTCAAAGGATTTTGAATCATCTTCATCAAGTCACTTGAGTCTTTAGTCACTAGTTACTTACTGTTTCATTTTAAGCATCCTTAACCCCTTTGGTATTAGGGGAGTCAACTTCAATGGCTCAAACCATTCAAGCTATGAACATGTTTGGTTCAAGTTAGATTAATGCCACTTAACTTGACTCACTCAAGTTGGTTGGACCCACTTAGATTTGATCGAGTTCGGATAATTGAGTATTCGGACTTAATAATATGTGTAAAATGGGTCTGCCCCTTAGGGGGCTAATTTGGTTCCCCCACATTTTCCTTATTTTTTTTGAAAAATACTTCCATGGATTTTCATACTATATCCCTATATCACTTCAAACAAGTTTCGTGTGAAACAGAGACTCCTGCAACCTCCATCCAAACAATCATTTTTTTAACGGTTGTAGAATTGTTGAAATCGACCACGTCTGGATGGAGGTTGTAGGAGTCTCTGTTTCACACTGAACTTGAATGACATAATATATAGATATAGTTATGAAATTCCACAGAAGTATTTTTCAAAAAAAATAAAAAATAAGAAAAATGGAATGGCAATCCCATTTACCCTAATAATATTCCAGATGTTATACCTTTGTTATTTCTTTCTTGTAATTTGAAATCACATTTGTTTCTAACACGATGAAGACACTTAGGTCCATTTAATCAATTGTATGCTATAGGATCAATTAGGCGTACATGAGCCCAATTGTCTCAATCCATACTCATTTTGGATTGGTTCCTTTAATTGGTCCTTAGTTCCATTGAGATATTGTGCTGTTTTATCTAATTAGCCTTAGCTTATATTTTTTTGATCATGGTTAATTTGATCTTTACACACTTCAATTACGGATTCTTATTGGAAGTGTGTGTTGTTAAAGTGGGGTCTTTAGTACAAGATGGAGGCTGGCATGTCTTGTATGAAAGCTGGCTATCAATGAATCTTATTACTCGCGAAGGATTACAACCGAAGAAGGACAGCATTGTTTCATGTGGGCTCCTCGATACCTCGCTGTCGCGACCAGTATCGTGCAGATTCCAGCAGACCATGTGCCACTTATTGTTGTTAGTTCACGCAATAAACATCACAAGGACCCCACAGATTTGGAGCATCAATCAACTCACATGAATCTTGATGGGAACTCTATTCACACAAAGTACCAGTATCTATCCTCCTCTATTTCTTGCAAATTTTCTATAAAATTTACACTCCTTCATCTGACATGTAATTAAAGAAGAAGGAATGGGTTTCTACAACATGCTTATCCTTAGGATTTACGCAGATAATCAACGTATACCCAAAGGCCTATATCTTCGACAAGATCTTGTATCCATCTTCGTATAATGATGTATGAATATGTGCAGTGAAACGAGATGAAGCTGTCTGAACTAAACTGGGTCACTTCGACGGAAGTCTTCGGTGCGACATCCGCAGAGTTTGCCTCCTCTGTTACTTCTAGTGAGACAAGAAACAACAAGGCTGGCTCAGGAGACGATCACTTCGTGCCGACATCGGGAGCTCTGCAGCAAGGGTCCTGTAAATGACAGGGTCCATGGTCCTGAGCTCAAGGAGGGCAGAAGTCATGAAACGGCCTCCCAGATCATCTTCCCCTAACTGTCTTCCGTGAAAACATGGAATATAAAATCTCGAAATCGCTTCGAGTACTGTTTGGGATCAACTGCCGATATCGATGAAGGATCATACTGCATGGATTTGTATGCGTGCTCAAGCTTCTTGCTGATATCGTAATCTTGGAGTATGTCGATGATGCCAAAGAACAAAATCACATTATAAGTTTCTCCTGTCGGCTCTGCGGTTGATTGAGCATCAGAGGAGATTCTTCGCACGGTTTCCACCTGGCATGGAAGGCTAATGCCAAGTTTGACTGGGACGGATCTGGTGAATTGAACAGAGAAAGCTTAAAACCTTTCCAGACAAATTTGTAAGGCAGCTAGTATTTCTCAAGAAACTGAAGACAGGTAAAACATTATCAAAATAAAAAAAACAGAGCATTTTACGTGCCAATCTCGAATCAAATTTATTCTGTCATGTTTGAGCCTCGACAGATTTCAGACATGGTAGTTTTAGTTTCCTTCCATGGTCTTCGACAACACTCCTGGATGGCTCACTATCCAATTCCTCAAAAGAAAATAAGCCTTAAAATTGAACTGTTTGCTGAAGTATGCTAGGTGGGAGGATTAATAAGAAGCTCGACATGGACTGCTCATCTAGAAAATACTGAGGGCGGAAGCACTACATTAGACATCCACGAAAGGGACATGAACAGGTAATTCATAAAATTCTGAAATGTGTTATTTAACAAAAGACATTGTTAGTCAAAAAAAAAAAGAAATTTGTGATACTGAATGAACTGGCTCAGTCCAATCTTGTCAGTATCTTATTTACCATGGAGGGCCATGTTAGGATTATGATCTATAATTTCTGGGGGGGTACTTCTTGACAAGTATGGATCACATGCATACTGAATGCTATACGATTTAACCGTTACATCGTGCATTATATTTGGGATGAGAAAAAATATGGGTGGGATCGTGATAGTGAAAGACAGGCGCAACTGGGACGCATGGGCTCCTCACCTCACCTAGTTCACATGCCATCAACCCCGTGGTGCTGGGAGGGGTGTATGGGCTTTTCTTGTATTTCTCTAGCCACTAAAATACTAATAATCCATTTCTGCAAGTAGTATAGGTTTGACTAATTTAATATAGGAAGGCCCCATGCAACTTGATGATCCTCAAGTGATTTTAAAAGAAATTTTGTTATTGGTGCTTATTTTCTGATCATTTTTAAAATGTTTTCCAACAGATAACGGTAATTCCGCTAAATTATATTCTTATCAGATGGGTCCTTGCTCCAGAGAAATCCAACAGAAGATATCATCCTTCTCTTTAAAGATTCAATGGACAGGTTAAGTCCATTAATACCATTTTGAGAAAGATGTTAGCTTAGTCGCTGAACTTGAAGAATGTCTTGATAAATCCTACTCTCTTGAACACATGGAGGACTGTGGACCTGTTGCCTTATGGTGACCAGCTTATTGTCTGCCCATCCTTGGCCTATAGACTTCAAAATGTCTGCATAGTTTGGTCCACTGTGTTTAGTGCGCGTTTGACAGTGATTGTGCTTTAGGAGATACTGTTGTCATGACAACAGACATTTTATCTACTTGGAGGAGAATACGTGGTTTTGATTTTCTCTGCTTTCATCAAGGCTTATAAGTCTTTATGTCAGATCTGATTTCGGTCTTGTTCTACCCATAAAAATATATTTTTAATCATATGTCGGTTGTTTGGACGAAGATGTTCATCGTCATTACATCAAAATCCAATTCTACTAAACACGAAGCCAACATGTGGTTCTATGCAGCCGGAATGAGGTGTTTGGCAATGTCAGCTGCATGCACCTCGTTTTTTATCTTCATAGTGGATACTCTAAAAAGATTCGCTTGTCTATAAGACTGAGGTTGATCTTAGATTGAAGGAGACTAACAAGTTCTGAGATTTACTCTGGTTCCTCTAATTCAATATGTTGATCCTACCGTTTTTTCATGGAGCATGAAATTGTAGAGTCTAGCGGCATGTCGTTCCTGGTATTTCTCTCTGAGTATGCTATGGACTAGAGTTTGAATCACTGGTGTCTTTCTTATACAATCCAGCAAGGAAGATGATAAGGTGGGGTGTAATTATAATCAGGTTGCAAGATAGATGCCCAGCCCAAGAAAAAACATACTGCAGCTCCATGCTTCTTCCAAGGGTGACGTGTTGAGAGTTTTTGATATATGTTGAAATCTGAATAAGGATAAATGTGCAACAAACACAATATAAAAGCATTGATCTACGTGGTTTGGGGCAGTCATGATGATCATCCTACTCCGTAAGAGAAGCAGGCTAATAGTTATATTTATAGCTTTATTCTTCTCACTGAAACCTGTTAAACAAGCTCCTATATATAGGCCCACTCACACTCAACTCTCACAAGTGATATTAAACTAAACACATGGCCCCTTGCCCCCCTTCTATACAATTGATTGATCTTCCACAGGATCCAATTATCCCATTGACTTAATCCTTTATTATAATTGTGTGTAACTGGAGTATTACATAAATCAAATGATCAACCAAGCAAACATGAAACAACCACCGACACAAGATTTACAAGGGTCATCCTTAACTGAACTATGCCATCAGCCGTGACGGTGGACCTTTCTCTAATATAGTGGTAAAAAGGTAGTACATACCATACAAAAAACCCTAATACTGAGGGGATTTATATAACGCACCTTACAGATGACTCCCTATAAAGGGGTAGATCCACTAATTTAGTGCAAATAGGATTTATAAATTGAGTGGTGTTTGTGTGTATTTTCGTAGAATCTCACAGAAAGGGTGCACATGCGCACTCCTAGACCTGACATGATACCACCTTTTTCTCCCTCAAGATAAGAAGAGTCATTAACATCGCCAAAGACGTGATCCTATTTGTTAGGATTATAGTCAAATTGGGATTAGGAATCCTAATAGGATTGGACTCCTAATCCTAATAGTAGTTGAGTTGTATTCTATTTATAATCCTATTGGGAATAGGACTATAGGATTGTAACTGGGCTATATATAAAGGGTGTGGGAGGCATTGCCTCAACACCACCAATAAGAACAATGTAACCCTTGAAGAGAAAGGGAGAGAGAGAGAGAGAAGAAAGAGATGAGAGAACGAGGGAACGGAGAGAGTTGTACTCGTTCTAATTTATAGTGATCTTTCTTCTCCATTGGTCGTGAGAGGTGACCGACCACCGTTATATCTGGTTGTTCTTTTCTTCATGTGCTTCTGTGATGGTGGTTGATTGCGCATCCACATCCGTATCTGAATTCGCTTTCGTATCCAGGGGTCTGGTATCCGAGAGGAGACGACACCGGTAGGTCGCGTTCCTAACAAGTGGTATTAGAGCCGGTTCAGCATTGTTGAAGGGACACGATGCGACGGATCAGAGCGAGGTTCGACGTCGACGAGACGACGCGATGCAACTGATGTGCAATCCCCAGAAGCCATGATATGGTGGTTTCTTGAAGAAATTGATCAGAGGCGTTGAAGAATTTTGCGAGCGATGGCTGGCAGGATATCGTGCAAGATGGCACATCGAGGGCACCCAGCAACGGGTGTGCCACCCAGAGGCAGTGAGTTCCTATTAACGAGTCTTGCAAATGACAAGGATGACCCATTGCATACTCAAGACAATGAAGAGATCATGATGGAATTCAACTCAAGGGAGAGATTGTTAGGATTAAAGTAAAATTAAGATTAGGAATCCTAATAGGATTGGACTCCTAATCCTAAAAGCAGTTGGTTGTATTCTATTTATAGTCCTATTGGGAATAGGACTATGGGGTTGTAACTGGGCTATATATAAAGGATGTGGAGAAGGAATTGCCTCAACACCACCAACAAGAACAATGTAACCCCTAAAGAGAAGGGGGAGAGAGAGAAAGAGAAGAAAGAGACGAGAGAACGGGGGAACGAAGAAAGTTGTACTCGTTCTAATTTATAGTGATCTTTCTTCTCCGGTGGTCGCGAGAGGTGACCGACCACCGTTATATCTGGTCGTTCTTTTTTTCATGTGCTTCTGTGATGGTGGTTGATTGTGCATTCGCATCCGTATCTACATTCGCTTTCGTATCCAGGGTCCGGTATCCGAGAAGAGACGATACCAGTGGGGTCGTGTTCTTAACACTATTAACACGTGTCTGTGAGTAAAATGATCTTGCTTCATCATTCCTTTGGTTTGCATTTGATTGAAGTTAGTGTGGGCTATGTTGCTTGAAATAATAATGCAATACCAAGAGGGTCTACCCATGCTCATGTTGCAGATATCACGCACAAAGAGAAAAACAATCATGGCAAAAGCAATGACATGTGTGTTCACTACACAACAGAGAAGAACAAGGGACCATCGATTTTTTTAAATAACACTAATTCTGAGTTAAGGAGCTTATATAGAAGCTCCCATTAGAAGCACATATGATTACATAACTCCAAATAAAGTCTAACCCAAATAATAAACAGATCTCTAATTTGATTTCAAAATATCCAAACCCAACCATTGTATGTATGGGGGAACATCACCTCCCCTTAGAACCCACCCATCCCACCCTAAACCTTGTTAACTGAGCAGCAAGATCACAACTACTTCATCCCTCTTTAGGAGAAAGTAAAAAAATGGAGCACTACTGTATCTAGTTAATTATGGGTTGTGATTCAAGATATCTCCACTGGGAACACAGATGGATAAGATCAGATATTAACATAAGTATTAGCATACCCATGCTTGATCTGGATATGAACAAGGATGATGATGGATGTGAAAAATGCATTATCACATCCTTGAAAACAAAGACTTATATGGATAGAAGACGTGACAATTAATAGGCTTAATTATAGATGGCTTACACATGAAACATATACATTTTCGTATTTTTAACAATTATTTTAAAGACAATTAGAGAAGATATAATGTTATACAATAATTATAAATAGAATCTATAATGATATTTACATACGTTGAAATATAACTTGAAACACCAACCCGTTTGAGATCTGAGTACATTTTGTAAACGAATCTTGGCCGACCTGATTAAGGTACGGATGGATTTTTGTATCTAATTAGGATCCAGTTACCGATTACTACTATATATATATATATGTATTGTAGGGTTAAGGTGTGGGTTATTAGATAGTCATTACAGGAGAGCCGTTGCCTCCTAGGGTTCTTGTATTTTTAGTCATATTTTCTCTCATAGTGGAACTTCTCTTTGCATGTGGTTTTTCTCCGCTACACCGGTTGAGTTTTTCCACGTAAAATCTTGTGTATTCTCTGTGGTCAATCGCTTGTGGTTGATGGCTTGTTTGGATCATCTTCGATAATATATCAAAATGGACACATACAAAACGATATATGCATATATCAAAGTGAACTCTATATCCTTTTTTAAGCTGGGTAATTATTTGACATCTGTATAAAGTGGTTAGATGATAGTTAAGACGTGAATAATATATGTATCTAGTTGTATCTCTGGTCTTGACCATTCAAAATATGGTCGATTTAGTTTTAATACTTGGCAAGCCTCAAGATATGGTATTGTGATTTCAAGAAACCCAACAAATTTTAATGATTGATGTATACTAATCTGCAAAAGTTATCTTTATGTTTTCTAAAGAAAAAAAAGAAATTTGAAGGAAATATGAGATAAAGTACTCAGAATCATACTGTTTATTTGAAATACTTTGAGGTTCCACCGTGTCTCCTCTTTGAAGTCGAGGACCATTGCTGAAATTTCTACTGAGACATCTGTCTGTTGAAAATGAACACGGGCAATTAATCATTGCAAAAGAAAAGGGAAATAAGAGAGAAAACTTAAGCCCGTGAGATAACCTTCGGCCTCATTCGCGGAAACTGTTTCTCTAAAATGTAAGCCAACCAGCAGGCTATAATCCATTATCTTCTCTTGTTCCAGGAATGCACTATCTCGTTCTACTTGCCTGCACAACAACAGAAAATCAAACCAAGAATCTTCTGCAGATATAATTGTTGAAGGGAATTAGCAAGATAATTTCTATTAACCCTAGAGCTCTCTTATATAGGAGAAAAGCTCTATGGGTAATTTACATAAACAAGACAAGTAAAAACTAAAATAACATAATTATTCTAACACTCCCCCTCAAGCTGGAGCATATATATCTATCATGCTCAGCTTGGAACAACATAGATGAAAAGGACCTCTAGCAAGAGCCTTGGTGAACATGTCTGCAATCTGCTCTCCTGATGATACATAAGACGTCAAAATCAGCCCCTTTTGAATCAAGTCCCGTGTATAATGACAATCCACTTCAATGTGCTTTGTCCTTTCATGGAAGGCTGGATTATTGGCTATAAACAAGGCTGCCTGATTATCACACTTAAGATGCATAGGAAGAGGTACCTCAACAGTTAAATCAGTCAAAACAGATTTGACCCACATCATCTCAGCACTACCTTGGGCCATCGCCCTATATTCTGACTCTGCACTGGAACGAGCCACGACAGTTTGTTTCTTACTTTTCCACGCCACTGGTGAACTGCCAACAAATACAATAAAGCCTGAAGTAGACTTTCTATCATTAGGGCACCCAGCATAGTCTGCATCAGCACAACCTGTGACAGATATAGAGGTATCTCTTCTAAACAGAAGACCAGCACCTGGAGATGACTTCAGATATCTCAAGATCATAAAAACAGCATTCATGTGAGCCTGTCTGGGTTGCTCCATAAATTGACTTACCCTACTAACAGCAAAGGATATATCTGGTCGGGTAATGGTGACATACAACAACTTCCCCACGAGCTCTCTATATCGTCTCTTGTCCACCTCCTCAGACTCATCATCATAAAGTTTGACATTAGGATCCATAGGAGTAGTAGCTGGTCTACATCCTGCCATCCCTGTCTCAGATAACATATCAGTAACATACTTCCTTTGTGTCATTACCATGCCTTGCTCATTTCGTGCAAACTCCAATCCCAAAAAATAACGAAGTGTACCCAGATCCTTCGTAACAAACTGCTCACTAAGAAAATCCTTGGCTGCTTGAGTGCCCTTCTCATTACTACCAGTGATAACAATATCATCAACATATACTAAGATGATCACAATACCTCACTGGTCTCTCTTTACAAAGAGAGTATGATCTGCTGTAGATCTGACGAAGCCCTTCTGTTCAATCAACTCCGAGAGCTTCTGAAACCAAGCCCATGGACTCTGCTTCAGGCCATATATGGCCTTATGAAGACGGCACACCATATTAGACTCCTCCTCAGCAGCAAACCCTGGTGGCTGCTGCATATAGACCTCTTCCTGCAAGTCACCATACAGGAAAGCGTTCTTGACATCTAACTGAAACAGGGGCCAGTCACGGACAACTGCAACTGCAATGAGAATCCGTAAGGTAGAATGACGGGCTACTGGAGAAAACGTCTCCTGATAGTCCACCCCATATGTTTGGGTGAACCCACGAGCAACCAACCTGGCTTTGTATCTATCAACCGTACCATCTGCCCGATGCTTAATAGTAAAAACCCATTTGCTTCCGACAATGGACGCACCTGGTGGAGGATGCACAATACTCCACGTACCACGTGACTGCAACGCCGCCATTTCCTCTTCCATAGCTAAACGCCACGGGCTGCTCTGTAGGGCCTCCTGATAAGACCGTGGGATGTGTACTGCTGATAACCCAACAACAAACTTGCGAAAGTCCGGGGACAAACGCTCCAACGACGCCTGAGAGCAAAAATCCATCCCATATTTGGGATTCATCGTCCGAGCACGTTTCTGCCGTCTATGAGCAATAGGGATATGTAGGTCATCGACTGGAGGAGTGACAGTACCATCAGTATCCTGTATATCAGTACCCTGTACATCCATCTGCGCATTCAAATCACCTATGCTATCAGTAGAACTCAAATGATCAGTACATACCTCGGGCGAGCTGGATGATGGAGGAGGCACATGAGCAGAGGGCCGTCGCTGATAGACCTGAGGATAATGAACAGTAGCTGGTGGTGGCGGCGGCGGCGGTGGTGGTGGTGTAGGCTGTGGTGGTGGTGTAGTAGGTTGTGGTGGTAGATTAGAGCATGGAACAGATGGAGGTGGAGGCGGCACATAGATATCGTCTCCTTCTTCAGAGTGAGTGAGTCTGTCACCTGTAGGAGAGAAATACATAATGGACTCAAAGAAGGTGACATCTGCACTGACGTAGTACCTTCGTTTAACTGGATCAAAACACCGATATCCCTTCTGGGTTTTGGAATAACCCACAAAAACACATTTGACAGCTCTGGGAGAGAGCTTGTCAAGACCAGGAGAAAAACAATGGACAAATGCAACAGACCCAAAAACACGCGGTGTTAGGGAGAAAAGATCCTTTTCGGGAAACGCAGTCAAGAACGGAATCTTCTCCCCTAACACGGTCGAAGGCATACGGTTAAGAAGATAACAGGCAGTTAGAACCGCATCCCCCCAATAGGAGTGAGGGGCATGGCTCTGAATCAAAAGGGTTCTGGTCATATCCAACAAATGACGATGCTTTCGTTCAGCCACCCCATTCTGTTGGGAGGTATAAGCACAAGATGTCTGATGCACAATCCATGAGACATAAGAAATTTTGAAAGTTGGGTACTACACAACTCTAGAGCATTGTCAGACCGTATGTACTTCACTTTAGCAGAGAAAATATTTTTATTTCAATAATAAAAGACTGAATAACATGACCAGCATCGGATTTATTTTTAAGAAGAAAGACCCAAGATAGTCTAGAGAAATCATCGACAGCAACAAGATAAAACCTGTGCCCTTGAAGATCAGGGACACGACTGGGACCCCAAATATCAAAGTGAAGTAACTCAAACAGACCATGACGACTCGGACCTGGACGACTCTGGAACGACGACCGGTGATGCTTCCCAAGCTGGCACGCCTCGCATTGAAAAGTAGATCTGGGAGAAATCTGCGGAAGGATATGGACCATCTTTTGCAACGGAAGATGACCAAAGCGGAGATGCCATGTGTAAGGTGAGACAGATCCAGTACGAACAGAAGAGACACCAGCGTAAGGAGACTGCACCAGTCTATAGAGACCCCCTTGCTCACGGCCAGTTCCAATCACGCTGCCCGTTAGGATGTCCTGAAACACAAGAGCAGATGGGTCAAATATGACACGACAATGTAAATCTTTAGTGATTTGACTAATCGACAGTAAATTCATTGAAAAATCCGGAGCATAAAGAACATTCTGAAGCCGTATCGCAGGGGTCAATTGCACCTCCCCCTGACCAGTAATGGGAGAGTGTGTCCCACCAGCTATCACCACAGATCGTCGAGTCTGAGTTGGATTAAAAACATCCAATTGCTTTTTATCCCCACATACATGATGAGACGCCCCTGAATCCATGATCCATTCTGATAGATCTGAGCTGTAACAACTAGTGAGAGCAAATGCTATACCTGACGTGGATGCTGATGCGGAACCTGCTATCTCTGAAGATCCCGATGTACTAGCTTGCCCCTGATCTGGCATGATCTCTCTAAGTCTCGCCACAAACTCCTCGAACCTCTGATCTGGTAGATGGGAAGGACCCCCATCCCGCTGAGTCTGCTCCGCCACACGTGCTGTAGTAGGAGGAAACCCATGCTTAGAATAGCATGTTTCCTCAGAGTGACCAGGCCTGCGACAATAAGTGCACGGCTGTCGAGGAGGTCTGTACACTCCTCTTCCACGACCACCTCTTCCTCGAAACTGCGGAGATCCTCCCCTGCCACGAGATGTTGCCATGGCCGAGGACGTCTGAGATCCACCCTGAGATATGGAGAGTCTGCTCAACCTGCGATAGGCCTCTTCCATAGGGGGAATGGTAGCATCTGTAAGAATCTGTGCTCTGGCGGCGTCATATTCCTTATCAAGGGCGGCTAGAAACACCCCTGTCATCACTGAGTCCCTGTAAGCCTTCAACTGCTCCAGTGTGGCTGTCAATGGGATGTACCCGTGAAGCTTCTCAAACATACCCCTCAGAGAGGTATATAGGGTATGAAGAGAACGGCCGTTCTGTTTCACCGTAAATATGTCATGCTGAAGTTGTAAGATCTTGGACTCGTACTTCGCCGAAGAATATGTGGCAGCGAGGATATCCCACATAGCCTTCGCAGTGGGTTGACTCAGAATGTCGTTGGCTATCTCCATGGAGACGGTACCTGATAGCCATACACGTGCATATGCATCGTCAGCCTCCCATGAGGCGTTAACCCCAGTCTTCTCAACAGGTTCTTCTTGCGTGAGGATATGCTTCTTGCCATTGCATTGCATAAGACTCATGAACTGCATGGCCCACAGTTCATAGTTCGTGCCGTCCATTTTGACAACGGGTGCTGGATCTTTGAAGGCACCCAGAGATGGAAAATCTACCTTGTTGTCTGACATGATGACAACAATAACCTGTAACTGGGGTTACACAATCTGAAGACAGTGTTTACTTGTTCATAGACTCAACGCAGTCACGCGCAAAGGACGACTAGGGCATATGGTGCACACGGCTGCACGCTACAGAACATGACCTGGACTGCACGCAATATAAGATAGCCTGGCAAGATGAGATCGCCAGGAGAGAAGTGGCGGTACAGTGGAGATATGGCTTTGCGAGTCTCGCACACCACGCACAGGAGAGATCAGCTACTACTCGCGCGACTCAAAATGTCTTGCACACCACGCTACAGAACACCACGCGCGCGACTCAGAATGTCTCGCCAGGCAAGGAAGGATGTCTCGCACACCACGCGCGTGATCAGGAGGCTACAGGACACATCGCCAGGAGGATCGCCAGGAGATGGAGGCACAGACCACACACGCGATGAGGAGCGAGGGCTCCAGGCGTGCGCCAAGAAGGATGATGGCGCGCGATGAGGAGCGATGAGGGCTCCAGGCGCCAGGCGATGATGGCGCGCGATGAGGAGCGATGAGGGCTCAAGGTGCCAGGCGATGATGGCGCGCGATGAGGGCTCCAGGCGCGCGACGAGGGGCGAGGCACGCGAGGCGCGAGTGCGGCGGCGCCGATCAAGAGAGAGAGGCCAGCGGGTGGGGTGGGTTAGGGTTAGGGTTTCGAGAACTCCGGTCTAGGACCGTCGCTCTGATACCATGTTGAAGGGAATTAGCAAGATAATTTCTATTAACCCTAGAGCTCTCTTATATAGGAGAAAAACTCTATGGGTAATTTACATAAACAGGACAAGTAAAAACTAAAATAACATAATTATTCTAACAATAATCAAGAATATACTACTCTTTTCCATGTGGTCCAGCCGAATTTATATTATTTTGTCATTTAAAGAGTGGGAAAATTCTATGGTCTTATAGAGTTTAATAATAATAAAGAAAAAAAGAGGAATCAAATATGAAGAACTAGAAGGAGACAATACAAAAATAACAACATATCAGATGCGATTAGCAAATGCTGTACCTGACAAATTCCTGGAACCAGGACTTGGGCAATCGGAATATGAAATTAAGATCAAGATCCTTGAGAGTCGTCGTCTCATCAATCTCTGACTCCGGTTTATCAGTTGTTCGGCCATGAGAGGATCCTTTCAGGTCAAATCTCCGATGGATGGGATAGTCAGTACAAAATAGGTTTCCCATAATAACAAACCGAACCTGCTTCATTCAAAATAAGAAGACAATGATATTTATGTGTGAAGAAACATCAATATCACATCATCTGAAATATAGCGATCAGTAGATACTTATACCAACCTTCTTTTGTGTAGCTCCCGTCAATTTGACACAATGGAGACCAAAAAATTTAGTCACCAGACTATTTTCAAAAGACCTGACATGGTTGTAGTATGCAGGAAGCATCCTTAGAAGAACCTTGAAGGTGTAGGATATGCAGTACATTTCATCAGCAAATTTTAGTTCTCACTATAAACAGAATGAGTGGTAAGGAGGGGATGAACCAACCTTTACTTCTGTTTTCTTGACAGTTTTAATCATGTAGCGATCGTCATGGCTCAAGTAAAAGAAGCTTCCACTTTTACCAGGAGACGAGAGCTCCCGAAGAGCATCATTCCCACACAAAGATAACATATAATCCGCTGGGTCAACTTTGAAAAGCTTTCTGAGAGTCCTGTCAATCATCACACCAATAAGACGTAAATTAGTAGCACATATAGCAACAAAGCACTTGCAAACGTCCAACTGAATGGCCGGGATTAACACAAGTTTTAAGCTAACCTGAAAACCACAGGACAGTAATCCTTCCATCTAAAATCGCAAGATTGATGTGGCGGAGTGTGCTTGCTGCCTTCCGGTGGGAACCTTGTCCAGACCTTCTCTTTGGGGTCGAATGCTGAAGGTTTTATATCTAGAGATGTAGCTGGAGCAGGTCTCCCAACAGAATGCCTGCATCCCTTGACCAAATATTCAGGCACAAAATTCAGATTTTTTTTACTTTAAACTGACGATACAGTTCACAGAGATTCAAGTAGTTTAGACTTGGACAATACCTTGACGAATGTTGATGTCACAACCTTAATATTTCGAATGATCGATTGTGAAAAAAAATTTCTTGTTGCTGTTGGAACCATGCTTACTTTAAAACGCCACAAATATCGTTTTTAAATTATATTTTTAAGGAAAAAAGGGCATGCACCGTATAGGTGTATGCCCAAATTTTTAAATTAAGATATCGAGAATTTTTGACCTAAGAGAAATAAGACACATTGTACTGATATTGATATAAAAACATTGAAGTACTTCCAGCAATCGAATTCACCACTCAATATGGAACACTCATACCTCGATGATCCTTTAAACGTCTAAAATGAGTATAAAGCCACACTTAGCATTCACTAACTCAATATATAATCATTCCAACTGTGTGTTTCCACAATTGTGTCATTCTAGCCATGTTTAGTCAGGAACAATCATTAAGAACTTTCATAAAAATGAATCATTGCCTACTTTCAGGACCCATGACTAACAACAACGGCAAAAAAAGATCATTAAAAAATAGCAAAAGAAGAGCACCTGATCCCAAGTTGCAAATTAAGCATGAGTTCGTAGTTCTTGTGCCCCTTAGATATGGTGTCTCCCTGCCTCTTAACCTCACTCGACCGCCACTTCAACGGCTGGCTCCGTCTTGCTTCCGGTGTCACTGGTTCCCTACACGTCCCACTCATGATATTACCATCCTCCACATTGCAGGCAATGTCCCCATCAGACTCCCAATTCCGGCTCCTGTCCGCCCCTCTCTCCCCGGAGCCAGTGCTACCTCGCCTCACAGCCTGCAAGGCATCTACAGAGCTCCTTCTCAACCGTGACAGCATACCAAGATCGGACCTTTCTGGTTTCCGGGACACCGTCTTCTCACTCCCGTTCAGGGTCCAATGCGTCGCCTTCTGTGATGGAAAGACTGACATATTCTCCCCAGAACACACCTTGCACTCACCAAGCCCCACCTCGGGCTCACCCCGCACATTCTCCGGCGCGGCCGAGACCAAGCTGGTGCCTTTCTGGCTCCTCTGATCCTTGCACCAAATACCAACAAAAACTGCGCCGTCAGGCCACCGGAATTGCCCCTTCCCGCCGGGCACGCCGTCGTCCCACTCGCCGTCGTAGCTGTTCCCATTGGCCCAGAAAAGAACCCCCTTCCCGCTCATGTTCCCAGCCTTCCACGACCCATTATACTCGTGCCCATTCTTCCAAACGTACCTCCCGTGCCCTTCTTGAACTCCCTTCCTCCACTCCCCGTCGTAGTAATCGCCATTGGAATAGGTCCTCCTGCCATGGCCATGCTTGAGGTTCATGGAGAAGCTCCCCCGGTACGTGTCGCCGGAGGCGCCGGTGAAGGTCCCCGAGCCCTCGAGGAGCCAAGACTTGAAATCCCCTTCGTAGGTGGCGCCGGAGGGCCATGAGAACCGGCCCTTTCCGGTGGCTTTACCGAGGACCCACTCGCCCTCGTACATGCAGCCGTCCGTCCATAGGTACTTGCCGGGGCCGTGGGGCCGATCGTCGTGGGACGCGATGCCCATGTAGAAGTCGCCGTTGGGGAGGAGGCGTTCGACGTGGTGGAGCTCCAGCGGCGCGGGAGGAGAAGGCGGGTTGGTGCCCGGGCGGTCGGCGTCGTCGTAGGGGAGAACGGACATAGCCGAGAAGATGGTGCAGCCTCGGAACTGGAGGTGGGCCTTCCGTATGGTGGACTCCCACGCCTTGGACCGGCGCATGTCCTTGTGCATTCTGGTTCTTTGACTTCGATCTTCTTTGAATGAACGCAGAAGAACAGCCAACGAGTCCTGATCAATCTCCGCCGTCCTGCCCAGCCGGTGAAAATCACGACGACCCATTTCGCCAAACGGGTGTCTCAACGGGTCAGAACGTCGTGCGGATTGAAATGGGTGCGAATCTGGGAGAACCCATCTCAGAAAACGGCCATCTCGATCACGGGAGGCACGTTTCGTAGCCGGAGATCGGGGAACGCGCAACGGGCGCGTGAGTTGAGTGGAATGAGGGGGATTGGAATGGGAGCTGTGATGCGACGAGGGGAAGGAGGAGGAGGAGGGAAGCGGGGGGAGACAAAGGGAGGTGGTGATGTGGTGGCGATGGAGGTTCGTTGGGGGGAAGGGAATGGACATGATGGCTGCGTTTTTGTTCCCTTTTGTTTTCTATGTTTTTTACCCCTGGTACCTCCCGTCTTATTCTTAATACTTCTCTCTCTCTCTCTCCTATTTTATTTGCCTCCCTCTTATTCGATGTCGCGTTTCCCCCTTTTTAGTAAAATAATTCTCCCCTCTCTCTCTCTACGTGTCTCTTTTATTTTGATATACCTTTGTGGGTCTTCTTCCTCTACTATGACGTCTCTTTGGAGTCGTTGTCGATAAGGTTGTGAGTCAGCTGGAAAGGACCTATATTTAGATCGATTGCATGCCATTCATGGCCTAAATCTCAGTGTTGGTATTGTTTCACCATGTTTTAAAAAGGAATGTATACAAGTGGTTGTTAGTTGTTATAATTCTTTCTAGTTGTCAACGTAATCACTCTTTGGACTCAATGAATGATGAGATGGCATTAGATTTTAGGGTTTTTATCAGTTGTACCCTTTCGAGATATTGTAATATCTGTTATGCCCCTCCTTTTTTGGAAATATCAATTGTACCACTGACTTCTTGTCATTCTATCACTTGTGCCCCTCCAATACTTTAGCCGTCAATAAGTTGAACTTAACCATGATTTTTTCAAACTTATGGTGTGGTTAAGAGGGGCATTACAGTCCAAACACCCCAATCACCTCCTCCTCTTCATCCTCTTCCTCTCCTCGGGTCCTTCATGACCCCAATTTAGCTGAACACCAACGATGATCGATTGCAGGTGACTTGCTAGCAGACAATTGAGGAGGAGGGGGTTCTTGGATGGTGACTTACTGGCGATGCTTGAGGAGGAGGGGGGAGCAACAGGCGGAGGATAATGAGGAGGCGTGGGGGAGGAACGACACAGGGAGGAAGCGGCGGACGGAGGAGCAACGTGGGGAGGAGGAGGACACGGGGAAGAAGCAGCGGGTGGAGGAGGGTGTCGGGGAGGAGCATCGAGCGAATGAGAAGGGCGCGAGGAGGAGAAACGGGCGAAGGATGAATAGGGAGAACATGAGAGGAGGAGTGTGCAGAGCATGAGCAACAGGGGAGGGGGTTCGGAGGAGGAGGGGCTGGCAGAAGCAGAGCTAGGGAGTAGGGGTGGGGGGGAGGAGGAGGAGGAGGAGTGGGACTGGGGAGCAGGGGCAGAGGCCGAGGAGGATGAGGGTGCGGGGGAGGAGGATCGCACTAGGCAGACCAACGGAGGGAGGAGGAGGACACAGGGAAGAAGCAACGGGCGGAGGAGGATGGTGTCGGGGAGGAGACATGCGAAGGAGGAGGGCGTAGGGAGGAGAAACATGTGGAGGCTAAGGAGGGTCACGGGGGGGGGGGGGGGGGGGGGGTGAGGAGCGTGCGGGGCAGGAGCAACAGGGGTGGGGGAGGAGGAAAGGGCGGAGCTAGGGAGAAGGGGGCATGGGAAGATTGAGCAGGACTGTGGAGGAGGGGGCGGAGCCGGAGGAGTCCTAGGAGGACGAGGGGTGGTGGCAGCGACAGAGTTGGTGCTGGAGTATGGACTGGGCTAGGAAGGGGAGGCGCGGCGGGGGGGGGGGGATCGGGAGGGGGAGGCGAGGCAGCGGAGGGAGGGCCGAGATGGGGAGGAACGGTGACAGAGGCATGCCTGGAAGGGAATGTGGGAAGAAAAAATATTTTTACCCTTCATTTTTCAATTAATTACTCTCGTGTCTCCAAAGTTAACGACCATTTAGAATGAGGATTGACGGCAACTAATCCGAGGGGCACAAGTGATCATTGTGGGAAGAAGTCAGGGGCACAACTGATATTCCAGAACAGGGAGGGGCAAAATTGATATTACAATATCTCGAAGGGGCACAACTAATAAAAGCCCTAGATTTTAACCAATTGATTGATGGCCTTAATTTATATGGTATGCCTCTTAGCAACATACAAAATTACTTGAACTGACTATTGGCCTCCCATGTCTTGAGTAAAACTTGATTGAATCATGTGCCTTTCTTCTCCTATTAATAACTCTTTTCATTCTATTTCTTAAAGACCTTCATTGGAATTCTTCACAACATAGCTCAATAGCCATTCTCTATTTTGTCCCTTTAGTGTATGCAAGCAATTTTGTTTCAAGAATTATTGGTTTCGTAATAATAATTATGTTCCTTTATTTCCAACAATTAGGCTCCCGTCAACGATATCCGTAATAGATTTCAATATCTTAAAGTTGCAATCAGAATAGGAAGTTTAGGGAGTTCCCTAATATTAATTCTTTTAAAAAAGTTCTTGGCAAAAAGCCATTAAGACAGAATCGCTCCCACACACATGTATATATGAATCTATGCCATATGTGTATGCACATGAGGGGTTTTTCCACATACACACGGACAATATATACATATATGTATGTATATCATATATATGGTAAAATGAGACTGCCTTTTAGTGGGAGCTAACTTGAGTCCTCCGCTTCATTTTTCCTTATTTTTTTTTGAAAATGCTTCCTTGAATTTTCACAACTATATCCCTATTATGTCATTCAAGTTTCGTACGAAATAGAGACTCATACGGCCTCCATCTAGACATGATTGATTTCAACAATTTGTTACCGTTAAAAATGATTGTATGGATGGATACCGTAGGAGTCTCTATTTCGTACGAAGCTTGAATGACATAATATATAGAGATATAATGATGAAAACCCATATATTTATTTAAAAAATAAAAAAAAATGAGAAAAATGGAGTGGGGGAGCTAAGTTAGCTTGCCCTCGCAGCCTCATTTTACCCATATATATGTATAAAAACTGAAGTATGTTGCTGAGCTGCAAGAAAATTGTATTTTCGTCAGCTCCATCAATCATTGAGCAGTTTTATGATGAGAGGCAATGTTTCAAATTTCGAAACAAATGAATGGTTGGGAGGCTGCGAAGATATATGCAGCTGCATTGCATACTCCCAATCCTCGTATATACACACATGCATATGTGTGTGTGTGTTTATGTATGCATATGTGTATGTAAGTGTGTATGCAGAGAGGGCATTTCCAATGAGCTCAGAGCTCATTCATAAATTAATAAGTACATAATCTTAGCCTTTCATTTTTGATCTTTCATCATCATTTACTACACGAAAATCACTCCATGATTTTATAAAATGGTAATTATATTGGTTCTCATATTTACATGTTTGTGAAATAAGTAACATAATTACTCATGCCTTTTTAGAAGATCTTGAATATACATTTTATAATATCATGTTTATTTATTTATTATTCTTCTAATACATATTACTACTAACTATTCATTTATTATGCATATATGCAACTTTTTTGAGTGCTTTTCTTGTTATTATAAGGAGTCATCTTCTTTCACTGATCTAATTATCCTTACTTGGCTATTTCTGATTCAGAGTTTTTTTTGTCGTTCTCACTGAAATCAGTTCGGTTTATATTTAGTAATTTATGATTGATCACCAGTTTGTTGACTTCGATAATGATTCCTTGATCTTGAAATCTATTCCTTTGAGGAAGATACCGATGTCAACATACATCATGTATATTCCATCAAACCTCAATCCCATAAAAAGGTTTGTCATGTACATTCTCATTTCACCTTGTATATGTTTCCTTGTATGTCCAATCTATCTCCTAATTTTCTATATCACTCTCTTTTTTATCTGTGGATATACTTAGGATGATAAGAGCTTACGCATAGGCGAGTGAATGATTTAAGTTGTTCATATTTCATCACATTTTTTCCTTTTGTTATTCTCTTAGAACCACATCCGTCCCCAACCCTCAGTCTACTTCCACGTTAGGATACTAAATTTTGTGTCGGGGTATCGCTACCCTGTATGATTATCCAGCTTTCTCTCCCTTCATTTGTTCCATGCCCTCGGACACTTAGGTTGTCCAAAGCCTAAATATAAGGGTCACTAATTTCTCATTCTTTGATTCTTTTCACCCCTTTACGTTTAATACAAGTTATGTATTCCATTTTTTCTACACTATGAGGACATAGCACGGGCTAAGTATACGGGATGTCGTATACATTATGCATATATACTCAATTCATAACTCATATTTTCATGTACTTTTGTATATATTACTCAATAAAATGCAAGAAATATAGGTAAAATGAGTATAAGCTATACAATATTGTAAAACTCTACAGTTATTTATAAACTAGAAAAAAAACTACGTAAACTTGTACATGACAACCTTTGTTGCAAAACATGTTGTAAAATAGGGTACATACCAAAAAAATGGAAAATCCAAAAAACACACACACAAGGGATGAACTCTTGGCACTTGCACATACACTCAAGACTTGTTGAATATCATGCCCTTCAATTCGAAGTTAACTCTGAACTTCAAGATCCAATACTCTTACTTAAAATAGTCTTATTACTTAAAGTATTAAAAGTCCCTGTATTTAGGATATAATCTCAAAGTTTCAAAAAATATGACAAATACTTCACTTTGCACGATTTCATTTAATTGGTGATGAATCACATTTTTTTCTTAAGGACCAAGCATATAAGAGCTTAACATGAGATCGGATCTTATGATTCTAAAGGAGGGAAGGAGTCTAAAACATTTCATGAAACCTAAAGTGTTAACACTAAGCCATTATGTGGGCACGAATTCATGTACTATATTGATGAATCATATGTGCCATGTATGAGTTATAGCCCTATAAAATTATGCGGATCAACAAAAATCAACTTGGTAAGAGATACGAGCTAACCAAGGAATCATTACAAAAATCTATAAAAAAGTCCAAAATTCGAGAAAAATTCCACTAAAAAGAGTTTCAAGTTGAATAACACTAGTACAAAACATTCTCAATCTTTTGAGTGTTCACCGAACCAATGAAAGTGAGCCACAATATTGCTTCCTTTTGAGTGGTAACAATTCCACCAAATAAGAACCATGTGAGCACAAAAAGATGATTATGCATCCTAAATGCTACATGTATGGATTTGGAAATATATAGTGTACTCGCAAAAGTGTGTACTCTAGTGTACGCCTAGAAAAAATGCAGATGGTATGAACACTTTGACGAACATGTTGATTCCATATTATAAAACACATTACTTATATTGTAGTTTGTGTGTCCAAATATGATCCTTTGTCCAATGAGAGGAAGAAGAAAAAGAGCACGACCCTACTCATTTCATACACGCCCTTTCATGATCATATCCTTTTAATCTAATAACTAAAGAATCGATGGATTGAGATGAGATAGACATTGAAACTAGAGTTGAGGATTGAATCTCAAACAGAGCCACATACTTGAATCATGGGAGAAACATTGATTGTACATTGTTATTTTTATCAATACTAAATGTCATATTCTCTCTCTCTATATATATATGTACACATAGAGAGTCTGAAAATCCAAAGATATTGAAATCTGTTTGGGTAAGTGTCATTCAAAATATGACTTTAATGAGTTCATGAATTGAGAGGCATGTTCAACGAGTCTGCACTACACTTATACTGCCATAAATTTGTCCAAAATTTTTATTTTAGATTTCCTATTCTTCACTTATTTATCAAATAAGTGTTTGCTAAGAGATCATTAAAGTTTAAGTACAAGATTGATAAATCAGTTACTCATCGAATTAATGCTTAAATTGGACCCAAATTTTTAAATAATTGTGCAAAGAAATAACATAAAATAATAAGACTTTGCAAAACATAAAATGGGATAATTATACTAAATTAGTATACAAATAATTCACAAAATAAAACTTTAGAAAAAACAAAAAAGGCTCATTTTGTACATGCATAATATAACTATTCATCATTTAAATAAGTAGAAAATCGTCATGATTTTTGACAAGGCTTATATTAACTCCGATTGACTTGATTCTAATTAAGCTATTTCAATAAAAATGTGAATGGATAAAATAAGTCAAAAATCACATGATACGCAGATCCTAACAATTATGTATTTTCTGACTTCTTATTAGAAAAAAATGAAAGAAGATTTCGAGAATACAAACTCCAATTGAACCCTGCTCCCTTTAAAGTTGAATTTTGAAAATATACTTTTTAATAGGAGAAAATGCACTCTTCACATCTCTTAATTTAAAGGAATTATTGTCGTTGTAGCAAGTGATAACGAGTGAGTAATCAAAACCACAGGAAAAAATAAGTATTCAACTAATTTCAATGTGGCAATTGTTTATTTTACTTGGGAAAGTTCCAAGGTATAACTCAGGGAAGTAATATGAGGGTCTAGAATTAATTATTAAAACATCTTAAGGAGATAGAATTTTAAAGATGATTTTTAAGGTTTTTTAAATTTTGCAATTTTTTTATGGATTTTTTAAATAAAAGATGCAATTAACTGAAGAAAATATGATGATTGATATTTTTGAAATTTTTATTCAACGAAATTAATGTTATGTAAGGAAAATAAAATAATGCATTTTTTTGAATTATTAATGAATGATGAAAGAATGTAAAGATAGTTGTGCAAGCAAACCAATCAATCTTCTGTTAATTTAATCCCTTACCCCCATGAAATTCATAGAATAATTGATCAACGGATCTCAAACTAATTTCTCAGATGTCACCCCAATTTCTCACAATTAATGAGCACTACAAATCAATTTCAAGAATAGTTGAGCTCACTATGAATAAATAGCTTCATCAAATTTATTGGGATTTAGACTTAGTAATGTCTCAAAATGAGTAATTCAATATTCTATATGATAAAGAATGAAATAAGCTTCAAAATGATATAAAGAATGCAAAACAATGTCCATAACCGCTCAAGATACGATTTAAATAAATCCAGTTTCGTAATTTCCAATAGGCAGTGGGGGATCCTCTGTAATTTGCCTAGGGCAGGGGTGTTTGCATGGATTCTAGGAAGCACAAAGGGGTCTCTGAAATTTTACCAAGTCACATGCTTATCGCACATGACCATGTCTCTTATGCAATTATGCAGTTATGGAGGGGCTTGTGCATAAAAACTCCACCCTCGTGTGAGGTGATCACATGAGGGGAGAAGGTTCGAATATAAGCCTGGCTCTCGAGCCTCCACATGGTGTGGAGTTTCTACAATGGTTCCACCCTAGGATCTGGTGGATTATGGATGGTTGAGATGAACTCTTGATTAAGAT
This sequence comes from Ottelia alismoides, assembly GCA_037367405.1. NCBI lineage: Eukaryota > Viridiplantae > Streptophyta > Magnoliopsida > Alismatales > Hydrocharitaceae > Ottelia > Ottelia alismoides. The sequence goes on from JAZKJV010008261.1 coordinate 921,484, forward strand.
CAAGCATTGTTGCTCTTTGTTGATAGCATCCCTCCAATCAAAATCAGAGGGCAACTATAGTTATGGGGGTTCCTCTTCTTCCCTCATTCTTCCATCCAACCAAGATGATCCTCCTATCGACACACAATGAGGACAAGCACATGAGACTCATGTGATGCTGCTGAGATGAAGTAAGGTAGTGCTTCGATGGTCGAAGCAACCTGTGATCGCTCTGCTTGGACCTGTAGGTAAGATAGTGGGGCTCGAACGCACAACGTTCGACCTAATCATGATAAGCAAAAGGGATGAAAAGAGGGGACATAAGGAGCTCCTGCGTATGATGTGGAATCAAAGCGAGATGCTCCAGTGGTGTGTCTACTGGAGTTGATATGTTACGAAGAAGAAGACTAGAAGCGGGGGGATATATAAGTGAGGTGGTGCTTCATTGATGGTTGGATGGGTGTTGGATCGATTTGGAGTTGAAGAAGAAGGTGTCTGGGATGTAGCCGAGGTCGAGATTGACGAAGGAAGCAAGAGAAGGAAGAAGAAAAGAGAAGAAGAAATAAGAGGGTCGAAGGAAAATACCTGGGAATATTCGTCGGTGATTGGAGGATCAAGGAAAATCGACTTCCATGGTTACTCCAATCCTCAGCGAAAGGAGAAGATTTGTTGCACCGACTCGTTTTGCACACCATGGAGCTGTGATGAGCCAACAATCCGAGTGGCTAAGGAGAGAAGGTATCAAGGGTCGTTGCGACCTCAACCTCTCGAGTCGAACTCAACAAGAAAAAGAAGACCACCAAATATCAAAATCGATCAAGTAACATAAATAGCAGTCTCGATATTTTATTTAACCTGGTATAGCGACCAGGATCGAACTCAAGGAGCATGGACTGTACAAGTCCTATGAAGTAGTCGAGAATCAAAATAAAAAGAAATAAAATATTTTTGGTGGATTTTCAGGTTTTTATTTTTTTTGTGATTTTTAAAACTGAGGAAAAGGAATAAAAGAAGGCAAAAAGGCACACTTAACTATTTATTTAATACCATAAAAAGATTCAGAAAATTAAAATAAAATTGTTTTTGGGTTTTATGTTTTTTCACGTGTTTTTGATAATTTTCTCAGATTTTTATGATTTTTAGGGAATTTTCTAAAAATGAAATAAGGCAAAAAATAAAAACCAATGTGCATTCAGAATCTAAAGGCTATTTAAAAATAAATAAATAGCCTATAAAATTCCAGTGGCAATTTTATGATAAAATAAAAATAAAACCTAACTAATAGAATAGAAATTGCATTTTTTTTTATTTTTTTAAGAATTTTGAGGAATTGTTATGAGTTTTTTAGAGTTTTTAGATTTTTAAGGGTTTTATAAATCCAAAAATGACAAAAATTGGATAGCAATAAAAACACCACAAAACAAGCACAAGGTATTTTTTTAGAAATTTTGGGGGCTATTTAATATTTTTAGTTGACTTTTCAATTCCAACATAAGTAAAATGCAAGGTTTTTTAATTTTTAAAAATAGAAAATCAAAACAAAATGGGTCCCAAAATTCATTGAAATTTTTACACAGTGGCAGGGGCCACGTATCCAAATTTCAGGAGATTTGGAGTTAAACTGCTATTTTATTCAACCAATCAAACATACACAGCACACAAGGACCATTCTACAAGAAAAACTAATTTCCAGGACTAAATAGTAACAAGCTTTGAAAGTTCGAGGGGCCTATTGTAAATTTCACATCAATTCCAACAGATGTCCAAAAAAACAACGCACAGGGGTATAAGTGCAAATACGTGAAACTATTTTATCAAATCATAACACTCATTAATCCCAAAGGCGTACATGCAATTGTCCCAGCAAAACACGTGACGATGCATGTGCACACATACAAAGAGGACAAGATAGCAAATAGTGAAAACAACAAGGGCTAATATGCAAATTGTCCACAACGTACTATTTATTTAATAGACTAAACAATAACAAATAGGAACTGTAGGGGTACAGAGGCAAGTTACCCAGCCAAGGTGTGTGCGGGTCACGTGGTGTCCAGGTGGCGGTGGCTGATAGGCTGAAGGCATGCGGCTCTGGTGCAACCACCTGGCGGATCCTACGGTCGTCCTGCGAGCTCAGACGTGGTTGTATGGAGGCCGTTAGATCGGGTATCTAACGGCCTGACAAGGCACAAGAAGTGGACTGTCCAGATGAAGTCCGGCGAGTGGGCTCGATCCGACGGCTCCAGGAGGGTCTGGATGAACTCCTCCCTGGCGAAGTTTGCCGGAGGACTGGAAGCGCTCCAGACGATTGATGGATGATCAGAGGAAGGAGTTCGTCTCGCGACGCCTCTCCGCGTCAGGTGATGATGGTTGATGATGCTCCCAACTGTCAGATCTCCGGAACGGGTGGTGCGACTTGGGACGACTCCTGTGAGGATGATTGAAGGCGATCTAGGGGGGGTACTCGTGCACTCCTGGACCTGCAGACGAAAGCGAACGCTCGGAGGGTAACTCCGGCGGGGGTTATTGGATAAGAAGCTAAGTGAAGCGACGTGAATGGCGGAGGAGGGTTCCAGCGGAGGCGACGGAAGGAACCTAACTTGATCTTGTCTCCGTTAGCTGAGGTCGAGGTGATCAGGCTATGGGAGAAGGGTGACGATGGGACAACGCGTCAATCTGAACGGATGGAAGGGGTAGATGGAGCTCCGGCCACTAGGGCGGAGCTGGCAGAGCGGCAGATGAACAATTGAAGATAAACGGAACTCGGGTCGATGGAAGGTTTACCTGATGATCGCAAATCAATCCTGAGCTCCAGGAGGGTGCGACGAAGGGGGTCATTGCCTCGACCGAGCTGCGGCGGGCTGGGAGGCTCGTACGTGGCGGCGCTCCAGCCACGTTCGTCGAGCAACGGCTACAGGCGCCTAATCTTGCCACCAAAGAGGGGTTCCGGTCGCTGTCACCAAGAGGAGTCTCTCTAGGGTAGATTTAGGGCTTGCGGCGTGAGCTGAGGAGCTGGGGGGTGAAAATGGAGACTTTATATGCATCCCAGGTGACGACGAAGACCGGGCACGGGCGCACAATCTGAGGTAGATTCGCCACCCCCTAGGGATCTGCGAGGGTGGCTGATCCATGGAGAAGAGGTGGGTGTAGGAATCGGGGCGAAAGGAGGTTCACTCCAGAAAATTTGGAGGAATCGGGTCGGTGAGCAGGATCCGCGAGGAAGGGATCCGAGGGGGAGAGTTGACCGGGGGTCAACAATCCCCCGTGGACCAATCACAGAATTCCAAGGTAAAAAATAATTAGAAAATAAATTAAAAATCGAAAATGATTTTATTTTAAAATATTTACAAAATAAAAACTGTTTATTTATTTTTAAACTATTTTAGTGATTTTTATTTATTTTTTTGAACAATAAATTATGTTATATACATTATATTATTTTATATACAGGTATAAAATACCTATGTATTTTATACTTTATTTTTATTATTTTATTTTTGTATAAATACTCTAATTTTCTATTTTATTTATTTACAACATAAAATTTAGAGTATAAAGTAATTTTTATTTCATTTTTATCATTTGTTTACAAAGATGAAATAAATATGTGTAGTGTACATATATACATGGTATGTACAATGTGGAGAGAGAGAATCTATTTTATTTTTAATTTTAATTTATTTTTCTGATTTTTATTTTATTTTTAGAAATATATACAAAATAAGAAAAACACGTTTTTATTTTTATTTTTGTGAAAATAAAATATGTAGACCCAGAAGGAAATATGTAATAATGAATGACCCTATCTCTCTCTACTTATTTTATTAGGCGCTCAGGCCCAGATTGGGCCCTTTCTTGGGTCCAGGTCACTCAATATTTATTCTAAATATTTCTCTCTTTTTCTTTATTTCTTTATTCTTTTATTTTTGCACAAATACATGCTAATTATTCATATTTAACACAAGCATGTTTTTTGATAACTTATTGTATTTACAACTATATGCATGGTGTTTTGCAAAGATTTTTAGCTAAAATCAAGACTCCTCAACAATCTAGATCAGAACAAGTCTACATACACAAACTCTAATGACCGTGAATATTTTCTTGTACGGTGTAAGTGATATAGCTCTCCACCTCAGAAATGGCAAAATGACAACCCTCGCCAACAAGGTAACTCTAATACCCTAGTCAGGCAACTCTTTCCTCCAAGAGCGGGGTATTCCCTTCTAAGTTCAAGTTCAACCCGCTCAAGAAGAGGAGGAAGAAGAGAATGGACCATGGCCAGTGTAGTCGTGTATCCCTGGGAGCTCAACCAGTGTAGCTAAGTCTCCCTGCTGCAAGCTTCATGAGATGGGCATGAACAACATAAGCTTTGCTTTATTTGACTATATACACTCCGGTGGGATTATCATTTTCTCTCAGACCCACCACTTTTTTGGAGTTATTCTTTTCTTTTTGCACTTTTTTTATTTGCATATATACAACATATCTACAAGGTGCCAACATATATACATACATAAGGAGTTTTTCCTCTTGAGCGAGTAGACTATCCCTCTTTTGAAGCATTATTGCAACCCACAACTCCTGTCGTTAGACTTCATTGCTACCAGACCAAGTTGAGATGCACTTCCTTCACTATAAGAAGAAGAGAGGTTCCGCCTAGAAGTACTACCCTCATATGCTACCCCAAGTCAAAGAAGACTGCCTCCGCACCACCTCATCCGTAGAGAGCTAGGTGTAAAGTGCTGGTCCAAGTAAAGCCATTGTCTGTAAGAGTCATGTGTGCGTTGTTAAGTGTTCTACTTAAGGTCATCAAGATGGAAATATGATCATATCCTAGTGGACTCAAAGAATTAAGTCACCATGGACCTGAAAAGTCTCAACTCTAAGCCCTATAAGGTTCCTCTTAGAATTAGGTGGATTAAGATCTTAACCAAGCTCCATTGTTCAATTTAATTCCATGCTAGTTTAAATGTCAACTATGATTCGGAAAAACTGTACAATTATTTACAAATATGCAATTTTTACAAAATTTTGAAAATATGCAAAATTTTTTAAAAATGTTTGAAAACATGGATGTATGCATGAATGCAATGTTTTGCAAAATATCACACATTTACACAAGGTTCTTGCGAACTTTTTGTTTTTCAAAACATTTTACGAAAATTTTGTACTATATACATAATTTTGATATCAAAATATTTACAAACTCTTTACACACAAAATATTTTTACAAACATTTTTACAAAAATAATTTTGTACATAGCTATGTATGTGCAATAAAGAATTTTATTTACAAGAAAGATTTTTTTTATTTTTGTGGATTTTTAAGGGTTTTAGCCATTTTATTTATTAGCACACTCACACAAAGTACGAGTTATGGCTAAAGTATCTATGAAATATATATGACACCCCCCTATACTTAGCTCGAACGATGTCCTCAGAGTGAATCAAGAGCGATGAAGAAGACATAACTTGTGCTTAGTATAGGGAAGTGAAAAGAAAGGCTATACTGCAACGACTTATGAAAAAAATAGAAATGAGGAGATCTCGGGGTTTACCCCTATACTTAGGATCAAGTAGTCCTAAGTATAACATGCTGTAAACAAAGGGAAATCCGAGTGAGAGAATGTACAGGGTCTACCTCCCCTAAATATAGACAGCAAAACAGAGATAGAAAAGAATCAAAAGAAACTCAAAAGTCTCACACCCCCCATACTAGGGTAAAGTGCGCCCTAAGTATAGCATAATCAAAGATGCCAATGGGGTGTTGGACTGAAGAATAATGTGATATGGACATCTGGATCTATACAGGTCGGAAGAACAGTGATAATCAGGCGTGAGATGCAATAGATGTGAGTCAAGAGACCACATCTCACGCAAAATGAATAGGGGCAACGTCAACGACCAGTGGCTCATGATCTAAATATGGTTTGAGCTGCTTCCCGTTAACACGAAAGGTAGCCTCAGATGACAACTCGGATATGTCAATGCTTTCGTTGTCGTGTATCTTTTGGACGAGATAGGGTCCCTTCCACTTGCTCTGTAACTTCCCTGGAAATAATCGAAGCCTGGCATCGAACAACCATACTCTCTGTCCTGGCTCAAACTGCTTGTGACTGATATGAGAATCATGCCACTCCTTCACTCTCTCCTTATACTGTAGGCTGCTCGAAAAGGTTGTATCACGAAGCTCCTCCAGGGCTGCTAACTCTACCCTCCTCTGATCTCCTACACTCACTGGATCCAAAAGTATATCGGTGACTGCCCAAAGTGACCTATGTCTCATCTCAACGGGTAAATGGCAGGGCTTTCCATAAACGGGGCGAAAGGGAGATGCACCCAAAGGCATCTTGAAGGACGTCCGATATGCCCATAAGACCGAGTCCAAAAGATGTGACCAATCCTTTCGATCTGGGCAGATGACCTTCTGCAGAATAGTCTTGATCTCCATGTTCGATACTTCAGCAAGACCATTGGTCTAAGGATGATACGGTGTGGCTACTCGATGGTCTATGCTGAACTCGCTGGCAAGGGCCTTTACCCTGTCGTTGACGAAATGAGACCCCCTGTCAGATATCAAAACTCTAGGCACCCTGAACCGTGAAATGATATTCTTCCTCAAAAATCAGCAAACAGTCCTAGCATCTGCGTTTTGGGCAGGGATGGCCTCAACCCAACGACTCACATGATCCATGACCAACATAATGTACTCAAATCCCTGCCTCTTAGGGAATGGACCCATGAAATCGATGCCTCATGCGTCAAAAACCTCACCGAAGTGAATGGGCTGCATCGGCATCATATCACGCTGTCCACAATTGCCCATCCTATGAGAGTCAGTACACCTCTACGAACTCATCAGAGTCCTTGAAGAGGGTAGGCCACCATAGGCCGGATTGGAGCACTTTTTGTGCCGTTCTCCTCCCAGAGTGATGTCCTCCTGCTCAAGCTTGTTGCAGTAAGTGAGGACGCTATGGTGCTCCTCCTGAGGAATGCACCGACGCCAGATGCTATCCCCTCCTTCATGATATAGGACGGGATCCTCCCAATGGTAGAACTTGGCCTTAGTGAGGAAGGTCTCAAGTCGCTGCTTGGGCCAACCTTGTGGAACTTTCTTGGCAACAAGATAGTTCACAATGTCGGCGTAGCACGAGAGAGAAGCGATAACAAGGATCGCCTCATCTAGGAAGGTCTCACATATAAACTCTATCTGCTCAGAATCCTCAAGAAACTCCAATCAGGAGAGATGATCCGCCACCACATTCTTGACTCCAGGCTTGTCCTTAATCTCTATATCAAACTCCTAGAGTAGAAGGATCCATCTGGTCAATCTAGCTTTGGCATCCTTCTTTGCCATGAGGTACCTGATGGCGGTATGATTAGTATAGATGGTCACCTTAGATCCAATGATGTACGATCTAAACTTATCTAGGGCGAAAACTACACCTAGCATCTCCTTCTCAGTGATGGTATAGTTCCGCTGGCGACATCCAAAGTCCGTCTAGCATAGTGAATAACAAAGGGGACTCCATCCCTCCTCTGTCCCAATACTGCCCTACGACAAAATCGGAGGCATCCGTCATGATCTCGAATGGGAGAGATCAATCAGGCGGCTGGAGAACAGGAGCCTCTACAACTAGACTCTTGAGAGTCTCGAATGACACTAGACACTTATCATCCACAATGAACTCAGTGTCTTTCATCAGTAGATCAGTCAACGACCAGACAATCCTGCTGAAATCATGAATGAATCGTCGGTAGAAACCGACGTGCCCCAGAAAAGACCGTAACTGCTGCAAATTGGACGGTGAACTGAGTTTTCTAATGATATCCATCTTGACCGGATCGACCTCCATGCCCCTGTTGGAGATGATATGGCCAAGCACCGTCCCCTGAGTCACCATGAAGTGACTCTTCTCCCATGAAAGCACCATATGGACCTCTGTGCATCGCTGAAGGACGCAGTCTAGGCAGTCAAGACAAGCATCGAACCCGTCGCCGTAGACCGAAAAGTCATCCATGAAGACCTCTAAGCACTCACCCATCATGTCCGAAAATATGGACAACATGCACCTCTAGAATGTCGCCGGGGTGTTACACAATCCAAAGGACATCCGTCTAAAAGCATATGTCCCAAAGGGACAGGTGAATGTGGTCTTGTCTTGGTCCTCGGGCGCAATGGCCACCTGATTATATCCGAGTACCCATCCAAGAAACAGTAATGGCTCTTCCCTGCTAGCCTCTTGATTTAGCTGAATTTCACGGGGTCTAAATATCTCGCACAAGGCGGAGACAACAGTGTCGCTGCGGCGACCCTCAATGAATCCCGGACTAAAGTCAACAATGAACCCACAATCAAATAAAACAATGACAAGCAATAGTGGAGTTAAAATTTATTATTAACTCTACATAAAAAGGTGTATAGGTGTAAGTATGTAAAGGTCGAACATAGGGAGCACACAGGATAGATCAATGCAATTGTGCAAAAATGTGATTGTGATGGGTGTCTACAAAGATGCAAATTTTTTGTGGGTTTTTAATTTTTAATATATATATATTTTCTGTATTTTGATTTTTAATTTTATGATTTTATATTTTCTTTTTATATTTTATATTTTTTTCTTTTTCAATAATACAATATACAAATAATATAAGAAAAGAGGTGATAAGATATTTATAAAAATAAGGAAAAATGCTCAAAAATTAGGAAATAAAATGTTTTTGGTCTTTTTATAATTTTCTACTATTTTTGAGATTTTTGAGGATTTTTCAGAATATTTTTGGTATTTTAAAAGTTAAAATAAAAGAAAATAGTGGGTCAAGCTACTGGCCGAATTTAAAATGGGAATGAAAAATAGCAAACAGTAATAAAATTTTCCCAAATTAATTTTAAAATGAAGATAATAAAATAGAGAAACTACAGGAACAGAGTTTATATATTTGTGATTTTTGAATGATTTTTTAGATTTTTATGAAGTTTTTAAGTGTTTTCTAATTTTTAAGGGTTTTGTTTTGAAATTTTAATGATTTTTATATTGACACTAAAACATACTAAAATAGACCTTAGGTAATTTTTTTGGAATTTTTCAAGGTGTTTTGATATTTTTTGGTATTTTCTAATCCAAACATTAGCAAAAATGCATGTTTTTTATTTTTAATAAATATTAAAATGCAATAAAAATGCAATGCAAAAATATGGCGTAAAAGTGTGATGCACAGGAGCTTAACTTGATTTTTGTGGAATTTTTGGGTGTTTAGAGATGCATTCAATAATTAGAGAAAACAACAAGAAAATACTTGTAGGCCAAGGGCATATTTAGAAATAACAAACAACTCAGGGGCCTATATGTAAAATTCCCACAAAATTTATAACTGAATAAAACTTTTAATGGACTAAACACAAATCACAAAACCCGCAGGGGTATCGGTACAAAAACTCCCAAGTCACGTGTGAAACACGCGCACAGGGAAGGACTTTTTTTGCAATTAACAAAATTCCCAGGGGTTGTTATGCAATAACTCCAAAAAGTATTAAACTGCTGTGGAAAGTTTTGATACTTAAACTAAATACAAGAAAACATCGGGTCCCTCCGCAAAATCGCCAAGTCACGTGCACAACGAACGTGACCTGGCAGGGACCGTTCCGCAAATAAACAAAAGCTAGGGGCGTTGTTCGCAAAATGCACAATAGTTTTTAATGGCTGACGAAAGTTTGAATACTAAATAAATAAATACACAAAATGGGGGGGGGGATACCACAAAATCTCCTTGCAGAGGCGCGATTGAACGACGCGGAGCCGTTCACTTAAGACACGTGGCACCCTCACAAAGCGTGATACCCCTTCGATCTGCACGGTCAGGATTAGCTGATGCTCGATGATCCGACGGCTGACACAATGCTTGACTCAAGGGCTGCTGCTCCGCTGGATGAACGAAGGCTGATCGGACGGCTAGAAAGGGTCGACGAAGAACAGGGATGAACCCGCCGTGAGGCGAGTTTTCCAGGTCCTGATCTTCCTCCTCCGCCGGGATTCGACGCTCCAAAATGCCCTGGCTCTTCCCGAAGTGGTCCCCAAGCAGCTGGAAACTCCAAAAATCCCCGGCGGTAGCCGGGGGGCGCGCGCGAGTCCGCCGGAGCAAGATAGCTCCAGGAACCTCCGCCTCCTCCCAAAACGAGTCCTAGGCCTTTCAATCACGCGTGGTCCTGCAAAACTGAGTTAAGTAGGTCGCGGGCAAAATGCCGCGACCACCTGTGGGCGAGAAGTGGTGGTGAACGATGATATGAAGGCTCGCCGGAGCAACCTCCGGTGAGGGGGATGGTTGATGATCTTTGGAGGGCGTGAATCGAAAATGAAGGGTGGAAAAGACTCCTGCTAATACAAGAATAAAAACGCGCAAAAAAATGAAGAAAAATGCGAACCTCAGGGTGAAATACCCGAGATGGGACCTCGATGGCGGCGGCCACCGGAGGTGGTGTAGAACGCGCTTCAGGCCGCCGCCACACCTCAACGAAGAGCTCGGATCAATCCCTTATCACCAGAGATCACAAGCTGCAATTCGGAGGTCTCGGCTGGGCCCAAATACGGTTCGAGGGAAGAAGGAAGATGGGGGGTGGTTTTTGAACAAGTGATGAACAAGGCTTAAAGATCGAAGGTCAACGGGCGAATCGATGGATAAATGCCCAACCTTAGACCAGGGCGTGTATCCTCGTTTCTAGGGCTACAAAAGTCGTAAAGGAATCATCATGGAAGGGTGAAAGGAACGACCCCCAAAAATCCGCGAAATCGAGGAAGAAGGCTCGTTCTGACATGCGTAGGCAGGGGTCAGAGAGTTGACCCGAGGTCAACTCTCCAGCCCACCAGGTTGGTCCACGTGGACCAACCACGAAAAAGCCTGGGACATAACCTTGTAAAATTATTTTAAAATAGTAAATGATATTATTATTTTTAGGTTATTAAATAAAAAATGTTTATTATTTTATAAATTATTTTATAGTGATTTTTATTTATTTTTATGAGGTATAATTTAGAAGTTACCTTTTATACCCTTTATTGTATATTATCTACATATTTTATTATTTTATTTTTATTTTGTGTATTTTATTTATTCATTTTTGTTTATTAATTTATAAAATTATAAAGTATTTTTATACACTTAAATATATTTTTATGAAGTGTTTTATACATTTAATAAAATAAAAGTATAGTTTATGTAGGTATATTTATAGATATAATACCTATGTATGTTATATATAAGTATTTTATTTTATATTTTATTTATGTTTTTATTCTGATTTTAATATACAAATATATTATAAATAATATTTACAAAATTATAAAAATATAAAATTATAAAAATAAAGAATAATAAATAAATTGAATATTTCAATCTGTACAAGTATACAATAGGGGGCCAAAACTCAACTTTAAAACACGAGCTCCGCCAAATGCGAAACCACCGCCATTAAATAGCTTATTTTAAATTATATACAATTAAAGGTGAGTTTGATGCATTTGGAGTTTTTATTTGTGAGATATGGGTCTGGGAAATTAGGATTCTGGGATTTTATTTAGACCATAACTTTTTATCTGTATATTATTTTTATGTGAAATTAATTTTTTATTTTTGTTTATATAATTATTTACAACTTTCATGTACAAAGTTTCTTTATTTGAGGTATAAAAAGTGGAACCGAAAATAGGTCCCAAAATGAATAAAGAATGAATGAAATACAATGTGTTTTATTGTATTTTGGCCCTTATCTCCCCCTACTTTATTCCTTGTCGACCAAGTCATCGAGATGCTTAGGTCTCGGGGTTTCGGGTCATAAAATATTTACAATATTTTATTCTTTTTCTTTTCTTTTAATTATTCTATAATTTTGGCTTTAAAAACCACATTTTATACACTATTTACACAAATAAGCATGGATGATAAAATGCCTAAATTAAGCCTATTTACACGCATTTACTAGGGTTTTTAAGGCCAAAATAATAGAATAAAGATGGCGAAACATAGATTCATCACCTCTCTATAATCTGATCAATAAAAGGCAGCGGGAAATGATCCTTCTTGGTGGCCTGGTTCAATCGTCTATAGTCCACGCAGACCCGTCAAGAAGTGGGTACCTGGCTAGCGATCTCCTCTCCAGACTCACTAACAACTGTGGTGATGCCCGTCTTCTTGGGTACCACATGTAGCAGACTGACCCATTCGGAGTTGGAGATGGGGAAGATAAAATCAGCGCTCCACCATTTCGAGATCTCCTTCATGACAACCTCTCGAAGATTCGGGTTCAGTCGCCGCTGGAACTCACGCGACGACTTCGCGTCCTCTTCGAGATAGATATGGTAGGAGCAGATGGACGGACTTATCCCCTGGAGATCGGCTATGCTCCATCCAATCACCTTGCAGTTCTTTTCAAGAACCCCCATCAGACGGGATTCTTGCTCTCCAGTCAAATCCGCTGAGATAATGACTGGGTACATCTCATGCTCACCCGCAAGTAACCTATACTTCAGCGATGACAACAAAGGCTTCAGCTCTGGACAACTCGGTGCTGGCGGATCTGGCCTCTGAAATGTCTGAGTGAATGCGACCAAATCTGCATGGGAGAATGAGAACTCTCGCTGAAAATCTGAATATGGTGAAGATTGCTCGGTTGGTGTGTCTTTGCTCTGCATGGACTCAGCCTCCATCCTAGCTACTGGCTTTGTGGAAGTTAGACAAGATATCAACTCATCAAACTCTGCCCAATCTATATCTGACTCCGAGGGATCTGAATCAGTATCACAAAAATCATCCGCCTCACGATCGGGAACTGGCTTTGCTGCCTCAAATGTATCCTGGACCAGGAATGTGCTCTCCAAGCTCTCCTCTGCTAGCATCTGTGCATCAGCGGGATCTGAAGGTGAGAGGATAGCATGTGCAACTGGATCTGCCCATACTGCCTCGTCGTCTGTAATCACAAAATCACAGTCCTGGTGGATGTCTCGCCCTGCTGATGAGCCGAAAAACTGAGAGACTAAGGGAGATAGGTATCAAGGATCGTTGCGACCTCAACCCCTCGAGTCGGACTCAACAAGAAACTCAAACCACCAAATCAATAAAGTAATCAGTCAAAAAGCCAAATAGCGATCTCGCTATTTATTTAACCTGGTATAGCGACCAGGTTCGAACTCAAGGAGCACGGATTGACACGAGGCCTATGAAGTAGTCTAAAAATAAAAAATAAAGAAAAAATATTATTGGTGGATTTTATGGGTTTTTATTTTTTTGTAATTTTTAATTATGAAGAAAATATAAAACAAGGCTAAAAGAGCACACTCAAGGAATTATTCAAGGCATCAAACAAAGTCATAAAATTAAAATAAAATTTTTTTTGTGTTTAATATTTTTTAAGTGTTTTTGATAATTTTCTCAGATTTCTATATTTTTTAGTGGATTTTATAAAAATGGAATAAGGCTAAAAACTGAAATCAATGTGCAACCAGATTAGAAAGGCTATTCAAAAATATGAAAAAAGCCTCTAAAAATTTGAAGACAATTTTATGATCAACTACAAATAAAAACTAAACTATAGGAAAAGAAATTGCATTTTTTTGAATTTTTTAGAATTTTTAATTATTTTTATAAGCTTTTTAGAGTTTTCAATTTTTAGGTGTTTTATAAATCCAAATCAAGCAAAAATCAAACTGAAAAAAGAAGACACAAAAACAAACACACCACAATTTTTTAGAATTTTTGATGGCTTTTTAATATTTTTAGTTGATTTTATAATTTAAACAGTAGCAAAAATGCAGGTTTTTGAATATTTAAAAATAGACAATCAACGCAAAAATGTCCCAAAAATTACTGAAATTTTAACACAGTGGCAGGGGCCACGTGTCCAAATTTCAGAAAATTTGGAGTTGACTTGATATTTTATTCAACCAATAGAAAAGGCACATCACACAGGGACCTAAGTGAAAGGAAACTAAGTTCCAAGGCCAAACGATAACACGTGTTAAAAGTCTGGGGCCAAAGTTGCAAAAAGCCCAGAAGGACACGAGGCATGCACGTGATTAACACTCAGAGGGGCTAAAATGCCATTCTTATTTATAAAAGTTCAAACCATAACAACAAGAAAATCCAGGTAAAAACATGCAATTAACCCACGAGTCATGTGTTGATGCACGTGCTCCACGTACAGAAGGACTGATTTGCAAATAAAACAAGCACATGGCCCTGAATGCAATTTGTCTAAAATAAAAACAACTACGACATGTATTTATAGGACTAAACTATAAAAACTAAAGAGGGAAGGGCCTAAGTGAAATATACCCTTTTATTATGATCCAATAGCTGGGGGGGGGGGTCCACGTAAGATCGGACGACTGTGGATGGTGGATATCCCTTCGACGATGGATGTCCTGGATAAGCTCCTCAGATGATCGGACGACTGCTAGATCTCCAAAGATGGATGGCTGGGATGGACCTGGAGCGAGGGGCTCGATCGAACGGCTATGGAGGGTCCTCGAGGAACTGCTCATCGGTGAAGTTCGTTCGACCAATACGCGCTCTCGGTACCTCCTCAGATGCTGCTGAGATGGGGAAATCGAAGATGGAGGTGGTCCGCAACTGATGGGGGTCTCCGATGAGGCCGGGAGCGACCGGAGTGCTCCGGCAACAAAGGAGACCTGGAGCTCCTATTCCTGAGTAATCGGGCCTCCAGATGAGGCTCTTTTGCCTTCGTACCTGCACAGGAATCTCACTGGGTTGAGTGCAAATTGCCTCGACCCGTTAGCAGGCGAAATGGGTGATCAGGGGAGTCGACGCGTGGGTCTCCGGCGAGCAGCGACGGAGGAGACCCGATAGCCCTGTTCCGTGGCGAACTAGGGTGATCGGATGGGTGAAGAAGGTGCGTAGAAGTCTCGTGAAGGTGAAGGGATGGTCGGATGGGTGAATGGGTAATCAGATCAATGTGGATTGGCCGGCGAAGGCCGACGGCCTGAAACCTAAAATATGGAAATTAAACTAAGCTACTGGGTATCGAGTCTACCTGATGATCGAGGTCGTCTATGCTGGAGGTCATGGTCCTCATGGGGTCCTTGCCTCGATGGAGCAATGCCTCCAGAGGCTCGGGCTTTGCCGGTGGCGGAGCTCGACGATGTTGGTCGCCGGACCTAGGGCACAAGCCTCCAATCGTTCGCTGCAACATGCTCCCGCACTCGCTGTCACTCATGGAGGAAGGTGGAGGTCACTGGGGTCAAAGATGAAGGCCAAAGGTGAGTGAAATTGCGGCTGGCGGTGGAGCTTTATACTTGCAGGGGTCCGAAAAGGTTGGAGTCGGGCACGTAAATCGATGCACGGACCCCTAGAATAGATGGCTTGCGGGGGTCATGGATCTTTGCTCTTTAATCGGGGCCCGGTGTTTGAGGAAATGGTTGACGGATCAGCTCAGCAAAATTTGGAGAAGTCAGGTCAAGAACCATATCCGGGAAGGATGTGATCCAAGGGGGAGAGTTGACCGGGTGTCAACAATCCCCCGTGGACCAATCAGAATATTCGAAGGTCAAAATGATTTATAAATTAAAAATAAAATAGTAAATGATTTTATTTGAAAATATGTACAACAAAAACAACAAAGCCTTTTCCCACAATTAAGTAGGGTCGGCTACAAATTCTTCGCCTCCATTTAGATCTATCTTGTGTCAATCTCGGGCTTATATCAAAAAAACTAAGATCCCTTCGTATAGTCTCTTTCCAACACTTCTTGGGCCGTCCTCGCCCTCTCTTAGCCGGCTCAACATCCCAACACTCGTATCTCCTAACCGGTGCATCAACTGACCTTCTTTGCAAATGACCAAACCATCTTAAGCGGTTTTCTCGCATCTTATCCTCGATCAGAGCTACACCAACTTTCTTTCTGATTGCATCATTTCGAATCCGATCTTTACGTGTATGTCCACACATCCATCTTAGCATTTTCATTTCTGCTACAACCATTCTCTGCACATGTCTATGGTTCACAGGCCAACATTCAGATCCATAAAGCATAGCACGTCTCACGGCTGCTTTGTAAAACTTTCCTTTAATTTTTAAAGGAATTTTCTTATCACAGAGAACAACGGTGGCTCCTCTCCACTTTAGCCAACCTGCATTTATTCTATTAGTAACATCTCCATCAATTTCCCCATCATGTTGCAAAATAGATCCCAACTATCTAAAAGAATCTCTCTTCCGAATGTTATCGTCACCAATCTTCACCTCGATTCCTTCACCATTGCTTCCATCAAAGGTGCATTCCATATATTCCGTCTTAGCCCTACTTATACGAAAACCTTTAGTCTCCAAACCTCAAGCTTCTCATTTACTCCATCTCTAGTCTCGTCAATCAACACAATATCATCAGCAAATAACATACACCAAGGTAACTCATCCTGAATGTGACTTGTCAACTCGTCCATAATCAAAGTAAAAAGAAATGGACTCAAAGCTGAACCTTGATGTAAACCAATGTTGATATCAAAATAGTCAGTCTTCCCCGTCGGGGTCCTTACACAAGATAAAGCCCTATCATACATGTCCTTTATGAGATTAATGTATAGGACAGGTACTTGTCTCTTCTCCAAAACTCTCCACAGTATCTCTCGTGGGGCGGAATCATAAGCCTTCTCCAAATCAATAAAGATCGTATGGAGATTCTTCCTTTTAGCTCTACAAATCTCCATTGTTATCCTCAGCAAATGAATGGCTTCAATAGTTGAGCGACCTGGCATGAATCCGAATTGGTTTTCTTTTACTTGGGAAACTTGACTCAACCTTCTTTCGATCACACGTTCCCAAATTTTCATAGTGTGACTCATCAGCTTGATACCTCTATAATTTAAACAATTTTGAATGTCTCCTTTGTTCTTATAAAGAGGCACCACGATACTCCTCCTCCAATCTTCAGGCATTTTCTTGCTTCACCAAATAACAAATGTTTATTTGAAAATATATATAAAATAAAATTTTTTTATTATTTTTCAAAGTATTTTTAGTGATTTTTATTTATTTTTTTGAAAAATAAATTAATGTATATACATAATATAATATTATATACAGGTATAAATACCTATGTATTTTGTATTTTTTTTATTATTTTATTTTTGTACACTTATTCCCATTTTATATTTTATATATTTACAACATAAAATTTGAGATATGAAATATTTTTTTATTGATTTTTATTATTTATTTACCAGGGTAAAATAAATAGGTCTTTTATTCTTATATACTTGGTATATGTACAATGAAGAGAGAGAATTTATTTTCTTTTTGTTTTTATTTAATTTTTTTGATTTTTATTTTATTTTTATAAATATATACAAAATAAGAGAAACACATTTTTACTTTTATTTTTATTAAAATAAAATATATATATAAGAGGGGGTTTTACACAAGATTGAGTAGCCCTATCTCTCTCTACTTATTTTATTTGGCGATCAGGCCCATCTTGGGTCCTCTCTTGGGTTCAGGTCACTCAATATTTATTCTAAATATTTCCCTCTTTTTCTTTATTTCTTTATTCTTTTATTTTAGCACAAAAACATGCTAATTATTATTTACATAAAGCATGCAATTTGATAATTTATTATATTTACAAGTATCTACATGGTGTTTTGCAAAGATTTTTAGCTAAAATAAAAGAATAAAGAGTAATGAATGAGGATTCATCACCTGCCTCTGTCATCTGCTCTGAATCTGAAGGCTGGTCTGAGCAAGTGGAATCTCTGGCTCTAGTCTCCTCGATCGTCTCTATTTGTATACTCTCACCCTCGACGCGAAAGTATACCTTCCCGCTATCATGATCGGACACTGCCTTGGTTGTGGCCAGGAACGGGCGTCCTAAAATGATGGGGGTATCGGTGACGGTCTCAGGGATCTCCAGGTCCAACACAACGAAGTCCACGGGGAATTTCAGGCCCTGAATCGTGACGACAACGTCCTTCAGCAACCCCTTCAGCCTCTTAACAGATCAATCATCAAAATGAATGACTGTCCTGCTCTATCGTAGAGGTTCCAAATCGAATCGGTTGAGTAAGTTTGTCGGAAGTCGGTTGATCGATGAACCGCTATCTAATAGAGTACGATCGAACCTCTGCTCATGGATGTGGCATCTGACATAAGGGGCTCCTGCATCTGGCCTCTTGGTTGGCAGACGGTTCTGGATCGCAAAGCATGTGGCGCGAGTGAGCACATGGATCTCTGACTGATGGTTCCTCCTCTTCCTCTGAATGGTAGTCCTGTCTCTGAGGGATCTCTGGAAGAGAGGGATGTGCTCCAAGACCTCCTGTAGAGTCAGTTGAATGTGAAATCGGTCCATCATCTGCTGGCTGAACTCTAGCTGGTGGGACTTTTTTGGGTCTTTTTTGGTAGGCCCCTTAGCCAAGCGGAGTGCTTGGGGAAAGGGGATGACTGGGTCCTTCTCAGATGAAGGACTAGGATCGGGTCTATGTTGCTCAGGCAAAGTAGAATCCATACAATCATCATCAATCAACACAGATGGATCCACAAATACTAATCACTTTCCTTTATTCACAGAAGTGTCCTGAGATACATCAACTGAAGGGAAAACAACAAGAATAGAACTGGAAATGGTGGCCTCAGCACCACCCTTGGCATCTGGAATAGAGGCGTCAGTACCGCGCTCTGGCTCAGCAACGTGTCTGGTGGCATCATTACCACCTCCTCCATCTGGTGAAGCGATGATGTTAGTACCGTCGGCTGGAACAATGTCCCTGGTGGTGTCAGCACTACCGTCATCATCATGATTATGAGCAGCATCAACACCGCTCTCCTCCTCGTCTGGCGATCCTGAAGGTGCGTGGGAACGTCGCTCAGATGAGGCGCTGCCTCCTGGCATCCAAGCGCTCCTAAGTGTAACAAAATCATCATCAAACATATATATAGTAATATCACCAAGGGAATCACTAGGAGTGGTGGTCTTTGTGAACTCCACCTGCTCAGACTTCATCTTGAGGTTGTTCGGGTTCGGCTCTATTTGTGCAGGAATGGCAGCCTTCCCCTTCACTATCTCTCTCATCTCCTGTCTGAACTCGTCCATCTCCCGTCAGAAAGTAGCCTGCTGATCGGAGATGAGGCGAGCTAACTCGTCCAAGGCAGGGTTCTCATAGGCAGGCCCATGAGAACCTGACGGGTGGCCTCGCTGGTAATGAGGCAGCTGCTGCTGGTGAGATAGATAAGGAGGCTGATACTGCTGGGAGTGATACTGTTGAGGCTGCCACCAAGACTGTCCCTGCTGGTAGGGACGAGAACCATGCTGCTGCTACTGTGATGGCTGGTGGTGTGGTGGGAACTGGGGCTGCTGGTGAGTCTCTCGCTGCTAGCCGTACTGGTCACCCTAAACTGGAGGCTGCTGTTGGGAACTGGTACCTCCGGTCGTCCAACGAAATCTGGATGGTCTCGTCGGATCCCAAGCTGGGGTCGGTCATACATATCCCATGGACATCCATCAACGGCTCCTGCTCGTACGTGGGTGGGGGGAGTACTGCCAGGGGCTGGTCCGGCTGATACACCACCATCTGGCTATCCTGAGATGGTGGCAACTGGACGTACTGCTGCTGCTACGGCTGGTATGGCTCCGCCTGAACAAGGTGAACCTGTCGGTACTGGGCGGAAGGCTGGGCCAAATTGCTGCTGCTGTCGGTGTCTGCCCGTGACCTAAGACGGGGCTGAGAAGCCGTTTGTGCCTCCTGGAGATACATGATATGTGTCTTTAGGTCACTCAGCATTTGTGCCATCTGAGCCCTGGCACTGCTTCTTCTCGATCAACTCGATCCGGTCCAGCTTCTTGCTGATGATACCCATGTCAGCGGCTGTCGACTCTGCCTGTGCTGCTGCCGCTGACGAAGTAGAGGGATCGACATCAACCCATGCTATCCTCTGATAGGACACGGCCTGTGGCATGGGCTTCCCCTGTGTGTAGAGGCAGGTTTGAGACATGACAGTGTAGTTCTCGGCCATCTCCTCGTAGATGGCCCAGACCTGGTCCTCATCTTTGGCGAAATACTATCCTCCACAGAATGCATTCACCAACCTCTGTAGCTCTGGTGTAAGCCCACAGAAAAAGCTCTGAACTAGGTTCGGCTTTGAGATGTCATGGTGCGGGCATCGGTCTGTAAGCTCCCTGAAGCGATCCCATGCCTCGTGAAACTGCTCGTTGGGAAGCATGGAGAAGTTGCTGATCATGGCCCTTGCTGCATTGGTCCGGCCGAGTGGATAGTACTTGTTGAGGTACTCGTTCTGGAGCTGCTCCCATGTCGTCACAAATCTCCCTAAATGCTTCAGCTAGTTGGCTGCTTTATCAATGAGGGAAAAGGGAAATGCCATCATCTTGATGGTGTCCTCATCCACGCTGCGAGTGTGGACAATGCTGCAGATCATCTCGAACTCCTGGAGATGAAGATGAGGCTCCTTGGTGGCGAGTCTGTGAAAATGAGGAATGAGCTGAATCGTTTGTGGCGGGAACTTGAAGTCTCCCTCTATGGTCGGCAACACAATTCATCTATGTGTCAGAGTTGCACCAGGGTTGTGCAACTCTCTCATCGGGCGTGCTTCTGCTGCTGGCTGGACTGGCTGCTCTCCCTCAGGAATATCTCCTCCACCGGGTCTACACTGCTCTCTATATGCTCTCATCTGCTCCATCTCCCGACGCATGTCAACCATGAAAGCCCCCTGGTCGCTTATCTGTCTCTACATCATCTCCAGGAAGGCTAACAGGGTGTTGTTGATCGCACCCTGGTCCAAAACATATGTCTGCTTGGCTCGGGGATCGTCGGTGCGCTCCTTGTTGCTGGCCATGGTCTCTGCAAAGGCAAAAGACCCAAACTCAGGTGCCGATAAATCAACTGGCTGCTACTCTCTTTGATCGGGCACCTCAGGACTGGTAGTAGAAGGGTGGTCGGGGGGGGGGGGGAGACAGGATGGAATCGAACTCGGGTTCGGAGAGCAGGTCATGGCTCTCGCAAACCAACCTAGATGAACGGGCCGGAGTGCTCGAAAGCGGTGCAGCCAGAGGCTGCCTAAGGGACCTCCAACCCATCATCTCGATCTGGCGAGTAAGGCGTATGAGATCTGGAAAGTAAACAGTATCAAGCAAACAATACCCCCAATTCACCAACGCACGTGGAGCTAATGACCGTAAAGGTTCGGTCTTTTATCTTGTCGTTTTTATTTTGGCGATAAAACATGCTATCAGAGCAATTAGCGAGCTGTTAGGAATCCAACGCCCCCAGGAGACTATCCCGATCCCAAACTAGATCTTTCCCAGCCAGTACAAGCCGCGGACCGTTTATCGACTACCCGATCGGCTCGCTCTGTTAAGGATATCGCGACCCGCTTTACCGGAGATCGGAGCGATCCTCACTGGAGAACGACTAGCTCAAAACCAGTAGTCTGAAAAGGGGTCGGATATGGCTCTAGCCTAGTGTGCGTGTCACTCTCTCGCGCAATCAAACCATCCAATGAGGGGATTGCTCTCCCGATACAATTTTTTTGTGAAGTGATTTTTAAGTCAAGTTTGCCTAAACAGTCCCAATTTTATGATTTCACCTTTTTAGGTATTTTTCAAATAAAATAACCACCTAACAAATTTTTCGGTTCTCTTGATGATTAACTTGATGATTATTAAGTCCAGAAAACAGGGGGAGAAGACGAAAAAGCCGATGCACGATGAAATCAATGATACATGCTGAGTAAGAATGCATACCTTTCCTCTAGCTCTCTACATGCAAAATGATCCACGCATAATTGAAAGACAAGAAGTAAACTAATCTAAATGATGCAACGAGGAAAATAGCCTTAACAGAAATTTCTACACGTGAAGAACATGAGCTAACGGGTCAACGGAGGGGTCGGGGTCCGGTCTCTGATGTCGATCGGTGTCCGCCACAACGGATCCTGCCAGCGATGTATACGACCTCTAGCAGCACGTGACCCCTTGAGTGACCAGGTTAGATTTTTATTGATTAATTAATTAGGTCCAATTAGTCGGTCTATAGGAACATGCACGAATATTAATGGTGGGCCCTAATCATTTACATCACAGAGCAACAAATTCCTAAGCTAAGGCCAAATCCTCAAGAAACAAAATAAAATAAAAAGCTGATAAAAACTAAAAATCGGTGAAAAACCACGGAGAGGTCCCCCGAGCACACCGGTGCCTGGCAAAACAGACCTCGATCAATCACCACAAGGTCTCTGAAAGTCTGAGCTGTCCCTGGATTATTACAATAATAATCAGGCTGAAAGGAAACTAAGCTAAACTACACTGAATCTAACTACGCTCCCAGACTCCTACTCTCCTTCCTCGCGCTCTCCTGCGGTTCTATACATAAAAGAGCCACCTCCGGGTGTCACGGTTGCGTCGGCTTTCCAAAGAAAGCTGCCTCGATCCTCGGTCCCTCGTAAGAAAGTCAAACAAGAGTGTCGATCCACAATTATTATAATAATGAAAAAGAAAATAAAATGCAAAATAAATGAAAATAAAAACAAATAAAATAAAAAATAGAAAATAAACACAAACAAAAACAAGAACCAAATAAAAGAAAAAAAATAAAAGAAAACAAAAGAAAATGAAAAAGCCAAAAAAAAGTCGCGAAAAAGCCGCGAAATGAAATCGAAAAAGAAAAGAAAATCGACTACTAAGCCGTGCTCCCCGGCAACGGCACCATTCTGATGAACCAAAAATCCGAGTGGCTAAGGAGAGAAGGTATCATGGGTCGTTGCAGCCTCGACCTCTCGAGTCGGACTCAACAAGAAAAAGAAGATCACCAAATATCAAAATCAATTAAGTAACAGAAATAACGGTCTCGCTATTTTATTTAACCTGGTATAGCGACCAGGGTCGAACTCAATGAGCACGGATTGGACAAGTCCTACGAAGTAGTCGAGAATCAAATAAAAAATAAATAAAATATTTTTGGTGGATTTTTAGGTTTTTAAATTTTTTTGTGATTTTTAAAACTAAGGAAAAGGAATAAAAGAAGGCAAAAAGGCACACTCAACTATTTATTTAATACCACAAAAAGATTCAGAAAATCAAAATAAAATTGTTTTTGGGTCTTATGATTTTTACGTGTTTTTGATAATTTCCTCATATGTTTATGATTTTTAGGGAATTTGCTAAAAACGAACTAAGGCAAAAACTGAAAACCAATGTATAACTAGAATCTAAAGGCTATTTAAAAATAAATAAATAGCTATAAAATTCCAGTGGCAATTTTATGATAAAATAAAAATAAAAACCTAACTAATAGAAAAGAAATTGCATTTTTTTGATTTTTTAAAGAATTTTTAGGAATTTTTATGAGTTTTTTAGAGTTTTAAAATTTTTTTGGGTTTTATAAATCCAAAAATGACAAAAATTGGACATAAATAAAAACACTACTAATAAGCACAAGATAATTTTTTTAGAATTTTTGGGGGCTATTTTAATATTTTCAGTTGATTTTTCAATTCCAACAGAAGCAAAATGCAAGGTTTTTTAATTTTTAAAAATAGAAAATCAAAATAAAATGGGTCCCAAAATTCACTGAATTTTTACATAGTGGCAGGGGCCACGTATCCAAATTATAGGAGATTTGGAGTTAAATTGCTATTTTATTCAACCAATCAAACATGCACAACACATAGGGACCATTCTGCAAGAAAAACTAATTTCCAGGACTAAATAGTAACAAGCTTTGAAAGTTCGAGGGGCCTACTGTAAATTTCACATCAATTCCAGCACATGTCCAAAAAAACAACGCACAGGGGTATAAGTGCAAATACGTGAAACTATTTTATCAAATCATAAAACTCATTAATCCCAAGGGCGTACTTGCAATTATCCCATCAAAAACACGTGATGATGCACATGCACGCATACAAAGAGGACCAGATTGCAAATTGTGAAAATAACAAGGGCTAATATGCATAATATCCACAACATACTATTTATTTAATAGACTAAACAATAACAAAAAGGAACTGCGAGGGTACTGAGGCAAGTTATCCAGCCAAGGTGCGTGCGAGTCACATGGTGGCCCGGTGGCGGTGGCTGATAGGCTGAAGGCATGCGGCTCTGGTGCATCCACCTGGCGGATCAAACGGTCGTCTCGCAGGCTCAGACGTGGTCGTACGGAGGCCGTTAGATCAGGTATCTAACAGTCTGACAAGATGCAGGCAGTGGACGGTCCAGATGAAGTCTGGCGAGTGGGCTCGATCCGACAGCTCCGGGAGGGTCTGGATGAACTCCTCCTTGGCGAAGTTCACCGGAGGACTGGAAGCGCTCTAGACGGCTGATGGACGATCAGAGGGAGGAGTTCGTCTTGCAACGCCTCTCCGCGTCGGGTTGTGATGGTTGATGAAGCTCCTAACGATCAGATCTCCGGGACGGGTGGTGCGACCTGGGACGACTCCGGTGATGATGGTTGAAGGTGATTTGGGTGTACTCGTGCGCTCTTGGACCTGCAGATGAAAGCTAACGCTCGGAGGGTAACTCCGGCAGGGGTTATTGGATAAGAAGCTAAGTGAAGCGACGGGGAACGGCGGAGGCGACGGAAGGAACCTAACTCGATCTTAGCTCGGTTAGCCAAGGACGAGGTGATTGGGCTATGGGAGAAGGGTGAAGATGGGACATCACATCAATCTAGGCGGATGGAAGGGGTAGATGGAGCCCCAACCACTAGGGCAGAGCTGACAAAGTAGTAGATGAACAATCGAAGATAAATGGAACTCGGGTCGATGGAAGGTCTACCTGATGATCGCATATCAATCCTGAGCTCCAGGAGGGAGCGGCGAAGGGGGTCGTTGCCTCGACCGAGCTGCGGCGGGCTGGGAGGCTCGTACGTGGCGACGCTCCAGCCACGTTCGTCGAGCAACGGCTACAGGCACCTAATCCGGCCACCAAAGAGGGGTTCCGGTCACTGTCACCAAGGGGAGTCTCTCTAGGGTAGATTTAGGGCTTGCGGCGCGAGCTGAGGAGCTGGGGAGTGAAAATGGAGACTTTATATGCATCCCATGTGACAATGAAGATCGGGTACATGCACGCAATCCGAGGTAGATCAGCCACCCCCTAGGGATCCGCGAGGGTGGCTGATCCATGGAGAAGAGGTGGGCGCAGGAATCGGGCGAAAGGAGGTTGGATCCGCTCCAGAAAATTTGGAGGAATCGGGACGGTGAACAGGATCCGCGAAGAAGGGATCCGAGGGGGAGAGTTGACCGAGGGTCAACAATCACCTGTGGACTAATCACAGAATTCCAGGGTCAAAAATAATTAGAAAATAAATTAAAAGTCTAAAATGATTTTATTTTAAAATATTTATAAAAAAATGTTTATTTATTTTCAAACTAGTTTTAGTTATTTTTATTTACTTTTTTGAAAAATAAACTATGTTATATACATTATATTATTTTATATACAGGTATAAAATGCCTATGTATTTTATACATTATTTTTATTATTTTTTGTATAAAGTAATTTTTATTTTATGTTTATCATTTATTTACAAAGGTGAAATAAATATGTGTAGTGTACATATATACGTGGTATGTACAATGTGAAGAGAGAGAATCTATTTTATTTTTGATTTTATTTTATTTTTCTCTTTTTTATTTTATTTTTAGAAATATATACAAAATAAGAAAAACACATTTTTATTTTTATTTTTGTGAAAATAAAATATGTACACCCAGAAGGAAATATGTAATGATGAATGGCCCTATCTCTACTTTATTTTATTAGGCGATCAGGCCCAGATTGGGTCCTATCTTGGGTTCAGGTCACTCAATATTTATTCTAAATATTTCCCTCTTTTTCTTTATTTCTTTATTCTTTTATTTTTGCACAAATACATGCTAATTATTCATATTTAACACAAGCATGCTTTTTGATAACTTATTGTATTTACAACTATATGCATGGTGTTTTGCAAAGATTTTTAGCTAAAATAAAAGAATAAAGAGTGATGAATGAGGATTCATCAAGTTGGTACTCTGCGAATCATGCCTCAGGGGTCTTCGCTGGAGAAGATGGTGTGTTGTAACCCTACCGCTCTCGAGCTCTCATATCTCATCATTGAATGGATGGTGGATGATTGAACAGAGGAGTGTTGAGCTTATATAGAAGAGGGACGAACGGAGCAGGAAATTTGGATTGGACCATGGAATTTACAGGCGTATAAGGACTCGGGTCTTATAGAGGATAAGAGGCAGAGCAGAACTACTGGAAATGGTTACTGGGGACAAAGTGATAATGACATTAGTGGTTACAAGGCATATAGTTAGGTGGGTTTGGAGAAGAAAGATATAAGGGACATGGGGATGATTAGAGAGAATAATGGAGGGGGTATGTGATGAATCTCAGATTCATCACTCTAAAAGTCATTAATTAAGCTCTAATCCCTAAAAATCATTGGCATTTCTTCATTTATTCTGCATAATTAGCATTCATGCATATTTTGATAAGAATTGTATTTTATCACTTATTTTTTTACAAAATAAGAAGCCAAAAATCCCAGCCAAAAATGACCTGTAAATAGCCTAACTTCCCTGATTTTTAACTAATTCATGCTAACTCTAAATGACCCAAAACTACCTCCATTGTGTACATATCACTAACAAGAATAAATAAAAAATACAAAAAAAATCACTAACTCAAATAAGTGGATCAAAACTCAAACCCTAGTTCTAGAATTTCCAGACTAAAATCCTCTATTTTCCTCATCCAGTAACCATTTTGATCCAACTCACTTTTGAACTAATATACATTCAAATACCTTCAAAACAAGACCAAGTTCAAGTGAATCAGAGCTCATATGTGAAAGTTGGGTTTTGGACATCTTTTGTACATTTTGTATTTTAGCGATTTTTGACCTATTATTTTATGTACATAATTAACCCATTTTATTTTATTTCTTTCTCATTTGTCTTTTTGATGAAAGTTTTATTAAAATGTGTAAAAATACAAATCCAAACTGAGCTTGATATAAAAGAAACAAATTGAGTTCGAGTCTTCACTAACTGTCTGTACAAAATATTGTCTTTTTCGTATTTTATTGTATTTCTTCTTTTTATTATTCAATAAAAATTTAAAAAATTAGATTAATGTGTAAATATTTATCTTTGATTTTATCATATTTTTTAGGTTTTTACCTGGTTTATAAAAATGACAAAAAATTAGAAAACCTTAAAATCAAGGTATTCTATATACATGGGATACCCCAAAAATATCACTTTGTGCAAATGATCGATTTTAATTTTTTATGTCTTCATGAAAGTTGTAGATCTCATCGAGACGAGCAACTTTCATGAATAAAATTTTTCGATCCGAGGTCATTTACTATTTTTTATGCATTTATCTTTCTATTTATTTACGGAATTTTGTGGGACTGACACATGGCCGCTCCTGGAGCCGCCACGTGTCACCCAATTTTGGGGTTTTATATTTCATTTTTATTAAAAAAAATTAAAAACCACCGCACGTGCGGGTTACGTGCCTCTGCCGCAAGTGACCAGCACGTGCCGCACCCTCGCCCCCATGGCACCACGTGTCGCGACCTCAGCCTCCCGATCTCGGCCGATCAGACGGCTGGGGCCCATCGTCCTCCTCCAGCCACTTTCCCAATTACGCCGCCTCCTCCCTCATTCTCCACCGGTGATTTCTCCACCGCACCTGCGGATATCGCCAGCCTCCACCTTATCCCCGCGAATATCGCCGGCCTCCGCCTCACGAAATCGCCGCCCTTCACGCGATCCCACTTCCATCCATGGCTGATTGTCACCCTCAAATCCCCAAATCAATTCCGTCGAGAATCTCGACCCAATTGCCATCTCCAATTACTCCCTCGGCCAATAAAAGCTCTGTCACCCCCGCATCGTCCCTCATCCGTTGATACACACCAGAGCTTTAGGGAGCCACCACGCTGGAGGTGGTAGCTCCGATGTAGCTTTCCAGAACTGCGGTGAGATCCGACCCGCTTCTTTGGGTCGATTGCAGATTGAGCTTCAACCTCTCGCCGCCTTGCTCCAGATCTTCTCCGTCAAGCTCATTATCAACGATACTCCAACTTCATTTGCTTCAACGCCGACCACCGCATCACGTCGTTCTTCTCCGGGCTTCATCGTCGTTGATGACACAGAAATCAATAAGTCAAGATAGATAAATAATATTCAATGTGTCGTTGTTCTCAACCACTCGAATCGGTCAATCAAGAAAATTTTGTATTTTAAACCACTCAAAATAAGATGATTCAATAAAAACAATGTAAGCGGTTTTCGCTATTCTTTTTACCTGGTATAGTGACCAGGGTCGAACACAAGGAGCACGTTTGAAAAACTATATAGTCAAATTTCAAAGATGTTTTTTTTTTATTTTTTTATTTTTTTAAATTAAGAATAATATGCACAAGTGATAAAAACACACGCACACACTCTTTTTGTATTTTTCAAAAGGATAAAAAATCCTCAGAAAATTAAAAAGAAAATATTTTTGGGTTTATATATTTTAAAATATTTTTGATAATTTTTTCGGATTTTTCTGATGTTTTTGTGATTTTCTAAAAATGAAACAGTAGAAAATAAAGAAATCAATGCACAACCAAGAATCTTTTACGACTTAAAAATTCTTTAAATGCCCAAAATTCCTGGAATTTATTTTTATGTTAAACTACAAATAAATATCTACAATCAAAAACTGAAATCATAATTTTTGGATTTTTTAAAGAATTTTCTACAATTTTTTAAGAATTTTCATTTTTCACATTTTTTTGGTTTTTATAAAAAGTTAATACACAAAAATTGGTCAGAAATTAAAAGCACCAAAATACACCTACACTAATGTTTTTAGGATTTTTAAGCAATTTTTCGAATTTTTATGAATTTTCAAAGTTCTGATAAGGAAAAAGACATTGTTTTTTTTAATATATTAAACGTCAACAAAAAATCATGAAAAATATATACAATGAAGAACACTACAGTTGGGACATACATTATTTTTTTGAGAATTTTTCGAAAAATAAAAACATTTATTTCAGTCAAAAGAGCATGCAAAATGAAAGTCTGGAATGTAGGGTCCAATTTGCAACTATTCAAACGTTTTAAAACTGAATGTTAACATAAATAAATTGCTGGACTACAAATGTAATTTACCTAAGAACATGTGCCAGGCATGTGACTGTATGGAGGGAGGGACGTCTTCACAGATTTGTAAATTTGAGGAGTTTCACAATAATTTTCCCAATAAGTAAAAATCCTAGGGTTCCTTCTACTGGGACCCTTCCTTCTCAAACACAAGAGGGCTGACCGCCGCCAGTGGGAGGCAAAGGGCGACGCCTCTGCTTGGGTGGTCGTGGAGGGCTGATGAGCCGGGCGGTGATGGTTGGCGGCTACGCGTGATGGAGCGGAGGAAGGCGCAGGCTTGCGGTAGAAACAACGGAGGGGCGCGGGTGCGCTGCAGAGGAGGACGCTGCCTCATGCGCGGCGTTTCGCGCGGAGGTGGTGGAGATGGATGGCGGCCGAAAGACGCTGGGATCAACGGGGATGTCTACTGTGGCACGCGATGGAGGGGGGATCAGAGCGACGCAAGGCGGCGTAGCCCTGCTGGGAGGAGGACGCTGCCTCGCGCGCAGCATTTCACGTGGAGTTGGCGGAGGCGGCCCCTCGGTCAAGTGGCGGGGCGGCCTAGCAGTGGAGGAAGCGCGATCTGGTGGCGGGTCAGGGAGCGGGCGAAGGCGTACGGGCGGTGCTGGGCAGTTGGCCGCGCGCGGGGTGGCGCTGGGCAGTTGGCTGGCGTAGGAGGATGGCGGTCGCAGGTGGCAGGGGTGCGACCTTGGAAGCGCGGGGCACGCCACCTTCGGTGGAGATGGTCTGGGCGGTGGCCGCTAGAATTTTTTATTTTTATTTTTTTACTGTATGTAGAATTGATAATAAAAAAAGTTTCTTTTATTTTTTTGAATCAGAAAATGATAATAAAGAAAAGAAAGTGTTATTATTATTATTTTAAAACAAAAAATGTAAATATAAATAAAAATAGATTTTTTTTATTTTTTTATGTTTAATTTTTTATTTGATATTACAAAATAGAGATTAGAGACAAAAACAAATATATATATTTTTTAATTTTTCATGCAAAATGAAGGTTAGATAGAAAAACAATTTTTTTGCTTTTTTAATTTATTTATAAACAAAATCGGAGAAGTGAATGGATTCAGATCCACGACATGTGAGATAGATCCGTGACTCCGGTCACCGTGCGTGATCGGAGGTGATAGGTCATGTGAGGTAGAACTTGAAAATGGAGAGATCGAGAAAATGATATGGAAAATCGGTGTCGGTCGTGAAAATGTTTGGTGGAGAATGTTTTTTTGGGATTTTAAGATCTAAAATTTGATAAAACCTAAGCACAGATTAATCCTACGATTTACCTATGAAAAATGACAAGAAATAAAATTGGATCTCACATTGGGATCGAAAATACCATGATGGCCTCGACGAGGGTCGACGCGCTGTCACCGGATGACTCGGAGGCTAGGTATCCTTCTTCGACAAGATCGCTCTTAGATAGTGGGTTCCTCTCCACCAAAGATCGATCAAGAGGAAATGAGGGAGGAGGAGCCCATTAAAAAGAAGACAAAAATAAAATGGAAAGTATCTACAAATGAGGAAGGTGTTTATTGGTGAAATTAATAAAATAATTAAATAAATAGATTAATAAATTAATTAATTTCGAAATTCGGAATTAAGTTAATTAAGTAAATTAAATAAATAATGGAAATCAATTAACCACTATAATGGTGGCCATTTAAGGTATGGAATAAAATCATATATACAAGGCACGTTTTTAAACCAAATAAATCAAATAAAACAAATAATTAAATACAATTTCGTAATTAAATTAATTAATTAATTAACGTGAGATATTCAATTTTTTTGGTGATTTTTATAAAAGAAAGTTAGTTGTATACACATATTATGTACATATAATACAATATAAATATGTACAAATAAGGAAATAATTTTTATATCTGTTTTTATTTTTTTATTTTTTTTAATTTACATTTTTTAATTTTTAATAAAAATAATATTTACAATTATATACATTAAAATAAATATTAATAAATATGAGCAACAAATATTAGTTAAACTGCACAAAACACCCCAGAAAATCGACTTTTTAACCGTAACTCCAAAAATTATGAAACCATGCCCATTTGAAAGATAATTTAATTTAGAGTGTAATTGAAGTGATTTTGATTCAATTTGAGCTCATATGGAGCTGGGATTGGTGTTTCAATTATCGCTTTACGGTTTTTTCTAGGTGTAATTATTGGTAATTTGTACATTATTTTACTTTACAATATTTACAACACATTTTTACTTACAACTTTTATTTACAAAAATAATTACTTTGAAGTCAAACTATGTACAAATAAAATATGATAAGTTTTATACAAATATACATGAAAAATATTCACAAAATATTTTTGTATTTTTTGATAGAAGACCCTATCTCCCCCTACTTTATTCCTGGTCGATCAGGTCAAGAATTGACCTTCTCTCAGGGTTCGGGTTAGTCTGTATTTATTACATAAATACCTCCTTTCGTTTTCTTTTCTTTTCTTTTTCTTCTTTATTCTTTTATTTATGTATAAAAAGTGTTAAAAATGCAATTTTAACAAATGCTTGCAAAATGGTAAATTCATGCAATTAGTTGGTATTTACAGGTGTTTGACTACAGAAATGAAGCTAAAATAAAAGAATAAAGGCGATGAATCGTGGATTCATCATTCCCTATACTTTACCTTTGCTAGTCCCTTAGCAAACACTTATTTGGAAAATAAGTGAAAACAAAAATAAAGAAAAGAAAAAGGAAATTAGTTAGAACAATGTTGACTTTTAAACTTATCTTCATAAAATTGTAGTATGGAGCTCTGTCGGACCATTGGATTATTAGTGTGTTGGAACCTTAATGGGAAATGGAATTAAAACCTAACAACCTCTAAGTTCCATAAGACTCCTATTCAGGTCTCCTCAACAGCCAGATCAGAACAAGTTTACATACACAAATTCTTATGACTATGAATCTTTTCTTGTACGTGTAAGTGAGATATAGCTCCTCATCTCAAAAGTAGCAAAGAAATAGTCTCCCTCAACAAGGTAACTCTAATCTCCTGGTCTGACAACTCTTTCCTTGAGGAGCGGGGATATTCCCTTCTAAGTTCAAGTACAACCAGCTCAAGAAGAGGGGATGCAGAAGAGAATGGACGGTAACCAATGTAGTTACCTATCCTTGGATGCATGACCAATGTAGCCATGTCATCCGCTGCAAGCTCACAAATATTTGACTTTGAAGCTCTTATTCTTTTTTTCCCCACTTGTATATACACTCCGACAATTATTTTACTTTTCTATTAGGCCTATCCACTTTTGGAGATTTTGCATTTTTTTTCTTTTTTTGACAATATATACAAGGTGCAGCATGTACATAAGGAGTTTTTCCTCTTGAGCCAGTAGACTATCCCTCTTTTGAGGCATTATTGCAACCTCACAACATCCTATCTTTAGAACTCAACATCACCAAACTAGGTTGAGACGCACTTCCCTCTCTAGAGGAGGACGAGAGGTTCCGCCTAGATGTACTACCCTCGTATTCTACCCCAAGCCAAAAGATTCGGCCTATTGACACGATTTTTCACGGTTTAAAATGATGATTTTAACACACCGTTGTTATTCCACGCAAAACCGCAATCAAACAAATAATATTACAACTACAAGCATGTTGGAAATAATATGAGTTGTATAGTGCAAATAGAGGTTCGTATCCACAAGGACTAAGTAGATTCACAATTTTTGTTCTTCTTCCAAAGTTGATTCGAATTTTTATCTCTCGCGACCAAAGAAAAATTATGAGAGAATGTGATCTACGGTGAAAATATTTCCCACAACTTAGTATAAATAAAGGTGGATATGAATATAACTAAGTGAGGAAATGAAGGATAACTTGCAACCTTAGTAAGGAAGAATTGAGAGGTACTCGTAAGATTTCAAGATATAATAAAATATATGGGAGTTGAGATACATTTGATGAGAAATAAATTAGAGTATATAAAAGATGTCACCAAGTTGTTTCACCAAATTTAACTTTAACAAGAGTTACTACCATAGCAAAATGCAAGAGAACTATAATAAAAATAAGAAAGAATGTGCTTCTCTATCCGGATGCAGAATGGTGACGATAACGGCGGCGACGACGATCACACGGGCTACTGGAAGTGGCTGCAGACGGAGCCGGATGCGTGGAAGGTGCTAGACGCGTACTTAACCACGCGAGGAAGGAGCCAAACGCGAGCGAGGAAGGTGCAGTTGACCGTGTACGAGGAAGGTGGCTGGTTGCTGTAGCTGGGCGCACAGTTGGTCGCCGGTAACACACGGAAGAGGGTGGCGGCTGGAGGTTGGTGGCTGCTAGACGTGCAACCACTTGCTGCTAGAGGTTTGTGTTGAGCTGAAGTGGCGCACAAGGGCGCGGTAGGAGGCTGGGGGAGGAGAGGGGCCGTCGGTTACCCCTCCAGTATTACTTGCAAACAAAACGAGAGAGAGAGATGGAGAACAAGAGAGGGGATGCGTGAATTGGGAATGGGGGAAAAGGTGTTATGCGTGCATGAAAATGAGAATGGAGAGGGATGTTGTGCGTGAGGAGAGGGGAGTCGAGTGATGATAGAATAAAGAGGGAGGGGGTACGTGCATGAGGGAATGGATGGGAGAGGAGTCCTCCTTTTATACATGCAATATGCGGCTCTTCAAATATGAATTGAGAAGTCACATGCACATAAGACAAGACCAATAAATGCATTCAATGTATGTATGGGGACTTGCATGGAAAGTTGCATGGAAAGGGGAGAGAGAGGATGAATGGTCGACTATCTTCATGGGTAATGGGAGAGAGAAGGTGAATGTACATGCATGGGTGGCTTTAAGCATTTAAAGGTTTTGGAAATTTATACTACTACCCCTTCTCATTTCTTTCCAACAAAAAGGTATAGGCTTTTGTAGAACCTAAATGAAAGTGTTTGTTTATTTTGTAAAACTATGATCCCAATACATTTTTCTTTCTCTTAAAAATATGATTGTTTATTTAGAATAATGGACAATTATACATCTTGATATTCGGATAATCCCGCTAAATAAAATATCGATCAATATCTTTGAAAATATTTTCTCAAATATAAAATCATGATTTGTCGATTTATGTGCAATTTAAGGGATTTTCTCTTGTTGTGTTCACGAAATAATTTGGACATAGATTAGAGTTTTAAATCAAGAATTGATATTGTCTTTCACATAAAATGAGCCTATTATCACAACATATCATGTAATCATCACACCCCCATACTTAAATTTTGCTAGTCCCGAGCAAAAATAAGATAAGTAATAATGACAGACAAGGTGAATAGCCAAGATGGATTTGGTGAGGGTTTGCAGCAGACATACCCATAAAGTCTCGAGTTTTCAGATCCTAACCGCACAAATACATAAACTTCAGTAGGGTTGACCCATGGATTAAAGATTTGTTCGAATTATCAACTTGACTCGAGTTTTGTAGTTTCAACAGCCTCTCAGTTCCAACAAAATCAGACATGGTTTCAGAAGGTCGATCAGGTCAGCTCATCCCTAAGAAACAAGCATTCTCTTTGACTTTGAATGGATATAAACAGTGTTAGTGATGTTTTAGCTTTCGTGAGTCAAGAGAACGAGCTAACAACACAATCTATCGAGGTACCGAATGATTCCCTATACATATAGCCTCAGTCCTCACCTGGATTCAGGCATATTCTCTTTTCACCCAAGTATGTCATCATAGAAAAAATAGGCCATAGTTATTGGAGAATGGGACTTAATTTTTGGGGTTTTCCGTAGACCGCTTTGGTCTGTTGCTCTCATTTTTTTTCCTTTTGCAGAGCATAACCCTGGACCTCTTTGGACCTCTTTTAAAAATTTAAGTAGCATCATTGGGCTGCTACCACGGCTTTTTGGTGGAGAAGGGTTATTTGATGGTCTTCTTTCCTTGATTTTGCTTCGTACATCTTTGCATGATTGGTGGTTTTTGGCATTTGTATTGTGATATGCCTTTTTGTGGTGTTTTTATTTTGGGTTTGGCATCAAAAAGGTAGTATTGGCTTAGTATTGACTTTGGAGGCACGATACTGGCTTAATTGCTGACATACTTAGACTAGAGAGATCTTGTTTCCCCTGAGTCAAGTTCCTTCACTGATTATAGATAAGGTTCAGGCATTGGCACAACCAAGAGGACAACTCCTCACCTCAACTAGATTGTAATTGTATCTCGTAAAGTAAACTCAATCAAGCTAAGTGTAATGTGCAGTTGCTTAATATCCACTGAAGAGTTTAAGAGTGCTACTAGTTTCTCAGGTGATCTAGTTAGATACAAAAGTTCATTCACCAGTAGAGTTAGTGGAACTGAGAGAATAAAGTCCATATGGACCTGGAGAAAGCTTAAAAACTCATGCCTAGTGAAATTCTGATGAAGTTAAGTGGATTAGAGTCAACTCAACCTCAGTCTATGATTTATGCAGTGAAGATCTGATTTCTCAAAATAGGATAAAACTACTAAGGATGTATTTTTGGTGGTTTTCTTGCTTTTGAAAATATTTTTAGGGGAAATTTTGCAAAAGAGATTTTTTTTATAAAAGAGTATGCAATTTTAAAAAACTATGCAGACGCTCCCCCATACTTAACAGAAACCATGTCCTCATGGTGAAGACAATGTGCAATAGGAGGATCAGAAGGGATGTGAAATGTATTTTTGTTTTTTTTTGTATTTATTTTTTTTGTTTTGGAATGTAATGCAGAGGGATACCCCCATACTTATCCAATGCAGTGAAAATAAACATTCAAGCTGTAAGACGAAAAGATACCTGTGAGGAGAGGCTCACGAGAGTGCATGATTTAACGCCTCAGCTTGGCGATGTGGTGGTTCATTTTTCTTGCAGAAGGTATGTTGTGTAGACAGGCATAGGACCAGATGGTTCAACAACGGGTTTTAGTCTTTGACCATTGACTCTGAAAGTGGCTTTAGTGTTTGGATCAGAAATTTCTATCGAGTCATTATCGAATACTTGAGTTACAATGTATAGTCCTTTCCATTTCGATCTCAGTTTTCCTGGAAATAACTTCAATTTTGCATCAAATAGCCATACTTTTTTATTTTCTTTGAATGTTTTCCTCGAGATGTTGGCATCATGCCACAACTTGATTTTCTCTTTGTATAGCAGGTTGTTATCATAGGCTTGTGATCTCAATTCTTCCAATTCAGATAAGTCCAATAGTCTTTTCTTTCCAGCCTTGTCATAATCCAAATGACATTTCTTTATCGCCCAGAGTGACTTGTGGTGTATCTCTACATGTAGATGGCAAGGCTTTCCGTAGACCAATCTATATGGGCTCATTCCTAAGGGTGTACGGAAGGCTGTACGGTACGCCCAAAGAGCAGAAGGTAAGTGTTGAGACCAGTCTTTACGATCAGAGCAGACAATTTTCTGGAGGATGGTCTTGATTTCTCGATTCGACAACTCGGCCATTCCATTAGTCTGTGGGTGATAGGCAATTGAGACCCGGTGTTCGACCCCATTTTTCTTAATTAAGTTCTTCACTGAAGCGTTCAAAAAATGTGTTCCACCATTACTAATGACCACCTTGGGTAATCCAAATCGAGAGAAGAGATTGTTTAGGAATTTAAAAACAGTGGCGCTATCAGCAGCGCGAGTGGGAATGGCTTCAACCCAATGGGACACATAGTCAACAGCGAGTAAGATGTGCTGATAGCCTTGTGAGGTGGTGAAAGGTACCATGAAGTCTATTCCACAAGTATCAAAGATCTCAACTATATGTACGGATTGGAGGGGCATCATGTTACGGCGGGTGATCGTTCCATTAGTCTGACAGGCAGGACAATTGAGCAAAATGATGGGCATCTTTAAAGAGTGCGGGCCAGTAGAAATCACATTGTAAGACTTTAGCGGCTGTACGCTTCCCTGAGTGGTGTCCTCCACACCCAGAAGTGTGGCAGTGAGTTAGGACATCGTTGACTTCAGATTCAGGGATGCATCATCTCCATATAGAGCAAAGGGTCTTCCCAGTGATAATATCGGGCTTGGGCCTTGGTTTATCTCTCTTGTGTTTTGGCCAGTCATCAGGAAATGTGGAAGTGACAAGGTAATTGACGATGCCCGCATACCAAGGGAGTTGAGAGACAAACATTATATTCTCATCAGGAAAACTTTTAGAAATTGGGATCACGTTATCGGTTGATGAAGATGATGAGGGGAGCCTCGATAAGTGATCAACTACGACATTCTTTGCTCCTGCTTTGTCTCGGATTTCTAGATCAAATTCTTGTAACAACATCACCCACCTAATCAATCTAGGCTTGGCATCTTTCTTTATGAAGAGGTATTTGAGAGCAGAGTGGTCTGTGTAGATTACGATATGGGACCCTAAGATGTAAGATCGAAATTTCTCTAGTGAAAATACCACAGCCAAAAGTCCTTTCTCAGTCACAGTGTAGTTCTTTTGAGCATCATCTAGAGTTTTACTGGCATAGTGAATGACATAAGGTTTCCCATCTTTCCTTTGACCCAATACTGCCCCCACATCATAATCAGATGCATCGCACATGATCTCAAATTCACAGTTTCAATCTGGGGGTTGTAGGATGGGTGCTTCAGTGATGATTTTCTTCAGGGTTTTGAAAGATTCAAATGCGTCCTCAGTAAAAGTGAAATCTTGATCTTTTTCCAGTAATTTTGTGAGAGGATGGGAAATTTTCGAAGAGTCCTTGATGAAGCGACGATAAAAGCCGACATGACCTAGGAAGGACCGAACACCTTTGATGTTCACCGGTGGACTTAAATGGGTGATTGTCTCAATTTTTGAGGGATCCACTTCCATCCCTTTCTTTGACACAACATGTCCTAACACAATCCCTTGTTTCACCATAAAATGTGATTTCTCCCAAGATAATATCAAGTTCACTTCAATGCATTTCTGGAGGACTCTATCCAAAAATCCTAGTGTTTCCTCAAAAGAGTCTCTAAAAATAGAGAAATCATCCATAAATACTTCCATAAAATCGCCAATCATATCAGTGAAAATTCCCATCATGCATCTTTGAAATGTTGCTGGGGCATTACATAGTCCGAAAGGCATGCGGCGGAAGGCATATGTTCCAAATAGACAAGTGAAAGTGGTCTTGTGTTGATCTTCTAGTGCTATGGCTACTTGGTTATAACCGAAATATCCATCTAGAAAGCAGAAAAATTCTTTTCCGGCTAGCTTCTTAATGATTTGGTCAATGAATGGTAATGGGAAATGATCTTTTCGAGTAGCCTTATTGAGTTTCCTATAATCGACACATACTCTCCAAGATGTGGCTACTCTGGTGGGTATGTCCTCGCCTTTCTCATTTTTGACAATTGTTAATCCAGCCTTCTTGGGGACAACTTGGAGGGGACTGACCCAGGGGCTATCAGAGATAAGATAAATGATACCTGCACTTGCCCATTTATAGATCTCGTTCTTCACAACCTCTCGCAGATTGGGATTTAACCATCTTTGCATTTCTCGAGAGGGTTTACTGTCATTTTCCAGATATATATGATGAGTGCAGAATGTGGGGCTTATTCCTTTTAGATCTGTTATCTTCCATCCAATGGCCCGAGAATTATTTTTCAAAACCTCCATTAGTTGGATCTCTTGCATATGATTTAGGTTGGCATTGATAATGACTGGTAGAGTGTGAGCATCATCTAAGAAAGCATACTTCAGATCTTTGGGTAGTGGT
Organism: Ottelia alismoides; assembly: GCA_037367405.1. Taxonomy (NCBI): domain Eukaryota; kingdom Viridiplantae; phylum Streptophyta; class Magnoliopsida; order Alismatales; family Hydrocharitaceae; genus Ottelia; species Ottelia alismoides. Next base: position 960,347 of record JAZKJV010008261.1, read on the forward strand.
TTTAGTTCAACAATGTTTGTCGATGGATTCAGAGTTGTAGTGTTTCCTGAGTCTATTACAGAAATAGTCTCAAATGGTGGTTCCATCATGGGCATGATCATGGTTGAGGTCAATGTGAGTTCAGCATCTAATGTGTCCCAGGCATTTTATCAAGCTCATCAATTTCTTGTCCGGTGAGAGGGCATGGTGAAGCTTCTAGTGCGAGATTCAGATTGTAGGTGGCAATTTCATGAGAAGTGTTTTTGTAAGTGGATCTAGAGGTGTTCAGACTAGCCTCTAAAGGATCTTTGGTGAGATGGATGGGAGCAAAGTCATTTTGTATATTGAGTACATCCCATTTTTCTATCCAACCACAGTCTTCAGTCTCAGAGTTAATAGAATTGGGTATGATCAGCTCAATAGGGACGGTTTTGCCATTTATTGAAAATTTGACTTTGCCCCCCTCATAATCAAAATGTGCTTTAGCTGTAGCTAGGAAGGGTCTTCCCAAAATGATGGGTGTTTCACTCAGTGTGTTGGGAGAATCCATATCCACAACAACAAAATCCACAGGAAATTTATGACCTTGTACTGTGACTATAACATCTTCAAGAAGTCCTATTGGTCTCTTCACAGTGTGGTCCGCCATTTGTAAAATCATTGAAACAGGTTTCAGTCTCCCTAAGTCAAAATGTTCTAGGATGGCGGTAGGAAGAAGATTGATTGAGGCACCATTATCTAATAAAGTGCGCTCGAAAGTGATGAATCTCCATTTCATCACCTTTATTCTATCATTTTGGCCTTAAAAACCCCAGCAAATGCATGTAAATGATACAAATTTACTCATAATAGCATTCATTATTTGTTGTACTAATTGTACATAGAATAAGGTTTTTAATGCCAAAAATATAGAATAAAGAGAAGAAAAGAAAAAGGAATAAAACATTGCAAATATTTTATGACCCGAACCTTGAGACCAAGGCGAGCATGGAATTGGTCGACAAGGAATAAAGTAGGGGGAGATAAGGGTCAATCGTACAATAAATACCTCATTTATTTATTCAATTATTTATGCATTTTTGACACCTATTTTGTATATATTTTTCATTCATCAAATAGAGAAACTCTGTACACGAAAGTTTTAGATAATAATGTAAATAAAAATACAAAATTTAGTTAGTACAAAAATGATATACAATGTACATTTTATACCCAGAATAAAAAGCCAAAATCTCAACTTCACAGACCCATATCTTGCAAATAAAAACTTAAAATTACCAAAATCACCTTTAATTGTATATAAGTTTTCAAGAAGTATTTAATAAATTTGGGTTCATAATTTTTAGAGTTTATCTGCGAAAGTTAGGTTTTTGGCCTTCATTGTGCAATCTGCCTGATTAAAATATTCAATTTATTCATTGTTCATTATTTTTACAAAATTATATTTTTAGAATTTTGTAAAAAATGTATATAATACATGTACATATTGAAATTTGAATAAAACCAAAAAGAATTTGTAAAATAAAATAAGTCTATGCAAGATATAGGCAAAATACCTATGTTAAGTATGTACATAAATAAAAAGGGAAAACATTCTTTAATTATTTTATTCTTTCATATTTTTATAATATTGTAAATATTACATATAACATATCAAAAATACAAATCCAAAATAAAAACCAATAAAATACATTAAATAAATAAAGTGTACATAAAATACAAGTAAAATACCTATAAGTATACTTGCATATACATATACCTATTTATTTAAATATGTAAATATACTCATAAAAATTAAACAAAAATATATCTACACTCACAAAAATAAGTTATAAATTTATAAAATAATAAATAAAATAATAAAATAAAATGTACATAATAAAAATAAAATACACAAAATACATGTACATACATACATAAATACATTATTAAAATAAAACCATAATAATATACATCAAAAAAATTAAATAAAAATCATAAATAAATACTACATGAATTAATAAACATTTTTCATTTTATAAGCAAATTCTAATAAAATCATTTATTATGTTAAATAAATCATTTTCGAATAAGTTTCCCTATTTTGTCCGTTAGCGGCCTAGGTGGACCAATGAGGAGCCAGCCCTCGTCGACCTCTGGTCAACTGTCCCATCGGGACCTGGCGCCTCTGAACCTTGCTGTTTCCATGACTTGCGCCATTTTTCCCGGGCGTCTCTTCCCTTATTCTCGCTCGTCGCCATCACGAGATCTGTAGAGGGATCATCCATCTATCACACATGCTTGTTGGATCGAGGAAATGATCATTGCACTTGCCGGAATATGCGGGCCAAATAGGGCGCCTAGAATGTCTATAAATAAGAGCCCTCGACCTCCTCCATAAATTTGGCCAATTTCCATCCACCCAAAAGCCTCGAATCCGTTCCTGGGAAGTTCCTTGTGACAAGAGGAGCATTTCAGCAACGCGAATCGGCCGGAGGAGGGATCAATTTTGTCGCGGTGGAGCTCCGGCGTCCGTCCTGCTCCCTGGAGGCCCCCAGGTATAAGAGATGTGCCTTTTATGTTCTTTAGGTAGTTTTCGATTCCTGCATTTCAATTCCGTCCTTAGTTTAGCCTTTAGATCAGTAGCGTAGCGTAATTTAGCCAAATCGAAGTTCGTCAGAGCTCCGCTCCGGCGACTTCTCCACAATGCTTCCGACCATTTCTAACGCCCATATACATCCCATTTCGTTCCCCATCATCTTCTCCATCTCTCGATCCCATTTGTTCAACCGAGGACCCTCTGTCCTCGCGAATCGGAGCTCCACCTCTGCCGTTCGTCGGAGCTCCTCCGCTTCACTTCATCTTGCATCCAAGCTTCAAAACCCAGGGTCGAGGAGATAGCCCTCGATCCCCTGGTTCTTCCTGTGCAGGAATCACAGAGCACCGAGCCCCTTGGGACTCGATTGGATCCACGAAGAGGCTCCTGGAGGTCCCGACCTTCATAGACCTCGCCTGACCTCCTTGGACCTCCAGGAGCCATGCCAAGACCACCGGCAGACGCGGGACGCCTCCAGCTATGACCAGAACACATCCGACGCGAGGGAGAAGCCCGGAGGAGCCCATGCTCCAAGATCGAAGCTCGCCTGGTGCGCGTTCTTCCCCTGTTCCTCCAGACCTCTTCATCGCCGTCCGATCAGAAGGGACGCCCCAGATTCCATCAGAGCCGTTAGATGAAGCGTCGCCATCACCGTCAGATCAGCTTGGCTGATCTAATCTCAGCCCTTCATCGGCGAAGCGGTACCGACCGTTGGATGCGCGACGCGTGTCCAAGTGGGATCATCATCGCCGTCCACCAGCGCGCACTTATGGGTAAATTGCAGACCTTCGCCCCAGCTTTTTGGTATTTATTGATTACTGTTGTAAATAAAAGTTGAAGTTCAAAATAATGTGGAAATTTTGCATGGACCCCCCTGTATGTTTGTTATATTACCTCGAGGTCCAGTCCACGTCACCTTACGTGCCGTGCCACGTGGGGTGGCTAAATTGCACAAGACCCCCTATATGTTTGTATATTTATCTTTAGTCCATAAAATAAAATTTTAAGTGTATTATTTTTGTGAAAATTTACGTTAAGGACCTTGAACTTTCTTAAATTACATTTTGGTCCCTGTGGGTGCAGATCACATGTAGTCCTACATGATGGTCATTTTGCGTGGGGGGCCCTAGCGGGTTTGCTTATTTGGTTTTAGTCCTTAAAATTGCAGAATACGTTCATATATTTTGGTGTTTTTGCACTGTAGCCCCTGCCTTTGTGTGTATTTGCAAAAATGCCCCTGCCAGGCTATATATATTTTTGATTGCTTGCTCCATTTATTCCATGCATTTAAAAAACCCCAAAAATTCCTTAAAAATTAATGTAAGCTCCTGTTTAGCTGTGCTTTCACGCCATAGTCTTGCATTTTATTTTTGTTGAAGTTTAACATTTATTAAAAAGCAAAAACATGCATTTTATCTTCTGTCTAGCTTAGAAAATACCAAAAAATAGTAAAACACCTAGAAAAATTCCAAAAAAATTACCTAATGTCTATTTTATCATACTTTAGTGTCAGTCCAAAAATCACTAAAAAAATCAAAACCAAAACCTTAAAAATAAGAAAACCCTAAAAACTTCATAAAAATCTAAAAAATCCTAGAAAAATCCTAAAAATATAAATTAAGTTTCTCTAGTTTCCTTCTTTTATTCTCTATAATTTAAAATTGATTTGAGGATTTTTGGATATCATTTTCTATTTTTAAACCTCATTTCAATTATGTCCAGTAGCTTAAGTCCTTGTTTTCTATTATTTTATTTTTGAAAAATATCAAAAAGACTCTTAAAAATACCCAAAAGTCACAAGAATAGTAAAAAATCATAAAAAGACTAAAAATATTTTCTTTCTGAATTTTTTGAGCATTTTTTCATATTTTTATAAATATGCTAGTACCTCTCTTATTATATAGTTTATATATTCCAATATTGAAAAAGAAAAAAAATATAAAATATAAAGATCAGAATATAAAAAACCAAAATACAAAAAAACAAAATTAAAAAAACATAAAAAAATATTTAAAGAAAAATAAATATCTACATATATATGTATTATATTCTTTATACATACTCTTTATGGGTGTATATCTTTATATATCTATATTATATCAATCATATATATATAAGTAGATATATAATATAAATAAATAAATAAATATATTAATAAAAATAATAATAAAAAATTGAAAAACCCTAAAAACCAACAAAAATAGAATTCATGCGAGGATGACTCTGTTGTACATGAATATCATAGTCTACTTAATTTTTGTATTGCTCTCTGTGGTTCGACCTCTACATGCTTATTCACTATGCATTTTGTGGTAGAGTTAAATGTTAATTCACAAATTTTGGGACTTAATTGACTTATTCTTTTATTGTGGGTTAATTGTTGATTGATTCGAGGATTATTGGGCGGTCACCGCATCGACTATTGATCCGCCTTGTGGATTAATACGACCCTTAATTTTCCTCTTTCATTAAATGGCACCGTTGCTGGGGAGCAATGAGCGTAGCCTATCATATTTTGTCATTCTTGTTTAGAAATTGATTTATCATTGATTTTGTGAGCAACTGTTTCTTTTACAATTGATCACCATACATGATTTATTTATTTGTTATGATTAATTCCTATCTGCTTTATTTCATTGATTGAGCTTATACTAATTCAATCTCTTTGTGACTTTGTTGCGAGGGCCCGCCACGCGAGGATGGTTTCTTAGGGAGCCAAGGCAACCGAGCTTGGAGGTGGTTGGTCTTCACTTCATGACCAGCTGGAGAGAGCACCAAGGATGCATGGGGTTGGGAATTAGATAGGTCTAGAGCAATTAGGATTATTTTTGTAATTTATGATGAGAGAGAGAGAAGTTTTGGCATGTAATAATTAACAGGACTCTGCTCTTCACAATGAGGTCCAGTGCCCGGGTGATTGTTCACCTGGGGACCTCATCGCGATTTTTCGAGTTTTCCATCGCTTTCTTTTCTTTGTTTCCCGAAGTTTTGAGCTTTCCGCCTTTATTTTACTTTGTTTTGTGTGCTTGGAGCCCCTAGATATAGGTTGCTTGACTCGTTAGCTAGGTCCAAACATTAATAAGAATGCATGTTCCTATAGTATACTTCGTATGGATCTAGTCAAACTTAAACAAGCCGTTCATTTGTCTCTTAGCCCTTGTGCCACAACAAGCCCCATAAAGCGCTATCTCCTAACTCAAGTGTGTTGAGTAGAGGAGGGGTGAGCCAAGACCAGACTTTTTAGGCTAAAGATGAATGAGCGACTTATGGTTCTTCACGCTAATAGCAGCTAATGTTTAGGGCGATTTTGTGCCTTGCATACCGACATGTAGATAGGTTTAAAAATTCTGTTTTGCATACCGCATGGAGAGAGCTGGGATGCACTGTAAGTCTTCTAACTCAGCATGCATCAATCGGTTCAATGGTGAGATTTCCATCATGGAACCACTTGCACGGCTTTTCCGCTATCTCCCTCTGATTTTGAGCACCTAGGACTTAAATGAAAATTTACAACAACGTTAGACGTTGGTATAAAAACAGACTCAAAAAAAGTGAAAATCCAAAAAGCTAAAACAAGGGGACTGCTAAATAAACTTTGACCTTAATTAAAATCTGTAATGGACTATCATTGTACCGGGTTCATAAAGCCCTCATTGTTTTCAGGTACCTTGGAGGGTGACCAAAACCCTACTCCCGTGAGCAAGTGCGACCCCATAAGGATTAGAGCCAAAAAACCCAGTCTGCAACTGCCTTGTGTATCGCCTGGATTTATGAAGTAATGGTGCTTCTATCGTACGTAGGCGAGTAGGACTTGGTCACCAATGATGACTTTCTGTTGTGTAGAGCATCGACCCTATCCGAAGTACCGAGCATAGGCCACGCCTTCACGGGGGTGTCTGTCTCATCGTCCTGCGTCCGAGTAGGTTCTTGTACGCTCACGGGTGATTCCGTTGCGAGCAAGGACCGAAGTAGCGGTTTTGCCTATCGGCTTCCTCCCTCTATTTCTTTGGCTGAGTAGGGATCCAGGAAGGATTACAAGGACCTCAAAAAGTACAGACTACAGGTTACACAGGAGGAGGACAAGTACGGGATACTCTTCTGGCAGTACTCTCTCTCCTATAGGGTAGCGTACTAAGGACTTGTTACAAGATATGCCTGAAATAACAACTCTAAAACTTGACAAGATAATAAATAGCCGAACCTTTACGGCTTCACATGGCGTGAGTTGGTGAACTCAATTTTGTATTGCGTTTGTATGGATCTAGATTAAGGTTCAAAGATCAAGTCTCGCGCCTTTGCGCAAATTTTGTTGTGTCATTCTCCTTTGACCCCCGCTCAGCCGAGCCTTTCTTCTGTTTTGCACTCCTTTTCATTCCTCGTTTTTGCACTCCTTTTCATTCCTCATTGACCACCGTATTCTTCTTCCAAAAATCCAATCCTCCTTTGTGCTTCGCGAAGTTGATCCATGGATGGTTTTCTATCGGGACCTCGCCGACACCCACATCGATTCCATAGACTCAACTCCGCCAATAAATTCGAGGCGATTCCTGAGAACCCGATCCGGACTTTGCGGATCGATCTCCAGACTCCTCATTTTCTACCTTTCTCTTGGCCATCCAATAAACTAGGACCACTTTTGTCCCGCCTTCACCGTTGTGAACGGAAGTCGATTACAATCCACATCCTTTTCCATTCACAACATGCTGGGGTTGACTTGAATTCCAGCTTCATCATGACAACTGAACAATATTTCAAGTAGTCTGATCAGGACTCTCTCATTCTGCACATAGAAGACAAAGCAAGCCCTGAAGACTACTCCAGAGTTCATTTCGTTCGACTCAGACCCCGATATGGCTCCCCAAGGAATGGGCAAGGGTCAGCAGCCACCCCAACCAGAAGGACAGATGCCAGACCAGAATCAAGTCAATGCACAACTGCTGGCGTCTATCCAGGCCATCCAACAACAACTGACCGAGCACGCCCTCGCGCAGACAGCATTTCAGGATATGTTGAACGATGTGATGAACCGAGCCGAGGGAGGAGGAGGAGGGGGCAGAGGTAGAGGAGGAGGTGGAGGTGGTGGTCACCCTGATGATGAAGAACCTGAACTATCGCCACCCAAGCCTACACTAAAAGAGACGTACAATCCGGGAGACAGCCAGATGACCGAGTGGATCCTCATTCCACCGGTACACGCTCACTTTGAGCTGAAACCCCAGTTCCTTGCTCTTCTTCCAGCATTCCACGGAAACACTAGTGAAGAGCCATACATTCACCTGCAGCAATTCTCACGCATTTGCCGCACCACTCACTATTCCAATGTCCCTTTGGACATTGTCAAGATGATGGCATTCCCCTTCAGCTTACAGGACAAGGCCCTCTATTGGGTCAACCATCTGGGGAAGGTTGTGACGACCTAGGAGGAGCTGAAGTCAGCTTTTCTGCATAAGTTTTACCCTCTTGGTCGGCTCAACCAGATGCGAGCCCAAATCAGTAATTTCTCCCAAGGAGCCCACGAGTCAGTACACGAAGCATGGGAGAGATTCACCGATCTGCAGGAGAAATGTCCCCATCATGAGATTCCGAAGACCAGCTTGGTCTAACACTTCTTTGGGGGACTGAACATCGAAAGCCAAAGGCTCGTTGATGCAGCATGTGGGGGTTCGCACTTCAACAAGGATGAAGACGTGGTCTGGCAGATATTCGAAGAAATGGCTGAAGGAGAGGCTACCCTCTCTTCATCAAAAGCCTACCAGAAGCAGCCCCAAATCCTCCAGAAACAAGTACACATGGCAGCGTCCAGAGAAGCAGAGAGAGATGAGAGCTCCAACCTTAGTATCATCGGGGGCCATCTCTCTAAAGTTGATATCATTGAGAAGCGATCACAGGACCTTGAGAAACTCACTGTGATCGAGAAGATGACTCAGAATTTAGACAAGCTTGATCATATCAACAAGGACCTTGAACTGTTGGTGGGCACCATCAACTCTGATCAGTCGGCAGCACCATCAGAAGCTCCAACTGAGAAGAAGGACGAGCAGCAACCGCAGCATCAGCCTCAGCCGATCCAGCAGCCACCGGCAGTCCAGCACGTATACTACGTGCAGGCGCCCGACCATGGCCATCTGCAGCAGCAGATGGTTGTGTACCAACCGGAGTTTCTTTCAGGATCTGATCCAGTCTTTCCACCACCACCCCTGATTCAGGAAGTGAACGGGGTATGGACCAACGAAGCACAGCCGACCCGTCCTATGGGACAACCCCAGGGTCAGCCACTTGCCAACCGGCAATTCCACCAACCTCAGGGTGGTCGTTTTGGACAGTCCTCTCAACCACCGCAGCAGTATCATCAGCCTCCCCAATATACAAATCAATGGAGGCAGAATCGGCCATACCAGCAGCCGCAATACTGCCACCAACAACCGTTTCATCAGTATGCGGCTGCTCCACCTCAGCAGTATCAGCAGTATCCTCCTCCCTCTTATCAGTAACTTCAACTTCCTGCACCACCCCAGCACCACCAGCAACAACCTCTGCACCCATCCATGCAACATCAACGTGGTCTGCACGCTGAACCCATTGAGGTATCCCTTGTGAATCCTACCATGGATTGCCTGGCCCAACTCGTCAAAGGGCTGGCGGAAATGACCAAGAGGCTTGATGACCTGACCGCTACCAGAACCACTATTCCAGCTCAGGTCGAGGCTAACCCCAATAACTTCAAAAAGAAAGAGCAGGTAGAATGTGATGTCCTGTCTGTGTCTGAAAATGATATTACTGTTTATTCTAATACTGTTACTCTCAGGAGCGGTAGGGCCTTGCCTCCGCCTGCTACCAAGAATGGGGTGAATAAAGAAACAGGTGGATCGTCATCTTCCGCATCAGCCGTGCCAGCTACAGGGGCGGGTGAGGAGGAAGAAGAAGTATAAGCCATTCCAGTCGTCGTGCAGTGCCAGCATCCCCAGCTAAAAATACAAAAAAATCAGCAAAATAAAAAACAACAAAAAGAAGCTCGCAGCCGAAGCAAAGCCGCGCCAGCCTTGGAGGAGCCGCCAGCAGCAGCCGATCCCTCGCCAACCGACGAAGCAGACGCTATACTTTTTGCTCGCCCCTCAGCACCAGCATGTCAGGATACAGTTTGTACTCCTTTTTGTAATCCGGATGTACAACATTCTATAGGCGATGATTTTGATGTAAATAAGAACTCTGTTTTTCCTGCTAGAGATGTACATATCCCTTTCCCTCATGCAATACAAAAATCCAAAAAAATTGCAAAAAGAAAAAGTGCTTTGTCTGATCCTGGAGTTGTGGAAATACTAGACAATCTAACTGTTGAGATGCCCTTATTGAAGGCCGTGGAGTACATGCCAGCTGTGAAGAAAGGACTAAAGGAGGCATGTACCAACAAGCATCGCCCAACATAAGAGAACAGACGCAGAGACGTAGAAAAGCACGTGCTCTCCATGGCCACTGTTGCAGCTATCAACAACCTCCCATAAAAGAAACAAGACACAGGAGCACCTCTTATCAGTTGTGAGATTTTTGATCAGGTCTTCGAGCGCACTCTCCTCGACAGTGGGTCTTCCATCAACCTTTTGCCATCATCAATAATGCAAGAATTTCAGCTGGGTCTGCTCAAGCAGACACGAATGATCCTTCAGTTCACTGACCGATCCATCAAGCAGCCTCAGGGTCTTTTGGAAGACGTTGTAGTTAAAGTGCAGGAGATGCAATTCCCAGCTAATTTTGTAGTCCTTGATATGGACTCACCAACACCCCTGCTCCAGACCCCTATCATCCTTGGTCGACCATTCCTACGTACTTCAGGTGCCGTGGTTGATTACGGGTCTGGCAAGATTACTTTTAGCTCGAACACCAAGCAGATCACTATAAATATGAGCAGAGAGCCGAAAGCCATGACTGATGAGAGGCATGCAGCATCCGAAGTAGACTGTGACTTTATTGCAGAGATCAGAGATTCATCCTTGTCATTGAATGATTCATGGACCCGAGAAATCCTCACACTCGAGGAGGACTTGGAAAGCACAGTTACCCTATGCTCCGATGATTCTTGGGAGACAGATTCTCAGATACATGCACATCTCTTTGATCATTTACTCTAGACCGGACACGATCAGCCTAACGCAGAACCGTTCGGCACCTCACTAGGATCTCAACAGAATGATGAGGATGGTAGCCCCCTCAAAGAAGTACATCCCACCACCAGCATAGTGTCTGAAGTGACCAACAAGTTGGACAGGGCAAAACCATAACTCAAGCCACTTCCCGCAAGCCTGAAGTATGCTTTCCTTGCAGGTGAAGAACAAATGTATCCGGGCATCATCAGCAGCAGACTGAATCCGGATCGGGAATCTCGTCTTCTCGAACTTCTAGAAAAGAACCGCGAGGCACTTGGTTGGTGCGTATCAGATCTCCGAGGGATAAATCCAGCTTTATGTTCACACCACATCTATCTGGAAGAAGATGCCAAGCCGTCCCGCGAATTCCATAGAAAGGTTGAACCCTAACCTCCGGGACGTCGTCATGAAAGAGATAACTAAATGGTGTGATGCAGGCTTTATCTATCCCATCTCCGATTCAAAATGGGTAAGCCTACTGCATGTAGTTCCAAAGAAATTCGGGCTTACCGTGGTTACCAATGACAAAGGAGAGGAAATATCCACTCGGGTACCAACATCCTGGTGGGTGTGTGTTGACTACCGCCGTCTTAATGCAACAACTAAGAAGGACCACTTCCCCTTGCCATTCATTGATCAAGTTTTGGAGAGACTAGCAGGCAAGGAGTTCTTCTGCTTTTTGGATGGGTATTCTGGGTACAACCAGGTGGCTATCGCTCCTGAAGATCAAGAGAAGACTACCTTCACTTGCCCGTTCGACACCTATGCCTTCAAGAGAATGCCCTTTGGATTATGCAATGCACCTGCAACCTTCCAATGATGCATGCTAGCAGTCTTCGCCGAGATGGTAGGTAGTTTTCTCGAGGTGTTCATGGACGACTTCTCTGTCTATGGTGATAGTTTTGATTCTTGTCTTGAGCACCTAGACAGAGTGCTTCAGAAGTGTCGTGAAGTTAATCTAGTGCTTTCATGGGAAAAAAGCCACTTCATGGTTACCGAAGGCATTGTGCTGGGTCACGTCGTTTCCAAATGTGGCATGAAAGTCGACCCGGCGAAGGTGGATGTTATTGCCAATCTCGAGCCACCTCAGTCAGTGAAAAACGTAAGGTCATTCCTGGGGCATGTGGGATTTTACAGACGATTCATCAAGGATTTTAGCCGCATTGCCCGACCTTTGACAGAACTGCTATGCAAGGAAACTGAGTTCAATGTAGATCAGGAAGTTCTCCTTGCTTTCAATCAGCTGAAGGAGCTTATCACTCAGGCTCCGATCCTACAGCTGCCAGACCAGTATTCCCTTTGAGATAATGACCGATGCATCAGACTTTGCAGTCGGGGCTGTTCTTGGACAGAGGAAAGAAAGAGCGCCCTATGACATTCACTACGCCAGCAGAACATTAGATGAGGCGCAAAGAAATTATACAGTGACAGAGAAAGAGTTGCTGGCCGTGGTTTTCACCCTTGAGAAGTTCATATCCTATTTGCTTGGATCGAAAGTCACAATTTTTACAGACCACTCTGCTATCCGGTACCTCCAGCAGAAGAAGGATGCCAAGCCAACACTGATTCGATGGATCCTTCTCCTCCAGGAATTTGATTTGGAAATCAAAGACAAGCCTGGAGTTCAGAATGTGGTAGCAGACCATCTCTCTAGAATTGAGCAGCACGAGCCTCCTCTGAACAATGCACCCATTACAGAAACCTTTCCTGACGAATCAATCTTAGCAGTGGATTCTCTTCCTTGGTATGCTGATATAGTCAGTTACCTCACCTCTGGGGTAACACCAGCGGATTGGACGAAGAATCAGAAGAACAAATTCATGTCGACCATCCGGTTCTATCAATGGGAGGATCCTCTTTTATTCAGGGAAGGAGCAGATTGCATTTCGCGCAGGTGCATCCCTCAGGAGGAGTATTCTAGTGTCCTCGAGCATTGTCACTCGCTCGAATCTAGTGGACATCACTCTGGAGATCGTACGGCAGCCAAAGTGCTTCAATGTGGATTCTGGTGGCCCACATTATTTAAGGATGCAGCAGAATTTGTCAAACGATGTATTGACTGTCAGAGATTGAATGGTACACTCACTGCAAAAGATTCGATTCCCCTGAAAATCATTCAGATAGCAGACGTTTTCGATGCATGGGGCATTGACTTCATAGGACCTTTCCCTAACAGTTAAGGTTTTGAGCACATCCTTCTTGTCGTCGATTACGTGAGTCGTTGGGTTGAAGCTATCCCTGCTCGAGCCGCCGACAGCCGAACAGTGTGTCAGTTCCTGAAGAAGAACATCATCTCGCAGTTCGGGATACCGAAAATTCTCATATCAGACGGGGGTAGCCATTTTATTAACAAAGAGGTCAAGAAATTGACGAAGGAGTATGACATCGATCATCGTGTCGCATCTCCTTACCATCCTCAGACCAATGGCATGGCAGAATTATCAAATAGAGAAATCAAGACTATCCTGCAGAAACTTGTCAGGCCAAACAGGAAAGACTGGTCCCAACTCTTGGACTCGGTCCTATGGGCTTACAGAACCGCCTACAAGTCTCCCTTGGGCATGTCGCCCTATCGTCTTGTATACGGGGAGCCGTGCCATTTGCCCGTCGATTTAATTCATAAGTCTTTATGGGCAGTTAACAGTTGCAATTTGGACTCACGAAAAAGTGGTTAGAAAAGAAAGGATGATCTGAACAGACTCTTGGAGTTCCGAGACTATGCATACGATAACACATTGATGTACAAGGAGAAGGTAAAACGCTGGCATGACCGGCACATCAAATGAAAGACCTTTGATGTTGGACAGAAGGTGTGGTTATTTGATGCAAAGTTGCGGATCTTCCCGAGCAAATTAAAAAGTAAGTGGACAGGGCCATTCCGAATTTGTGAAGTGCGTGACAATGGAAGTATTGCTATATCAGAATTGTCTCCTGACGCATAGCCATTCATCGTCGACGGTCAACTCCTGAAGCCTTACCTCGAACCAGATACATTCTTGGCCGTTGTAGACTCCATTCAGCTCATACACCATGATCACATATCCACAATAGTGGCAGCATCAGAAGATTCAGACGATGCATCCCAAAGACTGTTTATCTGATTTTCTTCTTTTCTTCTTTTCTTCTTTTCTTCTTTCTCTACGTTTTTGTATCAAAAAGTGCTGCTCCTTTTTGTCAGTCTTCTATACTTAGGACGTACTTTTTCCTAAATATAGGAGGGGTGTGCACCAAGAGTTCTTTTTATTCTTTGATCCTCTCCATTGTCTCATCTTCTTGTCTATACTTAGGAGTATCTTACCCTAAGTATAGGGGGAAACAATCTGAGTACGATCTGTGTATTCCCACCCTTGACCCTCCCTGCTTTCTGTACAGTCTGCTATACTTAGGATTACTTGATCCTAAGTATAGGGGGGGACGGTCAACTTCTCATTCGTTCATTTCTTATTCATATATATTCTTTAGACTTGTCTATACTCAGTACGAGTTATGTCTTCTCTTTTCTCTTCGACCTATGAGGACATAGCTCAAGCTAAGTATAGGGGTGTCGTATATACCATGTATATACTATAAGCCATAACTCATACTGAAAAATAAAACATCACCGCAATCTAAAAAGTAATGTAAAAAATAGTTCTATAATAATGAAAGATGATTGTGAGCTCCTCCGACTCTTTGTACTTGTACTGATTAATAAGTCAGGAAAAGCATTTTGTGACAAATATTCTCTTTGAGAAAATCTTGTGAAAAATTGCTTGAAAATAGTGTGTACAAGTATTCAACCTTTGTAAATAAGTTTTGGTTGTAAAATTTATTTTCTTTGAGTGAAATCAAAATGTGTGAAAATTAGTTTGCAAATGATTGAAAAAATTAGTCGTCAAATTATTTTGAAAAATCTATCTATTCTGTGTGAAAAACCTTTGTAAAATCATTTTCAAATACGTGTACATGTTTGTAAAATTATTTTGGACTATAGTCCTCAAAAATCTGTTGAAAATAATTCACAAACTCTGAGGAGTTTACACAAAAATCTCTCATACGCTATTTGGAAAAACTTGCTGTCAACTATTTTCAATCTGTGTAAAATTGTTTGGTTTGAAAAACTTTTTCTTTGTGTGGAATAAAGGATTTCAAAACCTATGTGCAAATGTTTTGAAAAATGTTTGTAAAAACTATTGTGGAAAATGTATATAGTGTGAAAAATCTTTGCAAAAATAGTTTTCAAATGTGTGTAAATGCTTGTAAAAATTATCGTGTACTATAGTTTGCAAAAATTCTTTTCAAAATAAATCTGAGAAATAAAAGCATCATTACAAATACATGTAAATCGTAAATAAAATACATAAAATTCTTTCTGTATAAAAAGATAACATGAATAAACTACTTCATTAAAACCTGTAAAGTCTTTGAAATCGATAAAATTTGTAAATAAAGCGGCACGCCCGTGTAAATAATTGTAGGTACTTTTTGTATGTGTCAAGCTTCTTATTTGCAAAAAAAAATCTTTATGTAAAAAGATTCTTTGATTTTTGTAAATTCTTTGTGAAAAATTGCATCATTCATTGTGCATAGCATGAGCATACCATTCATATTCTTTTTGAGTGAGCTTGATGATTGAATCAGTCCAATAAAGTCTAAAATTGGAGCTTGGTTGGACCTTATCGCACCTAACTGCACTGGAACCTTATGGGAACTCGGTTTAAGGTACTTTAGGTCTATGTAGACTTAATTCTTTGAGAAATCATGGCTGGGTTCAAGTCACCTCAACTGACTAACTAGAACTTTTTGAGACACACGCATGACTCTTGACGACCGTGACCTAACTTGGACACTTGCACCTTTCACTTGGCTCAACTCAGTTGGAGTGGTGAGGGGGTTGGATTTGCCAGTCTGAGACGTACACGCGTGGAAACACTTGTCCTCGTCTAGGGAGGGAAGTGCACCCCAAGCTGGTCTAGTAGCCATGAGGTCTAACGACAGGAGATTGTGGGTTGCAATAAAGCTTCAAAAGAGGGATAGTCTACTAGCTCAAGAGGAAAAACTCCTTATGTAAATGCTACTGTGAATAGTTTGTCAAAAAAAATGGTCAGGCCTGTACAAAAATAAAATGCCTGCAAAGTATGTACACATGTTGTAAAGCCAATAAGCAAGCTTGAGTTCCAAAAGCAAAAATGTGAGCCTGCAGCTGGATGACTTGACTACACCGGTCTTGCATCCTTGGATATGTAGCTACACTGGCTACCGTCCATTCTTCTCTTCACCCCCTCCTCTTGAGCTGGTTGTCACTTGAACTTAGAAGGGAATACCCCGCTCCTCAAGGAAAGAGCTGTTGGATTGGGGAATCAATGGGTTGTCATTCTGGAGAAGTCAGTTCCTTTGTCATTTCAGTTGGGGAGAGCCACTATCACTTACAATGTACAAGTCAGCTTCATAGTTATAAGGGTTTGCGTATGATGTAGACCAGTTCTGACCAGGCTATTGAGGTGGGTTGAACCGCGTTCTGTGACTCTCGAAGGCTGTTGTGTTTTAAAGCTGGTTCCCGACTAGGCTCCACACACATCTACACCAAAGGTCTGGCAGAAGCTCCAAATTCAGATTTTGTAAAGACATACATTGCACTGAAAGCACCCCTATTCACTCTATCCTTCTTCAATTCTCTTTTTCTTTTCTTTATTCTTTTTTGTAATTATTGCATAAGTATTTGCTAGGGACTAGCAAAGGCAAGTATATGGGGGTGATGAATCTCCATTTCATCACCTTTATTCTATCATTTTGGCCTTAAAAACCCCAGAAAATGCATGTAAATGATACAAATTTACTCATAATAGCATTCATTATTTGTTGTTCTAATTGTACATAGAATAAGGTTTTTAATGCCAAAAATATAGAATAAAGAGAAGAAAAGAAAAATGATTAAAATATTGCAAATATTTTATGACCCAAACCCCGAGACCAAGGCCAGCATGGAATTGGTCGACAAGGAATAAAGTAGGGGGAGATAAGGGTCAATCGTACAATAAATACCTCATTTATTTATTCAATTATTTATGCATTTTTGACACCTATTTTGTATCTAATTATTCATTCATCAAATAGAAAAACTCTGTACATGAAAGTTGTAGATAATAATGTACATAAAAATACAAAATTTAGTTAGTACAAAAATGATATACAGTGTACATTTTATACCTAGAATAAAAAGCCAAAATCTCAACTTCACAAACCCATATCTTGCAAATAAAAACATAAAATTACCCAAAATCACCTTTAATTGTATATAACTTTTCAAGAAGTATTTAATAAAATTGGTTTCATAATTTTTAGAGTTTATCTGCGAAAGTTAGGTTTTTGGCCTTCATTGCACAATCTGCCTAATTAAAATATTCAATTTATTCATTGTTCAATATTTTTACAAAATTATATTTTTATAATTTTGTAAAAAATGTATATAATACATGTACATATTAAAATTTGAATAAAATCAAAAAGAATTTGTAAAACAAAATAAGTCTATGCAAGATATAGGCAAAATACCTATGTTAAGTATGTACATAAATAAAAAGGGAAAAACATTCTTTAATTATTTTATTCTTTCATATTTTTATAATATTGTAAATATTACATATAACATATCAAAAATACAAATCCAAAATAAAAACCAATAAAATACATTAAATAAATAAAGTGTAAATAAAATACAGGTAAAATACCTATAAGTATACTTGCATATACATATACCTATTTATTTAAATATGTAAATATACTCATAAAAATTAAATAAAAATATATCTACACTCACAAAAATAAGTTATAAATTTATAAAATAAGAAAATAAAATTAAAAAAATACATAAAATACATGTAAATACATGCATAAATACATTATTAAAATAAAACCATAATAAAATACATCAAAAAAACTAAATAAAAATCATAAAGAAATACTACATGAATTAATACACATTTTTCATTTTATAAGAAAAATCTAATAAAATCATTTATTATGTTAAATAAATCATTTTCAAATAAGTTTCCCTATTTTGTCCGTTAGCGGCCTAGGTGGACCAATGAGGAGCCAGCCCTCGTTGACCTCTGGTCAACTGTCCCATCGGGACCTGGCGCCTCTGAACCTTGCTGTTTCCATGACTTGTGCCATTTTTCCCGGGCGTCTCGTCCCTTATTCTTGCTCGTCGCCTTCACAAGATCTGTAGAGGGATCATCCATCTATCACGCATGCTTGTTGGATCGAGGAAATGATCATTGCACTCGCCGGAATATGCGAGCCAAGTAGGGCACCCAGAATGTCTATAAATAAGAGCCCTCAACCTCCTCCACAAATTTGGCCAATTTCCATCCACCCAAAAGCCTCAAATCCGTTCATGGGAAGTTCCTTGTGACAGGAGGAGCATTTCAGCAACGCGAATCGGCCGGAGGAGGATCAATTTTGTCGCGGCGGAGCTCCGGCGTCCGTCCTGCTCCCTGGAGGCCCCCAGGTATAAGAGTCGTGCCTTTTATGTTCTTTAGGTAGTTTTCGATTCCTACATTTCAATTCCGTCCTTAGTTTAGTCTTTAGATTAGCAGTGTAGCGTAATTTAGCCAAATCAAAGTTTGCCGGAGCTCCGCTCCGGCAACTTATCCACATTGCTTCCGACCATTTCTAACGCCCATATACATCCCATTTCGTTCCCCATCATCTTCTCCATCTCTTGATCCCATTTGTTCAACCGAGGACCCTCTGTCCTCGCGAATCGGAGCTCCACCTCCGCCGTTCGTCGGAGCTCCTCCACTTCACTTCATCTTGCAGCCAAGCTTCAAAACCCAGGGTTGAGGAGATAGCCCTCGGTCCCCTGGTTCTTCCTGTGCAGGTATCACAGAGCACCGAGCCCCTTGGGACTCGATTGGATCCAGGAAGAGGCTCCTAGAGGTCCCGACCTTCATCGACCTCGCCTGACCTCCTTGGACCTCCAGGAGCCATGCCAAGACCAGAACACCTCCGGCGCGAGGGAGAAGCCCGGAGGAGCCCATGCTCCAAGATCGAAGCTCGCCTGGCGCGAGTTCTTCCCCTGTTCCTCCAGACCTCTTCATCGCCGTCCGATCAGGAGGGACGCCCCAGATTCCATCAGAGCCGTCAGGTGAAGCGTCACCATCACCGTCAGATCAGCTCGGATGATCTAATCTCAGCCCTTCATCGGCGAAGCGGTACCGTCCGTTGGATGCACGACGCGTGTCCAAGTGAGATCATCATCGCCGTCCACCAGCGCACACTTATGGGTAAATTGCAGACCTTCGCCCCAGCTTTTTGGTATTTATTGATTACTGCTGTAAATAAAAGTTGAAGTACAAAATAATGTGGAAATTTTGCATGGACCCCCCTGTATGTTTGTTATATTACCTCGAGGTCCAGTCCACGTCACCTCACGTGCCGTCCCACGTGGGGTGGCTAAATTGCACAAGACCCCCTGTATGTTTGTATATTTATCTTTAGTCCATAAAATAAAATTTGAAGTGTATTATTTTTGTGAAAATTTGCGTTAAGGACCTTGAGCTTTCTTAAAATACATTTTGGTCCCTATGAGTGCGGATCACGTGTAGTCCCACGTGATGGTCATTTTGCGCGGGGGGCCCTGACGGGTTTGCTTATTTGATTTTAGTCCTTAAAATTGCAGAATACGTTCATATATTTTGGTGTTTTTGCACTGTAGCCCCTGCCTTTGTGTTTATTTACAAAAATGCCCCTGCCAAGCTATATATATTTTTGATTGCTTGCTCCATTTATTCCATGCATTTAGAAAACCCCAAAAATTCCTTAAAAATTAATGTAAGCTCCTGTTTAGCTGTGCTTCACACCATAGTCTTGCATTTTATTTTTGTTGAAGTTTAACATTTATTAAAAATCAAAAACATGCATTTTATCTACTGTCTAGCTTAGAAAATACCAAAAAATAGTAAAACACCTAGAAAAATTCCAAAAAAATTACCTACTGTCTATTTTATCATACTTTAGTGTTTATCCAAAAATCACTTAAAAATTAAAAACCAAAACCTTAAAAATAAGAAAACCCTTAAAAACTTCATAAAAATCTAAAAAAATCCTAGAAAAATCCTTAAAATACAAATTAAGTTTTTGTAGTTTCCTTCTTTTATTCTCTATAATTTAAAATTGATTTGAGGATTTTTTGATATCATTTTTTTAAACCTCATTTCAATTCTATCCAGTAGCTTAAGTCCCTGTTTTCTATTATTTTATTTTTGAAAAATATCAAAAAGACTCTGAAAATACCCAAAAGTCATAAAAACAGTAAAAAATCATAAAAAAACTAAAAATATTTTCTTTCTGAATTTTTGAGCTATTTTGCATATTTTATAAATATCTAGTACCTCTATTATTATATAGTTTATATATTCCAATATTGAGAAAGAAAAAAAATATAAAATGTAAAATTTAAAGAGCAAAAAATTAAAAACCAAAATACAAAATTAAAAAAATTTAAAAAAAATATATAAAGAAAAATAAATATCTATCTATATATATGTATTATATTCTTTATACATTCTCTTTATGGGTGTATATCTTTATATATCTATATTATATCAATCATATATATATAAGTATATAATATATAGGGAAAAAGGAGCCTACACCGGCGGGTGTAGGAAACTCCCTACACCCGGCCTCATTTTTCATTCTTTTTTTATTTTTCTTTGAAATAAAACCTTAGGGGATTTAGATCACCATATCACCATGTTGTCATTCCAAATTCAACTTATTTCGAGACTTCTATCATCTCCATCAAGACTACCAAATTTTAACGGTCTCAGAATGGCTGAAATCGACCCTATCTAGATGAACGTCTTAGGAATGTTTATTTTGCATGAAATTTGAAACACATACTCCCCTCAACATATTAAGTAAATCCTCCCAACTTTTAATTAAAAAAAAATAGAAAAATAAACGAAAAATAGGGTGGGTGCAGGGAGTTTCCTACACCCCAGGGTGCAGGCTCCCTGCCCCCTTATATATATATATTAATAAAATAATAATAATTTTTTTTTTTGAAAAACCCTAAAAACCCACAAAAATAGGATTCATGCGAGGATGACTCTGTTGTACATGAACATCATAGGCTTCTTAATTTTTGTATTGCTCTCTGTGGTTCGACCTCTACATGCTTATTCACTATGCATTTTGTGGTAGATTTAAATGTTAATTCACAAATTTTGGGACTTAATTGACTTATTCTTTTATTGTGGGTTAATTGTTGATTGATTTGAGGATTATTGAGCGGCCACCGCATCGACTATTGATCCGCCTTGTGGATTAATACGACCCTTAATTTTCCTCTTTCATCAGAAAGTCAACTCTCCAATCGTGCATTTAACCAAGGGTGCCCCTGGATCTTTTTTCTTGAGGGGCAAGAATTGAGAAATGGCATTTGATGTGGCTTGGGGTAGCACATATTTTTCTTCTTGGTTTTCCTTTGTCTTTTCTCTTGATTTCCTTTTTGGTGTGCATTTTTCTTTTAAGAAGCGGGAGAAGGCGGGGACTTGTTCGAGGGCTTTTAAGAGCGGAATTTCAATGACAATGTCCGAGAACAGTTTTTCTAACTCTGGATCGATGGTGGATGATCGAGGTTTTCTTCGGTGAAGAGCTCCGGGAAAGGGGATGGTTATGGTCGGGGAGGTAGGAGGGGCACGGTTGTCTCAATTAGCATCTCTTCATCATTAATCTCTTCCTCAATTTCAATTTGATCATCTCGTGGTCTGGTGAAGGCAGAAGTAGTTTTTCCATTTCTCAAAGTGACCGCATTAGCAGATTGGTTTGGTCTGGATGGAGTTTTGACATTTACATGATTTCTAGGTGCTTGTTGTGGGTTCCCTTGATTTGTACTAGAAGATGTAAAAAATCCTTGCCTCTGGTTTTGGAAACCAGGTGGTGAGGTGAAAGATCCGACAAGTGGTGGAGTTTGAAGTATTCCAGATGAACTAGCCTTGTTGGTGTTAGGATTGGGCAGCGGTTGAGGTGACAAGGCTGGGATGTATGACCTAATCTCGACGAATTGACGGGCATTCTCAGAGTTGGCTTTTTGTTGAGCTTCAGTGGCCTGTTGTTGAGCTATAGCTAGTTGTTGTATTGCTTGAGCCAAGGCATCGAAGTTTACCGCAATGGTGGAGGGTTGAGTCACGGGCGGTGCTATCGGTTGTTTGGGTTGGGTGTGATTTTGGAAATGATAGTTGTTTTGTCCATTCCACCCAGAATTTGTTTGTTCTCTCCATGTGTTGTGGTTATTTGAATATGTTCCTCCTTGATTTCTCTGCACCCAACTCACAGTCTCAGAATTTATATCTTGATTATGGGTGAATGTGGTGTGGTCAACTTCATGGCTGGTGGGATTATTCATGACCAATTTTTCTATGGCTTGAGTCATGAGGTTCATTTTTTTTGAGAGGGTTTCCCATTTGTCAGGATTCTCATTGCTATATCTCTCATGATCAATGATATTGATTGTCCTCATGTTCCCACTGTATTGTTCAATCGAGGAACTATTCACCGAATTGTCAGCCATATTTTCAAATAAAGTCCAAACAAAATGTTCGTCACGGCTAATATAATTCCCGTCACATGAGCCGTCGATAACTCTCTTGATCGATGTGTCTATGCCCTCATAAAATATCTGAACCAATTTCCATTTGGGGATTGCATGATGAGGGCATTTCCTTTGTAATTCCTTAAAACGCTCCCAGGCCTCGTGAATGGGTTCTTTGTTCTTCTGAGTGAATGACGATATGGCTTGTCTCAGGGCATTTGTCTTTCCTATTGGGAAGTATTTCTTGATGAATGCCTCTCTTAAGGAGTCCCAGGATGTGAGTGGAGTTCCATAATTTCAAAGCCATTGGAGTGCTTTGTCTTTGAGGGAGTGGGCGAAGGCTTTCATGTAAATGTATTCTTTTTCTACCCCAGGGATACTCATTGTGTCACAAGCAGATCAGAAATCTTGGATGTGGAGGAAAGGATCTTCAGAGTCATTTCCATAGTATTTTGGGATTAAGGAGAGTGATGCGGGCTTTATTTCAAAGTCCCCTACTTCAGGAGGGATTTGGACCCAGTGAACTAAGTCTTCTGCAGCTGGGTTATAATGTGTACTAATAGGAGGTGGTCGGATGAGAGGTGCTATTGTGTAGCGGATTGTGGCATTTTCTTCTCTCAGCAGTTGCAGTTGATGCAGGATGAGATCCATAGGGTTTGGTCTTTCTTCTCCCATGTCTCCTCGGTCAGATAAATTTTCAGGTTCCTTAGTCGAAGGAGATGGATTGGATTTTCTTTTATAGATCGGGTCGTACTCTAATGGTTGTTGCACTGGATTTTTCAGAGACCTACGACCTAGCATACACAACACAAACACCAACCAAGTTGTTGATTCACCAACTTACACAAAAATTACCGCGTGAGTGGTTATCTTTTCAATTTTAGTTTAGTGATTCAACCAAAATTTTCAGAGAAATTAGAGTCCTTAAAGATGAGGTGGGTGTGGAAGATTGTGAGAAATCGATGTCCTAATCCGGCTGGGGGATCCAGGGTGCGGTACTCAGATCGAGGATCTGCTTCTTCCCACAAGAACCTGTGCCCAACGCGTCGAGGAGTTACGATTTCTCTCTGCAATCTCACGCAGCACCAGGGATTTTGGTCTCTATCCAAGGGTTCTATGTGCTCGTGATTTTGGTGTCATACACGTGCATCAAACAAGCATTCAGAATTTTTCCGCTTTCTACTCGGGCCACTGCGGTGGCCTTTCAAGCTTATCTTTTTAAATGATCACTACACGATTTGGTGGTCTTTGAATTAGATTATCAGAGGGAGAAGACCACAGAGATGATGCAATAAAGAAGTATGTTTTTAATTTTTTCGATTTAAGTTCGGAGCACAAACAAATGCAAGAAATTTTAAAAGCCTAAGATGCCTAAGAGAAAAAGGGACTCACAGTACCTGCACTTCTGGTGCTAATCCGTAATGTTTTGTCCTGTTGATGGCGAGCTTTTCCGAGAAGGAGGGGGAAATTAAGATTAAAAAATTTTTTAACCAAATTACAAGTTTACTAAACAAAATGCATGAAAGACAAGTATTTTTTTTCTTTTTGAAGTCTAATTACCTGCAAAATAAAAAAAATGCACAGATTAGAAACTTGAAATTAAGTTAGAATGATAAGGAAAATTGCAAACGTTGCTTAATCCCTGGCAACGGCGCCAAAATGTTGACACGATTTTTTGCGGTTTAAAATGATGATTTTACCACGTCATTGTTGTTCCACGTAAAACCGTAATCAAACAAATAATATTACAACTACAAGCATGTTGGAAATAATATGAGTTGTATAGTGCAAGTAGGGGTTCGTATCCACAGGGACTAAGTAGATTCGCAATTTTTGTTCATCTTCCAAAGTTGATTCGAATGTTTATTTCTCGCGACCAAAGAAAAATTATGAGAGAATGTGATCTGCGGTGAAAATATTTCCCACAACTTAGAATAATTAAAGGTGGATATGAATATAACTAAGTGAGGAAATGAAGAATAACTTGCAACCTTAGTAAGGAAGAATTGAGAGGTACTCGTAAGATTTCAAGATGTAATAAAATATATGGGAGTTGAGAAAAATTTGATGAGAAATAAACTAGAGTAGATAAAAGATGTCACCAAGTTGTTTCACCAAATTTAACTTTAACAAGAGTTACTACCATAGCAAAATGCAAGAGAACTGTAACAAAAATAAGAAAGAATGTGCTTCTCTATCCGGATGCAGAATGGTGACGATAATGGCGGCGACGACGATCACACGGGCTGCTGGAAGTGGCTGCAGACGGAGCCGGATGCGTGGAAGGTGCTGACGCATACTTAACCACGTGAGGAAGGAGCCGAATGCGAGCGAGGAAGGTGTCGTTGGCCATGCACGAGGAAGGTGGCTGGTTGCTGTAGTTGGGCGCACAGTTGGTCGCCGGTAACACATGGAAGAGGGTGGCGGCTGGAGGTTGGTGGCTGCTAGACGTGCAGCCACTTGCTGCTGGAGGTTTGTGTTGAGCCGAAGTGGCGCACAGGGGCACGGCAGGAGGCTGGGGGAGGAGAGGGGCCGTCGGTTACCCCTCCAGCAGTACCTGCAAACAAAACGAGAAAGAGAGATGGAGAACAAGAGAGGGGAAGCGTGAATTGGGAATGGGGAGAAGGTGTTATGCGTGCATGAAAATGAGAATGGAGAGGGATGCTGTGCGTGATGAGAGGGGAGTCGAGTGATGATAGAATAAAGAGGGAGGGGGTACGTGCATGAGGGAATGGATGGGAGAGGAGTCCTCCTTTTATACATGCAATATGCGGCTCTTCAAATATGAATTGAGAAGTCACATGCACATATGACAAGACCAATAAATGCATTCAATGTATGTATGGGGACTAGCATGGAAAGTTGCATGGAAAGGGGAGAGAGAGGATGAATGGTCGACTATCTTCATGGGTAATGGGAGAGAGAAGGTGAATGTACATGCATAGGTGGCTTTAAGCATTTAAAGGTTTTGGAAATTTATACTACTACCCCTTCTCATTTCTTTCCAACAAAAAGGTATAGGCTTTTGTAGAACCTAAATGAAAGTGTTTATTTATTTTGTCAAACTATAACTCCAATACATTTTTCTTTCTCTTAAAAATATGATTGTTTATTTAGAATAATGGACAATTATACATCTTGATATTCGAATAATCCCGCTAAATAAAATATCGATCAATATCTTTGAAAATATTTTCCCAAATATAAAATCATGATTTGTCGATTTATGTGCAATTTAAGAGATTTTCTCTTGTTGTGTTCACGGAATAATTTGGACATAGATTAGAGTTTGTAAATCAAGAATTGATATTGTCTTTCACATAAAATGAGCCTATTATCACATCATATCATGTGATCATCACGCCCCCCTCACTACCTCCTCCATGAAGAGCTACGTGTAGAGTGCATTGTCCAAGGTAAGCCATGGTCTGAAAGAATCATGCGTGTGTTGTTAAATATTCTACTTAGACTTATCAAGATGACATGTGAACATAGTCTTATGGACTCAAAGAATTAAGTCACTAGGACCTGAAAAATCTTAACGCTAATTCTTATAAGGTTCCTCTGTAATTAAGTGGATTAAGGTCCAACTATGCTCCATTCTTCAAATTTATTCCAGACTTAGTTTAAATGTCAATATCATCCTGAAAAATGCCCATGCAGATGCAAGAGAATATGTACATGCAAGGAAAAGAAATAAAAAACCTTTTTGTGAAATCATTTTCAAAAATTTGAATTTTTTATGGATTTTTGAAAAATGATGATGCACATGCACAAAGTTTTTTTAATGAAAATAGTTAGCAATATATACAAGTATATACACAATTTTTTTTAAATTAGGGATGAGATACATATTTACACAAGAGTGATTTGATTATTTACAAGAGTCATGAGAAAGGATTTACAACTTGAGTGATTTATACTGGTATATACATAGTTGGATTTTTTTGTGATGCATATATTCCTCAAATTTGAAAATAATTTTACAAATAGTTTTGAAAACTATAGTCCAAAATAATTTTTCCAAACAATTTTACAAACATTTATAAACATTTGAAAACTATTTTTGCAAACATTTTTCAAACAATATATATATAGATTTTTAAAATAATTTTTCAACCATTTTTCCAAACATTTGCAAATACTTTTACAAAATCTTTTTATTTCACACAAAAATAAAAAATTTTACAAGCCACAATATTTTTACAAAGGTTGAAAATATTTTTTCAAACATTTTTCAAATAGTTTTCAAAAGTTTTTTCAAATAGATTTTCAAACTACTTTCAAAATATTTTTCAAAATATTTTAACCTGACTTATTAGTCAGTATATAAAAAAAGAATTTTGAGAAAATATCTACATCTTTTATTAGTTAGTAGTTTTTTAGTATTTTTAATAAGTATTTATACAATATTTTAGCAATATTAAAGATATGAAAGTACGAGTTATGGCTAAAGTATATATACAATATATACGACACCCCCTATACTTAGCTCGAACTATGTCCTTATAGTGATCAAAGAGCTGGAAAGAAAGACATAACTTGTGATAAGTATTGGGAAGTGAAAAGAATGTTATGCTACAATGACGAATAAAAGAATATAATCAATAGGAGTCGGTGATCCCTCTATACTTAGGATCAAGTAACCCTAAGTATAGAAGACTGTACACAAGGGAAAAACCGAGGAGTAGAATGTACAGAGTTTACCACCTCTATACTTAGGGTAAAATATCCCTAAGCATAGGCAACAAAACAAAGGTAAAAATAATCAAAAGAATAATCACAAGTCTGACACCACCTTATACTTAGGTAAAGTACACCCTAAGTATGTAGTGATCATGAGATGGAGATGGGGTGTGGGACAGAAAGAATGTATGATATGGACAGATTGATTTATACAATAGGGAATAATGTTGAGGTGCCTCTCAACAAGCGCTAGATTTTACGCCCCTAGCTGGGCGCAAATGCTAGGACAACGCAGTATCGAGGTTCAGGACGGCATCTATAAGGCGAATAGCATACTGTTGTTGTAGTCTCGGTGGGAGAACAACAAAGAGATCAACAGTATAAGTGATAACACCCAGGTAATCAATCAGGCGGGTGTCTGCTACCGTGTCAAGATATGGGAAGATGAAATCGGGCTCCGGTAGCACAAAAGAAATCTTCGGCTGAAGATCTATATGGAGTGAAAGGGCGGAGTCGAAGAAGTCGAACGTGGAGAAGGAAGGATCTAGCAGTGAATCCTCCACGTTAATCACGGTCTCGAATAGATAAGGAAGATCAAGATCAAGAGACTCACTAAAAAGGTTGATACCCGATGCATATAATGTAGACAAATCAGTGAAATCATCGAATACCTCAAAGATCGGGTCATCCTCACGAGGGTCATCGAGGAGAGAAACCTCAAACTCATTATCGGAAATATCAAAATACTCGGTCTTGTGATCCGATCGATCAGATGCACTCCCAGAAAGTGAAACCGAGTACACACAGTCCATGACATCCTCCCACAGATAACCCTTGGAGAGTAATGCCGAATCATCATGAAATTGGGGATCTATGTTGTCAGACATCAGGTCCTCCAAAAATGTATCGACCTCATCAAATGGGAGGACACACGACTCAAATATGGGACTATCTAGATCTGTCAAATCAACAATCGGTCCCTCATTAAGCTCTCTATGCTGAGATGAATCCAAATATATCTCCGAATCTGAGAAGATCTACTGAAGAAAAGACACTGAATCTATTCGGCATGGACACTGGAATAGCTCAAAGGATGGTTGAGATGTGGGCTCCTCCTCTATTTCTTGGGATACTAGCAGATCTAGAGTCCAAGAATCATCAATGTGGAAGTGCAGGACTTGCTCAAAATCTGATTGTAAATCCAATAGAAACTCGACCAATGTCCGGCTCTCGGAACTCACAGTGGTAGTCAACACATCCATCAAATGAGAAGTAGTAGCATCCATATCCTCTGATTGGTGTGTGTTGTCTGAATCGGCTTGATGTGTCACACACTCAACTGGTGTCATATCTCCCTCATGTGTTGTCCCGAATAAATCATCTTGTGAATATGGAATGTCTGAAAGTGTATCCAAGATGGTCTCAACTAAATCCAGGTCGGGACAGTGGTGTGAACCACCACACGAGGTAATGACATATGCAATCTGCTCTGCGGTCCTCCCCCTCATGGCGATGTGGATAAGGTCAGTAATCGAAAATCTATGATCTGGAAATCGCCTCAAACGATCACGTAATCTCAACCATGAATCTATCAATGGTTCCTGGGGGTCAACTGAAAAATCACTAATACAAGACAGCATCATCTCTGCTCTACGCTAGGGGTAAAACTTCTGCAAAAAACAATGATCGTAAATCTCCCCACGTAGCAATTTTCCTTCCCAATCGTCTGTGCCCTCTTGGCTTTACTCTGAAGTGTAAATGGGAAGGTAATCAACATCATGTCCTCATAAGTGATATTAGAATATGATCATGATCCACAAATATCCTCAAACTCATCGATATGCAAATAAGGTTCCTCGTGCATTTCCCCTGAAAACTTGGTCAATAGATCAATGAACTCTAAATCCAGAATGAAGGGTCTCAAAGTAGAAGTGGATTGTGCTTCCTGATCTTGGTTCTCATCCATCATCCTAGGATAGAAGTCATCTAAAGCACGCAACTACACCATATGATCGCCTATGGGATGCACTCTCATCTCAGCAAGGTAAACACCCGTGTCTCGTATATGGTCAATATGAACTCTTCGAGTGTCACTCACAGCATGTCCCGAGAAAGAAGATGGGTAGGGAGAAGATGGGAAATCGGACGGGATTCCGACCTCCCAAGAGAGTGGGCAGGAATGATGGGCATGAAAATAAGAAGCCGCAGAATTCAGCTGGACTGGAATGCGACCCATCATGAAGAGATGGAAATGAAGGGAGGGAGGGTGGGATAGTAGAAAGAGAGAGATAGAAGGTGAGAAGGAAGAGAGATAGAAGGGAGGGAGGGTGGGATAGAGACAAAAGGTGACTGCTAATGATTCAAGGAATGATCGTAACCGACTCACACCAAAGACATACAAAACACAAAGCAAACCCCCAGTTCACCAACTCAACACAAATTTGACCGTGAGATTCGGTCTCTATCTTTTCAATTTTTAAGAGTTAGGTGATCAACAAAAGTTGTACAAACACTTAGGAGGCTTAATGGGATTTAGGCACTACTCCTTAATGTGTACGTGAGAAATTAAAAATGCAAACAATGAGGGGATTGCTCTCCCAAAATAATGATATGAATCAATTACGTTTGACTTTAATGGTTAAGTTCAATTAGCAGTCCCAATTTTTAATATTTGATTTTCTATTTTTTTTGGATATTTTCAATGAAACGTCTAACGCGATTTCTGATTTCCTTTATTCCTATATTCACAAAACAGAGGGGAAAACGGAAAAGACAATGCACGAGAAAATATGAATGCAAATGCTAGAGATAGAGGTGCGTACCTGATTCCAGCACTCTACATGCAATATGATCCGTGCAGAAAAATTAAACTAATCTAAATGAAGGCAATGCGAGAACCGTCCTAAACATAAACTTCTATTATCGTGAAGCACATATTAATTTGACTAAGTCCAAACGAGTTCTATAGGAACAAATATTCTATTAGGGGCTTTGGACCTAATGCTATCTGGCTCAATCAAATAGAAACCTAAATCTAGGGGGCTCAAGCACAAAAAATCCACGTAAAACAAATAAAAAATAAAAGCGAGAAAACAAAAAACAGAAAAGAGCGGTGAGGTCCCCCAAGTGCACCGGCACTTGGCGAAACAGACCCCGAAAAATATCCAAGTCCAAAGTTCTAAAGTCCTAAATTATTACAATTATTCACAAAAATTCTCTAAGTAAAATAACAATCTTCTGTTCCTCTGCTCCTCTTCCTGTGCAGGTCCCTTCAAAGAGTCCGAGTGGTATCCATGGCGGTTCCTCGCAGAAAAAGTTGAACAAGAGATGGTCAGATGGCAGTTATAATAAATAGAGATAAAAGAAAAGATAAAAAATGAAAAATGACTACAAAGTCATGCTCCCCGACAACATCGCCATTCTGATGACACGCCTGGCAACTCGGGTTAAGTATGAAATAAACAATGGGCGTTGTGACCCAAATCACCAAGCGCGATCAATCGAGAAAAATAAATAAACTACTTAAGAGAAGATGAATCAATAAAAATAATGTAAGCGGTTTTCGCTATTCTTTTAACCTGGTATAGCGATCAGGGTCGAACACAAGGAGCACGTTTGAAAAGCTATATAGTCAAATTTCAAAGATGTTTTTTTTTGAATTTTTATTTTTTTATTTTTTAAAATTAAGAACAATATGCACAAGTGATAAAAACACACGCACATACTCTTTTTGTATATTTCAAAAGGATAAAAAATACTCAGAAAATTAAAAAGAAAATGTTTAGTTTTATATATTTTAAAATATTTTTGATAGTTTTTTTCAGATTTTTCTGATTTTTTTGTGATTTTCTAAAAATGAAACAGTAGAAAATAAAGAAATCAATGCACAACCAAGATTCTTTTACGACTTAAAAATCCTTTAAGTATCAAAATTCCTGGAATTTATTTTTATGTTAAAACTACAAATAAATATCTACAATCAGAAACTGGAATCAGAATTTTTGGTTTTTAGAATTTTCTATAATTTTTTTAGAATTTTCATTTTTCACAATTTTTTTGGTTTTTATAAAGAGTTTAATACACAAAAATTGACCAGAAAGTAAAAGACACCAAAATACACCTACACTATTTTTTTGGGATTTTAAGCAATTTTTCGAATTTTTATGAATTTTTAAAGTTTTGACAAGGAAAAAGACACTGTTTTTGATTTTTTAAATATATTAAACGTGAACAAAAATTCATGAAAAAATTATACAACGAAGAACACTACAACAGGAACATACAATATTTTTTTGAGAATTTTTCAAAAAAAATGTTTATTTCAGTCAAAAGAGCATGCAAAATGAAAGTCTGGAATGCAAGGTCCAATTTGCAACTATTCAAACGTTTTGAAACTGAATGTTAACATAAGTAAATTGCAGGACTACAGATGTAATTTACCCAAGAACATGTGCCAAGCATGAGACTGTATGGAGAGAGGGATGTCTTCGCAGATTTGCAAATATGAGAAGTTTCACTATAATTTTCCCAATAAGTAAAAATCATAGGGTTCCTTCTCTTGGGACCATTCCTTTTCAAACACAAGAGGGCCGGCCGCCGCTAGTGGGAGGCAAAGGGCGGCGCCTCCGCTTGGGTGGTCGCGGAGGGCAGACGAGCCGGGCGGTGATGATTGGCGGCTATGTGTGATGGAGCGAAGGAAGGTGCGTGAGTGTGCTGGAAACAACGGAGGGCCGCACGCGGGGCGGCGTTGGGCGGTTGGCCGCACGCGGGGCGGCGCGGGCGCAGGAGGATGGCGACTGCAGGTGGCAGGGCACGTCCTTGGAAGCACGGGGCGCGCCGCCTTCGGTGGAGATGGCCTGGGCGGTGGCCGCTGGAATTTTTATTTTTTATTTTTACTGTATGCAGAATTGATAATAAAAAAGTTTCTTTTATTTCTTTGAATCAGAAAATGATAATAAAGAAAAGAAAGTGTTATTATTATTATTTTTTAAAATAGAAAATGTAAATAGAAATAAAAATAGTTTTTTTATGTTTAATTTTTATTTGATCATGAAAAATAGAGGTTAGAGACAAAAACAAATATATATTTCTTAATTTTTCCTGCAAAACAAAGGTTAGATAGAAAAACAACCATGCATTTTTTTCTTTTTTTATTTATTTATAAACAAAATCGGGGAAGTGAATGGATTCGGATCCGCGACATGTGAGATAGATCCGTGACTCCGGTCATCGTGCGTGACCGGAGGTGATAGGTCGTGTAAGGTAGAACTTGAAAATGGAGAGATCGAGAAAATGATATGGAAAATTGGTGTCGGTCGTGAAAATGTTTGGTGGATAATGTTTTTTTTGGATTTTAAGATCTTAAATTTGATAAAACCTAAGCAAAGATTAATCCTACAATTCACCTACGAAAAATGACAAGAAATAAAATTGGATCTCACCTTGGGATAGGAAATACCATGACGGCCTCGACGAGGGCCGACACGCTGTCACCTGATGGCTCAGAGGCTAGGCACCCTTCTTCGACAAGATCGCTTTCGGAGATCGGGCTCCTCTCCACCAAAGATCGATCAAGAGGAAATGAGGGAGGATGAGCCCATTAAAAAGAAGAAAAAAATAAAATGGAAAGTATCTACAAAAGAGGAAGGTGTTTCTTGGTGAAATTAATAAAATAATTAAAGAAATTAATTAATTTCGGAATTCGGAATTAAATTAATTAAATAAATTAAATACATAATGAAAATCAACTAACCAACATAATGGTGGTCATTTAAGGTATGGAATAAAATCATATATACAAGGCAAGTTTTTAAACCAAATAAATCAAATCAATTAAATAATTCAATACAATTTCATAATTAAATTAATTAATTAATGTGATATATTTAATTTTTTGGTGATTTTTTATAAAAGGAAGCTAGTTGTATACACATATTATGTACATATAATACAATTTACATATGTAGAAATAAGGAAATAATTTTTATATCTTTTTTTCATTTTTTAATTTATTTTTTTAGTTTTTAATAAAAATAATATTTACAATGATGTACATTAAAAATAAATATTAATAAATATATACAACAAATATTGGTTAAACTACACAAAACACCCCAGAAAACCGACTTTTTAACCGTGACTCCAAAAATTATGAAACTACAACCATTTGAAAGATAATTTAATTTAGAGTGTAATGGAAGTGATTTTAATTCAATTTGAGCTTGTATAGAGCGGGAATTAGTATTTCAATTATCGCTTTGCGGCTTTTTCTGGGTGTAATTATTGATAATATGTACATTATTTTACTTTACAATTATTTTTATTACTTACAACACATTTTTATTTACAACTTTTGTTTACAAAAATAATTAGTTTGAGGTCAAATTATGTACCAATAAATTATGATAAGTTTTGTACAAATATACATGAAAAATATTCACAAAATATTTTTGAATTTTAGACAGAAGACCCTATCTCCCCCTACTTTATTCCTTATCGATTAGGTCAAGTCTTGACCTTCTCTCGGGGTTCGGGTCAGTCTGTATTTATTGCATAAATACCTCCTTTCTTTTTCTTTTCTTTTTCTTCTCTTCTTTATTCTTTTATTTATGTACAAAAATTGTTAAAAATGCAATTTTAATAAATGCATGCAAAATGGTAAATTCATGCAATTAGTTAGTATTTACAGGTGTTTGACTACGGAAATGAAGCTAAAATAAAAGAATAAATGCGATGAATCGTGGATTCATCAGTCGTGTTCGCCAACACCAAACGTCGCACAAGATATCCATCCAGAGGTGCTAGAAGCTCCGCCTCCACCGCCGCGCCTTGGACAACTTCGCCCAACTCTGACGACTCTCATCGGCCCCACCGTTCAACGACAACCAACGCCATACTCCATCGAGCTGCTACCCCGGAGGACCTCGCCGCCTTCATCAACGACCTCCGACGCTCCGCCGGGAGGCGCTACCCCTTCCGCTAACTCCACATCTGGGCTACAGGTTTGGGATCCCCCGCCCACGTGCTTTGCGCGTGCTTGGGGGGGACTTCTTGCAAAGAAGCCCCTGGGGAGCAGATCAATTGCGCAGGAGCCCACCAACTGACGAGTCGCGTGATTGCAGGTCACCTGCTGGGTTAATTTCAGAAGCATCCCCCAGAGTTCGTCTATTTGCACATTAGTCCCCCAACCAGAGGTCATGTGCTACGCACGTGACCCTCTGGTACTTTTTGCAGCAGTCCCCCCTGAATTTTGGAAATTACATTATAGCCCCTCTTCAAATTTTGTTTTATTTAAGTATTGTAATACTGCACTATTACCCTTGTGTTCTCCTTTAGTTTCGAACCTCTATATTACATTTTTTATTATTCAATAATAGGAATTTTGTTCTACAACTAATTTTCTACATCTTGGCATGTGTCTGATATTTTTGTGACTTGTGGTCAATTAATAATTAATTGTTCCGTGGAAAGTTACATACTTTGCCCATTTTTGTGCTCTGATTTTCATAAGTAATTAACCATTGATCTAAAAATTGTCAAAAATTCAAGGATCATAGAATTAGTTGTTTTTGACATCGTGACAAAAAAGAATTGCATTTGCATGCATGGTTTGCCTTGTAAAAATCATGTTGCATATTTCAATATTTGATTTTTAAGAGGTATTAAATCTCACATTTTTGAGGTTTAGGATTTTCCTGAGATCCATCACCTAATAATAGATCTTAGATAATTTTATCCCTTGAAAATAATTAAGTTTATAAAATATTATTATTAAATATTGAAATTCACTTTGTTTGCATTTAAAAATTCATAAAAAATTCATCTTGCATCCAGAAATTAAAAAAAAATACAGTGCATTCATTTCATCGTAATTATCATTGTGGCCATGTTTCATATTTTTCGGACATCGTTTGATTGATCTTTACATTTTAGTCTCTAAAATAGGCCAAAGTTGCATATTGCATCCCTAATTGCATTAACAAATTAAAAAATGACCGCCTCGAAAACTGTGTACGAACTTTGATATTAAAAATTCACGGTTATTCCTTTACCTCCTTATGTTCGACCTTGGGACTTGTCCAAGTAAAATAAACATAAAACCACATCGATTAAAATCGACAAAAATTTTGTGTGGTTATTTCTTGACCGGTTCCGATTGCTCGTCTACAACGAAACGTCACATTATTTTAAGCAAACGATAATCAATCCATCCATGACACATTTTAACATCGGCTATTTGGATCCGTCAGATGGCGTCGTTGTCGGGGAGGCAAACCGCTTAGTTTTTTGTCTAAATTTTTTTGTTAGGTTTTCTGCATTCGGGTATTGTGACCCCCAAAATTTTCAGTGTAAATTCCATTTTTTTCTTGCATTTTTAATTTTATTTTCAGCATTTATTTTCTTGTTTTATTTTTATCTTTGTGTCACTCTCTTACATTTTCTCTCTTATTTTTCTTACGAGGTACCCGATGTACGTGGAGTGGTTTTTGAAAACCGAAGCGTCTTCACTGACTTCCGAAAAGTCGCAATTAAATTAAGATCGAGTCGAGTCGTGAGAGAGCGTAGAGTTTAGGATTTTATTTTCTGCAATTTTTAATTATGTAATTAATTGCTCATTTATAGCGGTGTCCGTTTGGACTCTCACATGTGTAAAAAGAACTTGAACTTTTTCTATGGTCTGTCGTGGCCTGTTTCACTCTTCGGTGAGGGCGGGGCCCAACTTGAGTGGCGCTTAGGATAAACATGCACATACGGTTCTTAGAGCATTTATTTTTTTGATTGCGCTCGTAGGACCTAGGGTCATACTTCACTTTAATCGAGATGCACATTATATCGTTCAACTTAGTCAAATTTAACTCATTTCTTCCCGGCTAATAGAACTTTCTGATAGGTACGGTTTTTATCGGCTTGCATTCATATAGATTAAATTTTCAATTCTTGTATTGCATCCCACATGGAAATTGCGAGGAATCATTGCAAGTCTTCTAACTGAGTATACATCATAAGTTTTCGCATGCATCGGCTTTTTCCGAATGTCTCACTCTTGTTTTATCACATAATTTTAAAGGAAATTGGAACTGGACGGTAGACGTGTATTTGTGCTCACTTAATTCTTCAGTGATCGCCTAACTAAAATTAGGACTGCTAGATATAGCCGATTTAAATAACCCATAAAATTAAGAATTTTTACGGGAGAGCAACCCCATCCTTGGATGCATTTATTTTTTTGAGTGAGCGAGAGACGACACTTAAGGTTAGAGACCAGCTCCAAAATTTTCGTTCAGACTACTGATTCTAAAAACGATTAGCTACTTCTCAGTGAGGATCTATGGGTTGCTGGTAAACGGTCTGGATTTCCTTAGCAGAGTGGGTGATTTAAAGAACACTACGTAAGGCTCAGTCCTTAAGTAACACGGGTAGCCGTTCTACGATCCATACTTACAGATATACTGGATGAAAGTAGGTACAACTACTCGTAAGAATTCAAGCCAGTCATTACGAAAATTCCCGGCACCTAACAGCTCGCTAAATTTTTTCTAAGATTGATTTATCACCAACTTAAAATTGAAAAGATAATTGTCAAACTCTTATGGCTTCATTGTGTGAGTTGGTGAAACAGGGGTTTGATTTGTGTTTGATTTGCGTGCATGAATCGATTTCGAAGATCAAAAACCGTACACTTGTGCCATCACTCTCCTTTCTTGATTTAAAACAGATCCATTATGTCAACCAATAAACCTCCATCGAAAATCATGGAATTTTTGTCCAAGAACTCTCCAGATCCATGCCATGAAAATAAATTTGTCTTGAACAAACCCAAACCGTCATTCATTTCAACTCTTTCAAAAATAGTGAAACATTTATCCAAAAATCCATCAGAGCTATACTATGAAAATGAATTCGTATCGGCTAGACCCAAAGTTTCAAAACCTCCTCCAACTACACATCATCCAACTTTCACAAGAGACTTTCAACCACCAATAAATCCAACACTCTTTACAAATCCGATCTACTTCATGAATGACAACCCTTTGTATTCGGATCATACAAACCAACAACCGACTGAGGTCTCCACTTCTTCATATGTCAATCCACTCTACTCCGATCATACAATTCATCCTTCATATTCGGTAAATGTCAATCCATCATTCATGGGAGATTATAACCACATGATTGAATTTAACACTTCTTCACATCTTCTATCTTCCCCATCCTTGAACACAAATGAACAATCATCATCTTGGATTGACCATGACAACCCCATCTTCAGACATGACACTCATATAGAGGACTAGATCGATGACATAGAAAAACATAAACCCTGTATGTTGACTCCACAATATAACGGTCCGACCTATCATGATCAAAGGAATGAACTCTACTCAGACCAACTCCACATGCCTGGATCACATGGTTTCTACCCTATTGACCAGACTCCTTCCATGTTCTTAGAGGAGAAATTTTCAGAGAAATCATGTATTCGATATTCCAAGAATATCTTCTCCCAACTCATACATGAAAATGGAAGATGAAATTGTTGAATCTCAAAGACAAATACACACCCCGACTGCTCCCATGATTAATAATGAACAGATTTTTGAGGATGATATTTCAAGGATAAATAAGAGGTTTGATTTAATGGAGGATAGATTTAGAAGGTTTGCCTACCAATTAATTTCCCTCTCTAATGGCTCTGATATAAAAATAGATGAGAAAAAGATTGGATCTCATGTTGAAAATTTTAAGGATATTCATAAACCTAAGAACGATCCTGACAGGGACACCTCTGCCTATTACTCCCCTAGAGATGACTATGCCTCTAACTCTTACTCTGATCATCAAAGCCCCTGCTCATCTACGAAAAATACCACATCACCACACCACACAGAAAATACCAAAAAATGGAATATTAAAAAACACTCAAAAAATAAAAAATCCAGAAAAATTCATAAAATTTGAGACTAAAGAAGATATGCAGAATTCGGATCCTGATGTACGGGAAGCACTGGAAAAGAGACAGATTTTGAACTTCCCTTTATACAGGCCATTGAACACTTCCCCAACCTTAAAGGATTTGTAATGGATAAATTAATGATGAAAAAGTCGGGCAAGATAAGAACAAAGACTGAAAGACATATCTTGTCAATAGCCTCCTCCTTAGTGTTGAGGAGAAAAACCAAGAACCGCATAGTGAAGCGGTTGCCCAGATTTGACTGTGAAATCAAAGACATAATTTTCACCCATGCTCGAATTGATGACTACTCACCAATTAATATCCTCCCGACCTCTGTATTTCATGAGCTCAAACTTGGACCTATCAGGAAGATACGAGAGATCGTTCAATCAGTTGACCGATCGATAAAGCAGCCGAGAGGGATCATTTCTGTCATCATGACATTCCAAGATGCTCTGCTCAAAGTAGACTTCATGATCATTGATATTGAGTATCAAGGAGAATTCACCCAGTCTCCAATTATTCTCGGAAAGCCATTCTTAGCATTGGCTAAGGCAATTATTGAGTGTGAGACTCGAGAAGTCAATTTTACAGCATTGGAAGCACTTTGATCTCAACAAGTCTTTAAGGAGCCATAATTTTCTGAGGTAACCCACGAAGTCCTCGACAGCCGTAACCATCAAGTGGTAGAAGAGCCCTATCCTGTTGTTACACCTGAGATAGCGGTTGTTGATGAGACTATTGATTTAGAGACTCTCCCTCCTACTCCGTTCCCAGCTGCTCTCACCATGGAAAATCAACTATATGAATCATATGATCCGGAGACGTATGCATGGTCGCACCCTGGGTCAACCTATTTTGACTACCTTGATCACATCAACTCAACACAGGAATGCTCCAATGTCAAATCAATTGAGAACGAACATGCAGAGACTCTCCCCACTATTTCAATTCATGTGGATCTCATAATAGAAGAATGTTTCTTATATGATACTGAGACATATGCATGGTCGTACCCTGGGTCAACCTACTCTGAATACTGATGAATCCACATTTCATCATCTTTATTCAATCATTTTGGCCTCAAAAACCCTAGTAAATGCGTTTAAATAGCATTAAATCCAGCATCTTAGCATTCATGCATGTGCATGTAAATAGTGTATAAAATACTGTATTTAAAGCCAAAATTATAGAATAAATAAAAGAAAAGAAAAAGAATAAAATATTGTAAATATTTTATGACTCGAAACCCCGAGACCTAGGCATCTTGATGAATAGGTCGACCAAGAATAAAGTAGGGGGAGATAAGGGCCAGATACCTATTCTTTTTAATTCATTCTTTATTTATTTTGGGACCTATTTTTGGTTCCACTTTTTATATCGCAAATAAAGAAACTTTGAACATGAATGTTATAGATAATTAAATAAAGAAAAATACAAAATTAATTTCATTCAAAAATATTTTACAGATAAAAAGTTATGGTCTGAATAAAATCCCAGAATCCCAACTTCCCAGACATTTATCTCCCAAATAAAAAAACTCTAAATGCAACAAACTCACCTTTAATTGTATATAATTTAAAATAAGCTATTTAATGGCGGTGGTTTCGCATTTGGTGGAGCTACGGTTTGAAAGTTGAGTTTTGGACCCCTATTGTATACTTGTACAGATTAAAATAATCATTTTATTATTTATTCATTATTTTTAAAATTTTATATTTTTATAATTTTATAAATATTATCTATAATAAATATGTGTATTAAAATCAGAATAAAAACATAAATAAAACATAAAATAAAAATACCTATATATAATACATAGGTACAATACATATACTTATACCTGCATAATTTATACTTCTATTTTATTAAGTGTATAAAATACATCAGAAAAATAAAATAAAAATATATTTAAGTGTATAAAAGTATTTTATAATTTCATAAAATAATAAACAAAAATAAATAAATAAAATACACAAAATAATAATAAAATAATAAAATATGTAGATAATATACCTATAAAGGGTATAAAAGGTAACTTATAAAATTATACCTCATAAAAATAATAAAAATCACTATAAAATAATTTATAAAATAATAAACATTTTTATTTAATAACCTAAAAATAATAATATCATTTACTATTTTTAAATAATTTTACAAGGTTATGTCCCAGGCTTTTTCGTGGTTGGTCCACGTGGACCAACCAGGTGGGCTGGAGAGTTGACCTCAGGTCAACTCTCTGACCCCTGCCTACGCATGTCAGAACGAGCCTTCTTCCTCGATTTCACGGATTTTTGGGGGTCGTTCCTTTCACCCTTCCATGATGATTCCTTGACGACTTTTGTAGCCCTACAAACGAGGATACACACCCTGGTCTTAGGTTGGGCATTGATCCATCGATTTGCCCGTTGACCTTCGATCTTCGAGCCCTGCTCATCACTTGTTCAAAAACCACCCCCATCTTCCTTCTTCCCTCGAACCGCATTTGGGCCCAGACGAGACCTCCGAATTGCAGCCTGTGATCTACGGTGACAGGGGATTGATCCGAGCTCTTCGTTGAGGTGTGGCGACGGCCTGAAGCGCGTTCCACACCACCTCCAGTGGCCGCCGTCGTAGAGGTCCCATCTCGGGTATTTCACCCTTAGGTTCGTGTTTTTCTTCATTTTTTGCGCGTTTTTATTCCTTGTAGTAGCAGGAGTCTTTTCCACCCTTCATTTTCTATTCACGCCCTCCAGAGATCATCAACCATCCCCCTCGCCGGAGGTTGCTCCGGCGAGCCTTCATATCATCGTTCACCACCACTTCTCGCCCACAGGTGGTCACGACATTTTGCCTACGACCTCCTTAACTCATTTTTGCAGGACCACGCATGATTGAAAGGCCTGGGACTCGTTTTGGGAGGAGGCGGAGGTTCCTGAAGCTATCGTGCTCCGGCGGACTCGCGCGCGCCCCCCGGCTACCGCCACAGATTTTTGGAGTTTCCAACCGCTTGGGGACCACTCCGGGAAGAGCCAGGGTGTTTCGGAGTGTCGAATCCCGACGGAGGAGGAAGATCAAGACATGGGAAACTCGCCTCGCGGCGGGTTCATCCCTGTTCTTCGTCGACCCTTTCTAGCTGTCCGATCAGCCTTCGTTCATCCAGCAGAGCAGCAGCCCTTGAATCGAGCATTGTGTCAGTCGTCGGATCATCGAGCATCAGCTAATCCTGACCGTGCAGATTGAAGAGGTATCACGCTTTATGAGGGTGCCACGTGTCTTAAGTGAACGGCTCAGCGCCGTTCGATCGCGCTTCTGCGAGGGGATTTTGTGGTATTGCCCCCCCCCACCCCCCGCATTTTGTCTATTTATTTATTTAGTATTCAAACTTTTGTCGGCCATTAAAAACTATTGTGCATTTTGCGAACAACACTCCTAGCTTTTGTTTATTTGCGGAACGGACCCTGCCAAGTCACGTGCGTTGCGCACGTGACTTGGCGATTTTGCAGAGGGACCCCACTGTTTTCTTGTATTTAGTTTAAGTATCAAAACTTTCCACTGCAGTTTAATACTTTTTGGAGTTATTTCATAATAGCCCCTGGGAATTTTGTTAATTGCAAAAAAAGTCCTTCCCTGTGCGCGTGTTTCACACATGACTTGGGAGTTTTTGTACCGATACCCCTGCGGGTTTTGTGATTTGTGTTTAGTCCATTAAAATTTTTATTCAGTTTTTTGTGGGAATTTTACATATAGGCCCCTGAGTTGTTTGTTATTTCCAAATATGCCCTTAGCCTGCAAGTATTTTGTTGTTGTTTTCTCTAATTATTGAATGCATCTCTAAACACCCAAAATTCCCCAAAAATCAAGTTACGCTCCTGTTGCATCACACTTTCATGCCATATTTTTGCACTGCATTTTTATTGCATTTTAATATTTATTAAAAATCAAAAACATGCATTTTTTCTACTATTTGGATTAGAAAATATCAAAAAATATCAAAACACCTTGAAAAATTCCAAAAAAAATACCTAAGGTCTATTTTAGTGTGTTTTAATGTCAATCCAAAAATCATTAAAAATTTCAAAACAAAAACCTTAAAAACTAGAAAACACTTAAAAACTTCATAAAAATATAAAAAATCATAGAAAATCCTAAAAAAATAAACTTTGTTCCTGTAGTTTCTCTATTTTATAATCTTTATTTTAAAATTAATTTGGGAAAATTTTGTTACTGTTTCCTATTTTCATTCCCATTTTAAATTCGGCCAGTAGCTTGACCCATTGTTTTCTTATATTTTGACTTTTAAAAATACCAAAAATATTCTGAAAAATACCCAAAAATCACAAAAATAGTAGAAAAACATAAAAAGACCAAAAACATTTTATTTCCTAATTTTTGAGCATTTTTCCTTATTTTTATAAATATCTTATCACCTCTTTTCTTATATTATTTGTATATTCTATTTTTGAAAAAGAAAAAAATATAAAATATAAAAAGAAAATATAAAATCAGAAAATTAAAAACCAAAATACGGAAATAAAAAATATATATTAAAAAATAAAAACCCACAAAAAATTTGTATCTTTGTAGACACCCATCACAATCACATTTTTGCACAATTGCATTGATCTATCCTGTATGCTCCCTGTGTTCGACCTCTACATACTTACATCTATACACCTTTTTATGTAGAGTTAATAGTAAATTTTAACTCCACTATTGCTTGTCATTATTTGATTTGATTGTGGGTTCATTGTTGACTTTAGTCCGGGATTCATTGAGGGTCGCCGTAGCAACACTGTTGTCTCCGCCTTGTGCGAGATATTTAGACCCCGTGAAATTCGGCTAAATCAAGAGGCTAGCAGGGAAGAGCCATTACTGTTTCTTGGATGGGTACTCGGATATAATCAGGTGGCCATTGTGCCCGAGGACCAAGACAAGACCACATTTACCTGTCCCTTTGGGACATATGCTTTTAGACGGATGCCCTTTGGATTGTGTAACGCCACGACGACATTCTAGAGGTGCATGTTGTCCATCATTTCGGACATGGTGGGTGAGTGCTTGGAGGTCTTCATGGACGACTTTTTGGTCTACGGCGACTGGTTCGATGCTTGTCTTGACTGCCTAGACTGCGTCCTTCAGCGATGCATAGAGATCCATTTGGTGCTTTCATGGGAGAAGAGTCACTTCATGGTGACTCAAGGGACGGTGCTTGGCCATATCATCTCCAACAGGGGCATGGAGGTCGATCCGGTCAAGATGGATATCATTAGGAAACTCATTTCACCGTCCAATTTGCAGCAGTTACGGTCTTTTCTGGGGCACGTCGGTTTCTACCGACGATTCATTCATGATTTCAGCAGGATTGCCCGGCCGTTGAATGATCTGCTAATGAAAGACACTGAGTTCATTGTGGATGATAAGTGTCTAGCGTCATTTGAGACTCTGAAGAGTCTAGTTGTAGAGGCTCATGTCCTCCAGCCGCCTGATTGGTCTCTCCCATTCGAGATCATGACAGATGCCTCCGATTTTGCCGTAGGGGCAGTATTGGGACAGAGGAGGGATGGAGCCCCCTTTGTTATTGACTACGCTATCCGGACTTTGGATGTCGCCCAACGGAACTATACCATCACTGAGAAGGAGATGACAGCTGTAGTTTTCTCCCTAGATGAGTTCAGATCGCACATCATTGGATCTAAGGTGACCATATATACTGATCATACCGCCATCAGGTACCTCATGGCAAAGAAGGATGCCAAAGCTAGAGTGACCAGATGGATCCTTCTACTCTTGGAGTTTGATATAGAGATTAAGGACAAGCCTGGAGTCAAGAATGTGGTGGCGGATCATCTCTCCCGATTGGAGTTTCTTGAGGATTCTGAGTAGATACAACCTATATGTGAGACTTTCCTAGATGAGGCGATCCTTGTTATCGCTTCTCTCCCGTGCTACGCCGACATTGTGAACTATCTTATTGCCAAGAAAGTTCCATAAGGTTGGCCCAGACAGCGACTTGAGACCTTCCTCGCTAAGGCCAAGTTCTACCATTGGGAGGATCCCGTCCTATATCATGAAGGAGGGGATAACGTCTGGCGTCGGTGCATTCCTCAGGAGGAGCACCATAGCGTCCTCACTTACTGCCACAAGCTTGAGTAGGAGAACATCACTCTGGGATGAGAACGACACAAAAAGTGCTCCAATCCGGCCTATTGTGGCCTACCCTCTTCAAGGACTCTGATGAGTTCGTGGAGGTGTACTGACTCTCATAGGATGGGCACTTGTGGACATCGTGATATGATGCCGATGCAGCCCATTCACTTCTGTGAGGTTTTTGACGCATTAGGCATCGATTTCATGGGTCCATTCCCTAAGAGGCAGGGATTTGAGTACATTCTGTTGGCCATGGATTATGTGAGTCATTGGGTTGAGGCCATCCCTGCCCGAACCGCAGATGTTAGGACTGTTTGCTGATTTTTGAGGAAGAATATCATTTCACGGTTCAGTGTGCCTAGAGTTTTGATATCTGACGGGGGGTCTCATTTCGTCAACGACAA
Source organism: Ottelia alismoides (assembly GCA_037367405.1). NCBI lineage: Eukaryota > Viridiplantae > Streptophyta > Magnoliopsida > Alismatales > Hydrocharitaceae > Ottelia > Ottelia alismoides. Next base: position 1,004,796 of record JAZKJV010008261.1, read on the forward strand.
GGTAAAGGCCCTTGCCAGCGAGTTCAGCATAGACCATCGAGTAGCCACACCGTATCATCCTTAGACCAATGGTCTTGCTGAAGTATCGAACATGGAGATCAAGACTATTCTGCAGAAGGTCATCTGCCCAGATCGAAAGGATTGGTCACAGCTTTTGGACTCAGTCTTATGGGCATATCAGACGTCCTTCAAGATGCCTTTGGGTGCATCTCCCTTTCGCCTCGTTTATGGCAAGCCCTGCCATTTACCCGTTGAGCTGAGACATAGGTCACTTTGGGTAGTTACTGATATACTTTTGGATCAAGTGAGTGTAGGAGAACGGAGGAGGGCAGAGTTAGCAACCCTGGAGGAGCTTCGTGATACAACCTTTTCGAGCAGCCTACAGTATAAGGAGAGAGTGAAGGAATGACATGATTCTCATATCAGTCACAAGCAGTTTGAGCCAGGACAGAGAGTATGGTTATTCGATGCCAGGCTTCGGTTATTTCCAGGGAAGTTACAGAGCAAGTGGAAGGGACCCTATCTCGTCCGAAAGGTACACGACAACGGAAGCATTGACATATCCGAGTTGTCATCTGAGGCTACCTTTCGTGTTAACGGGAAGCAGCTCAAACCATATTTAGATCATGAGTCACTGGTCGTTGACGTTGCCCCTATTCATTTTGCGTGAGATGTGGTCTCTTGACTCACATCTATTGCATCTCACGCCTGATTATCACTGTTCTTCCGACCTGTGTAGATCTAGATGTCCATATCACACTATTCTTCAGTCCAACACCCCATTGGCATCTTTGATTATGCTATACTTAGGGTGCACTTTACCCTAGGTATGGGGGGTGTAAGACTTTTGAGTTTCTTTTGATTCTTTTCTATCTCTGTTTTGCTGCTTATACTTAGGGGAGGTAGACCCTGTAAATCCTCTCACTCGGATTTTCCTTTGTGTACAGCCTGCTATACTTAGGATTACTTGATCCTAAGTATAGGAGGAAACCCCGAGATCTCCTCATTTTTATTTTTTTCATAAGTCGTTGCAGTATAGCCTTTCTTTTCACTTCCCTATACTAAGCATGAGTTATGTCTTCTTCATCGCTCTTGATTCACTCCGAGGACATCATTTGAGCTAAGTATAGGGGGGAGTCGTATATATTTTATATATACTTTAGCCATAACTCGTACTTTGTGTGAGTGTGTTAATAAATAAAATGGCTAAAACCCTTAAAAATCCATAAAAATAAAAAATTCTTTCTTGTAAATAAAATTCTTTATTGCACATACATAGCTATGTACACAATTATTTTTATAAAAATGTTTGTAAAAATCTTTTATATGTTAAGAATTTGTAAATATTTTGATATCAAAATTATGTATATTATACAAAATTTTTGTAAAATGTTTTGAAAAACAAAAAGTTTGCAAAAACCTTATGTAAATGTGTGTAAATATTTTGCAAAACTTTGCATTCATGCATACATCCATGTTTTCAAACATTTTTCAAAAATTTTGCATATTTTCAAAATTTTGTAAAAATTGCATATTTGTAAATAATTGTACAGTTTTTCCGAATCATAGTTGATATTTAAACTAGCCTGGAATTAAATTGAACAATGGAGCTTGGTTAAGATCTTAATCCACCTAATTCTAAGAGGAACCTTATAGGGCTTAGAGTTGAGACTTTTCAGGTCCATGGTGACATAATTCTTTGAGTCCACTAGAACACTTAACAACGCACACATGACTCTTACAGACAATGGTTTTACTTGGACCAGCACTTTACACCTAGCTCTCTACGGATGAGGTGGTGCGGAGGCAGTCTTCTTTGACTTGGGGTAGCATATGAGGGTAGTACTTCTAGGCGGAACCTCTCTTCTTCTTATAGTGAAGGAAGTGCATCTCAACTTGGTCTGGTAGCAATGAGGTCTAACGACAGGAGTTGTGGGTTGCAACAATGCTTCAAAAGAGGGATAGTCTTCTGGATCAAGAGGAAAAACTCCTTATGTATATATGTTGGCACCTTGTAGATATGTTGTATATATGCACATCAAAAAAAAGTGCAAAAAGAAAAGAATAACTCCAAAAAAGTGGTGGGACTGAGAGAAAATGATAATCACACAGGAGTGTATATAGTCAAATATGTATATATCTGCAGATAGCGCCTCTGCACGAGGATTTTGTGGTATTGCCCCCCGCATTTCGTGTATTTGTTTATTTAGTATTCAAACTTTCGTCGGCCATTAAAAACTAGTGTGCATTTTGTGAACAACACCCTTAGCTTTTGTTTATTTGTGGAACGGTCCCTGCCAGGTCACGTGCGTTACGCACGTGACTTGGCGATTTTGCAGAGGGACCCCGGTGTTTTCTTATATTTAGTTTAAGTATCAAAACTTTCCACTGCAGTTTAACACTTTTTGGAGTTATTGCATAACATCCCTGGGAATTTCGTTAATTGCAAAAAAGTCCTTCCCTATGCGCGTGTTTCACACGTGACTTGGGAGTTTTTGTATCGATACCCCTGCAGGTTTTGTGATTTGTGTTTAGTCCATTAAAGTTTCAGTTATAAATTTTGTGGGAATTTTACATATAGGCTCTTGAGTTGTTTGCTATTTCCAAATATGCCCTTGGCCTGCAAGTATTTTTTGTTGTTTTCTCTAATTATTGAATGCATATCTAAACACCCAAAAATTCCACAAAAATCAAGTTAAGCTCCTGTTGCATCACACTTTCACGCCATATTTTTGCATTACATTTTTATTGCATTTTAGTATTTATTAAAAATAAAAAACATGCATTTTTGCTACTGTTTGGATTAGAAAATACCAAAAAATATCAAAACACCTTGAAAAATTCCAAAAAAATTACCTAAGTTCTATTTTAGTGTGTTTTAGTGTCACTCCAAAAATCATTAAAAATTTCAAAACAAAAACCTTAAAAATTAGAAAACACTTAAAAACTTCATAAAAATCTAAAAAAATCAAAGAAAAATCCTAAAAATATAAAATATGTTCCTAGTTTCTCTATTTTATTGTCTTTTATTTAAAATTAATTTGGGAAAATTTTGTTACTGTTTGCTATTTTCATTCCCATTTTAATTTCGGCCAGTAGTTAATTCATTGTTTTCTTGTATTTTGGCTTTTAAAAATACGAAAAATATTCTAAAAAATTCCCAAAAATCACAAACATAGTAGAAAATTATAAAAAGACCAAAAACAATTTATTTTCTGATCTTTGAGCATTTTTCCCCTATTTTTATAAATACCCTATCCCCTCTTTTCTTATATTATATATATTCTATTATTGAAAAAAAGAAAAAAATATAAAATATAAAAAGAAAATATAGAATCAGATAATTAAAAATCAAAATACAAAATTAAAAATTAAAAAAATATTAAAAATTAAAAACCCACAAAAAATTTGCATCTTTGTAGACACTTAATCACATTCACATTTTGGCACTTGCTTGATCTATCCTGCCTTACTCCCTGTGTTCGACCTCTACATACTTACACCTATACACCTTTTTATGTAGAGTTAAAAATAAATTTGACTCCACATTGGTTTTTATTGTTTGATTTATACTGTTGTGGGTTCATTGTTGATTAAATTCAGATTTCTTAGCGGTCACCGCACCGACTTTTGTGTTCCTGCCTTGTGTGGAATACACAACCGTTAGAGATTTTTGGCTAAATCAAATGGCGCCGTTGCCAGGGAGCAACATCGCTTAGTTTGGGTTTTTGTTTGTGCTTGTGATTAGTTGTCTGTTTCACGGTTTTTATTTTGCTCATTTTATTTTCCTTACTTTTTTGATATATTTGTTGAGCTTGTCTAATCACCCTCTCTTGTTGACTTTGTGCGAGGAACCGCAGATCGAGAGAGGCTCTCTACCCTAGGTGCCTACGCGCCCACGTGAAGCCGGCGTCAGCTTGCCGACATAGCATCAAAGGAGGCTGGAGGATTTGAGAAGACTAGCACATTTTTGAGCATTTTGTGCATTTATTTATTTTGTAATTTAAGTGAGAGAGGGACTCCAAATTTTGTAATAATACAGGTACTCTGGGACACTTGAACATTCGTGCCTAATTTCCAGGTGTTTGTACACCTGGAGGCTCACCGCAGTTTTTATCGGTTTTCATCGCTTCTTTTTATTTTATTTTCCGATTTTAATTTTCTTTATTTTGTGTGATTGAGCCCTTAATTTTAGGAGTTTCTTGACGATAGTACTAGGTCCAAACACTTAATATCTTGCATGTACCTATAGCCACGTTCGGACTTAGTTTCAAACTTTAAACAGTCCGCATCATCATCTTCGAGCCTACGTGCCTGCGAGCCCACCCTACCAAGCGCTGCTCCTGAACTCGATTTGTCGAGAGGAGGAGGGGTGAGCCTAGACCGGACTCTTGGATTGAGGATCGGTAACCGACTTGTGGTTCTTCACGATTATAGCAATTTCTGAACTTAGGGCGATTTCATCGGCTTGCATTTGCATATAGATAGGTTTCAATTCTGCTGAGCATCCTTGCATGTAGAGTGTTGGAGGCAAGGTGAGCATTTACGTTTTAGCATACATCATCGTTTTGCCGCTTGCATTGCTTTTCTGTCTCTCTACCTCTAATTTTGATCACCTAGGTGCTAAGTAAAATTGACTCCTCGTTAGGCTCGTGCATTTCTTATTAAAAATCCAAAAAAGTGATAATCAATAAAATTGGGACTGTTAACATTACTCGACCCTAAAATCCATCAAAAAGAAAATTTTGTCTTGGGGCGAGTAATCCCCTCATTGTCTTCGCTTTTACTTGCTCGTGCACACACTAAGGATAGTACCCAAATCCCATTTTCAGCCCCCTAAGTGTTTGTGCAATTTTTGACTTCTCACCTAACTCTAAAACAGACAAGATAAAAAGACCGCATTTTATGGTCTCCACCGAGTTGAGTAGGTGAATTGAGGGTTTGTCTTGTTTTTGTTTTTGTTTGTGATTGTTTTGTGTGCATTCTAGATCGTCCCCTGCGCATTTGCGCCCTTCTTCTTCACCCTCTTGACTTGACCTCCGTGCTCCCCCGAATCATTTCCTTTTATTTTCGAGATGGACCCCTAGAGCACATTTTATCCGGACTTTGCGGATCCCTCGTTCACTCCAGTCGGTCCACCTCCCTTTTATCAGGAGACCCTCCTCCTACTTTTTCTGATTTTTGTACATACCCGTCTCAGCCACAGCATCAGACCTCGGATTTCTACCCACCCCCACCTCCACCAGTATATTATCCACCCCCACCTTCACATCCACCCGAGTCTGACCTGTTGGAGTCACCTTCCGTGACCTCCATGAGTGTTGTCATGAACCTAATGATAGATCACATTATTTTGATGAGAGAGCATCTTGCCACTTTGAGAGAATATCAGATTAGTGCTCCTTTTGTCGAGGATATGGCTTTACTTGTGGGTGATCACGGGATCTTGCAATCGCCAAAAATACAAAAAAAATGAGAAAATTTTAAAAACACAAAAAGAGTTCGGGAGGCACTTGGTTGATTCATATTGTGGGGAGAGGGTCCATCTGCCAGATCATCCACCCACACATTCTTTCACACACTGTCCCACCTCTAACCCCGAGGATGCCGTTGTACAGACTGCTCTTGGCATTCCTCGTGTAGATGCTGATTCCGACTTCCTCCCTTGTAAGGAGGAAGTCCAGAAATTCAAAAAATTATTGACTGAACCCGAAGTGGTGGCCACTATTCATGAGATCATCCGTGCCCCACTTCAGCAGGCCATAACACAATTATCTGCTCCTCTTCCCAAGAAGAGAAAGCAGAGGAGCAGATCTGAGCGTCACATTCTGACCATGGCCACTGCCCACGCTATCACACACCGTCCCATTCCTAGAAAGAAGAACACAGCTGCCCCTTTCATCACTTGCACCATCTCTGACTATACTTGTGATCGCACTCTCCTGGACGACGATGCATCTATTAGCATATTACCCCTTCTCGCTGGTACAGTCTCTTCACTTAGGGCCTCTCAAGAAAACCATGATGATCGTACAATTTGCTGATGGATCTATTAAGAGGCCGAAGGGTATCCTTGAAAATGTCGTCATTTCGATTCTGGGCACAAGCTATCATGTTGACTTTGTCGTGTTGCCCATGGAGACCTCCACAGGGGAGCCATCTCCAATCATCCTGGGACGACCATTCCTCGCCTCTACGAGGGTTGTTATTAACTATGGATCAGGAGAGTTTCGCTTCCGTCTTGTTGACGAGAACGAAGCGTTGATCACCACACCTACAGTTGACCACAGACCTGCACCTGATGCATCTTCACCGATTCTAGCTGACTCCAAGGCATGTGACCGATCTGATGTTATTAGAGACATTTGCTTAGCGACCGCTGATGAGACCCGAGGAATCCCCGAAAGGGGGAGGGAACTCGGAAAGCACAGACCTCGCAGTTCCTCCTTCTGGTGTGTGGCGATGTGTTGATGAAATCCAAGGAATTTACGTGATTGATCCCATTGAGCGGAGGGCGGATACAAGGACTAAACAGGACGGACCTGGTTTGACTACTTCCACCGATAAGTCCGTTCCTGGTCAATCTAAAATGATGATTATTGAGGTCGGTTATGATGTGAATATTACAAATTTCTGGCCTCTTGATGAAAAAGATGATCCGGGTGAGACTCTTGAGGACGATCTGAGTTCGATTACTTCCACTGATGATTTCGTTCCTTTTGGTTTTGACCTGGACGACACCTCGCAGGACGACTCCGATTACACTTCTTCCGAGGATGATGAGTTTGTCCCATTCCACTTTGATATCAGCGAGACCCCCAAGGCCAGACCTAGTCGTACTTCTTCCACTCGCCCGTCTGCGCCTTCACACCATAGGACCCCCAAGGGCGAACCTAGCCATACTACTTCCATTGACCAGTTCGTCCCTTTCCAATTCGACTCCACTGAGGGCCTTCACTCTGTCGACCCTGATCGGCTTCCGTCCACTGTGGACCCCGATGTCAACCTGCACCACACCAGATCTATCCCTCAGTGGTCTCGCAAGAAGGTTTCTTTCCACCTTCTTGATCATATGTACATCCATCTCTGTTGTAGATTATTTCCCGTAAATCTTTGTCTATCTTCCGTATTACTCATCCACCCATTCTCGTGTTTGCATTGCTTAGGACGTACTTTGTCCTAAGTATAGGAGGCTGGATGGGTCGAGTGTTCATTCTTCGTGCCGTTTCATTACTCATGTTGTTGCCTATACTTAGGGCTTCTTTTACCCTAAGTATAGGGAGTGATATGTATATCCTCTGATCTCTCCTTTCATCTGTTGATTTCTTTTCTTCTTTTCTTTCTTTTCTTCTTTTCCTTTTCTATTTTCTTTATGTATCAAAATGGTGTCGCCCCTTGTAGACAGTTTTCTTTACTTAGGACGTACTTTGTCCTAAGTATAGGGGGTGTGCACCCCGAGTTTTCATCTATTTTTCGATCCTCTCCATTGTCTCCTCTTCTTGTCTATACTTAGGGATATCTTACCCTAAGTATAGGGGGAGACAACCCGAGTACGATCTGTTCATTCCCACCCTTGACCCTCCCTGCGTTGTGTACAGTCTGCTATACTTAGGATTATTTGATCCTAAGTATAGGAGGGACGGTCAATTTCTCATTTGTTCATTCATTCCTTTATTTATTTTATTCTTTAGATTTGCCTATACTTAGTACGAGTTATGTCTTCTCTTTTCTCTCCGATCTATGAGGACATAGCTCAAGCTAAGTATAGGGGGTCGTATATACTGCGTATATACTTTAGCCATAACTCGTACTTTCGTATTTTCTTAATAATATGGCTAATAATTCTTTAAAATTCATTAAAACCTCTAATAAAAAGATGTTACCATTCCTCAAATTCTTTTTGTATTTACTGATTAATAAATCAGGTGAAAATGTTTTTTGCAAAATGTTTGAAAAATAGTTTGAAAATCTTTGTAAAAATCTATTGAAAACTATTTTTAAAATGTTTTGTTACATGTTTTCAACCTTTGTAAAAATGTGTGGTTTGCAAAATTTATTTTCTTTGTGTGAAATAAAATGTTTAAAAAATAATTTGCAAATGGTTTGAAAAATGGTTGCAAAAATGTTTTGAAAAATCTATCTATACCGTTTGAAAACCTTTGCAAAATGATTTTCAAATGTGTGTACATGTTTGTAAAATGTTTGTAAAAATTATTTTGGACTATAGTTTTCAAAATTGTTTGAAAAACTTGTGTCAAATAAGTTTGAGGAATACATACATCTCACCAAAATCCATTTTATATATATCTACTTATAAAATTGATTACTTACCCTATAAATTCTCAAAATCCACTTCTTGTAAATATAAGAAGCATGTCCGTGTAAATATTTTTCACCTAGTTTTTAGCCAAAATCTTTTGTTTTCAAAAATTCCAAAAACATTTGCAAATTTAAATTAAAAAACATTTGAAAAATCTTTTTAAAAGTATAAAAAAATGCATATGCATCATCATCATCTTTTCAAAAACCCATAAAAAGTTCAAAATCTTTGAAAATTGCATCACAAAAGTATTTTCTGCATTCTGCATATCATTTGCATAGCATTCGCATTTTTCCGGATTGAGTTTGATAGTTGAACGAGTCTAAGTAAAATCCGGAGATTGGAGCTTGATTGGACCTTAAGATCTACCTAATAACAGGAACCTTATAGGAACTGGGTTTGAGGTACTTCAGGTCTAGTTGACTTAATTCTTTGAGGATCACGAGACTTGGTTTAATGGATTCTTGACTGCTTAAGTAGAGTATTTCAGAGCACACGCACGACTCTTGTTGATAATGACCTAACTTGGGCACCTGCACCTTTCACACGGCTCAACTCAGTTGAGGTGGTGAGGGGATTGGATTTACCGGTATGAGATGCACACAAGTGGAAACACTTGTCCTCCTCTAGGGAGGGAAGTGCACCCCAACCCGTCTAGTGATGAGGAATTCTAAAGACAGGAAAATGTGGGTTGCGATAAAGCTTCAAAAAAGGGATAGTCTACTGGCTCAAGAGGAAAAACTCCTTATGTAAATGCTATTGTGAATAGTATTTCAAAAAAAGTCAGGCCTGTACAAAAATAAATGCCTGAAAAGTATGTACAAATGTTGTAAACTCAATAAGCAAGCTTGAGTTCCAAAGTCAAATATGTGAGCCTACAGCTGGATGACTTGACTACACTGGTCTTGCATCCTAGGATAGGTAGCTACACTGGCTACCGTCCATTCTTCTCTTCACCCCCTCCTCTTGAGCTGGTTGCCACTTGAACTTAGAAGGGAAGACCCCGCTCCTCGAGGATGGAGTTATTGGATTGGGGAATCATTGTTTTGTCATGCTGGAGAAGTCCGTCTCTTTGTCATTCTAGTTGGGGAGAGCCACTATCACTTACACTGTACGAGTCAGATTCATAGTCGTAAGGGTTTGTGTATAAATTGAGATATTTCTGACCTGGCTATTGAGGAGACTTGGACAGAGTTTTGGGATTCTCAGGGACTGTTGGATTTCAAATTTGGTTCTCATTAAGGTTCCGCCCGCACCAAAATTCCAAAGGTCCGACTTAAGCTCCAAACTTTGATTTTGTGAAGACAAGTTTGATAATTAAAGTTAATCCACTTTCCTTCGTTTTCTTTTCTTCGTTTTTCTTTTCTGCACTTATTGCATAAGTGTTTGCTAGGGACTAGCAAAGGTAAAGTATAGGGGGATGATGAATCCACATTTCATCATCTTTATTCTATCATTTTGGCCTCAAAACCCTAGTAAATGCATGTAAATAGCATTAAATCCAGCATCTTAGCATTCATGCATGTGCATGTAAATAGTGTATAAAATATTGTATTTAAAGCCAAAATTATAGAATAAATAAAAGAAAAGAAAAAGAATAAAATATTGTAAATATTTTATGACCTGAAACCCCGAGACCTAGGCATCTTGATGAATAGGTCGACCAGGAATAAAGTAGGGGGAGATAAGGGCCAGATACCTATTCTTTTTAATTCATTCTTTATTCATTTTGGGACCTATTTTTGGTTCTACTTTTTATACCTCAAATAAAGAAACTTTGAACATGAAAGTTGTAGATAAATAAATAAAGAAAAATACAAAATTATTTTCTTTCAAAAATAATATACATATAAAAAGTTATGGTCTGAATAAAATCCCAGAATCCAACTTCCCAGACCTGTATCTCCCAAATAAAAAACTCCAAATGCAGCAAACTCATCTTTAATTGTATATAATTTAAAATAAGCTATTTAATGGCGGTGGTTTCACATTTGGCAGAGCTACGGTTTGAAAGTTGAGTTTTGGACCCCTATTGTATAGTTGTACAGATTAAAATATTCATTTTATTATTTATTAATTATTTTATAATTTTATAATTTTATAATTTTATAAATATTATCTATAATAAATATGTGTATTAAAATCAGAATAAAAACATAAATCAAATGTAAAATAAAAATACCTATATATAATACATAGGTATAATACCTATACTTATACCTGCATAATTTATACTTCTATTTTATTAAGTTTATAAAATACATCAGAAAATAAAATAAAAATATATTTAAGTGTATAAAAATATTTTAAAAATTCATAAAATAATAAACAAAAAAATAAATAAAATACATAAAATAAAAATAAAATAATAAAATATGTAGATAATATACCTATAAAGGGTATAAAAGGTAACTTATAAAATTATACCTCAATAAAATTATAAAAATCACTATAAAATAATTTATAAAATAATAAACATTTTTTATTTAATAACGTAAAAAAATAATATCATTTACTATTTTAAAATAATTTTACAAGGTTATGTCCCAGGCTTTTTCCTGGTTGGTCCACGTGGACCAACCAGGTGGGCTTGAGAGTTGACCTCATGTCAACTCTCTGACCCCTGCCTACACATGTCAGAATGAGCCTTCTTCCCCGATTTCGCGGATTTTTGGGGGTCGTTCCTTTCACCCTTCCATGATGATTCCTTCACGACTTCTGTAGCCCTACAAACGAGGATACACGCCCTGGTCTTAGGTTGGGCATTGATCCATCGTTCGCCTGTTGACCTTCGATCTTCGAGCCCTGTTCATCACTTGTTCAAAAACCACCCCCCATCTTCCTTCTACCCTCGAACCGCATTTGGGCCCAGTCGAGACCTCCGAATTGCAGCTTGTGATCTCCGGTGACAGGGGATTGATCCGAGCTCTTCGTTGAGGTGTGGTGGCGACCTGAAGCGCGTTCCACACTGAAGGATATGGTTAGATCCTCAAGCGCATCACGGAAGCGTGAGCGTCGTATCGAATACGACGAGGAGCGAGTAGTCACACTAGTCGCTCGATGCAGCGGAATTTAAAAAAAAATTATTACGACGAGACCACATGATCCAAGAACACTTCTCAAATCGTCTCGTCTAAACCACAAACAAGTAATAGGATTACCTCTTGAAGCGTGGTTGCGATCAAGTCTCTAAACGAAGATACCTCCTGTCTCAAGTCCGATCCGACGGAGGAGACGCTTGCGAGCACGGGGATGAACCGCGTGCTTCTCGCAATCCATGTTGATGATCCAAGCGGCGGATCTCCTGATCTCGACACACGAGATCCGACGTCTTCTTCACGAGCGAGGCGCATCGAAGGAGACGGAGATCCACGAGCAGACGAACGGGCAGCATAACGACGATGCTACGGCGATGGAGAACCTCTCCATGGCATCCATGGTGGACGACCATGAGAGGGAGAGAGAGGGCTGACCTCTAGAGAGAAAGAGAGAGAGAGAGAGAGAGATGCTTCTCAAGCATTATGTGTAAAATAGAGAGCATGGTATGCCTCTCTATTTATAGGGTTTTGGGATCCATGGATCTCAATCCATGTATCATATAAAATCAATGGATGAGATCGATTTATGTCAATCCAATGGTCAAGATTGTTGTTGGTAAAAACCAACAACTTGAGATTTAATTTTGATAAAAAATATATTTGATAAATCAAATAAATATTAATACCAAATTAAATCAATCAAATAAGGAGAGAGAGATGAAGGGAGATCAACCTTCCTCTTTGGAAGGGAGGGCAATCACATGGATTCCCATGAGATTGCACATCTCCTTGATTTTCTCTCTACTTATTTTCCAACAACTATTTGTTGGGATTTTTATTCACCAAAATAATTCTCAATTAATTTTGGGAATATTGCAATCTTGACATTGGAATATTGTGAATCATATTCACAACCCAAAACAAAATGTAATTTACATTTTCAATTAATTAGACAATGTGTATCCAATACACATTAATAATTAATCTACTAATATAAATTATATTTAACTCTCTCTAATACATTATAAATCACATTTATAATATATTATGAATAATTGGATATTTCTATCCACATTATTCTTATCCATAATAATTAAATCACATTTAATTACATTGGATAATTTCTTCTCATGTGCTCAAATAATATGAATCACATTCACATTATTTACATCTTTGATAATCAAATCACATTTAATTATCTAAGATAACTTCTCCTTATAATATGAATCAAATTCATATTATTCATGATAATTTAATCATATTTAATTATCCATTTTCTCATTGCTCGGATACATATATCAACAATAGAATTATCCATGAACTCTCTCAAGGATAATGCGCTTTCTCCGCGAATACTTGGAGATAAGGACAGGGCGATTGTATTGTTCCACGTATAGTGACATGGATATTGAGATCACATCTCAAATCCAGATCTTGGGGCCTCCCATAGATGCTTGATTAAATCAAGACCGCAAATCTAATCTTCTCATTGAATCTGAATCACATTCAGATCAATGTCCAACATTTGGACTAAGATCAGATTGCTTCTCTACTGAGAGGAGTCACTAAAATCCAGACCCGTTTCATCACTCCCTAGGAATGGAAGCGTCATGGTTATACAATCGTTTATGATCACATCACCCTCAGGTATTCCTAATACCTGTACATCCTGCATACTGGAAGACTCTGAGTAAACCCGAAGTATTAGATCAACTTCACACTGTCTACTTCAAGGTTTTATCAGTAAGTATCTTATTCGATCATTGGGAGTCGGTATCGATCATATACTTTCCAAAATCATCTATCATACCTAGGTCTTGATCATATACTTTCCAAAAGTATATATCAAACCTACAAATTCAGTCAAGCTTCCAAAGCGAGACGACCGTGCGCACGGAATTTTATTCTTCCCAATATCTCATGAGTGAGCTCATGTCTTCCGGTTCAGTAGTGAACCTGTATGATCCCTTTGAGAGATCGTATTACTCATATGCCCTTATATGCACACCAGTGCGCCGGTGTATAGACCTTGATTAGGCCATCAACCTATTGGTCTGCCAAATGTACATACTCAGACATATAGTAACACATCTGTCTCCGGTCAGAGGATGTGTGCCTATATCATGACAGCATATGATATAGGACTTTGGTTATCTCGATCTCGTTAAGTCAACTCTTTGACCTAACTCATCCGACACCTCCGAATCTCTATTCCTATGCAGAGGACCTACATCAAGAGGTCGGTCAGATATCAACCTAAATGAGATAGGATTGCCATCTCCTACTCAGGTTGGAGATCATCTCTTAATAATCATTTGACGGTGCTTGATGAGTCCTCAATCTATCTCATTAGATATTCATCTAAGCACCAGCCTCTATGATTGAATCAACAGCTGTATGATTATTAAGATGGCCATGGTACATAACCCTAATTGCACTAAGGGACCTATTATGCAAATTATGTACTCTTTGTTTCAGATTAAGGAGTGAATTGCAATAACATTTATTGCATAATGGCTCGCCGTGGGCTCGCATGTCCAACAATCTCCCACTAGCCCAAAGAGCCATTAATGGGCTAATCATTTAAACCCACACTCATGTGACAATCATAGGCTATTTAGAAAATAGCTAGGTAAGCTGATCAGTCACTCTGTTCCCAAGAGACTACGCCAAGTCCTTTTACGGCAATTGCATATCTCCTAGCAACAGTGCCCGCATCTAATGCGAATGTTGCATCTCATGCAACCGATACTCATTTTTGTTGGTTATAGTGTCCTTGACACTACATCTTATTGTCATAACCAGTATTCCCATAATCCTTATTAGAATACCTTCATTCCTGGAGATCTCTATCTCCTAAGGTATCTATAGTTAAGACCCTTATAGATCACTATCTACAAGGTCTTAAACCTTTGAAGATAAGACTTTGAGATCACTATCTCTAAATTTCATCATTTTTGAAGATATTATTATTACTGCAAGTAAGTGTTTTATTTCCATAGCAGGATTAGTAACAATTTACTACTCCCACTGCATGGCAAACATCTGGCTCTTGTACACATCTAGCATATACCCAGCTTCTCATAACTGATGCACAAGTGCAAGCAGTTCTAGCATTCACTTCCTCAACTCTTTGAGGTGCTATCCCTTAAGATAGGTCACTACCACATCTTAAGGGAAGGAAGCTTTTCTTGGAATTTTTCCAGAAAATGGAATAAGTCCAAGGAGTAGTACTAATGTGACGGTCTCAATATTCTCTTTTATTTCTGAACGACTTCAGAACTAAGATCTAAGAGGTATCCTTGAGATCGTATCTCTAGGTATGAAACAACCAAATTTTAAAACACTTATTATTATCCTTATATCATTCCAAATGATCTACGTTTAGCACGATGAACATAATGGCACTCCCACTAAGCTTCACATGGTTCATCAAGATTCTATCTGAAATCATAACATTTATGATTTCATCAAATCTTATGTTCCAACTGCAAGAAACTAATTGGAGTCCAAAGATGGAGTTCTTCAACTAGCACACCTTGCTTTCCTCAACCATGAAGCCATGGGGCTGCTTCATATGAATATCCTCAGAGAGGTATTCATAGAGGAATGCAATCTTGACTCACACCATGAAGATGTCATAGACAAGTTGTGTAGCTATAGTTAGCAATATTCTGATGGATTAAAGCAAGGTCACTGGAGAGAAAGTCTTATCGCAAGCGATGCCTTCTCATCGGTGTGTAGCTTATGGCTACGAACCGTGCTTTGAAGGTCTATACCTTCTCATCAGGTTCCCTCTTTCTCTTGAAGATCCATTTACATCTTAATGGGTCTGACCCATATAGGTGGATCCTCGAGGGTCCATATACAACACTTGTATATGAAGTCTACATTAGACTTTTATTGCTAACATCCATCTTTCCATGTCATGATCCTCAGGAGCTTCATCACATGAAGTCCGATCATTTTCAGATTTAACTGACACATGGAATCCATCCTCAAACTTATTTGAAGAGGTATTAATGTTTCATCTTTAATTATCTATTTTAATTTCCGATTTCAGGAGCCTCATTATCTTTTCAAGATTAAATGAGTTCCTTTACTTCATTTTCATCTTGATTCTCAAGAGAGTCATCCTATAAGAATCATATTCTCAAAGATGAGATCTTTTAAGAATCTCAAGGTCATAAAGTAGGTTTCCAATACCATCCTTTATTTTCCTAATGAAGTAGCACTCTTTGGTGCTAGATTCCAGCTTACTAGCTTGGAACCTTATTAAATATATATAATGTAGTCTCTACCACATATACATATACCTGGAAACTAATAGATAATTATGCTAGGATTAATCATTGATTAAATCATGTCACACATGATCAATTGTATCTTCCTACAACTCCATTGAGTTAAGGTTTATTAGGAGGATTGAGATAGAAATGATATTCATATCTCCATAAGGTATTTCTTGAATTCATCTAATAGGTACAAGCTACCTTGGTTAGATCAAATTCATTTCATCTTCCTTCAAACTTTGGTTCTAAACCAAAATTGCGAAATCTTTGAACATTTCAAAGGTTTCTTAGGTGAAGAGAAGAAATATCATATCATACATAATCATTAACAGATATCACATATCCATAATGTTTATTATGATATAGATGATCTGCATACATCAATATGTATGAGATCTTTAATACCTTGACACCTTACACCTTTCCCAAGGAAGGGTGTATTGGACATTTTTACTTTGAATACAATATTCACAAGTATGTGAGATTTGATGCTTTAGACAATCTAAAGTTTCATGTCTTACTAGTCCATTGATCTCATCAACAGACATGTCCAAAATTTGATGTCAGATCATTATCAAATGATCTTTATCCTCCTATTGATCTTTTTAATTCTCAGCATTAAAAAAAACTTAATGAACCATTTATTAATTTTCTAATTTAATAGAGTCCACTAGATTTCAGATTACTATCTGAAATATCTCCATCATAACTCTTTATGATAGATTTATTACAGAATTTATGTTTATATCCAACAATTAGAAATAAACAATGAGTGTATTCCAATATCTAGGTCATAGAGACATTCTCTAAGACTAAGAGCTCCCACTGAAAATATGAAGTCTATTGATCTCATGGAAATTGTTGCAACACTTGCATCACTTCAACATGGATAACCAATAAACCTTAAGATCAAATTTCTAATACATATGCAACCAATTGCAAGTATCATTAGAAAATTGAGATACAATTATTAGACCTTATCTTATCAAATAAGTAAGTCAATATCAATGATTATATGTAGATTAATCTGATGCACTATCTGATTCCTTCTCTAAGGATTCTAGATAGATTTGATAATCATACTATCAACACATCAACTTATTGCAGTATTGGCATTCATTCAACTCTTTGAATGTCATATGGAAGTTACAGAAATACAGTCAACCTTTTGACTATATTTCTTACTTGGGTCCAACCCATGCTTCCACTGCGCTCCCTTTATCTATAAACAACCATTGCTTAAGACTAAGGATCTCTTATGTTAAATTCAAAAGAATTTAATGTAAGAGCATTTCGACATTTATACATGCTTCACCTAATTCATACAATATGAATATTATGAAGCTTCATGAATGACTAGAGTATAGACAGTAGAATGATGACACTCATCATCTACATCCATCTAAACTCTTAAAGTATGGGTTCAGGTAGGTACTCAAACAATTTGAATACATCATCTCTTATAGAGCTACCATTCTACATGATGTAGAGAACCACATCATTCATGATTAAATGTCTAGAGCACATATATATGCCAGAATATCTTTATTGATTTTATAAGGATTAATTTGATAATTACGATCATCATCGACATGTCACTTCCAAAGCACATTTGATGATATCAAGACCATAGAAACATACAAACCCTAGGTTTGAAGTCCTATTATCTATTTAATTGTCATTCCTCATTATTATGAGGAAACTTGCATATTGCAACCACATACATTATGTGTCCAACTGCAAGTACAATATCTGGATCATGAGTCCAATCCATGATATTTTACTAGTTATTATTGAGTATAGAATTGAGTGGGTTTAATGAAGGATTATCTGAAATAAGAAATTTGCATAAGGGTATATATATTTATATATATACATGTTTTACTTTGAATTAGGAATTTTATATCAAAGTTGTCTTGCCATGTCAACAATGAAAGTTCATTCCCTTAATCACTTTCAATGTAAGAGATATACTTACCATTATATCTCAAGCAAGATCTGGGATCTCCTTCCTTATCTTTGTTGCATCCCAATAATATGAGAACCTACAACTCGGATAAAAAGAAGCGGGAACACATTCCACCTTGCAAGTCCAACTTGCATCTCCCAATTCGGTCTTTAATACCCGGGCCCACCACTCCTAAGGTGATGTTGACCCGTCATTAATTGAACCAACCGTCAACAGGAATACAACTCGCTATGCGCAATCCAATATCGCCCCAATAATATGAGGACCCGATATTAGGGTCACTACGCATACGTCCTTACTCTTTCGGGAAGCGACGAGCCCGATCCAAATGGATCATATGCAGGAGCTGTCACTTCGGACATGCGTCTCCCACATATAATATCTGGCGACGAAACTCTTCGCCTTGACGGGAGACCATGGATGTCACTTATGTGATCCTCCATCTCTTATTCAAATTTTAATTAATTACTATGAATCACATTCATACAATTAATTCTTCCAAGGGAATTATTAAATCTAATCATATTAGAGTATTTTAATTGGACATAATTAACTTAATCATATTAAATTAATTATCAATCCAATTCAATCAATCAAACTTAATTTTATGCTTGAATATATATATATGGTATTATTCTCAAAGTACGTATTAATTCGTATTTTAATAATTAGAAAAATACATCTTAATCCCTCGGACATTATCCCGGCCCTACCCGCTGTCATGGCCAGTACCGGCGGGAGTGGGACGGACCGCATACGTTGCAACCCGCTACCCCAGCGATCCCCGACTAGACACCATATCCGCCTCGAGAAAGGATAATGCCAAATTGATTAATTTGTACTTGAGATGATCATCGGTTTTTCAACCGAAATTATACCATATAGTAATCAAAACAATTTTGATTATAAGGAAATTTGCTAGACAAATTCCCAATCCTATTCAAGCAAGAGTTTGATGATTGTGATTTCAATTATGATTTAGATCAAATCTAATCAATTAATTGATTGGGGCCAAGTCAATTAAAGAAATAATCATTCTCTAATATTTCACAAATATTTTTCATAATTATTTCTCGAAATTAACAATTAATTTCATTAATTGACAATCACATGGTCTTGATTAGGAAAGTAATTTCAGCAGTGACCCCTACTTACTAAAATTAGCATATCTCAATCAATTTAAATCCAAATTAAGCAAAGTAAGTTTCCAAAGTTTGCTAATTTGATTTACAACAGAACCTATGTGATATGCACGCATTTCGAGGCGTCTCTAATCAGTAATTAACTCTATAATTACGTTAAGATTCGCAGTTCCCGTAACAGTGAATACATGTTCATTAAAACTACCATATCTAGAGCATACGAAATCCGATTTACGCAAACTCAGATCCTATGGTTTCCTTATTTAATGGGGAACAAAATCCAAGTGCTATTTTCGTGTTTAAGCAATTTAAACATGGCCGAAAAATTACACTAAACAGATCTGCGAAATCAAATGCGATAAAAACTTTCGCGACCTTAACGAAACCCAAGTCGTCCTCGGTCACCGAATCATATTCGAAACCGTCGACCTAAGGCTCTGATACCACTTGAAGGATATGGTTAGATCCTCAAGCGCATCACGGAAGCGTGAGCGTCGTATCGAATACGACGAGGAGCGAGTAGTCGCACTAGTCGCTCGATGCAGCGGAATTTAAAAAAAAATTATTACGACGAGACCACATAATCCAAGAACACTTCTCAAATCGTCTCGTCTAAACCACAAACAAGTAATAGGATTACCTCTTGAAGCGTGGTTGCGATCAAGTCTCTAAACGAAGATACCTTCTGTCTCAAGTCCGATCCGACGGAGGAGACGCTTGCGAGCACGGGGATGAACCGCGTGCTTCTCGCAATCCATGTTGATGATCCAAGCGGCGGATCTCCTGATCTCGACACACGAGATCCGACGTCTTCTTCACGAGCGAGGCGCACCGAAGGAGACGAAGATCCACGAGCAGACGAACGGGCAGCATAACGACGATGCTACGGCGATGGAGAACCTCTCCATGGCATCCATGGTGGACGGCCATGAGAGGGAGAGAGAGGGCTGACCTCTAGAGAGAAAGAGAGAGAGAGAGATGCTTCTCAAGCATTATGTGTAAAATAGAGAGCATGGTATGCCTCTCTATTTATAGGGTTTTGGGATCCATGGATCTCAATCCATGTGTCATATAAAATCAATGGATGAGATCGATTTATGTCAATCCAATGGTCAAGATTGTTGTTGGTAAAAACCAACAACTTGTGATTTAATTTTGATAAAAATATATTTGATAAATCAAATAAATATTAATACCAAATTAAATCAATCAAATAAGGAGAGAGAGATGAAGGGAGATCAACCTTCCTCTTTGGAAGGGAGGGCAATCTCATGGATTCCCATGAGATTGCACATCTCCTTGATTTTCTCTCTACTTATTTTCCAACAACTATTTGTTGGGATTTTTATTCACCAAAATAATTCTCAATTAATTTTGGGAATATTACAATCTTGACATTGGAATATTGTGAATCATATTCACAACCCAAAACAAAATGTAA
The DNA here is from genome assembly GCA_037367405.1 of Ottelia alismoides. Lineage (NCBI taxonomy): Eukaryota > Viridiplantae > Streptophyta > Magnoliopsida > Alismatales > Hydrocharitaceae > Ottelia > Ottelia alismoides. The sequence goes on from JAZKJV010008261.1 coordinate 1,024,998, forward strand.
TTTACATTTTCAATTAATTAGACAATGTGTATCCAATACACATTAATAATTAATCTACTAATATAAATTATATTTAACTCTCTCTAATACATTATAAATCACATTTATAATATATTATGAATAATTGGATATTTCTATCCACATTATTCTTATCCATAATAATTAAATCACATTTAATTACATTGGATAATTTCTTCTCATGTGCTCAAATAATATGAATCACATTCACATTATTTACATCTTTGATAATCAAATCACATTTAATTATCTAAGATAACTTCTCCTTATAATATGAATCAAATTCATATTATTCATGATAATTTAATCATATTTAATTATCCATTTTCTCATTGCTCGGATACATATATCAACAATAGAATTATCCATGAACTCTTTCAAGGGTAATGCGCTTTCTCCGCGAATACTTGGAGATAAGGACAGGGCGATTGTATTGTTCCACGTATAGTGACATGGATATTGAGATCACATCTCAAATCCAGATCTTGGGCCTCCCATAGATGCTTGATTAAATCAAGACCGCAAATCTAATCTTCTCATTGAATCTGAATCACATTCAGATCAATGTCCAACATTTGGACTAAGATCAGATTGCTTCTCTACTGAGAGGAGTCACTAAAATCCAGACCCGTTTCATCACTCCCTAGGAATGGAAGCGTCATGGTTATACAATCGTTTATGATCACATCACCCTCAGGTATTCCTAATACCTGTACATCCTGCATACTGGAAGACTCTGAGTAAACCCGAAGTATTAGATCAACTTCACACTGTCTACTTCAAGGTTTTATCAGTAAGTTTCTTATTCGATCATTTGGAGTCGGTATCGATCATATACTTTCCAAAAGCATATATTATACCTAGGTCTTGATCATATACTTTCCAAAAGTATATATCAAACCTACAAATTCAGTCAAGCTTCCAAAGCGAGACGACCGTGCGCACGGAATTTTATTCTTCCCAATATCTCATGAGTGAGCTCATGTCTTCCGGTTCAGTAGTGAACCTGTATGATCCCTTTGAGAGATCGTATTACTCATATGCCCTTATATGCACACCAGTGCGCTGGTGTATAGACCTTGATTAGGCCATCAACCTATTGGTCTGCCAAATGTACATACTCAGACATATAGTAACACATCTGTCTCCGGTCAGAGGATGTGTGCCTATATCATGACAGCATATGATATAGGACTTTGGTTATCTCGATCTCGTTAAGTCAACTCTTTGACCTAACTCATCCGACACCTCCGAATCTCTATTCCTATGCAGAGGACCTACATCAAGAGGTCGGTCAGATATCAACCTAAATGAGATAGGATTGCCATCTCTTACTCAGGTTGGAGATCATCTCTTAATAATCATTTGACGGTGCTTGATGAGTCCTCAATCTATCTCATTAGATATTCATCTAAGCACCAGCCGCTATGATTGAATCAACAGCTGTATGATTATTAAGATGGCCATGGTACATAACCCTAATTGCACTAAGGGACCTATTATGCAAATTATGTACTCTTTGTTTCGGATTAAGGAGTGAATTGCAATAACATTAATGGCTCGCCGTGGGCTCGCATGTCCAACACACACCACCTCCGATGGTCGCCGTCGTCGAGGTCCCATCCCGGGTATTTCACCTTAACTCATTTTTGCAGGACCACGCGTGATTGAAAGGCATGGAACTCGTTTTGGGAGGAGGCGGAGGTTCCTGGAGCTATCTTGCTCCGGCGGACTCGCGCGCGCCCCCTGGCTACCGCCGGGGATTTTTGGAGTTTCCAGCCACTTGGGGACCACTCCGGGAAGATCCAGGGCGTTTTGGAGCGTCGAATCCCGGCGAAGGAGGAAGATCAGGACCTGGGAAACTCGCCTCGCGGTGGGTTCATCCCTGTTCTTCGTCGACCCTTTCTAGTCGGCCGATCAGCCTTCGTTCATCCAGCGGAGCAACAGCCCTTGAATCGAGCATTGTGTCAGCCGTCGGATCATCGAGCATCAGCTAATCTTGACCGTGCAGATCGAAGGGGTATCACGCTTTGTGAGGGTGCCACATGTCTTAAGTGAACGGCTCAGCGCCGTTCGATCGCGCCTCTGCGAGGGGATTTTGCGGTATTGCCCCCCCCCCCCCCCCGCGCATTTTGTGTATTTGTTTATTTAGTATTCAAACTTTCTTCGGTCATTAAAAACTATTGTGAATTTTGCGAACAACACCCCTAGCTTTTGTTTATTTGCGGAACGGTCCCTGTCAGGTCACGTGCGTTGCGCACGTGACTTGGCGATTTTGCAGAGGGACCCCGGTGTTTTCTTGTATTTAGTTTAAGTATCAAAACTTTCCACTGCAGTTTAATACTTTTTGGAGTTATTGCATAACAGCCCCTGGGAATTTTGTTAATTGCAAAAAAAGTCCTTCCCTGTGCGTGTGTTTCACACGTGACTTGGGAGTTTTTGTACCGATACCCCTGCGGGTTTTGTGATTTGTGTTTAGTCCATTAAAAGTTTTATTCAGTTATAAATTTTGTGGAAATTTTACATATAGGCCCCTGAGTTGTTTGCTATTTCCAAATATGCCCTTGGCCTGCAAGTATTTTCTTGTTGTTTTCTCTAATTATTGAATGCATCTCTAAACACCCAAAAATTCCACAAAAATCAAGTTAAGCTCATGTTGCATCACACTTTCACGCCATATTTTTGCATTACATTTTTATTGCATTTTAATATTTATTAAAAATCAAAAGCATGCATTTTTGCTACTGTTTGGATTATAATATACCAAGAAAATATCAAAACACCTTGAAAAATTCCAAAAAAAATTACCTAAGGTCTATTTTAGTGGTTTTAGTGTCAGTCCAAAAATCATTAAAAATTTCAAAACAAAAACCTTAAATATTAGAAAAAACTTAAAAACTTCATAAAAAATCTAAAAAATCATAGAAAAATCCTAAAAATATAAACTCTGTTCCTCTCTATTTTATTGTCTTTTATTTAAAATTAATTTGGGAAAATTTTGTTACAGTTTGCTATTTTTCATTCCCATTTTAATTTCGTCCAGTAGTTAATTCACTGTTTTCTTGTATTTTGGCTTTTAAAAATACCAAAAATATTCTGAAAAATTCCCAAAAATCACAAAAATAGTAGAAAATTTCAAAAAAGACCAAAAACAATTTATTTTCTGATTTTTTAGCATTTTCCCTATTTTTATAATTACCCTATCCCCTCTTTTCTTATATTATATATATTCTATTATTGAAAAAAAGAAAAAAATATAAAATATAAAAAGAAAATATAAAATCAGAATATTTAAAATAAAAATACAAAATTAAAAATTAAAATATATTAAAAATTAAAAACCCACAAGAAAATTGCATCTTTGTAGACACTTAATCACATTCACATTTTGGCACTTGCTTGATCTATCCTGCCTTGCTCCCTATGTTAGACCTCTACATACTTACACCTATAAACCTTTTTATGTAGAGTTAAAAATAAATTTGACTCCACATTGGTTTTTGTTGCTTGATTTATACTGTTGTGGGTTCATTGTTGATTAAATTCGGATTTCTTAGCGGTCACCGCAGCGACTTCTGTGTTCCCACCTTGTGTGGAATACACGACCGTTAGAGATTTTTGGGTTTATCAAATACCTTGACCAAATCATCCTAGATCAGGAGTGCACCAACATTAAGAATTCTAAAAATAAACACGCAGGACGAACACCGACCAAGGAGAAGAATTCCAATGGTTATTAATATGGAGACTCAAGTGGACCAACAACTTCACAAAACAAAATGACTACTCCTTCATATAAAAAGAAAGTCACGTTTGACCTTCCGAAAGAGGAATCATCTGATGATCCCTCATCAGGTCCGGAAAAGGTAATCTACATGAGTGAAATCTGTTAGGCAGTCTTAAAACCATATCTCCGCAAGGATCCAAACTTCGATTGCCATTGGACGACTCCCGTTCCTCACTATTATTCATCCAAAGCCGATGCTCCTGCTCTCATCAAATACACTGGAATTATTTCTTATGAGCTGACTGAGACTGGTGCTTCAGAGTATTCATCCGAAGACAATTCACGTGATCTCAAGAAGGAACGAATTTTGAGAAAACAACTGAAGAAACACAAAGACAAGAATATCTGGAGTGTGTCCACTTTTAAATACTATTCCTCTGAGGATAACTCTGATGATGGCTACCTTTCATCTGACTCATACGCTTCATCTAATATCCAACATGATTTCTCTGAGGATAACACAAATAATAGTTGGGAATCATATGCTTCATCTCCGTCTCGTCATTACGATCTCCCGCCACAAACTCACAAAAATATCGGTCGAAACCCACCTTAATCATCAGCTACCCCACCCTCCCTCCCGACCACATCGGTCTCCTTGTACATCTTCTTCCTCTACTTAGGACATGGCCTAAGTATGGGGGGACCGATGCCATATGTACATACCACTCTCCCCATCTCACGATTATTCCATTTCCACTCTTCTTCTATACTTAGGCTCACCAGAGCCTAAGTATAGGGGGAACCGATGCTCATCTATATATACTCTCCTCATGCACATATCCAGACTGCCTCATTTTTTTGCTCTTCTTCTATACTAAGACTGTTTACAGTCTAAGCATAGGGGGCGGACCAATCTGTCTTTTTCTTTTTCACTCTCTTACGCTTAGCCCGAGCTATGTCTTCTTTACGCTTCTTGTGCTCTGAGGACACAACACTCGCTAAGTATAGGGGGGTCTGTATATATACTGCGTATATATTTTACCCATATCTCATACTTTCGCGTAAGTCTATATGTATTTACGGGGTGGGTAATTAATTAGAAAAAAAACAACAAAAGCAAAAAAATAACAAAAAAAGAGTTTTGCTACTAACACTGACTGTATCCAACCCAAAATTTTTGAAAAAAATGGCTTCTTATTCATTTTTGCATAAAAAACCTAAAAAATCCCTTGCATAAAAAATCAAAGAAAAAAAACTTACGTCTGCATTTCACACACGTGCACTTCATCCATCATTTCATTCATTTGCATCTATGAAAAGTCCTTGAGTTCTAAACCAAGTTATGAGCAGAAACTGAGAGTGATCTGGACTTAACCTTAATCCACCTAATTTTCAGAGGAACTTCACCGGGAAAGAGGACTTTAGAAGCTTCAGGTCTATGACTTAATTCTTTGAGTTCCACATGACAATGTATAACGTTTGACTCCTAGTGTCTAGCGTGGTCTCTTCATTCTGGATACAACTCTGGAATAAGGAATCAATTGGTACTCTCGCATTATGCACTTAGCTCAACTCAGATGGGGTGTTGGAAGACTGTGTGAGTTTCTTTTCTGGTAGCGTGGAAATCTAAAGACCGGAGTACAGGTTGAAATAAAGCTTCGGAAAAGGGATGGACGGCTAGACACAATTTTTTCTAAGACCCCAAAACATGTATGGAAACAAAAAAGATTATATATCCGTAGGGGCACAACAAGATCCAAGCAAAACCACCAAAAAATTCCAAATACAAAGAAGACACTACCAAATAAATATCTGACCAAAAAGGTCCAAGCTTCAAGAAAACCTGCAGATCTTGGTGGAGACTTGGCTACACTGGCCAGCTTCACAAGGAGAGGTGACTACACTGGCCACCCTCCAGTTCTTTTCTCCTTCTTCTAACTTCTCCCCCATTTCGATTGTGAACACAACGCGACAGACCTTAGAAGGAAATACCTGACTCCCCGAGGACAAGTTACTGGAAAGGAGGTTTGCATGGTATTCTAGTATTTTGTATATGAAGAGCTAAAACCTTTCACACACATGAGTCGATTGTTCAATGTTCATGGGGTATGCTTTGGGAGGAGGATCGATCTAAGATGACTTCTGAGCCGAAACTGCGACAATGATGTGTAGAACTTGAAGGTTGTTGATTTTAAAATTCTAAGTCTCACAGAAGTTCTGCCACACTAATAATCCAAAGGCTGGGTCTAGATTCACTTTCACCTTCAGCTCATGGTCTTAGTATGGAACCCAATCTCATTTCACCTCATGGCATTTCTTTTGATGCTCAGGGACAAGCATGGTTTAAGTATAGGGGGATGATGAATCTCAGATTTATCACTCTAAAAGTCATTAATTAACCTCTAATACCTCAAAATCATCGGTATTTCTTCATTTATTCTGCATAATTAGCATTCATGCATATTTTGATAAGAATTACATTTTATCACTTATTTTTGCACAAAATAAGAAGCCAAAAATCCCAGCCAAATTTGACATGTAAATAGCCTAACTTCCCTTATTTTTAACTAATTCATGCTAACTCCGAATGACCCAAGCCATCTCCACTGTGTACATATCACTAACAAGAATAAATCAAAAATACAAAAATATTACTAACTCAAATAAGTGGACTAAAAACTCAACCCCTAGTTCTAGGATTTCAGGACTAAAATCCTCATATCTTCCTCATCTAGTGTTCGTTTTGATCCTACTCACTTTTGAACTAATATACATTCAAATACCTTCAAAACAAGACCAAGTTCAAGTGAATCGGAGCTCATATGTGAAAGTTGGATTTTGAGCCTCTTTTGTATATTTTGTATTTTAGCGGTTTTGACCTATTATTTTATGTACATAATTAACCCATTTTATTTTATTTTTTTCTCATTTATCTTATTTGATGAAGGTTTTATTAAAATGTGCAAAAATACAAATCCAAACTGAGCTTAAAATCAAAGAAACAAATTGAGTCCGAGTCTTCACTAACTGTCTGTATAAAAATTATCTTTTTCATATTTTATTTTATTTCTTCTTTTTGTTACTCAATAAAAATAAAAAAATAGATTAATGTGTAAATATTTATCTTCGATTTTATCTTATTTTTTCCGAATTTTTATCTGGTTTAAAAATGACAAAAAATAGAAAACCTAAAAATCAAGGTATTCTATATACATGGGATACCCCAAAAATATCACTTTGTGCAAATGATCGATTTTGATTTTAATGTCTTCATGAAAGTTGCAGATCTCATCGAGACGAGCAATTTTCATAAAGATAATTTTTCGATCTGAGGTCATTTACTATTTTTTATGCATTTATCTTTCTGTTTATTTACAGAATTTTGTGGGGCCGAGACGTGGCCGCTCCTGGAGCCGCCACGTGTCACCTAATTTTGGGGTTTTTACATTTCGTTTTTACAAGAAATGAAAACTACCGCACGTGCAGGTCACAGGCCTCTGTCGCACGTGACCAACACGTGCTGCACCCTCGTCCACTGGATCCACGTGTTGCGAGCTCAGCCGCCCGATCTCTGCCGATCGAGCGGTCGGGGCCCATCGTCCTCCTCCAGCCACTTTCCCAATTGCACCGCCTCCTCCCTCATTCTTCGCCGGTGATTTCTCTGATGCCCCGTGAATATGGATGGCCTCTGCCTCATCCCCGCGAATATCGTCGGCCTCCGCCTCACGAAATCACCGACCTTCACGCGACCCCACTTACATCCATGGTTGATCGTCACCCTCAAATCCCCAAATCAATTCCATCGAGAATCTCGACCCAATTGCCATCTCCAATTACCCCCTCATCCTATAAGAGCCCCGTCACCCCCGCATCGTCCTCATCCGTCGATACACACCAGAGCTTTGGGGAGCCACCACGTCGGAGGTGACAGCTCCGGTGTAGCTTTCCAGAACTGCGACGAGATCCGACCCGCTTCTTTGGATCGATTGTAGCTTGATCTTCATTCGCTCGCCTCCTTGCTCTGGATCTTCTCCGTCGAGCTCATTATCAATGCTACTCCGACTTCATTCGCTTCAACGTCGGCCACCGCATCACGTCGTTCTTCTCCGGGCTTCATCGTCATATTCGCCAACACCCAACGTCGAACAAGATATCCATCCAGAGGTGCCAGAAGCTTTGCCTCCACTGACACACCTTGGACAACTTTGCCCAGCTCCACCGACTCTCATCGGCCCCACCGTTCAATGACGACGAACACCATACTCTGTCGAGCTGCTACCCCGGAGGACCTCGCCGCCTTCATCAACGACCTACGATGCTCCGCCAGGAGGCGCCGCCCCTTCCGCCAACTCCACAGCTGGGCTACAGGTCCAAGACACCCCGCCCACATGCTTTCCATGTGCTTGGGGGGGACTTCTTGCAAAGAATCCCCTGGGGACAAGATCAATTGCGCCAGAGCCCACCAACTCATGGGTCACGTGCATCGCACTTGACCTGCTGGGTTAATTTCAGAAGCTTCCCCTAGAGTTCACACGAATCTCCCAACCAGAGGTCACATGATACACACGCGGCCCTCTGGTATTTTTGCAGCAGACCCTCCTAAATTTTGGTAATTACATTATAGCCCCTCTTCGTATTTTATTTTATTTTATTATTGTAATACTGCACTATTATCCCCGTGTTCTCCTTTAGTTTCGAACCTCTATATTGCATTATTTTATTATTCAAAAATAGGAATTTTGTTCTACAACTAATTTTCTACATCTTGACATATGTTTTATATTTTTGTGACTCGTAGTTAATTAATAATTAATTGTTCTGTGGAAAGTTACATACTTCACCCATTTTGTGCTCTCATTTTCATAAGTAATTAACCGTTGATCTAAAAATTGCCAAAAATTCAAGGATCATAGAATTAGTTGTTTTTGACATTGTGCCCAAAAAGAATTGCATTTGCATGCATAGTTTGCCTTGTAAAAATCATTTTGCATATTTCAATATTTGATTTTTAAGAGGTATTAAATCTCACATTTTTGAGGTTTAGGAATTTTCTGAGATCCATCACCTAGTGATAAATCTTAGATAATTTTATCCCTTGAAAATAATCAAGTTTATAAAATATTATTATTAAATATTGAAATTCACTTTGTTTGCATTTAAAAATTCATAAAAAATTCATCTTGCATCCAGAAATTTCAAAAACAATTACAGTGCATTCATTTTATCGTAATTATCATCGTGGCCATGTTTCATATTTTTCAGATATCGTTTGATTGATCTTTACATTTTAGTCCTTAAAATAGGCCAAAGTTTCATATTGCATCCCTAATTGTATTAAAAAATTAAAAAAATATCACCTCGAAAACCGTGCACGAACTTTGATAGATAAAATTCTCGGTTGTTCCTTTACCTCCTTGTGTTCGATCTTGGGACTTGCCCAAGTAAAATAAACATAAAACCACATTGATTAAAATTGACAAAAATTTCATGTGGTTATTTCTTGACAGATTCCGATTGCCCATCTACAACGAAACGACACATTATTTTAAGCGAACGATAATCAATCCATCCACGACACATTTTAACATCGGCTATCCCGATCCGTCAGTATGCTGGTTGATGGATTGATGATAGGATAAGGATAGGGCTGAAATGGATGATCGGAGTCAAAGATTCACTGGGGAGTCACCGTCAGAGATCGGAGAAGGGAGCATATAGAGGTGGTTATGGGTGTAGGATGCTGGAGAGATGATGATTATTGGGGCAGCTGGAGGTCGCAGAAAAGAGGTATAGTAGAGGAGATCGAAGGTGATGTTGGTGGGAGGAAGGGGATGATGTGGGGGCTGTTGGATCATACAAGATCGAACGGTGGCAATGGGGTCACACGAGGGGACACGCGAGGGAGAGGGGGATAAAGAAACGTGGGTTTCCAACTGTTGGATTACATCTGATCCAACGGTTGGATGGGAAGGTGCTAAACGACAAAGGAAGGTTGACCGGAGGAGATGTAGGTTTGACCTAGGTTAAGAGTGCAGTTGAGGTGGACTGAGCAATGAATAGGTTGTGGCCACATGTGTAAGTTTGATCGTTGATTGGTGCATGGTATGGAATAAAAATACATAAAAAACAATAGATGAAGTCAAATGCAAAAGTGGATAAAATAAAAGTTGTTGATTTCAGAAAGATCTACAAGATCCATGAAGGATTCCAATGCATATGGAATATGGAATGTAAGACATGAAATTTTTTGTGATATTTTGTGCATAAAATATCAATTTTTTTGTGTTTTATAATTTTTATTTGTTTTTTATAGATGGATCATGAATGGCAAAATGAAGTTAAATGCTAAATAATGCATGGAACATGAATGCATGTTTTTTGAATTTTTATGAGTAAAGAAAAATCAGAATTAAAGTAGGAATGTGAATTATGTATATGTGAATTAGATCAGCATGCTCAAGTCAAAATTGTCTTTTTAATTATTTTTTGATTTTTGGATTTTTTATGTAATTAGTTAAAACATTAAATGAAGTAAAGAAATAGAAAAGAAATAAATAAATAAAAGAATTAAATGTGTACATGAAATAACAAGTCAAAAATCTATAAATATGTTTAATGTACAGTTTAGTCATAAAACTAAGATTCACAAATGAACTCCGATTCTTTTGAATTTGGTCTTGATTTGTAGATAATTGAATGTATATTAATTTAACGTGAGTAGAGTGAAATTAGACATTATATGTGAGAGATATCAGTTTTTACGGCTTTTTTTCCTGGAATTAGGGTTTGGGTTTATTTCAAATATACATGTCAGTATTTTTTTAGATTTTTCTTTTACTAATATTTATGATATGTACACAATGGGAATGATTTCATGTCATTTGGAGTTAGGATGAATTAACTAAAAATGATTTAAGTTAAATGAATATTTACATGTGAATATGAATACAATATGATAATGCTAATTTTCGCAAATTATTTACAAGTGCATGAATGTTAATTATGAGTTATAAACATATGAATGCGTATAATTACTCAGTATAAAGTTCTATTTTCTGCTAATTAGAGTGATGAATCGCAAATTCATCAATAGGTATGCTAGGTGTATGAATCTGAGTGTATTTTTAGAGCCAATTGTACTATGCATATTAAAATGTCACATTATGTGTTTTTATCCAAGCACATATACACACAAATACCTGCTCTTATACATATTTTTGTACTTTAGTTTTTATATGTGTTACCTACTAAAAATATAAAAATCACAAATGAAGAAAAAATAATAAAATTAAGAAGCTCGTCTAATATGTATTTTATATCTATATGTTTAATATTTTCCTATTTACTTTAAGGCTTCAACTTATCCAATATAATAAAATTATATAAATATGCATAGTAATGTAAATTAGAAATTATAATATAAAAATATAACCTAGAGTACAAATAATAAAAATTGTTCACATAGGTATCTCATACATTATTTGAACAAACATTTTGTATCTCGAGTTCTAGATTGAATTAGGCTTTGTTGCTTTCATGAAAGCTGTAGAAAATTTAATTTCATACACCATTAATATTTTGAGTTTTTAAAAATTCAGCTTGTAGTATGATGTTCTAATTAAATATTTGATTTTTAAGTCATGAACCAATCATGGAGTACTGCGTATTACCACACCCTTCTTCAACCTCCAGCAACATGCTTGAAACGTAGAGAACATGATCAAGTGAACCACTTTGTGGAATTTTTTGATTGCCTCACTCATCTATTGATCTCGATTCCTTGAGAAAGTTCGATATCATGGAACGATCTTTCTAGTGATCCATTATATTCTCTAATTCAATTTTATATTGCGAGATCTCGATCCAGGAAAATCGCTATCCAACTTACAAGAAAAAACCTTCACGAAAGCTTGAAGCCCCATTTCCTTGGCATTTGTGACATCACCATACAACGAGGATTCACTGAGAAAGATGAGGGTCCACGACGTGCATCTACACCTTGCATTGCCATCAATCGCAGCCTCAGGATCCAATCAAGCCATGTTCATAGAGTAAAAACACATGGGTTCTTCTTGAACCCAAAAATACATTTAGATAGCCATCTATTTTCATTCTTTCTTCTTCTTCTTTTGGTTTTGTTTTTACTTTGATTTCTTGTCATTTCATTGTTGCAGGTAGAGGAGAGCCCCACATCTACCATGTGTTGCACATTGGGCTACTATCCAACCTCTTGCACTTGGAATCCCCAACGATTGGGGGAGAAACTTGGTGCAAATGTTGCCGCCAAGCATTACATTCCTAGATCATCAGTTTGGCCTCCATCCGTAGTCCCAAACTTTAGATAAAGAGGTGTGCATTTTGCACACATTCCCCATAGTGTTCTTCCAATTGACGTCAATGTCCCGCTTTCTAAATAACCTTAACCAATCACGTGGATAAATGGATTTTACTTTGCGGAGGTGGCCTTTTCCTTTATGGTAATTGCGTGCCTTCATTTCATGGTTGTTGTTCTTTTATTTATATTGCATTGACACCTTAATGTTCTTGCAACCATTTGAACCATCTTATGAAGTTTGTTTATTTTGCAAAATTTAGATAGTTGTTGAGAAATATATTTTAGTGTACTCGTATTTATTTTATTTTTATTCCATGTGCATAATTAATAGCAGTTAAGTTGGTAAAATCAGATATATTTTGCCCATTTAGAAGTTTAAATTCATAATTGATTGCACGTATCTCTAAAAAATACAAATGATTGTATTTTGTTTGATCCAAAAATTAACAAAAAATATAGGATAATTTGCTTAAAATAAAAACTCCTTAATTTGAGGAATTAATTCATAAAAAATCTAAATTAAATCATTTTGCAAAATTTCAAGTGTTGAGTTGCAAAATTAGTGTAGTTTGTTATTTTTAGAATTAAATGTCCAAATCTTGCTTTGTTTAGTAAAAAATCGTAAGTAAATAATCTCTTATCAAAAATTATAAAAAACTACATTAGGCGTATTCAATCGAATTACAACTCCTGCCCTTAAATCATCCATTTTCACTATTATTTTTCCATAGAAAGTTCATAAAGATCCTAAAAAGTTCACATTTTCTACTAGTTACATTTTAAATCTAAAAAAACAAAAAAAAACACATTCCCTATAGCATTTAGTGGCCTCTACCTAGGGAAAATTTATTTTTCAAAAAATATATCTATTTTTATTTTTAGATGTTTAGAAAATTAAATTATGTTATTTCCACTTTATTTTCAATTTTTAAAAAATAGTTTAGGATATATTTAGTTAAATTCTAATCATAACACTTTTCCCAATTTTTAATGGTGCTTTGAACCTCCGTTTTAATTTTTTAAGATTTGTTCTACTCGTAAACCCTAGGTTTTCAAATCTACACTCGATTGTGCATTCACATTCATTCTTGCATTTCACTCTACATTATGCAATCAAAATTAAAAAATATTTTTCTTAAACCTACCTTGTTTGTCACCTTATGATTGGATTGTGTGCTACACCTGCCTCATCGTAGTCAACTTGTTAGTTCATGCATGAGCATGCATATTTTGATGATAACACAATTTTTGCAGATAGACAAAGCTTCTGTAGTTAGCTTGAAGCTTGGTCAAGAGCAGAAAAGCTACTAGACCAGGAAAAAGCTCAAGCTAGGGAGCTCAAGATAAAGTAAAGAAGAAGCTCAAAGGAGTTCAAGGCTAAAGAGCTCCGACTCATACTCAACGAAATGATCTCAAGCTCAATAATAAGACGAAGTCTTTTCTTTTATTGAGTCATGCATTTTGTAATTGTCTTAGAATGTAAAAGACCTCAAGAATCATGCATCTTGCATTTCAAACTTTAACTTTGACTTTCGGGTCAAATTGTCAAATCGATCGGTCATCTAGTTTTATTGATCGATCATTTATTTGAATTCTGATCGATCATCCAACTTCACTAATCGATCATATTTTTGAATTGTGATCGATCATCAATTTTCATTAATTGATCATTATTTGAACATGGCATTTCAGGAAAATTTTCCTTGCCATTTTTGCTTCCAACAACTATGGGAATTTGAGCCTATAAATAGAACCTCATACCTCACTTCTACAACACATAACAAGAGCAACAAGTTCTCTTATCTCATATTACTCAAACTTTCATGAAACCTCAAAATAAATAAAGCACGGATAGCGGGTGATCCTAGTCTGCAGTAGAGAACAAGACATAAAGCGAACCTTTGCTTGCTTCTTCTCCACGAAGCACAGAAGCTTCAGGATAATTGTAGGTCGATGGCTACCTAAGGAAACTCCGATTCGATCTGCCCTTTGATTGGGAGAGTTCTACCTCCTCCTGATCACAAACGGAGGTTTGTTGTGATGAGGGGTAAAAATTCAATCCATTTCAAAAAGAATGAAATGCTTTTCTGCTTTCCACTTTATACTCTGAAAGAAAGATCCAAGAGCTATTTTCTGTTCATTCTTCACACCTAGAGCTTTGCTGCTGTATAATCAATTCTTACGAGCACGCTCCTCGCTCTATAAGATCATTTTAGTTTTTTCATCATATTCTTTATTGCATATTTACTTTAATATTGAGGTTGTTAAGTTTTAGTTATATGTATATGATTGAGTTGATCGTGTAATCAAATCAGATTGTAATACGATTGGGTTGTCGATATAAGCAACTCATGATAGTTGAAGGTTTTTAACTCAGAGGGTTTCCACATTTAATACGTTTGCACTTGTGGACTGATTGACTATCTTGTGATTAAAAGTGCTACATAATGTTATACTTGTTTGAAATTATTACTTGCAGCGATCCAGATCATAGTGTACGATCCATCTGCACCCATCAGTTGGTGTTCGAGAACCAACATAACCTTGCAGTTGGTGTTGAGAACCAACATAACCTTGCAAGTTGGTGTTCGAGAACCAACATAACCTTGCAGTGGGTGTTCGAGAACCAACATAACCTTGCAACTTGCCCAAGTTAAATGCATAAACACCGCAACTCACATTTTTATGTGATTTTGAAGCGTATCTCTTTGTCGATTCTAAACCAATTGAGTTATAAAGAAGCTTTTCACCAATATAGAGTGCAACATCCATCGACTGTTGGAGATCCAATGGAGACATGACGTGTAGAGGAGGTGGTGCAAAGAGAGCCTCCTCAAGGGGTGCAGTGTAAAAGAAAACCTGCTCACAGTCACACAACCACATCCGAGAAGCCATCACATCTAAGTTCAGATCCGAAAGGAATTCATGATCCACTTAGAACTTGTACCTCGGACAATCGGATCTTAAGAGTTGGTCCAAGGATGCATCAAGATTCGCCTCGTCACATCAAACAGCACGGCCGACTGTCCAAGTTTCATGGCGTCAGAGAAATCATACTCAAAAAAAGTGCGGAACCAAGCTCCGCCATTACATTGGGGTCATCGGCTCCCTCACCCACCAAAGGTGGCCCTGGAACACCGGGAGGTGGTGAGAACTCCATCATTCGAAGACGAAAAGAGGTCATTCCAACCACATGGATAGTCTTCATACGGATTTCGTAAAATCAATTTTGCAAATATTTTATATTATTTATGAACATTTTTTCTTTCAAACAGTCAAACATATTCAGGATATATCCACAAGTAAAAAAGGATACAACATACACTAACAACACAAACAGATTTCGTACCTCATCTATCAGGCAACTGCATTAGTTGCATATGTACATGGCGGGTCAATATGTTAGGGATGAATGTTCTTGAGATGACGAACTACTTGTGTCATGGAAGGCCTATTAGTGGGGGTATCCACAGTACATTGTAGAGCCAAACGCAGAGTACCAATCACGTCATCAGAAGGAGCAGCACCCCACAAACCATCCATGAAAAATTCACGTGCCTTGCCGTTCTTGAACATCATACTCGCCCAATTAACAATGTTAAAACCATTCCCATACGGAAAGAATGAAGGATCCAATGCTTTTTTATCTGACAGCAACTCCAGTAGCACCACACCATAGCTATAGACATCAGCTTTATCAGAAACGCGGCACGTCATGGCATAGTCAGGATCAACATACCCAAAAGCTCCTGCAACATCTGTGGTGGCATGGGTCTGCGAGTTGCCAAGAAGCCTGGCCAATCCAAAGTCGGATAAATAAGCATTGAAATCGTTGTCCAGCAATATGTTGCTCGGTTTTACATCACGGTGAAGGATACGTGGCACACACTGGTCGTGCAGATAGGCAAGTGCACAAGCAATATCCAGTGCGATTTTGTGCAGGACCCTCCAATCCACTGGTCTCCTTTTCCTGGTGTTTATGAACTTCTCCAGATTACCTCCGGGGAGATAATTATATATCAGAAACATCTCTGCTTCACTTATGTGAAATCCTATCAGGGTAACAAGATTGGGATGGCGCCATCTTCCGAGGGTCTTGATTTCAGCATGGAACTGCTGCACCCCCTGGGTTTTCCCCACGAACAATCTTTTGATCGCCACAATGACACCCGGGGCAATCTCGGCTTTGTAAGTAGCCCCAAATCCTCCGCTCCCAATGCAGTTGCTTGCATTGAAATTTCCTGTCGCACGGACGACAATTTCATAAGTCAGGGGGGCGTTGATATTCACGAAAATAGTAATTTCCTTCTTCCCTTCGGGCTCAACTTTGACCTTTGGAGTACATTTTCTTGTGCATATGTAGATAATAACCAGAGCAAAAAGAACTGAAACAATGGCGGCTGCCGATGATATAGAGGCGATTCCAATGGAGCTGAACCCACTAGCCTTCCCAGGTGGAGGAAGCCCTTCTGTGGATTCGAAACTGCGGCCTTGGATATTTCCAGATGGACTGAAGGATTCCAAACTCCGAAGCTTCCGCAACTGGGCAATATTCCCGGGGATGCCACCAATTAATCCATACCCAGCAAGCTCCACTCGCTCCAAACAACCGCAGCGCTCCCCAACCTCCTGCGGTATCGGTCCCACGAACCTATTGGATGATAGGTACAGCTCTTTCAGCTTACACATCCCGCCCAACCACCGCGGGATCCCCCCGCCGAGCCGGTTGTGCGACAGATCCAGCAGCTCCAGCTCCGAGCACTCCCGCAAACCCAACGGGATCGCTCCGCTGAACCTATTGAATCCTAACATCAGAATCCGGAGCCTCCGGCCGAATCTCGCGGGGAGCGGCCCTTGGAGGGAGTTCCCGCGGAGGTCGAGAACCTCGAGGCTCTCCATCTCCGCGACCTCGGGGGGGAGCACCTCGCGGAGGCCGAGGAACGGGAGCGCCAGGACGCGGAGAGCATGGAGCTGTCCGATGGAGGGGGAGAGCGTTCCGTGGAATCGGACGGAGGAGGAGGGGAGACGGATGGATGTGACTCTGGATCTGGAGTCACAGGAGACGCCGCGCCACGAGCAGTGGTGGTTGGGTGTCCATGAGGAGACGAGGAACTCGAGGCGGAGGAGGGCGTCGTGTTCGGAGGGGCGGGCGAGGATGGAGGGGAGGGAGAGGAGGAGGAGAAGCAGAGAGGGGGTGAGGTCTGACATCGTAATCTCAACAAGGGTGTGGGGACGAAGGTGTGATATCGGTGGTTTGGAAGCGTGGTGGAGTGGTCATCTGAGGGTGGAAGCGGTCTCCTCCTACCGGCGGAAGGTCTTTGCTTGCCTTGGGCTTTGATTTGCGGGGATGTACGGTTTTTCTTGCATTGATAGCACGAAGACGGATCCTCTGCGTTAAAATCCCCTGTTGTGACGCAGGTATCGGTCGGATGGGAGAGGGAAGACCTTCATTGGTGGTTGGGGTCGAGTCAATAGTTTCTCACCTGGATCACGAGCCTCAAAATAAGCTGGTTCACAAATCTCTTATCGAGTTATGAGTTTCTGAGCTGGTTCACGAGCCTCAAAATGAGCAGGCTCCTGAACCTCTTAACGAGTTATTGTTCTCTTTTATACAGTAAATTATGTAAATGCCATTTGTATCTTTGATTTTTTTATACTCTTTTCTGTAGCTTTTTGAGCAAATAAAATGTTAACCTCTATTTTATATCACTTAATGTGGAAGTTTCGGTATATATGTTTTCAACTTTTTATTAAGAGGGGAAACGAGTTATCGAGTCGAGTTTCCAAGTTGAACAACGTCCAACTCGGACTCGACTCGATAAGCTAACGAGCCATAAAACCCAACTCGGGCTTGAGCTCGTTAAGGTTTCGAGTCCGGCTCGTGAGCCCTTAACGAGACGAGCTCGACTTCAGCACATCGAGTTCGAGCTTTCCTGACAGCTCTACATCTAACAGATCTCATGTATCACAATAGGTGATATCACAACAGACGATCTTCTCACTGATAGCAGACCTCGACACGAGAGGATCGTCTATTATGATATCCCCTGCTATGACACATGAGGTCCGTCGGATGGGAGATGGATGACCCTGATAGGAGGTCGGGATAGTCGACCCCCTATCAAGGTCGTCCATCTCACATTCGATGAATCCTTTGCATGACATCGGGGGATTTTGCAGCAGAGGATCCACCCTGACCTCGACCAGAATATGTGGATGCTCTTTGTCCATTTTGTTAATAGGAGAGGAATATGTGCATATCGTCTTCAATAATTTAAATTATTGTAACATTTATTTATTTTTGTAAAATCTCTTCCAAAACTTCAAGTGTATACATAAACAAATAAGGAAAAAATGGAGCTACATCATTTGGGGCAGTTAAGTTAGCTACATCACTTTTCTTTTTCTTTATTTTTTATGATATTTTTTAATGAAACTTTAGGGAATTTAGATCACATAGTATCATCATGTTCTTATTCAAAAATCAACTAAATTCAAGACTCTTATTCCGTACATCAAGGTATTCAAAATTTAACGGTTTCAGAATTGGTGAAATTGATGCTTTCCATATGAACGAGTTAGAAATGTATATTTTTCATGAAATTTAAAAAATAAATTACTCTTATTAGTTTAACTTAATCTCCTCTATGTGTCATTACAAAATTCCACATAAAATTTAAAAAAACATGTGAGAGTAGCCAACTTGGCTACCTACGGGGTAGCCCAATTTAACTCAAACAAATATATACACACACATTTGCATTTACCTGCATAAATGCTTATTAAGAAGATGTTTTAGTGGAAATGGATATGGAAAATAGCCATTTCATTTAATTATATAATTTTGATTTATCTTTGCTTATCCCTTGCTAGGAAATGGCAGCACCTGGTATATTTTTTAAACTTTTAAAAATCAGAGTATCTTATGGATTTTTTTATGAATAAAGTTGATCTTTTGTAAAAAAAATAATAGGGTTTTTTACGAGTTATGCCCCTCCATGATATTTCAATATCGGTTGTGACCCTCCCTCTTTGAGAATATCACTTGTGCCCCTGACTTTCTGTTGTTCTATCGCTTGTGCACTTTGAGTTAGTTGTCGTCCCTCTCCAACGCAAACGGACATTAACTTTGAGGACATAAACGAAAATAAAGTTAAAAAATGGATTGTAAGATCTTTGTTGATTATCATTTTCTACTTCTGCATCTATAGGGCCTTGAAGAACTACCTCGATGACGATACCGAACGTGACGCTGATCGTGATCCTGAGAATAAGCATTGGTTGAAAGAGAGCGTCGGATCGTAATCATCCCAGGTCGACCTCCTCCTCCCCATCCTCTCCTCCTCCCCGAGCTTCCCCCCTCTTCCGCCAGAGCATGAGCATGATGTCAATCATGATTCCAGACCGACCTCCTCCTTCTTGCTCTCCTCCTCCTCCCAGGTCAACCTCCCCCTCCCCTCCTCGAGCTTCCCCCCTCCTTCGCCCCGAGCTTCCCCCCTCCTTTCCTCCACCCTAAGTCACACTCCTCCACCCCAGGCCACCCTCCTCCGCCCCCTCCTCTCCTCTGCCCCCATCCTCCCCCCTCCTTCACCCCACCTCTCCTCCTCCTCCTCCTCCCCCGGTCGACCTCCCCCACCCCCTCCTCTCCTCCTCCCCAAGCTTCCCTCTACTCCGCCCCGAGCTTCCCCCCTCCTTTCCTCTGCCCCAAGCCACCCTCCTCCGCCTCCAGGCCACCCTCCTCTGCCCACTCCTCTCCTCCGCCCACATCTTCCCCCCTCCTTCGTCCCTCCTCTCCTCTGCCCTGAGCTTCAACCTCCTCTTTCCCCTCTTCCTCCTCCCCCCATGATCATGCACTTGGACAACGCAACCACTGACTTAGCATCGAAACCCATCTCGAGATTCAACACCGTCATGAAGATGCTATCACCGCCCACGCTGTCGACTGTCCCGAAGGCTGGCCCGAGGAACCCGAAGGCTGACTTGAGGAAGAAGACAAAGGTTTCTTGTTTTACCCCTCCTAACCAAACTATGATTTGAAAAAAATCATGGTTAAGTTCAACTTATTGACAGCTAAAGTAATGGAGGAGCACAAGTGATAGAACGACAAAAAGCCGGTGACACAACTGATATTCTCAAAAAGGGAAGAGCATAACTGATATTGGAATATCTCAAAGGACCACAATTCGTAAAAATCCAAGTTAATACACATATATGTGCATAGATTCATTTACTTTCTTTTTTTACACATGAATTAAATGCCAATCGTTGAAAAAAAAATCTTTCACCATTATAATAAGAAAGTGACTTAACATATATGCAATAGTGGAATTTTCTTCTTATAGAATTAAAAAGAGGAAGAGAGGATTCAACCTACATGACTTTCTTGTCAAATTGAACTCACCACAATCATGCATGCTTTCTGCATCCGACTCGCGACGGAAAATAGCACCATCGTCGACCTTCAAGCCATGTCCCACCTCCTCCATGGTGGCTCCTCCTTCACCATCGGCGTAGCTTGAGGAGTATCTACTGTCAAGCCATCCTTCTCTTGGCACGTAGGGAGTGTTTCCGCTCATCATCGCCTTACGGAGTCTCCACAGCCTTCCTCCTCTTGCATTAGGGTCTCCATTACCTCTTTTCTCCATCGTCATTGCGTTGGGGAGTCTCCACCATCATCTTTTTCCATCGTCATCACCTTGGGGATTCTCCATCGCTATCCTCCTCTCAACGTGTGGTGCGGCTTCTGCTTCATGAGTTATAAAAAAACAAACATAGATTGTAAAAATTAAATTAAGAGTTGTAATAAATTAATGGGTTCTAAAATAAACACGGATTCTACGATCTGATATAGAATTGTAAAATATAGGACGATGTAATAAAAAAACGCAGAATTGTAAAAATTAAAATAAAGTTTTAATGAATAAACGCAGAGTTATAAACATAAAATTAGAGCTGTAAAATAAACACAAAGTTATAAGTAAATATGATAGTATAACATAATACACATTCGAGCTCATCTTAGAATATCATGTGTTGCATTACTTAATTTTCAAACGTCTAAGTATGGAAACAAATAGAAAGTACTATTTTTGTAAAATCATGGAGCGGTTTTCGATTAATAAATGATGATGACAGATCCAAACTTAAAGATTGAGATCGAATGTTTATTATTTAGATAAGGACTCATGACTCATTGAAAATGCCCTCTATATGTACGCACACATTGTATATATACATACATTTTTTACATATATGCATACACATACATGCACATATATACACATACCTATGCATGCAAACACATACATGCGTGTACATATTCATGTGTGTGTGTGTGCGCGTGCGCGTGCGTGTGGGTGTGCGTGTGTGAGTGCTTACCTATGTTTTTAAAGAAAAAGTTGACTTTAGTCTTAAAAACTTGACAATTTTGTAAACATAAACTTTTATATGTGTAATAGAGTAGGGGAACTATGATGCAATTTTGGATACAAAATATTAACGTCATGAATTACGGTGAACTAAAAATTTAGAATCCAAAGTCAACTTCATAAATCACCAACAATCAAAATTTTTATGGAAATCCATGAAATCAATCTCAAATCGTTCCTACGATTGAGCACAAACGACCACATGGCTAAATAAAAAATTCCATCTATAGAGCCCTCAAATGTTCAATTAACTATAATGATATAAAAGAATGAAAGGAGTTAACTTTGTAATATAACATGTCCTTATAGGGATCAAATAGGAAATTCTAAATCTTCTTGAAGTAAGCGCACAAAATGTTTAGGTCACATACTTAGTTCACATGCTTTGATGGAGGCAAGGGCTACTGAATCTATGATTCATTGCCTTTATTCTTTCATTTTGGCTAAAATCTTTTATAAAATACTTGTAAATAATAAATCTTTCCATCTTTAGTAAACTGACAACAATGATTAATATTGTATAATTAAAATCTATTCATACCAAAATAAAAGACTAAAATAAGGAAAATAAAAATAAAGGATATATATATATATATATTATATGTACAGACTTATCCTAAATCCACAGACTACGTTAGTATTGACCTCATCAACAAGAGAATAAAGTAGGGTAAGACAGGGTCAATAACCTATAAAAACTCCAAAATATAGAGCACTAATAGTATGCGTTATCATAGTCACAATATATTTATCAACTATTTTATTTATCATCAAGATGATTATAAATCAAATTATTTTCTTCATAAACTAGTTTATACTAATATACTCTAAATAATAAAAATAATTCCTAACTTGTATCATATATAGATATCATGGTACAATAAGAATAAAAAACTATTGAAGCCAATGTTCAATCCATAATATCTTCTCCATATGAACTCAAATTAAATTGAAATCAATTGTACTCAGAATAAAAATCTTTATCATGAATATGCTTTCATTAAAATTGGAGTTAAGATGTGAACGTTGCATTTGTGGGTACTATTGATATATATACAACAATATATTATCTATATATTTATTTTATTCTATGTATTTTACTTTGATTTATATTATTAATGTATTACATTTATTTTATAACATTTATATAAATCCAAATAAACAAAAAAGTTGAAAATGCAAAAAGAAATGTATATACATTGTATCTAGGTAAAATATACATATATTGTACAAATAGCTATTTATTTATTTATATATAATCATTTTAATATATAAAAAATATATATATTTAAAATCATTAAACTATGATTTAAATTAATGAAATAAAAAGGAATAAAATATGCATTAAAATAATCAACAAAAATAAGTATATTGTATACAAGTATAATATGCCTATAATATGATATTTAAATCATATCTTTGTCATAATCCAATTAAAACATTAAATATATTAAATTATAGAGAATAAAATTATATATTTTTATTTTTTATAAAGTTCTCTATTTAAAATTCATTAATATATATTTGTAATTAGCTTTGTATTTTTATTTATTTGTAAAAATGGTCAAATTGACAAGCTGACTCAATAGAGGCTCGACCCTTCATTGGCTCCCATCCTGCTAAGTAAGCCGGTCAACTTGACTGGTTGACAGGTCTAGGTCTCCACCTTTCTCCTTCACCTCGAGCCACCCCCTCCTTTTTCGATTTCTTTCTCTGCATCCCTCCTCCTTGAACATTCCTCTTTGTCGAACATTGGGAAAATGTATGGTGACACTTGCTCCCAACCAGTGTTGTGTCTAGGTTCGATGAACCTAGTCTAAATTTATCTCCTATTTATTCCCCTGTTATTGAAGGAAGTCGATTTAAATAAAACCAACTCATGAATCACGGAAGCGTGAAGATTGTGTGATCTAGGTTAACTAATCATACTAGTCGACGGGGGAGCGGAATTTAATTTTTTGGCAAAACCACATGACATGGGAACCATTCCAATGTCATTTCATCTTGACTAGAAACCAGTATTAGTATTACCTCTTGTAGTGTGATCGTGATCCTCATATATCTAAATGAAGATACCTCTTGTCTCAAGTCCTATCGACGTAGACAACACTTGTAGGCGAGAGGATGAAATGCATGCTCCCGACAATCTTTGGTGACGATCGAGCCGAGAACCTCCTGAATTTATCACATGAAATCCATCATCTTCTTCAGAAACGAAGTACTGAAGAATACGGAGATCCATGAGCTGCCGATCTAGCAGCACAACGACAGCATGACAATGGCTACACTCTTCATAAACCATAGAGTGGACATACACTTAGGCTTAATATGGATAGCCTATGGACGTGTATATAGAGGGAGAGGGAGAGAGAGGTTTTATGCAACCATTGCATTCTATACAATTAAAGAGGTCTAGGGTTAGCCTTTCTTTTATAACAAATTGGATGTCATGGATCCCAATCCATGTACACATATAATCAATGATGTAGATTAATTTGTGCTTTTAAACTAATGGCCTAGATTTTTGTTGCAATAATTTACAACAATATAATTTATTTTAAATGAAAAATAAGTCGAAGACATTCTTCAACAAAACAATTCAATGAAAATCAATCTCCATATAGAAGAAACAAGAAAGAGGAGTGCTTCATTTCCTTATAGGAGGTGAACGGCCACATGGTACTTCTACCATGGCCGTACACTCCTAATAAGGAGTGGAGTTTACTCCACTTAATTCCATATTTGTGAGATCTCAAATCTCTGACAAATTTGCTACATGTGCAACAACTTTTGTTGCTTGAATTTTCACCAAAATAATTCTAAATTATTTTGTGACAATTTTAATCATGACATTGATAATTGTGAATAGTATTCATCCATCTAATATTAAAGATAAATCACATTTACATTTCATTGTACAATGTGAATCCAATTCACATTAACTTATAAATTGTAAATCAATGTACAATTAAATATATCTTATGATATTATGAATCATATTCATAATATTTAGGGTTATTGTGGATAGTGCTATCCATATTAATCATTCCATGATAGTTAAATCCAATTTAATTATCTCAATTGTCTCTTTATATATACGTCGAAATAATGTGAATCATATCCACATTATTAATGATTGCTAAATCATATTTAGTCATCAAATTTTCAATGCTCAGATATTGTGAATGTAGAATTATTATTAAACTCTTTCAAGAAAAATGTGCCTTCTCTGTAGATACTTGGAGATATAGACGGGGCTATTGTATATTCCATGTATAATGACTTGGATAGTGAGATTCAATCTTATATCCAGATCTAGAAGACCTATCAGAGATGTCTGATCAAGTTAGATAAAATATCTAATCTTCTCATTGCATCTGACTCATATTCAAACGAATATCCAACAATTGGACTAAGATTGGATAATCAATCTATTGAGTGGAGTCATTAAAATCCAAACATGTTTCATCACTCTCTCGGAATGAAAGCTTCATGGTTACACAATTGACTACACATCGTCCTCGAGTATTCCAAATACCCGTACATCCTGCATACCGGAAGACCTAGAATAAAGCCGAAGTTATGATCTTATTTGAACTGTCTCCTTCAGGGTTTTATCATTACGTTTCTCACTTGATCATTGTGAATTGGTATAAATCATATGTTTTTCAAAAGCATATATCATACCTACAAATCCTGTCTTGTTTCTAAAATAAGATAACCAATGTTGGTATTTGGCTTATCCAAATATCTCATGAGTGAGCTCATGTCTTCTGGTTCAGTAGTGAAAATGTATGGTCCCTTTGTGAGATCATATTACTCAGATGCCCTTGTATGCATGAAGGATATGGTTAGATCCTCAAGCGCATCACGGAAGCGTGAGCGTCGTATCGAATATGACGAGGAGCGACTAGTCGCACTAGTTACTTGATGCAGCGGAATTTAAAAATTTTATACGACGAAACCACATGATCCAAGAACACTTCTCGGATCGTTTCGTCTAAACCACAAACAAGTAATAGGATTACCTCTTGAAGCGTGGTTGCGATCGAGTCTCTAAACGAAGAGACCTCCTGTCTTAAGTCCGATCCGATGGAGGAGACGCTTGCGAGCGCGGGGATGAACCGCGTGCTTCTCGCAATCCATGTTGATGATCCAAGCAGCGGATCTCCTGATCTCGACACACGAGATCCGACGTCTTCTTCACGAGCGAGGCGCACCGAAGGAGACGGAGATCCACGAGCAGAAGGACAGGCAGCATAACGACGATGCCGCGGCGATGGAGAACCTCTCCATGGCATCCATGGTGGACGGCCATGAGAGGGAGAGAGAGGGCTGACGTCCCTTGAGAGAAAGAGAGAGAGAGAGAGAGAGATGCTTCTCAAGCATTGTGTGTTGTGTAAAATAGAGAGCATGGTGTGCCTCTCTATTTATAGGGTTTTGGGATCCATGGATCTCAATCCATGTGACATATAAAATCAATGGATGAGATTGATTTATGTCAATCCAATGGCTAAGATTGTTGTTGGTAAAACCAACAAATTTAGATCAAAATATATTTGACAAAATCAAATACAAATTAATCCAAATCAAATCAATAAATAAGGAGAGAAGATACATGGAGATTCATCTCCATGTACCTTCCAAAGTGGACGGCCATACATTCCTTATAGGAATGATGTGTCGCCCCCCTCTTTCCATGGAGAGAGCAATCTCATGGAAATCCATGAGATTGCATATCTCCTTGAAAATCTCCTCTATTTATTTCCAATAACTTTTGTTGGCTTTTTATTCTTAAAAAATAATTCACAATTATATTTGAGAATGTTGCAATCTTGCCACCGAAAAATTGTGAATCAAATTCACAACCCAAAACAACATATAATTTACATTGTCAATTAATTACACAATGTGTATCCAATACACATAATAATTAATCAACACATATAAATTATAATTAACTCTCTCTAATACATTATAAATCACATTTATAATATATTATGAATAATTGGATATTTCTATCCACATTATTCTATCCATAACAATTAAATCATATTTAATTATATTGGATAACTTATTCTCATGTACTCAAATAATATGAATCACATTCACATTATCTACATCTTTGATAGTCAAATCACATTAAATTATCTAAGATAACTCTCCTTATAATATGAATCAAATTCATATTATTCATGATAATTAAATCACATTTAATTATCCATTTTCTCAATGCTCGGATACATATATCAACAATAGAATTATCTATGAACTCTTTCAAGGATAATGCGCTTTCTCCGCGAATACTTGGAGATAAGGACAGGGCGATTGTATTGTTCCACGTATAGTGACATGGATATTGAGATTATATCTCATATCCAGATCGCGGGCCTCCCATAGATGCTTGATTAAATCAAGACCGCAAATCTAATCTTCTCATTGCATCTGAATCACATTCAGATCAATGTCCAACATTTGGACTAAGATCAGAGTACTTCTCTACTGAGAGGAGTCACTAAAATCCAGACCCGTTTCATCACTCCCTAGGAATGGAAGCGTCATGGTTATACAATCGTTTATGATCACATCACCCTCAGGTATTCCTAATACATGTACATCCTGCATACTGGAAGACTCAGATTAAACCCGAAGTATTGTATCAACTTTATACTGTCTACTTCATGGTTTTATAAGTAAGTTTCTCATTCGATCATTGGGAGTCGGTATTGATCATATACTTTCTAAAAGCATATATCATACCTAGGTCTTGATCATATACTTTCCAAAAGTATATATCAAACCAACAAATTCAGTCAAGCTTCCAAAGCGAGACGACCGTGCGCACGGAATTTGATTCTTCCCAATATCTCATGAGTGAGCTCATGTCTTCCGGTTCAGTAGTGAACCTGTATGATCCCTTTGAGATATCGTATTACTCATATGCTCTTATATGCACACCAGCGCGCCGGTGTATAGACCTTGATTAGGTCATCAACCTATTGGTCTGCCAAATGTACATACTCAGACATATAGTAACACATATGTCTCTGGTCGGAGGATGTGTGCCTATATCATGATAGCATATGATATAGGACTTTGGTTATCTCGATCTCGTTAAGTCAACTCTTTGACCTCACTAATCTGACACCTCCGAATCTCTATTCCTATGCAGAGGACCTGCATCAAGAAGTCGGTAAGATATCAGCCTAACTGAGAAAGGATTGCCATCTCCTACTCAGACTGGAGATCATCTCTTAATAATCATTTGACGGTGCTTGATGAGTCCTCAATCTAACTCATTAGATATTCATCTAAGCACCAGCCTCTATGATTCAATAATTGAATCAACAGCTGTATGATCATCAAGATGGCCATGGTACATAACCCTAATTGCACTAAGGGACCTATTATGCAAACTATGTACTCTTTATTTCAGATTAAGGAGTGAATTGCAATAACATTTATTTCATAATGGCTCGTCGTGGGCTCGCATGTCCAACAATCTCCCACTAGCCCAAAGAGCCATTAATGGGCTAAACATTTAAACCCACACTCATGTGACAATCATAGGCTATTTAGAAAATAGCTAGGTAAGCTGACCAGTCACTCCGTTCCCAAGAGACTACGCCAAGTCCTTTTACGGCACTTGCATATCTCCTAGTAACAGTGCTCGCATCCAATGCGAATGTTGCATCTCATGCAACCGATACTCAATTTTGTCGGTTATAGTGTCATTGACACTACATCTTATTAATTATCATAACTAGTATTCCCATAATCCTTTTAGAATACCTTCATTCCTGGAGATCTCTATCTCCTAAGGTATCTACAGTCAAGACCCTTATAGATCACTATCTACAAGATCTTAAACTTTTGAAGATAAGACTTTGAGATCACTTTCTCTAAGTTTTATCATCTTTGAAGATATTGTTATTACTGCAACCAAGTGTTTTATTTCCAGAGTAAGATTAGTAACAGTTTACTATTCTCACTGCATGGTAGACATCTGGTTCTTGTACACATCTAGCATACATTCAGCTTCTCATAACTGATGCACAAGTGCAAGCAGTTCTAGCATTCACTTCCTCAACTCTTTGAGGTGCTATCCCTTTAGACAGGTCACTACCACATCTTAAGGAAAGGAAGCCTTTCTTGGAATTGTCCAGAAAATGGAATAAGTCCAAGGTGTACTACTAATGCGACAGTCCCAATACCCTCTTCTCTTTGCTTCTAAACGACTTCAGAACTAAGATCTAAGAGGTATCCTTGAGATCATATCTCAAAGTATGGAACAACCAAATTTTAAAACACTTATTATTATTCTTATATCATTCTAAATGATTAGAATAATATCTACATTTAGCACGATGAACACAATGGCACTCCCACTAAGCTTCACATGGTTCATCAAGATTTTATCTGAAATCACAACATTTATAATTTCATCAAATCTTATGTTCCAACTACAAGAAACTTATTGGAGTCCAAAGATGGAGTTCTTCAGCTAGCACACCTTGCTTTCCTCAACCATGAAGTCCTGGGGCTACTTCATATGAATATCCTGAGAGAGGTATTCATAGAGGAATGCAATCTTGTCTCACACCATGAAGATGTCATAGACAAGTTGTGTATCTATAGTTAGCAATATTCTGATGGGTTAAAGCAACGTCACTGGAGAGCAAGTCTTATCGTAAGCGATGCCTTCTCTTCGGTGTGTAGCTCATGGCCACGAACCGTGCTTTGAAGGTCTATACCTTCTCATCAGGTTCCCTCTTTCTCTTGAAGATCCATTTACACCTTAATGGGTCTGACCCATATAGGTGGATCCTCGAGGGTCCATATACAACACTTGTATATGAAGTCTACATTAGACTTTTATTGCTAACATCCATCTTTCCATGTCATGATCCTCAGGAGTTTCATCACATGAAGTCCGATCACTGTCAGATTCAATTGACACATGGAATCCATCCTCAAACTTATTTGAAGAGGTATTAAAGTTTCATCTTCAATTATTCTTTTAGTTTCCGATTCTAGGAGCCTCATTATCTTCTCAAGATTAAATGAGTTCCTTTATTTCATTTTCATCTTGATTCTCAAGAGAGTCATCTTATAATAATCATATTCTCAAAGATGAGATCTTTTAAGAATCTCAAGGTCATAAAGTAGGTATCCAATACCATCCTTTTATTTTCCTAATGAAGTAGCACTCTCTAGTGCTAGATTCCAGCTTAATCACATGGAACCTTATTAAGGGTATATAATGTAGTCTTTACCACATATATACACCTGGAAACTAAGAGATAATTATGCTAAGATTAATCATTGATCAAATCATGTCATACATGATCAATTGTATCTCCCTATAACTCTATTGAGCTAAGGTTCATCAGGAGGATTGAGAAAGGAATGATATTCACATCTCCATAAGGTATTCCTTTAATTCATCTAATAGGTATAAGCTACATTGGTTAGATCAAATTCATTTCATCTTCCTTCAAACTTTGGTTCTAAACCAAAATTGTAAAATCTTTGAACATTTCAAACTTTTCTAAGTGAAGAGAAGAAATCTCATATCACAAATAATCACTAATAGATATCACATATCCATAATGTTTATTCTGATATAGATGATTCACATACATCAATATGTATGAGATCTTGAATACCTTAACATCTTACACCTTTCCCAAAGAAGGGTGTATTGGACATTTTTACTTTGAATACAATATTCACAAGTATGTGAGATTTGAATCTTTAGACAATCTAAAGTTTCATGTCTTACTAGTCCATTGATTTCATCAACAGACATAAGTCCAAAATTTGATGCCAGATCATTGTCAAATGATCTTTATCCTCCTATTGATCTTTAAAGGTTTAATTTTCAGTATTAGAAATCTTACTGAACCATTCAATAATTTTCTAATTTAATAGAGTCCACTAGATTTTAGATTACTATCTGAAATATCTCCATCATAACTCTTTATGATAGATTTATTACAGAATTCATGTTTATATCCAACAATTAGAAATAAACAATGAGTGTATTCTAATATCTAGGTCATAGAGACATTCTCTAAGACCAAGGGCTCCCACTAAAAATATGAAGTCTATTGATCTCATGGAAATTGTTGCAACACTTGCATCACTTTCAACATGGATGATCAATAAACCCTAAGATCATATTTCTAACCTAACACATATGCAACCAATTGCAAGTGTCATTAGAAGATTGAGATACAATTATTAGACTTTATCTTATCAAATAAGTTAGTCAATTTCAATGATTATATGTAGATTATTCTGATGTACTATCTGATTCCTTTTCTAAGGATTCTAGATAGATTTGATAGTCATACTATCAACACATCACTTTATTGCAGTATTGGCATTCATCCAACTCTTTGGATGTTATATGGAAGTCACAGAAGTACAGTCAACTCTTTGATTACACTTCTTGCTTGGGTCCAACCCATGCTTCCACTGCGCTCCCTTTATCTATAAACAACCATTGCTTAAGACTAAGGATCTCTTATGTTAAATTCAAAAGAATTTAATGTAAGAGCATTTCGATATTTATACATGCTTCACCCAACTCATACAATATGAATATTATGAAGCTTCATGAATGACTAGAGTATAGACAGTAGAATGATGATACTCATCATCTACATCCATCTAAACTCTTAAAACATAGGTTGAGGTAGGTACTCAAACAATTTGAATACATCATCTCTTATGGAGCTACCATTCTACATGATGTAGAGAACCATGTCATTCATGATTAAATGTCAAGAGCACATATGTATGCCAGAATATCTTTATTGATTTTATAAGGAT
Source organism: Ottelia alismoides (assembly GCA_037367405.1). Taxonomy (NCBI): domain Eukaryota; kingdom Viridiplantae; phylum Streptophyta; class Magnoliopsida; order Alismatales; family Hydrocharitaceae; genus Ottelia; species Ottelia alismoides. Next base: position 1,056,349 of record JAZKJV010008261.1, read on the forward strand.
TATTTGATAATTACGATCATTATCGACATGTCACTTCAAAAGTACATTCGATGAGATCAAGACTTATAGAGACATACAAACCCTAGGGTTTTAGTCCTATTGTCTATTTAATTATCACTTCTCATTATTATGAGGAAACTTGCATATTGCAACCACATACATTATGTGTCCAACTGCAATTACAATATCTGGATCAAGGGTCCAATCCATGATATTTTACTGGTTATTATTGAGTAAAGAATTGAGTGGGTTTAATGAAGGATTATCTGAAATAAGAAATTTGTATGAGTGTATATATTTATATATATACATATTATACTTTGATTTAGGAGTTTTTATATCAAAGTTGTCTTGCCATGTCAACAATGAAAGTTCATTCCCTTAATCACTTTCAATGTAAGAGATATACTTACCATTATATCTCAGCAAGATCTGGGATCTCCTCTTTATCTTTGTTACATCCCAATAATATGAGAAACTGCAACTCCAATAAAGAGAAGAGGGAACACATTCCGCCTTGCAAGTCCAACTTGCATTTCCCAATTCGATCTTTAACTCCCGGGCCCACCACCCCTAAGGTGATGTTGACCCGTCGTTAATTGAACCAACCGTCAACAGGAATAGAACTCGCTATGCGCAATCCAATATCGCCCCAATAATATGAGGATCCGATATTGGGGTCACTACGCATACGGCCTTACTCTTTCGAGAAGCAAAGAGTCCGATCCAGATGCGCTTGTAAATAGGAGCTGTCACTTCGTACAGGTGTCTCCTATATACAATCCCTGGCGACGGAAACCCTTCGCCTTAACGGGAGACCATGGATGTCACTTATGTGATCCTCCACCTCTTATTCAAATTTAATTAATTACTATGAATCACATTCATATAATTAATTCTTCCAAGGGAATTATTAACTCTAATCATATTAGAGTATTCTTAATTGGATATAATTAACTTAATCATATTAAATTAATTATCAATCCAATTTAATCAATCAAACTTAATTTTATGCTTGAATATATATATATATGGTATTATTCTCAAAGTACGTATTAATTCGTATTTTAATAATGAGAAAAATACATCATAATCCCTCGGACATTATCGCGGCCCTACCCGCTGTCATGGCCAGTACCGGCGGGAGTGGGACGGACTGCATACGTTGCAACCCGCTACCCCAGCGATCCCCGACTAGACACCATATCCGCCTCGGGAAAGGATAATGCCAAATTGATTAATTTGTACTTGAGATGATCATCGGTTCTTCAACCAAAATTATACTATATAGTAATCAAAACAATTTTGATTATAAGGAAATTTGCTAGACAAATTCCCAATCCTATTCAAGTAAGAAGTTTAATGATTGTGATACCAATTAAGATTTAGATCAAATCTAATAAATTAATTGATTGGGGCCAAGTCAATTAAGGAAATAATCATCTTCTAATATTTCACAAATATTTTCCATAATTATTTCTCGAAATTAACAATTAATTTCATTAATTGACAATCACATGGTTCTTGATTAGGAAAGCAATTTCAGCAGTGACCCCTACTTACTAAAATTAGCATATCTCAATCATATTAAATCCAAATTAAGCAAAGTCAATTTCTAAAGTTTGCTAATTTGATTTAGAACAGAACCTAAGTGATGTTTCACGCATTTCGAGGCATGTCTAAACAGTAATTAACATTTTAATCACGTTCAGATTCACAGTTCCCGCAACAGTGCATACATGTTCATTAAAACGACCATATCTCGAGCATACGAAATCCGATTTACGCAAACTCAAATCCTATGGTTTCCTTATTTAATGGGGAACATAATTCAAGTATTAAATTTGTGTTTAAACAATTTAAACAGTGCCGAATTTATTTACTAAACAGATCTGCGAAATCAAATGCGATGAAAACTTTCGCGACCTTAACGAACCCAAGTCGTCCTCGGTTAGCGAATCACTATTCGAAACCGTCGACCTAAGGCTCTGATACCACTTGAAGGATATGGTTAGATCCTCAAGCACATCACAGAAGCGTGAGCGTCGTATCGAATACGACGAGGAGCGACTAGTCGCACTAGTTGCTTGATGCAGCGGAATTTAAAAATTTTATACGACGAAACCACATGATCCAAGAACACTTCTCGGATCGTTTCGTCTAAACCACAAACAAGTAATAGGATTACCTCTTGAAGCGTGGTTGCGATCGAGTCTCTAAACGAAGAGACCTCCTGTCTCAAGTCCGATCCGACGGAGGAGACGCTTGCGAGCGCGGGGATGAACCACGTGCCTCTCGCAATCCATGTTGATGATCCAAGCAGCGGATCTCCTGATCTCGACACACGAGATCCGACGTCTTCTTCACGAGCGAGGCACACCGAAGGAGACGGAGATCCACGAGCAGAAGAACGGGCAGCATAACGACGATGCCGCGGCGATGGAGAACCTCTCCATGGCATCCATGGTGGACGGCCATGAGAGGGAGAGAGAGGGCCGGCGTCCCTTGAGAGAAAGAGAGAGAGAGATGCTTCTCAAGCATTGTGTGTTGCGTAAAATAGAGAGCATGGTGTGCCTCTCTATTTATAGGGTTTTGGGATCCATGGATCTCAATCCATGTGCCATATAAAATCAATGGATGAGATTGATTTATGTCAATCCAATGGCTAAGATTGTTGTTGGTAAAAGCAACAAATTTAGATCAAAATATATTTGACAAAATCAAATACAAATTAATCCAAATCAAACCAATAAATAAGGAGAGAAGATACATGGAGATTTCATCTCCATGTACCTTCCAAAGTGGACGGCCACACATTCCTTATAGGAATGATGTGCCGCCCCCCTCTTTCCATGGAGAGAGCAATCTCATGGAAATCTATGAGATTGCATATCTCCTTGAAAATCTCCTCTATTTATTTCCAACAACTTTTGTTGGCTTTTTATTCTTCAAAATAATTCACAATTATATTTGAGAATATTGCAATCTTGCCACAGAAAAATTGTGAATCAAATTCACAACCCAAAACAACATATAATTTACATTGTCAATTAATTACACAAAGTGTATCCAATACACATAATAATTAATCAACACATATAAATTATAATTAACTCTCTTTAATACATTATAAATGACATTTATAATATATTATGAATAATTGGATATTTCTATCCATATTATTCTTATCCATAACAATTAAATCATATTTAATTATATTGGATAACTTATTCTCATGTACTCAAATAATATGAATCACATTCACATTATCTACATCTTTGATAATCAAATCACATTAAATTATCTAAGATAACTCTCCTTGTAATATGAATCAAATTCATATTATTCATGATAATTAAATCACATTTAATTATCCATTTTCTCACTGCTCGGATACATATATCAACAATAGAATTATCTATGAACTCTTTCAAGGATAATGCGCTTTCTCCGCGAATACTTGGAGATAAGGACAGGGCGATTGTATTGTTCCACGTATAGTGACATGGATATTGAGATTATATCTCATATCCAGATCACGGGCCTCCCATAGATGCTTGATTAAATCAAGACCGCAAATCTAATCTTCTCATTGCATCTGAATCACATTCAGATCAATGTCCAACATTTGGACTAAGATCAGAGTACTTCTCTACTGAGAGGAGTCACTAAAATCCAGACCCGTTTCATCACTCCCTAGGAATGGAAGCGTCATGGTTATACAATCGTTTATGATCACATCACCCTCAGGTATTCCTAATACCTGTACATCCTGCATACTGGAAGACTCAGATTAAACCCGAAGTATTGTATCAACTTTATACTGTCTACTTCATGGTTTTATCAGTAAGTTTCTCATTCGATCATTGGGGGTCGGTATTGATCATATACTTTCCAAAAGCATATATCATACCTAGGTCTTGATCATATACTTTCCAAAAGTATATATCAAACCAACAAATTCAGTCAAGCTTCCAAAGCGAGACGACCGTGCACACGGAGTTTGATTCTTCCCAATATCTCATGAGTGAGCTCATGTCTTCCGGTTCAGTAGTGAACATGTATGATCCCTTTGAGAGATCGTATTACTCATATGCCCTTATATGCACACCAGCGCGCCGGTGTATAGACCTTGATTAGGTCATCAACCTATTGGTCTGCCAAATGTACATACTCAGACATATAGTAACACATCTGTCTCTGGTCAGAGGATGTGTGCCTATATCATGACAGCATATGATATAGGACTTTGGTTATCTCGATCTTGTTAAGTCAACTCTTTGACCTAACTAATCTGACACCTCCGAATCTCTATTCCTATGCAGAGGACCTGCATCAAGAAGTCGGTCAGATATCAGCCTAACTGAGAAAGGATTGCCATCTCCTACTCAGGCTGGAGATCATCTCTTAATAATCATTTGACGGTGCTTGATGAGTCCTCAATCTAACTCATTAGATATTCATCTAAGCACCAGCCTCTATGATTCAATAATTGAATCAACAGCTGTATGATCATCAAGATGGCCATGGTACATAACCCTAATTGCACTAAGGGACCTATTATGCAAACTATGTACTCTTTATTTCAGATTAAGGAGTGAATTGCAATAACATTTATTTCATAATGGCTCGCCGTGGGCTCGCATGTCCAACAATGCATACCAGCTCACTGGTGTATGGACCTTGATTAGGTCATCAACCTAATAGTCTGCCTAATGTACATACTTAGACATATAGTAATACATCTGTCTTCGATCAGAGGATGCATGCCTATACATAACAACACACGATATAGGTCTTACTTATCTCGATCTCGTTAGGTCAACTCTTTGACCTAACTCTTCCAACACCTTCGAATCTCTATTCCTATGCAGAGAACATGCATAAGGAGCTCGGTCAGATGTCAGCTTGTAGAGTAAGGATTTCCATCTTCTTCTCAAGATGGAGATCCCTTCTTGATAATAACTTGATGATGTGGTTCAGTCCTCAATCTAACTTATTCAACCATACACCAGCTTCTATGCTCATACCTTTGGATCAACAACTGTCTGATATCAATATGGTCATGGTCTATAATCCTAATTTTAGTAAGGGACCTATTATGCAAATAAATTATTCTTCATTTCAGATTAAGGAGTGAACTATAATAACTTTTATTGCATAGTGGCTCGTCATGGGCTGACATGTAGATCAATATCCAATTAGACCAAAGAGCCATTAATGGACCAATATTTAAAGCCACACTCATGTGATAATCAAAAGTTATTTATATAAAGAGCTTGTTCAGTTGACTACTCACTCTATTCCATAGAGACTATGCCAAGTCCTATTACAGACGTGCATATCTCCTAGTAACGGTACTCGCATCCAATGTGAATGTTGCGTCTTATGCAACCAATACTCAATCTTGTTAAAGTAGTGATAGTGCCTTGCATTTAGACTTTGGTACCTCAACTCAATAATTTTATTATAACCAATAAGGAATACCCTTATCCTTGGAGATCTATATTTCCTTAGATTAAGACACAATCTTAAGTCTTGTAAGGTATCTGTAGGTAAGGCTTTTAGATCTGTATCTAAAAAATCTTAAATTCTTAATGATAAGACTTTGACATCACTATCTCAAAAGTCTTGTGTTTGAAGATGTTGGTATTAATGCAATTAAATGTTTTATCCTCAAGTCAGATTGGTAACAATTTACCACACCCATTGAATGGTAGACATCTGGTCCTTTACATACATCTAGCATACACCAGGCTTCCTATAGATGATGCACAAGGACGTGTAGCTTTGTCATTCACATCATCAACACTTTGAGATGTTGTCCCTTCAAATAGGTCAGTACCATATCTTAATGGAAAGAAGTCTTCCTTGGAATTTTCCAAAGTGGATATGTCTAAGATGTACCGTTGATGTGACCGTCCCATTGCCCTCTTCTCTTTACTTCAGAACAGCTTCTGAATTAAGATCTAAGAGGCATCCTTGAGATCTTTTATCTTAAGGTATGGAATAACCAGATTATAAAACACTTTATTTTCATCCTTATATCGTACCAAATGATTAGGATTTTATCTGTATTTAACACGATTAACACAATGGCACTCCCACTAAGCTCCACATGGTTCATCAAGATTCTATTTGAAATCATCACTTTTATAATTGCATCAAATCCTATGTTCCAAATACGAGAAGCTTAATTTGAGTCCATATATGGAGTACTTTAGATTGCACGCTTTACCTTCCTCACTTATGAAGCCCTAGAACTACCTCATATGAATATCCTCGTTGAGGTATTCATAAGGAGTGCAATATTGACTTCCATATTACTATGGTTGTAGTTAGCAATATTCTGATGGGTACAAGCATGATCACTGGGGAGAAAGTCTCATCGCAAGCGATGCCTTCTCTCTATGTACGAACTGTGCTTTGAAGGTCCCTACCTTCTCATCAAGTTCCCTCTTTCTCTTGAAGATACACCCAATGGGTTTGACCCCTATACGTGGATGATGAATCTGCATTTCATCGCCTTTATTCTTTCATTCTGGCCTTAGATCCCTATATAAGTATATATAATTAGTTTTTCAAAATAAATACTATGTAATTTGTACAAAATACTGTATAAAATATCGTATATTTATTGTATTTAATTCCAAAATAAAAAAATAATGGAAGAAAAGAAAAAGAAATAAAACACCATAGGTGTTGAGTGACCCTAGACCTTGAGACCCAGTCATTACGATGACTTGGTTGATAAGGAATAAAGTAGGGGGAGATAGGGCAGAAGAACTGTACAAAGATACACAGAAAATCATGCACAAATCTCTGATTTAAATTCATCTATAATTGATTGTTGGCACCTATTTTATTTAATTATTTTTATACTTCAAATAATAAAACCATCAACATGAATGTTGTAGATAAAAATATAAAGAAAAATAAAAAATTGAGTTCACAGAAAAATAATGCACAATTTGCCCAGGACATATAGAATAAAAACCCAAAATAAAAACTTCACAAACACGTTACTTATCCATACTGTATCAAAATAGACTGAAATCATCTTTAATTATATATAACTTTTAATAAGCTACGTAATGAAGGTGGTTTCATCTAATTTGGGTTTAAGATGTAAAAGTTCGATTTTGGGTCCATATTGTGTAATATACATGTATATTATATTCAATATATCCACTCTTTATATTTTTCAAATTCTTCTATTTTTATAAAATTGTAAATATTATTTGAAACACATATCCATAATTTAAATAAATTAAACCATTAAAATTAAATTAAATAAAATCAATATCTTTAAAATATATATGAAATATACCTACATACATATAATATATATACCTAATTTATTAAATATACATATAAACTTATAAAAATACAATAAAATACCTAAATGTGTATAAAAATAAATCAGAAATTTGTAACATATATATATATAATAAAATATATATTGCCAAACAAAAATAAAATATCCAAACACAAGTATATTAACCTATTAATATACATGTAATTAGTAACTTATAATAAAACACCTCGAAAAAAACAAATAAAAATGGCTAATAAATATTACATAAAATTAGAATTTTATATGTTTTTATAAAAAAAATAGGTAATTCATTTGTTATTTTTATATATTTTACAATGTATTTTCATACTGGATAAATCTGGTAAGTCCACGTGGACTAATCGGATTGCAACGTTAGTTGACTTGCAGTCAACTGCAAGCTTAACCTAGCCGCCTGTCAGTAGCATGTGACCCCTCTCCTTCTTCGATTTTTTGACGAAGATACAAGGCTCTATGAGCCTCGATTTCTTCACAAAAGTTGGAGACCTCACCTTCCTCCATCACGCCAACACCTTAGATCACTTGCACGAGCACACAATCGGTCCCCATCTCCTGATCAACTTGACCTACCACCTTCATTTATAAATAAACCCACTCCATCTTTTTTTGGGTTCCAATCCCTCCTAAGAGTTTCTTGGCCTCTCAGTTCGTGCGTGAAGGTACATGTCGGTGACAGGGAGTAGTTCTGGCCAGCTACAACGAGGAGGAAGTCTTATTTCTCATCTCATTCTCCGTTGATCGATCTGCTTATTCAACCCAGATCCATCGTGGATACGGGATTCATGCTCCATCCGTCAACCGTCGTCAGAGCTTCATCCCCACTTCGCTTACGTGCCTAGCAACTTCTAGGACTGGTTGAGGGAGTAGCCCTCGACCCCCTCCCCCCGAGTTTTTGGTGCAGGTCTCAGGGTCTACGGATCCTTCTGGAGCAATCTAAGTACCTGGATGAAGCTCGGGTCGCTTGGAGCTATAAGGGCCCCCAGATCGACTTCCACATCACCTCAATTCCAACGGGGATCACCTACATACGCGAAGGGTCGACATCAAGTCGTAGCCCCCATCGACGCACGAAAAGGAGCCGGAATACGAGCATTCACTGATCGAAGTGAGGAAGACACGTTGTTCTTGCGTGCTCTTCTTCCATAACTCCCAGCCATCGAATATTCCTTGACGCCCATGTCTAATCATCGCCATTCAATCAAGACGAAGCGTCGCCTTCTCATCACCACAGGATCCTCCACGTGGCACGCTTCCAGCAACACGATGAAGAGTGCTTAAGTGGGTAAATATCAAATACCCCCCTTTGCCTTTTATATTTCGCAAGTAGCCCTGTAAATATTTTACTTCGTGTAAAAAAGTTATGGAACTTTTGCAACAAGGCCCCTACATGTATTGCTAATTGCAACTAGGTCCCATGTTAGCTCCGCTCACGTGGGTCCCCACGTGAGTTGGGTAAATTAGTTGCAACCCCCTCTGGCTTTGTGTATTTAAATTGAATAAATAAAATCAAGTTGATGTTTAAAACTTCTGGTGTTTTTGCGTATGGACCCTTGACTTTAATTTTATTTGCATAAATACCCCTGCCAGCTTGATTTAATTTGTACATGATTGTCTAGTTTCTATAAAGACCATCACTGCCCAAAAAATCACAGAAAATAGGATTATGTGCTTGATGCATTGCTCTTCCATGCCATAAATTTTATTTTACATTTCATGCACATTTTCTATTTATTAAAAATCAAAAGAATACGTTTTATTCCCTATCTAACTTAAAAATTCCAAAAAATATAAAATCGTTTCTAAAAATTCCAAAAAATAGCTACTATTTATTACCTTATTTTATATCTCTCGACCAAACATCAAAAAAATAACAAAAGAAAACTCTAAAAATAAAAAAACACTCTAACCCTTAAAAATTTGCAATATATTTTTAAAAAACCCAAAAATACTAGTTTCTATTTTTATTTTTATATATATTGTTATCTAAATATTAAAGTTGATTTGGAGAAATTTTGACCCTTTTTGTTATTTTAATCCTCAAATCAATTCGACATATTTTTAAAATTCCCTGATTTTGTATATTTGGACTTTAAAAATACCTAAAAAGTAGCAAAAATTCCCGAAAAATAAAAAAACATAAGAAAAATATGAAAACAAAAATATCGTATTTTGTAAATTTTGATTATACATAGCTATATTTAGAATTATAATACGGTGTATTATATAATATACCTATATAATAATATATAAGTAATATTACTATTAATTCTAATAAATACCTTATAATTATTTAAAAACCTTTTAAAAAAATAAAAAGGACGGTACTTATTGGTTGATGAATCTTTGATTCTCATTCTTTATTCTTTTATTTTAGCTTTATCTTTTAGCAAAAACATCTATAAATATGTGTAAATACAATAAATTATCATTGTGCATGTCACTGTTAATATTACATAATTCACACATGTTTTTAAAAATAAAATAATAAATAGAAAAGAAAATAAAGATGTAATTATGTAATAAGTACAGACTGACCCAAACCATGAGAGAAGATCAATAATTGACGTGATTGACAAGGAATAAAGTAGGGGGGAGATAGCGTACTTATGCATGAAATCTATACATATAAATAATTATAAGTAATTAATTTAATATCTACTTTGTGAATATTATACTTTCAAACCACTTGCACATATCTTTAATGAAATAAATATAAAAGAAAAACCAACGGTAAATAAAAAAATAAAATCCAAAGATCATTGTACAAAGGCCACATGTGTATATTGTACACCATACATATTTATTTAACACATGTATTTAATTTGTAAAAAATCAGATAAAAATCATTTTATATTCCTTAAACTACTTTTTAAATAAATAAAATAATGAATAAAGGATCTTTATAAAAATTAACAAAATAAAAATAAAAGAATAAAATATACAAGCACACTATACCTATGTACAATACCCTATACTGTATATACTGTATATTTATTTCATAAAAATAATTTAAAATCTAAGAATATAGTTTGAAAAATAATAAACATTTTTATTGTAATCATTTTCATTTTAAATTCATTTACTATTTTATATTTATTTATATTTGATTTTTAGTGTTGAATTTTCTGATTGGTCAACCTGGGTCTGTTGACCAGGGTCAACCTTCCCCTCTTCAGACCCGACCTGACAAACATCTCGCCGAAACTAATTTCTACACATTTTTCTGGTCGAGTCTAACCTCCATTTACCTCGTTTTCTATGCCTAATTCCTCTGCTAGGATCTGTGATCCTCCGGATCTCTAGGCGAGGTCGGATCTTCCTAGGGTTTCGCTCCCTCGTCCAATCTTTCCAGACCCTGAGGCATGCCTAATAACTCTCCTCTGCCTCCCTAAGTTTGCAGCTTATTCCTCGCGCCACAACAACCACTTAGCCACATTCAGGGAGTGACAACTCCACGGAGAACCCTTCGAAGCTCGATTTGGTTCTTGATTTGAACGTAGCTCCCTACGTGGCTGGACTTCTGCCACATGCAGCCTCCCAGGTCCGCCGCAACCCGATTGAGGCTACTACCTCGTCGTCCACCTTGTCTGATGAAGCTGAGCCTATCAAAAGCTTCAAGTACCCATTCCTTTCATTTGCATTCCATCTTTCACTTTGATTAGTCCATTCTCCGTCGCTGCCGCTCTACTTCCTCTGACCGGCTAGTCGGAGCCTCATCATAACCATCTACCTGCTTCGATCGACACACCGACTCACCTGCCATCTTCCAATGCATCTTGACCCCGTAGATCCTGCTCATCGAAGTAAGATTTGGTTAGGTTCCCTTCTCTGCATCTACTGAGTACCAGATCTCCACTCCCCATTCACTTCTTGCTGCTCTAATTTGCAATAACCTGACCAGAGCGAAGCCTCCAAGTCCCTTTACCTTTCGCAGGTGCATGCATACACAAGGAGACCCATTCCGAGCCTCGGCTGCTTAGATGGAGCAGTTCTAGGTGGTGGAGCATTGACGTGCCATCCCGAACGTCCATTCTCTCATCAGAGCCAGCCATTCGACGCAGAGCACCATTGTGAAGGTGTTGGACCTCTGGGAGCTTCGATCCGACCAGCAGATCTCCATACATCTTCGATCGGAGTTCTCCAGCTACCAGTTCTTCCAGCACCCTTCACGTTCGTCAGTTCCGAAGACTCTCATTCAGATTTGATCTGAGCCGCACATCCATCCCTTTCTCAGAGGCGTCAGATCAGCTTTCCAGGTGGATCTGACGTGCATGCTCACCTGCAATTCGAGCTATCAAAACCACCCCATAAAAGTCATTAAGACTGTATGTTGCAGTCGAGATTAGAACCACTACATTCAACAACGTGTCGCCTCTGCCTGCAAGGGTATATTACACTTTTTACCATGTTATTTCTTCTATTTCATAGTAGTCCAATACAAATAATGTGTATTTAAGAACTTTTGCAGTAAGGACCCTGTAGTTTTATTATTTGCATTTTAGTCGATCTGAGTTGTAGTCGCGTGCACCTGCACGCGCTTTTTGGGATATTTACAGTCTTTATCCTTAACTTTGAGCTTATTATGTCATGAATGAAAAGTTTTGAGAAATTGAATTAACACCCCTTTGTGTCTGGATTCATGTGCTACGCGTGACTATTGTGGAGAAATTGTGTAAGTGCCCATATACTTTCCTTACTTGTTATCTGCTAGGTCCTAGGACTTAAAATAATTGCAGATTGGTCCCTGTAAAATGTTTTTAATTACTTGTCTTTTATTTAGTGCAATAAATATTAAATTAAATCCAAAAATTACCTAAAATTTATTTGTGGTTCCTAATTGCATGTATTATTTGTGGTGATTTTTGTTTATTGATTTTCGATCATTTTCTATTATTAAAAATTCAAAAATACCCTAGAAAGTCCCTATTTTTTGGAAAATAAAAATTTGAAAAATCATTTAAAAATTTTATAAAAATTATCTTAGTTATAATTTATTACACTTTAGCTCCAATAGAATTTTTGTTGAAAAATACCCTATAAAAACCTAAAAATATGCAAAACACTTAAAAACTCATAAAAAGCATATAAAATCATAGAAAATATGAAAATTTTGATTTCAATTCCTATTTGTAGATATTTTTATCTACTTTATCCTAAAAATGACCTCTAGAATTTTGATCTTCTTACTTATTTTTAATTTGTAAAACTGTCTTGATTGTGCACAATTTATTATTTTTATCACTGTTTGATTTTTAGAAAATCACAAAAACATCTGAAAAATATATAAAAACTATCAAAAATACTACAAATACATAAAACCCAAAAATATTTTTACTTTAATTTTTTTGAGTATTTTTGACTTATTTGAAAAAAAAAAGATTGTGTGTGCATATTTTTACCCCTTATGTTGATTTCTTTTTTATTGAAAAATTGAAAAAAATTAAAAAAATAAAATCCACAAAAAACCATAAAATCCCTTGATTTTCGAAATCAACTACTTAGTGTATAATTGTGTCCTTGAGTTCGACCCTAGCCGCTATACCATGTTAATAAAAGTAGCAAATCAGTCATTTTCTCTAATTGATTTCTTAAGTAGATTATTTTCTTGTTGATCGATTCGGTTGATTTAGGACAATGACACCCGTTTAATTTAGTCCACCTTAGTCGGTTCGAAAAATCAATCATCAGAATGGCGCCATTGCTGGGGAGCAAAGCTAAGTAGTTAGATTTCATTTTTTTGTTTATTTTTTCTTCTCACTTTTATAAATGTTTTTGACCATCTTTTATTTTTCTTTTCGTGTGAGGTACTGCAAGGAGGATGACTTGGTTTGCTTTGGAGGGACCTGCACCTGAGGAGGAGCAGAAGAGCAGGAGAAGCAGTTATATTAGATATAATCCCCTTATTTTTATTTTTGCAAATATTCTTGTAATAACTTAGACACTTGGACACTCTCTTGAACATTATTCAGGGTTTTTTTCGCCGAGTGCCGGTGCACTCGGGGGACCTTACCAAGTTTTTCATGGTTTTTACGTTAATAATTTTATTTGTTTCACGAGGTTTTAGCTCCTAGATTTAGGTTTTATTCTCGTTGAGCTCGGTAAGCAACTAAGGTCCAAACACATTAATAGAATATCTTTTCCTATAGATCGTGCTTTGGACTTAGTCAAATAAAAAGCTAACTTAATTGGACTAGAAACAACGTGCTGTGAGAAGTCGCATACGACGCTAGCAAGACCCGTCTTGGCGGGCACTGATCAACTTTTAAGATCGAACTCGTGTCTCTTTTCTGATTAATCAACATCAATTCTTCCCATAATAGAAGCTATCATATAAGGATGATTTCCTTGTGCATCATTAAGATTAGTTTTAATTTCTATCTTTAAATTATGTGCGGATCATTTTGCATGTAAAGTGCTGGAGCAAGGTATGTAATTCTTACTCTGCATGCATCATTGATTTCATCGTGCATCGACTTTTCCGTCTTCATCCCCCTATTTTGTTGGACTTATATAAAAGGAAATCAGAAAATTAGGCGTTCTTTTATCTGGAAAATACCTAAAAAGAGATAACCAATAAAATCAGGAGTGCTAAAGCATATTTGACCTAAAATTGAACTTCACTTAAAAAATTTGTTTTGGGGAGAATAACTCCCTCCTTGTTTGATTTTACTTGCTGAGAGTTGAGAGACCCTCACACTAGGATATAGCCATGCTGAACTTTCTTCAGACTATCGATTCTAACAAAAACGATTGGCTAATCTCCGATGAGGATTTTTAGGTAGCCGGTAAACGGTTCGAACTTCCTTAACAGAGTGGGTTATTTAGAGGACATTGCATAAGGCTCCATCCTTAAGTAAATCGGGTAGCCAGAAATTCTCCTTACTTACATCCATACTGTCTAGAAATAGGTGCAATTAGCCATAAGAATCCGGGCCAGTCTCCAGGGAGAATCATTCTCCTAACAACTCGCTAACTTGCTCTGTAAGATTGGTTTATAACAAAAAATAAAAACCGATAAGATAAACGACCGATCTTTCACAATCTTCACACGGTGTGGAGTTATAACACACGGGGTTTGTTTTCTCATCTTGCTTTCAGTCCAGATCCAATCTTCATACATCCCCAGATGAAGATGATGGGAAGGAGGTCTCGTAGGTTTTCTCATCTTGCTCTCATCTTGTTTTCTCATCTTGCAGCACCGCTTTCTAGCACTCCTACTCGTTCATCTAGGGTGGCTTCAGAGACCTCAGACCCTCTCTTTGAACCCAAATTCACCTCCACCCTGTTCCCCCTCGACCACCCTTCTTCCACTCTTGAGTTACAGTCAGACAAGCCTGCACAACTATACATTCATTTGACAACACCTGAGCTAGGGCCTTTTGCCTTTGTAGAGGTCAGAGAGATGGCCAGTGATGACAAAACAAATGACCAGCCTCAGACTTCATCATTCTTATTAGATCGGGCGACCATCAACAACACATTGCTAGCTTCCTTAGAGACCATGCAGAGACAGATCAGGGACCAAGGGGTGTTCATGGCAGAGGCAAGGAGAGAAATCATGCAGATGTGAGTCGAGAGAGCAGAGCTAGACAGACCAGCCATGGCGGAGAAATACCACACCAAGAGGGTCGAGTAGATGACAGATGCCAGGACGAGCCGCACGATCCAGCCAGACTAGCCCGCACCATGAGGCAGTTGCACAACCCTAGTGAGACCCTCACCCACCGTTAGATCCAGTTGCCCTCCATCCTTGGTGACTTACAGCTTTGCCTTCTGACAATCTAGCTATTTCCCAAGTTCCATAGGCATGCCACCGAGGAGCCACACCTCCATCTGTAAGAATTTGAGTTGGCATGCAACACCATCTACAATAGGTTGGTGGATGAAGACACCATCAAATTAATCGCCTTCCCGTTCTCTTTGGTTGATCGAGTAACCTACTCACTGAAATACTTAGGGAGGGTAGTCACCACTTGGGGACAGCTCCAGATCGAGTACTTGAACAAATACTATCCACTCGATCGGACCAATGCAACCAGAGCCATGATCATCAATTTCACCATGACCCCTAATGAAAAAATGCATGAAGCATGGGATCGATTTTGAGAGCTTATCGATAGATGTCCCCACCACGACATCAGCAAGCCCAATCTCGTCCAAAGTTTCTTATGTGGGTTGATACTTGAGCTGTAGGGGCTAGTGAACGCCTTGTGTGGAGGTTCCTACTTCACCAAAGATGAAGACCAGTTCTGGGCCATCTGTGAGGAGATGGTTGAAAACTACACAGTGATGTCCCGGTCTAGTGTTTACACTCAGGGGAAGCTGATGAATCTCCATTTCATCACCTTTATTCTATTATTTTGGCCTTAAAAACCCCAGTAAATACATGTAAATAACATCAATTTGTACATAATAACATTCATTATTTATTGTATTTCTTGCACATAAAATAAGGTTTTATATGCCAAAATTACAGAATAAAGAGAAGAAAAGAAAAAGGAATAAATTATTGAAAATATTTTATGATCCGAACCCCGAGACCAAGTCAAGAATTGGCTTGGTCGACAAAGAATAAAGTAGGGGGAGATAAGGGCCAATGATACAATAAATGCCTCATTTATTTATTCATTCATTTATGCATTTTGACCCCTATTTTGTATATATTTAGTTATTCATTAAATAAAAATATTTTGTACATGAAAATTGTAGATAATAATGTAAATAAAAATACAAATTGAGTTTGTGCAAAAATATTATACACTGTACATTTTATACACAGAATAAAAAGCCAGAATCTCAACTTCACAAACCCATATCTGACAAATAAAAACTCAAAATCCACCTGAATCACCTTTAATTGTATATAACTTTTCAAAAACTATTTAATAAAATTGGTTTCATAATTTTTGGAACTCATCCGTGAAAGTTAGGTTTTTGACCCTCATTGTACAAAGTACCCGGTTAAAATATTCAATTTATTCATTATCCATTATTTCTACAAATTCATATTTTTAGAATTTTGTAAATATCATACATAATACATGAATAGTTTGAAATTAGAATAAAACCTAAAAGAAGAATGTGAAATAAAATAAGTCCATAAAGACATAGACAAAATACCCATGTATATGAATAAAAGGGGACTCCATTCTTTTATTCTTTTTTCTTTCATATTTTCTTAAAATTATAAATAATATTCACAAAACATTAAAATATAAAACCAAAATAAAAACCCAATAAAATTCATTGAATAAATAAAATATACATAAAGTATCGGTAAAATAACTATCACTATACCTACATATTATATATACCTACTAATTTAAGTAAATAAATAATATCATAAAATAAAATAAAAATGTATTCTTATATATAAAAATAAGTTATAAATAAATGAAATAAGAAAAATAAAATAATAATAATAAAATATACAAAATAAAAATAAATTGCACAAAATACATGAAAATATACCTATAAATACACTATTAAAATAAACTCATAATAAAATACATCAAAAAAATAAATAAAAATCATAAATAAATATTATATTATTTAATAAACATTTTTTATTTTATAAGAAAAAATTAATAAAATCATTTATCACGTTTAATTAATAAGTCAAATTGGTGCTGATGTCGACCAATCACAGCCCTTCAAATGTTGACCGCCTGGTCAACTGCCCCTCCAGGCGGCTGAAATGACTCCACCTGTCTTGTTGGCCCATCTTCTTCCTTAATTCTCGCTCGCCACAGTCATCTTCTGACATTGCTTCCTTCAGACGAATTGCTCCCTGGTCTTTGAACATCCACGCCCATTCACTTATCCCCATGCACATAGCACGAATCTCTGCCGTTTGTCCAGTGAATAAGGGTGCGTAACATGTTACATAAATAAACAACCTCCACTTCACCTTCAATTTCGGTCAGCTTTTCACTCCTTTTTACCCTCGCCTCCTGCCTAGCGAGCTTCTCCGTGACAGGGAGGAGCCCTGGAGGGTCCGTGCGGGCAGGAGGTGCGGAGGTTGCACCCAGGCGGAGCTCCGGCGACCGTCCTGCTCCTTGGCCAAACTGCCAAGTGTGAGCTGCGCCATTTAGTTATTTAGGTAGGTTTTCATCCCAGCTTCCCTTTTATGCATTTAGTTTAATTAGTATCTTCATAGCCGTAGCATAGATGACCCGATTCGTAGTTCGCCGGAGCTCCGCTCCGGCGAACAACTCCACCCCGATTTCCTTGCTGATGCAGCTTCATTCTGGTCTGAGGGACCTCCCCCTCGAGCCGTGTGACCCTTTTTTGCAAGGTTAGGAGCGGTAGTGAAGCTCCAGGAGATGCATTTAGAAGTTGTCGGAGGCACCTGGAGCCCACGTCTTCTCCGACTTCGTGGTGGCGCTCCAGCGTGTTTCCGCTCGACCCGACCACTCCAGTACGGTCAGCCACCTGCCAGGAAGCTCTTGGGACCCTTAGAAGCCACAAAGACGCCAGAGAAGCAAGATCGGAGACAGGAAGTTCGGCCATCCCGGCCTTCTCCTGTTCTTCTCCTTGCCTCACTCAGTCGGATGGATGAAGTTGTCCCAGTTTGAAGCCCATCCGGATGGAGCGAAGCCTCCCATAGATCTCACTCACGAGATCTAATCTCGTAGGTCATCGGCGAACAATCATCAGGCGCGGAGGAGGCGACGCGTGGCAAGTGAGTCAGATCCAGCCGTTCGCCAGCGCCCAGTTAAGGGTAAATTTCATATCTAGCCCCAAACTTTTTGTATTTAGTTTGCAATATTGTAAATAAAGTATCAAGTGTAAATAAAATAGGGAATTTTGCCAAAGGACCCCTACATTCTTGTTATTACAAATTGGTCCTTCCTCGCCTCACGTGCAGCCCCACGTGAGGCACGTAAATTTTACATGTAACCCCTAGCACTTTTGTATATGTTAAATGTTCTTAAAGATTAAATAAATGGTTAATTCTATTGGTAAGTTTGCAACTGAGCCCCTATCTTTATTTATAATTGCAAAAATGCCCTGCCAGGTGTTGTATTTTATGTGCTTCATGCTTTTATTAAAAATACCTAGCTTGCTCCTAAAAATCCACAAAAATTAGGATAAATGCTTTGTGCCTAGTAGATCCATACGGTATATTTATTTGACCACTTTGTGCATTTTTATCCATTTATTAAAATTGAAATAGGAGCTATTTTTTCCTTTTTAAATTACAAAATACCAAAAAAATAGAAAATGTTTTTGAAAAATTACAAAAAAATTACATATGCTATATCTTGTTATTTATTGAGTCAGAAACCAAAACCCATAAAAAGAGTTAAAGAAAATTTAAAAAAAATTAGAAAACTCCAAAATTCAACAAAAAAAATATAAAAACTCAACAAAATTCCAAAAATATGTTTTTTTATTTTATAATTATCTATATATTATTATTTATGTATAAAATTAGTTTGGGTAATTTTTGGATTTATTTACTAATTTTAAAAACCCAATTAGTTTCATATATTTAATTAATCCCATTTTAGGGATATTTTGGAATTAGAAACATATAAAAATTATAAAATTCCAGAAAAATAACAAAAAAAATTAGAAAAATAGGAAAAGCCTAAAAGCATTATATTTCATATATTTTGAGTACTTATATATATACATACCTATATTTGTATATATCTCTCTCTCCTCTCTTCTATGAGTGTATATATATATATATTTGATATAATTAAAATATAAAAATAAAATATAAAGAAAGATATATAAAATATAAAAACAAATAAAAGGCATAAAAACAAAAATAAAAATAAAAAATATATAAAATTAAAAACCCACAAAAACAATAACATGGACAAGAGCAGAATGGAATAATTTTGCACATTCATTTTTGCCCCAAATCGTCTGCTCCCAGTGTTCGACCTCTACTCATGCTTACACCTATACACATTTACATGTAGAGTTATATTAAATTTTAACTCCACATTTTTTAGATTTAATTGCTTTATTCTGATTGTGGGTTAATTGTTGATTGATTGGGATTTATTGAGCGGTCACCGCATCGACTATTGATCCGCCTTGTGGATTAATACGACCCTTAATTTTCCCATTCATAAATGGCGCCGTTGCCGGGAGCAACGTCGTTTGGGATACTTATTATTTATTTGATTCTTCACTCTTGTCCACATTTATTTGATTATTTGCATTATTGATATTATTGTATCTGCTCTGACCCTCTTTCTTTATTTGTCTTTATTGCGAGGGGCCGCCAAGCGAAGGAGGACTTCCTACGAAGTCTGGTGCACCCGAGTGTGGCGGAGTTGGCTCTTCTACACCAACCAACAAGAGAGAGCATCGAAGGCAGATGGGGGAGAATTTTGGAAGGCAGTCTAATTTTTGCGTTATTTATTATTTATGTATATTTATGTGAGAGAGTGACCCTATAATTGTAATAATACAGGACTCTCAGACGCTCCGACTTCCCGAGGTCCAGTGCCCGAGGGATTGTTCCCTTGGGGGCCTCGACGGTTTTAACGCTTTTATTATTATTTTATTTTTCTTATTTTGTGTGAATGAGCCCTAGCTTAGGATTGTTTGACGTAGATTAAGGCCCAATCCCTAATATATATATGCATGCACCTATAGATGCGACATGGGACTTAGTCAATTTTGAAATAATGTTCTTCACGCTAATAGTATCTTGTATCTAGGGCGATTTCTTCGGATTGCATTTGCTATAGCATATGTTTCAATTCTCTTATTCATCCGCATGGAGAGAGCTGGGAAGCACTGTAAGTCTTCTTACTTGGCATGCATCATCGTTTCCGACTTGCATGGCTTTTCCGACCTCTCCCTCTGTTTTTGCCAACCTAGGGTGCTTAATGAAATTGAAACCTCGATAGGCACGTGCATTGAAAATATCAAAAAAAAGTGATAACAAAAATAAAATCGAGACTGCTAACTCCACTTGAACCTAAAAATAAAATGTAATGGATCCCTTGTCTTGGGGAGAGCAACCCCCTCGTTGTCTGAGCATTTTCTTCTACGTACATGCTAAGGATTAATGCCCCAATCCCAAAGCCTAATTCCGGTGTACAACTTTCTATGATCACTAACTCTAAAATCGACAAGATAAAGACCACATCTCGGTCTTTACTGTGTTGACTAGGTGAATTGGGGGTTTGCTTTGTGTATTGATTGTGACTTGGATTCCATTTGCACGTTACCTTTGAGTTATCGGTCCTGTCCGTGTGAGTCATGCATTTTTCATATTTGATCTCTCTACCCTTCTTATACATATATCTCTTCATTTTGCATTGAGTCGTGATATTGGCGCGTATGCTCAATCAGCTTCTCCATTCCATTGTGTTTTCCTTCTTACCCACCCTCCTCGTGTCCCCTGTATCATCTCTTCTTTTACCCGGGATTGCTGCACTTTTAGCGATGGCCCGCATCAAGGATTCGTGACTTACATTGATTATTGGAGTAAGTCGGGCATGATGTTGAGGACGCTGAGATTGATATACTACTCTTGGTGGATTTGACTTTGGATACATGCATAGGAGCTTATTGAGGATTTTTGATGATGCATGACCATTAGGTGTGATTTTGTATTGAGGATTTAGATCTCGCACACCGGATTGAGGATGTGATGTGCTTCAATGATTTGAGGATGATATCATGATGTTTCTACTGATCTATCTATTTCGAGGTTTCGTCCATCTTTGATTTATGGGCTGGATAGACTATCTTGCTATATGCTGCACTGTGACGATGATTGGAACCCACATGATCTCTCATCTTCGTGATTGATCATTCCTGATCTCATGATTCTATTATCCACCTATGGCACTTTGAGGATTTCTGATTATCTTTCGTGCCATCTCAGCCATATTTGATTGACCTGAGGGATGTTTTGTGAATAACCTGATTATTTGCTCCCTCACATGATCTTATGCCCTCCGGATGATTGAATGATTGAATGCTTTCAAGGACATGAGATGACTTGCCAACAATCCCAAGATTTCATTGACTTGGCTTGCATGACTCCCCAAGGACTATCTGCGGGAGCATGTGACACACTCTTTACGATCGGTTTCACTCACTGCATGTACTGCCACTCTGTTGGGGTACGAGATCGTATCGTCTGATATGACTATTTGGCCTCTGTTTCTGATTGTGTTACCGGTCTGTCGGTACACGAGGTCATTCAAAGACTCATCTGAGTCCGCTCTCCTTGACGGTCCTCGCAAGGATGAGCTTTACTTTTCTGATTATTCCATGCCTAGTTCATACGTTCCTCGAGGGTTATCTGCGAGGACTATGGCACCTTGCTAGATCTTGCGGTCTCTTCTGCTTGTAGACGGTCTGTCATCTAAGGAGGCCTTTCTGATTGACTCCTTTGAGTCCTCCCTCTCCTTGACGACCCTCGTAAGGATGAGATCTGATCTGACTATTCCTTGATTAGCTTGCATTGCTCCCCGAGGACTATCTGCAGGAAAATGCAACACTTTCTTTACGCTCGGTTTCCCTTTCAGACTGTGTCTCCTACTACTGGGAGCACACAGCCGAGTCATTTGTTATGCTTTTGGTCCCAATTGCTTTGATATTTACCCGATCTGCTGGATCTTGGGACCCGCCTGACTTGACTCCTTTGAGTCTGCTCTCCTTGACTGTCCTCGCAAGGATGACCCATCCTTCTCTAATTATTCGATTCTTAGTTGGAAGTACGTTCCCCGAGGGTTATCTGCAGGACGCTGCCACATTTTCTTGATTTGTCGGTCTCTTCTGTTGGTAGCCGATCTGTCGCCTACCGAGACTGTTTCTATGATCCGTCTGATGGATCAAGCTCCGTTGAAATCGCTCACCTTGACGACCCTCGCAAGGGTGAGCCTCTACTCTGATTATTCATTGACTAGCATGTACTACTCCCCGAGGGTTGTCTGAAGGGAGTACGTCATATTTTAGGTACCCGGCTTCACTTCTGGTGTCTCCTCTTTGTTGGAGAATGAAGTCGAGTCATCTGATTTTGGTACTCGGTCTCCTCCCTGGTTGTTCCTCCTTTCTGTGGAGCACGGAGATGAGCCTTCTGATTATTCTCTAATCCTGAGGACCCTCGCAGGGTTGAGCCATATCTTGTGTTCGGTGTAGTCCTTTGACTTTCTGACTCGATGACCACCAGACATCACACAGTCTCATATCTTTTTGAGACATTGATTGACTTGGAGGAGTCTGTACTACTCTTTCTTCTTCCGCGTCTTACGGTATCGGCTCCGCTCACTCATTCACTCCTTATGAGCCGATCATCATATTTACGCTACCAGTCCCAGCTTGACTTTCCAATATGTTTGTCCCTGATAGCTGACACCCACTTGATTCCAGATTCGGGTGTATTTTCACCTTCAGACTGCATCCTCGTTCTCACAGGGAGACGACGATGAGAGCATGATAGTTGCTTACCAGATACCGTCCTATACCTCACACTATGTGCTAGTTGTATATAAGCGTTTTGTCTTCTATTCCTTCTTTCTCCCGAATGTTATGTGTGCCCCAGATCTATCGCCATATCTTTGTGACTATACCTAGGACGTACCTTGTCCTAGGTATAGGGGGGTACACACCACGTTGTTCTATGTCCTGTTTTGTCACTCCTGTTGTTACCTATACTTGGGGATCTTTCCCCCTAAGTATAGGGGGAGTGATGTACATTCTCCAAGATCTTTTCATCTATCTGTATATATCTATCTTTTCGTCTTTTCTTCTATTCCTTTTCACTTTTTCTACATAAATGGTGTTGCCCCTTTGCGTCAGTTTCCTGTACTAAGGATGTACTTTGTCCTAAGTATAGGGGGGTTGCACCCCTGATTCGTTCATTCTTTCGTCAGTCGTTATAGTATAGGCTTTTGTATACTCAGTATGAGTTATGTCTTCTCTTTCTCTTCTCGACCTATGAGGACATAGCTCATGCTAAGTATATGGGGGTCGTATATACTCTGTATATACTTTAGTCATAACTCATACTTTTATAATAAATATGGCTAAAAATATGATATAATTAATTGATAATGCTTCTTATTCCTCGGATTCTTTTTGTATATACTGATTAATAAATCAGGTTAAAATCTTTTTGCAAAATGATTTGAAAAATGGTGTGAACCATTTGGAAAACTTTTTGTGAAATATTTTCAACCTTTGTAAAAATATTTTGATTGTAAAAATTCTTATATTTGTGTGAAATAAAGGATTTGAAAACTTATTTGCAAACGATTTTGAAAATGTTTGTAAAAATATTTTGAAAAAAAAGGTATATAGTGTTTGCAAAATCTTTGCAGAATGGATTTCAAATGTTTGTAAATATTTGCAAAAATTATTTTGTACTATAGTTTTCAAAAATTATTTTCAAATAAATTTGAGGAATAAAAGCATCACTAAATATATATAAATCATAAATAAAATACATCAAATTCTTTATCAACTGTATATACACTTAAATAAGTCACTTTGTTAAAACCTATAAAATTATTTAAATTCTTAAGTCTTGTAAATATATAAAGCGGCACACCAGTGTAAATAACTGTACATATTTTATACTTTGGGTGCCAAAATTCTTTTATATGCAAATTCGTTGTTTAAAAATTCTCCTCTTTGTTTTCGAATTCTTTGGAAAATTGCATTATTTTTTGCATATTTGTAAATAGCATTTGCATATCATTCATATTCTTTTTTGAGTGAGCTTGATGATTGAACTAGTCCAATAAAGTCGAAGATTGGAGCTTGGTTGGACCTTACTGCACCTAACTGCACTGGAACCTTATGGGAACTAGGTTTAAGGTACTTCAGGTCCAATAGGACAATATTCTTTAAGACTCAGGGCTGGGTTCAAGTCTCCTCAGCTGACTAAATAGAACTTTTTGAGACACACACATGATTCTTGTCGACCGTGACCTAACTTGGACACTTGCACCTTTCACTTGGCTCAACTCAGTTGGAGTGGTGAGGGGGTTGGATTTGCCAGTTCGAGACACACACGAGTGGAAACATTCGTTCTCGTCTAGGGAGGGAAGTGCACCCCAACCTGGTCCAGTTTTAATGAAGTCGAATGACAGGAGAGTATGGGTTGCAATAAATCTTCAAAAGAGGGATAGTTTTCTGGCTCAAGAGGAAAAAGTCCTTATGTAAATGCTGCTGTAAATAGTATGTTGAAAAAAGAAAAAAAAACTCCAAAAAAGTGGACAGGCTTGTAAAAAATAAAAAAATAAAGTGCCTGCCGGAGTATGCATATATATTGTATAGAAAATAAGCAGGATTGAGCATCAAAGTTATACCATATGAGACTTGACTACACTGGTCTTGCATCTCAGGATAGGTAGCTACACTGGCTATCATCCATTCTTTTCTCTACCTCCTCCTCTTGAGTTGGATGCCACTTGAACTTAGAAGGGAATACCCCGCTCCTCGACGATAGAGTGTTGGATTGGGGAATCATTGGGTTGTCATGCTGGAGAAGTCAGTTCCTTTGTCATTTCAGTTGGGGAGAGCCACGGTCACTTACACTGTACAAGTCGGCTTCATAGTCATAAGGGTTTGCGTACGGTGCAGGCTAGTTCTGACCTGGCTATTGAGGTGATTTGAACCTAGTTTTGTGACTCTTGAAGGCTGTTGTGTTTTAAATTTGGTTCCCGTCCAGGTTCCACACACATTTTCACAACAAGGTCTAACATGAGCTCCAAACTTTGATTTTATATAGATAAGTTTAATAATCATGATCAGTTCAATTTATTCTTTAAATTCTTTATTTTTGCTTTTTCTTTTCTTCTTATTTCTTTATTCTTTTTGTACTCATTGCATAAGTATTTGCTAGGGACTAGCAAAGGCAAGTATAGGGGGGTGATGAATCTCCATTTCATCACCTTTATTCTATCATTTTGGCCTTAAAAACCCCAACAAATGCATGTAAATAGCATCAATTTGTACATAATAACATTCATTATTTATTGTATTTCTTGCACATAAAATATGGTTTTTAATGCCAAAATTATAGAATAAAGAGAAGAAAAGAAAAAAGAATAAAATATTGAAAATATTTTATGACCCGAACCCCGAAACCAAGTCAAGAATTGGCTTGGTCGACAAAGAATAAAGTAGGGGGAGATAAGGTCCAATGATACAATAAATGCCTCATTTATTTATTCATTCATTTATGCATTTTGACACCTATTTTGTATATATTTAGTTATTCATTAAATAAAAATATTTTGTATATGAAATTGTAGAAAATAATGTAAATAAAAAGACAAAATTGAGTTTGTGTATATACTGTACATTTTATACATAGAATAAAAAGCCAGTATCTCAACTTCACAGACCCATATCTGACAAATAAAAACTCAAAATCCACCTAAATCACCTTTAATTGTATATAACTTTTCAAGAACTATTTAACAAAATTGGTTTCATAATTTTTGGAACTCATCCTTGAAAGTTAGGTTTTTGGCCCTCATTGTACAAAGTACCCGATTAAATATTCAATTTATTCATTATCCATTATTTCTATAAATTCATATTTTTAGCATTTTGTAAATATCATATATAATACATGAATAGTTTGAAATTAGAATAAAATCTAAAAGAAGAATGTGAAATAAAATAAGTCCATAGAGACATAGAAAAAATACCTATGTATATGAATAAAAGGGGACTCCATTCTTTTATTCTTTATTCTTTCATATTTTCTTAAAATTATAAATAATATTCACATTACAATAAAATATAAAACCAAAATAAAAACCCAATAAAATTCATTGAATAAATAAAATATACATAAAGTATAGGTAAAATATCTATCACTATACCTACATATTATATATACCTATTAATGTAAGTAAATAAACAATATCATAAAAATAAAATAAAAATGTATTCCTGTATATAAAAATAAGTTATAATAAATAAAATAAGAAAATAAAATAAAATAATAAAATATACAAAATAAAAATAAATTGTACAAAATACATGTAAATATACCTATAAATATATTATTAAAATAAACTCATAATTAAATACATTAAAAAAATAAATAAAAATCATAAATAAATATTATATTATTTGATAAACATTTTTTATTTTATAAGCAAAAATTAATAAAATCATTTATCACCTTTAATTAATAAGTCAAATTGGCGCTGATGTGGACCAATCACAACCCTTCAAATGTTGACCGCCTGGTCAACTACCCCTCCAGGCGGCTGAAATGACTCCACCTGTCTTGTCGGCCCATCTTCTTCCTTAATTCCCGCTCGCCACAGGCATCTTCTGACATTGCTTCCTTCAGACGAATCGCTCCCTGGTCTTTGAACATCCACGCCCATTCACTTATCCCCTTGTACATAGCACGAATCACCGTTGTTTATCCAGTCAATAAGGGTGCGCAACATGTTACATAAATAAACAACCTCCGCTTCCCCTTCAATTTCGGTCAGTTTTTCACTCCTTTTTGCCCTCGCCTCCAGCCTAGCGAGCTTCTCCGTGATAGGGAGGATCCCCTGGAGGGTCCGTGCGGGCAGGAGGTGCGGAGGTTGCACCCAGGCGGAGCTCCGGCGACCGTCCTGCTCCTTGGACAAACCGCCAAGTGTGAGCTGCACCATTTAGTTACATAGGTAGGTTTTCATCCCAGCTTACCTTTTAAGCATTTAGTTTAATTAGTAGATCATAGCAGTGGCATAGATGACCCGGTTCGTAGTTCACCGGAGCTCCGCTCCGGCGAACAACTCCACCTGATTTTCTTGCTGATGCAGCTTCATCTATGGTCGAGGGACCTCCCCTCGAGTCGTGTGACCTTTTTGTGTAGGTTAGGAGCGTAGTGAAGCTCCAGGAGACGCATTTAGAAGTCGTCAGAGGCACCTGGAGCCCCACGTCTTCTCCGACTTCGTGGTGGCGCTCCAGCGTATCTCCGCCCAACTCGACCACTCTAGTACGGTCAGCCACCTGCCAGGAAGCTCTTGGGACCCTTAGAAGCCTCGAAGGATGCCGGAGAAGCAAGATCGGAGACAAGGAAGTTCGGCCATCCTAGCTTTCTTCCCTGTTCTTCCTCCTTGCCTCTCAGTCGTCGAATGATGAAGGTGTCCCCAGTTTGAAGCCCAGCCGTCCAATGGAGCGAAGCCCTCACCGTAGATCTCACTCACGAGATCTAATCTCGTGCATTCATCGGCGAACAGTCATCAGGCGTGGAGGAGGCGACACGTGGCAAGTGAGTCAGATCCAGCCATCCGCCCGCACCCAATTAAGGGGTAAATTTTATATCTTGCCCCAAGATTGTTTGTATTTAGTTTGCAATACTGTAAATAAAGTATCAAGTGTAAATAAAATAGGGAATTTTGCCAAAGGACCCCTGCATTTCTTGTTATTACAAATTGGTCCTTCCCCGCCTCACGTACAGTCCCACGTGAGGTGCGCAAATTTTACATGTAACCCCCTGGAACTTTTGTATATTGTTAAATGGTTCTTAAAGATTAAATAAATGTTTAATTCTGTTGGTAAGTTTGCAACTGAGCCCCTGTCTTTATTTTTAATTGCAAAAAATGCCCCTGCTAGGTTGTTGTATTTTATGTGCTTCATGCATTTATTAAAAATACCTAGCTTGCTCCTAAAAATCCACAAAAATTAGGATAAATGATTTGTGCCTTGTAGATCTAAGCTGTATATTTATTTGGTCATTTTGTGCATTTTATCCATTTATTAAAATTGAAATAGGAGCCATTTTTGCCCTGTTTAAATTATAAAAAACCAAAAAAATAGAAAATGTTTTTGAAAAATTACAAAAAATCATATATGTTATATCTTTCTATTTATTGAGTCCAGAAACTACAAACCCATAAAAAGAGTAAAAGAAAATTAAAAAAATAGAAAACTCCAAAATTCAACAAAAAAATAAAAACTCAACAAAATTTCAAAAATATGTTTTTTTCTATTTTATAATTATCTATATATTATTATTTATGTATTAAAATTAGTTTGGGTAATTTTGAGATTTATTTACTAATTTTAAAACTCAAATTAGTTTCAGATATTTAGTTAATCTCATTTTAGGGATATTTTTGGAATTAAAAACATACAAAATTAGTAAAATTCCAGAAAAATAACAAAAAAATTAGAAAAATATGAAAAGCCTAAAAATATTATATTTCTTATATTTTGAGTACTTATATATATATACATACCTATATACTGTATATCTCTCTCTCCTCTCTTATATGAGTATATATATATCTATTTGATATAATTAAAAATATAAAAAGAAAATATAAAAAAAGATATATAAAATATAAAAACAAATAAAAAGCATAAAAACAAAAATAAAAATAAAAAAATATATAAATTAAAACCCCATAAAAACAATAACATGGACAAGAGAAGAATTGAATAATTTTGCACATTCATTTTTCCCCAAACCATCTGCTCCCAGTGTTCGACCTCTACTTGTGCTTACACCTATACACATTTACATGTAGAGTTATAATAAATTTTAACTCCACATTTTTTAGATTTAATTGCTTTATTCTGATTGTGGGTTAATTGTTGATTAATTGGGATTTATTGAGCGGTCACCTCATCGACTATTGATCCGCCTTGTGGATTAATACGACCCTTAATTTTCTCATTCATCAGAAGCCTCCCCCTCAAGCAATTTCATATCAAAGAATAGCATGCATTGAGTCCAGTCCATCTACCTCTTCTACGACAACAACATTAGCAGAGTCTTGAGCTAGAGATATGGGTATCATCAGCTAGAAGTTGGATCGGATAGAGATCATCAAGAAGAAGGCATGCCAGGGCCTTGGCAAGCTCAATAGGATAGACGAGCTGGCCCAAACATTGAGTGACCTAGAGACCCAGATCATGTGTCTCCAAGAGGCACATACGGCTTCTCAGCCACATTCCAGGTTACGAGCTGATCCTGGGAGCAATTCTTCTCAGTCCTATGCCTCATATCATCTGGTTCACCACATTTAGGTGGAACCGATTCAGTCACTCCTACAGTACTAGTTGCCACCACCACCTTCCTCAGATACTCAGTTGGTGGTATACCATCTGGATCAGCCCTTGGCACCCCTTCCCCCGCCAGTTCACAATCATCAGGAGTTGTTGATGGAAGTCAATGAGATTTGGTACTCCCAGTACTAACAGTAGTCAGAGATCCTTCGTGATCACCCATGCTTCCGATGGTCCACTAGAGGTGCTTCAACCCAACAACAGACTCCGGTATAGGCAGGGCAGGGTGCCCAACTGCAACAACCCCAATATTCCCAACAGCCGCAACATGGTCCTCAACCCCAGTATCAGGGTCAGCACAAGAGGTAGCAACAACCGCATCAGCAATACCCACAACATCCTCCTCCTCACTCATACCAACAACAACAACAAAGCCAACCTCATTTTCAGTGAGGCAACCTGTCCGGTTCTCATTCACACTCGTATGCGAACCCAACCCTTAATGATCTCGCCCGTATGATTTTCGAGCATCAAGCCACCTTCTGACGAGAGATGGACGAGTTCCGGCAGGAAATGAGGGAAATAATTAAGGGGAAGGCTGCCATAACTGCACAGATTGAACATAACCCAAATAATCTAAAGAGAAAGTCTGAGCAGGTACAGTCGATAGAGACCGCCTCTCCTAGTGATATTTTGGATGACATTCATTATTTATTTGATGCTGATTTTGTGAACTTAGGAGAGGTAGGAAGCCAGTCGACGGTGACTTGTCTAGGCGACATCACGATGCATATTCTAGGGCATTAGATGGAGTCAAGAGTGGTGCTGATGCTGCTAAACATGATGATGGTGGTGGTATTGATGCCACAAAGGATGATTATCCAGATGACGATGCCGATGACATCGTATCTCCATCTGCAGACGGTGGTGTTGATGCCACCAATTTACCATATGATAGGCTGGAGTGTGGTACTGATGCCGCAAGTTCAGATGTTGTCGGTGGTGCTGATGCCACAAAGAGTCCTACAATTGTGTTGTCCTCTCATGTACCTGAGGATGTTTTCAGAAAAAACAAAAAAAATGAAAAGGCTTCAAAAATTAAAAATATGAATAAAGGAAAGGTTTCTATATCTCTTTTGAATCCATTTATGGCGATTGGTGATGCTTGCATAGATTCCAGCATTTTGCATGCTCAAAAACCTACTCTCGACCCTCATTCTTCTAGGAGGGTCCCTCTATCCCCTTCCCTCAAGCACTCCGCTTGGGGAACAGCCAAAAATCAGAAAATTCCAAAAAGAGACAACATACAGAGTTCAACGAGCAGATGATTGACAGATTTCAGATCCACCTGACTCTTTAGGAGGCACTTGAGCACATTCCTCTTTTCCAGAAAAAACCTTGGAGAGAAGATCACCATCCGTTGGAAGAAGAAGAGAAATCACAATGCATAAATCCATGTGCTCACTCGTGCCACTTGCTTCACCATACAAAACAGATTGCTAGCCAAAAGACCCGATGTAGGAGTTCCTTATGTCAGATTCCATATTCATGAGCAGCTGTTTGATCGAACTCTATTAGACAGTGGATCCTCGATTAACCTTCTCCCGGATGCCTTACTCGAACAATTCGAGTTTGGCCCTCTTAGGCAGAGCAGGGCAGTTCTCCAATTTGGAGATAGATCTGTTAAAAGGCAGAAAGGGTTATTAAAGGATGTTGTCTTCACAATTCAGGGCCTGAAATTCCCCAAGATCTTTGTTTTGTTGGATAGGGAGATCCCTGAACGCGTGACTGATACCCCCATCATTTTAGGACGACCGTTCTTGGACATAGCTAAGGCAGTGTCCGATCATGATAGCGGGAAGGTATACTTTTGCGTTGAGGGCGAGAGTACACAAATAGAGATGAATGGGGAAATCAGAGCCAGAGATTTAGCTTGCTCCGAGCAGAGTTCCGAACAGATGACAGATTCAGAGCTAGACGTCCACCATGAGTGTGATTTTGTGATTACAGATGATGAAGCCGTTTGGATTGACCTGATTTCACGAGCTCTTGTCTCACCTTTAGATGATGCATAGTTACAGATACCAGTAAATGAAAGTTCGGAAAGCGCACTTGTGACACAAGACATATTAGAGGCTGATGATTGTGATTTCGTTAGCGAAGTAGATTATGTTTCTTGTGATTCAGATTCAGATCCCTCGGGTTCAGACCGATTTTGATTAGCAGGATTTCGATGATTATTTATCGTGTCTATGAAACCGCTCGATCCTCCTTGCACTCATCAAGCCCCCTAATTGTCATGATGAGAAAACTTTTCTGAAAAGCCAACAACACTTCATTCAACACCTCATGCTTGCCCAAAGGAAGTCTGATATCTGTAGAGTCGATAGCTAGGGCAGAGTTTGAGCCAACACGGATAATAGATACAATAGGAGGGTCATTTTCGTCATATTCACAGATCCAGCGAGAGTTCTCACATGCATATTTGGTAGCTTTCACTCAGTCCTTTCATAGACCGATCTGCCTGCTCATACATGTACATAACTGAAGACCTTGCCACAGAGCATGAGGTACAGATTCCTTGCAAGTGAGTTAGAAATGTTTTCAGTCATTATCTCAGCAGATTTGATTGAAGACCAAGAATATCATTTGATGGAGGTTCTTGAAAGAAACCACAAGGCAATTGGATGGAGTGTAACTGATCTCCAGAGGATAAGTCGAGCCATGTGCTCCCACCACATATATCTTGAAGATGACGCCAAGGCATCACGTGAGTTCCAGCGGAGGCTGAACCTGAACCTTCAAAAAGTAGTTATGAAGGAAATATCTAAGTGGTGAAGCATTGATTTTATCTACCCCATCTTCGACTCCAAATGGGTTAGTCCTTTACATGTGGTACCCAAGAAGACAGGTATCATCATAGTTGTGAATGAGTCTGGAGAGGAGATAGCTACCTGAGTACCCACTTCTTAGAGGGTCTGTGTATATGATGAATCTGCATTTCATCATCTTTATGCATTTATTTTAGCTTAAATCCCTTATAAAACACCTATATTGATAAATCCATATTCTTACTAACATGCATCTGTGTGTAAATATTTTACATTTATTACTATTTTAACCTAAAATAAATAAAGAAAGAAAGAAAATAAAAATACCATATATATATATATGTAATAGATACATGCTGACCCTAATCCCGAGAGAAGATCAAGATTTGTCCTAATCGACCAGG
Source organism: Ottelia alismoides (assembly GCA_037367405.1). Classification (NCBI taxonomy): domain Eukaryota; kingdom Viridiplantae; phylum Streptophyta; class Magnoliopsida; order Alismatales; family Hydrocharitaceae; genus Ottelia; species Ottelia alismoides. Next base: position 1,088,907 of record JAZKJV010008261.1, read on the forward strand.
AATAAAGTAGGGGGTGATAGGTTCTTTAATCAAAAAATTCAATATATATATGTAAATACTTTTCGTTCTTTTGAATTTATTTTGTGTAAATTTGTATAAAAATTACACTATTTTATTTGTCCATAAATTGATCTCAAATTAAATAATTTTCTTAACAAAAGTTGTAAATAAAAATGTTTACTAAATAATAAAAATGTTTGCAAAATAAAACCATGTACTAAATAAGAGTAACTACATTCAGAAAAAGCCGTAAAGCGATAATTGAAAAACCGATTCCAGCTCCATATAAACTCAAATTGAATCAAACTCACTTCCATTTTATTATAAATTTAAATTATCTTTGAAATGGCATTGGTTTCATAATTTTTTAGAGTTACGATTTGAAAGATGGTTTTCTAGGGTGATTTTTTGCAATTATACCTTTTTATTATGATATATATTTATATATATTTATTTTTATACATAATGTATTTATAAATAACTGTAAATATTTTTTAATAACCATTTAAATTAAAATAAAAAATTAAAAAAGTAAAAGGTAAAATGACATAATTTCCATATTTAACTATGTATATAATGCATCATATGTATATAATTGATTTCCGTAAATAACCCTCATGAAAAAAATAAATAATTAGCATCTATTATTTAATTTAATAAATTAACAAAAATAATTTATTTATTTATTTATGTAAATAATATACCATATGTATATAATTTAATAAATTCCTTAATTAACCCACCATTAAGGTGGCTCATTAAGTTGTTGGTTTTTATTTTTAATTAATTTAATTACAAAAATTATTTTATTTATTTATTTTTATTGATTACACATTAACCTCCTTCCTTTTTTCTCTCAATTCAAATTTTAAATTTCAAATCTATTTCTTTTCTATTTATTTGGCTCCTCCCTCATTTTTGCTTGATCAATATTTTGGTGAGAGGTGCCTATTCTCAGAGAGCATTCTTGCTGTAGAGAGGTGCCCAGCTTCCGAGCCATCCGATGACATCGAGTCAGTCCTCGTCGAGGCCGTCACGGCATTATCCGCTCCTATTCGGTGAGATCCATTTCATTTCTCGTTTTTCATCTAGGATAATCTTAGTTTAATTTTTACGTTTTTAATTTTGTTGTCATTTTTTATTCTAGATCTTAGAATTCATCATCATGATTTGACCCGCTCCCGAACTTGATCTTCCATCTCATTTTTTCGATCTCATCACTTCACGTTCTACCTCATGCAACCACACACCTCCGACCACGTACGATGGCCGAAGATCTGGATCCATTTCGTCCTCCTCGCTGGATCCGCTTTTCCATTCACATTTTCTGCTCAATAATTTTTTTCCGAGCCATCGTGCTCAAGTCGGTGTTGTTTTGATTTTTTTGCAGGATCACGAATTAAAAAATACAAAAAATTGCAGCTACTGTTTATAAAAAATAAAGCTACTGTACAAAAAAAATAAAAAAAATTGGGATAGCCAGTATCAGGGGCGCTTGTACCTCTGCCTGGGAGGAGCACCTCCGCAGGTCCAATTGGAGCCAACGCTTGAACGAGCTTCAGGCGCATACCGCATCACCGCCGCCATCTCTTCGCCATCAGATGTTCCATCGTCCCGTCACCGATAACGTTCACAGCCCCCACCTGCGACCCCAACACCCCTGTGCGAGCACTGATCAACACCACACGAAAAGCTCGTCGCTCCATCCGCCCATCGTTCCCCCACCTTCCAGAGCTCCTCCTCTACGAGCTCGTCCTCCTCCCTCGAGAATCATATGCCGATAGAGATCCAGGGGCATGTGTCGCCCCTTCGCAGTTCCCTTCGTCGAAGACCTCCAACGCCGCCCATCATCCGTCGTCGCTAGGAGCTCGACACCTCCGCAGAGCACCTCAGGCCGACCGCGGGACCTGCATCGCTTTCAGATCCTCCGCAACCTCTTTCGTCAACCGACATCCGCAGCCTCTTCTGCCGACCACCATCTCAAAGGCGATCACCACTTCTGTGTCACAGATCCACCTGTAAGGACCATGTGATTCACCAAACATTCGCCCACGCGAGGTCTGCCGACCTCCGCTGTGCCTTCGCCGTCCCTCCTCCGCTTGGGGTGGAGCTGTCCACCCACCGCCTTCCATCGCCACCCGCGATCAAGAAGAAGGTGCGGTGGTGGCCACAACCCCTTTGGCTTTGGGCTTGGAAACAATGATCAGGAACAAGCCCTAACGCCCAAACCCTATAATCTTCGGCAATATCAACCAAGCCGAAGTTTTCAAAAATACGTAGAAGTCCCCGCTAGAGTTTCAAGTCACGTGATATGCATGCGTACATTGGGTAATTTGCATATTTCTCCCAATATTTATTTATTGTTAATTTAATGCAAAAACAATAAACGTTTGTGATTCAGTCCCTATGTTTTCAGACCTCTGTTCCATGCTTTTTCTTGTTAAAATAAATGTTATTTATGCTCAATAAATTCTCAAAAATTAAGTTAGATTCATTATCTGTGTTTGTTCATTGTATAATTTTTTCATTGCATTTATATATCATTTGATATTATTAAAAATCCAAAAGCATCACATTTTTCATTGTCTGACATTTGAAAAATCATAAAATTCAAATATTACGTTAAAAATTCTAAAAAATTAGATTGACTTCCCTTTTCTATGTTTTATTTTCTGTGCAAGTTTCATGCATTCAATATTTTTAAAACTAAAAAAATTGCAAAATATAAAAAATCTTAGAAAAAGCATAAACAATTGTAGAAATATCCAAAGATTACCAAATAAAATCCTTTTTGCGTTTTACTATTTTTACTATTTTTAGTAATTTTAAATGATTTTTCAAAATTTTAAGATTTTTAAATGAATAAAAGCAAGAGGAAAATTAAGTAGTGAATATACATGACTATTTTACAATTTAAAAAAACCAAATAAATATGAAAGTTATAAAAATTATTTTCCTTAAAAACTACAGGATATTTTTGAGTATTTTCGATATATTTGAAAATCCAAAAATTAGCCATTCTCTTTTTTTTATATAGCTTATTTGAAAATTATTTTCTTGAAAATTAAAAATATGTAAAATTAAAAACCACTAAAAATAAAAAAAACCTGAAAATATAAAAATAATAAAATTAAAAGAAATAAAAATACCACAAGCTAGAATAATGTTCATACGATTCCTTTATTTATTTGATTGATTTCTCATTGATATAATAAACCTTAAGATTGTAGCCTCCCTGAGTTCGATCCTGTTGCTATACAGGTAAAATAAATAGCAAAATTCTCTTACTAAATATTTGTAATTAATTTAATTTGAGAATAAAAATATTATTTTTGTTGAAGCTTGATTGGGTTGCAACGACTTGTTCGTAATTCATCTAATTAAAACCCAAGAAAAGTGTACTAAGAGTGGACTATAAACGATTGAATCATGCCACCAAGAAGAATCATTTCCCACTACCATTTATTGATCATGTTCTTGAGAGGTTAGTTGGGAAGAGTTACTATTGTTTCCTTGACGGGTAATCGGGATACAATCAGGTGTCCATAACGCCCGAAGATCAGGAGAAAACGTCGTTCACATGTCCGTTTGCAATGTATGATTTTAGACGGATGCATTTTGGTTTATGTAATGTCGTGGATACATTCCAAAGGTGCATGCTTTCCATCTTCTCAGACATGGTGGGCGACTGTTCAGAGGTCTTCATGGATGACTTTTTCAGGCTACGACAATGGGTTTGATGTTTGTCTCGCATGCCTAGACCAAGTACTTCAGCGTTGCATAGAGGTCCACGTAGTTTTATCTTGGGAGAAGAGTCATTTCATGATGACTCAGGGGATCATCCTTGGTCACATCATCTCCAACTGGGGCATGGAGGTTGATCCGACCAAGGTGAATATCATCAAGAAGCTCACTCCACCATCCAATTTGAGTTAATTGTGGTCTTTTCTGGGGCATGTTCGTTTCTACCGATGGTTCGTACATGACCTTAGTTGAATTTCCTAACCGCTTACTGATTTACTCATGAAAGACACTGAGTTCCTCATAGATGATAAGTGTCTTTCATCCTTTGAGACTCTCAAAAATTTGGTTATTCATGCTCCTGTCCTTCAGCCACCCGATTGGTCTCTCCCATTCGAGATCATGACGGATGCTTTTGATTTTTCCATAGGGGATGTGCTTGGACAGAGGAGGGACAATATACCATTTGCCATTCACTACGCTAGGTGTACTTTGGATGCTGCTCAATGGAACTATACTGTGATTGAGAAGGAGATGCTAGCTATTGTATTTGCTCTGGATAAGTTTCGATCTTATATTCTCGGACCTAGAGTGTTTATCTATACCGATCACACCACCATCTGATACCTCATGGCCAAGAAGAATGCCAAACCATATTGACGAGATGGATCCTTCTATTCTAGGAGTTTGATATTGATATTAAGGATAAACCTAGAGTCAAGAATGTGGTGATGGATCACCTCTCTCGATTAGAGCATCTTGAGGATTATGATATGCCTACACCTATCACATAGACATTCCCGTACGAGGAGATTCTTGCTATCACTTCACTCCCATGGTACACTGACATTATGAACTATCTTGTTGCTAAAAAGTTTCACAAGGTTGGCCTAGGCAATGACTCAAGACCTTCCTCGCGAAGGCCGAGTCATACCATTGGGAGGATCCCACCCTTTACCACGAAGGAGGGGATAGTGTCTGGCATCGGTGTATTCCTCAGTAGGAGCACCATAGCATCATCACCTATTGCCACAAGCTTGAGGCAAGAAGACATCACTCTGGGAGACGGACAACGTAAAAGGTTCTCCAATCTGACCTTTGATGGCCTACCCTCTTCAAGAATTCAGATGAATTTGTGAAGATGTGTACTGGCTGTCAAAGGATAGGCACTTGTGGATAGAGAGATATGATGTTGATGTAGCCCTTTCACTTCTATGAGATTTTTGACACATGGGACATCGATTTCATGGGCCCATTTCCTAAGAGTCAGAGATTTGAGTACATTTTGTTAGCTGTGGATTATGTGAATAGTTGGGTTGAGGCCATCCTCGCCCGAGCCGTAGATGCAAAAACTGTTTGCAAATTTTTGAGTAAGAACATCATTTCACGGTTCGAGGTACCTAAAGTCTTGATTTCTGACAGGAGAATCATTTTATTAACGACAAGGTAAGGACTCTTGCTAACGAGTTCATCATTGACCATAGAGTTCCTACGCCATACCATCCATATATGAATGGTCTTGCTAAGGTTTCAAATAAGGAGATTAAGATTATTTTGCGGAAGGTTCTCCGCCCAGACCGAAAGGATTGGTCACAGCTTTTGGAATCGATCTTGTGGGCATATAGGACCTCCTTCAAGATACCTTTGGGCACATCTCCTTTCCGATTCGTTTATGGCAAGCCATGCCACTTATCTGTGGAGATAAAGCATAAGTCACTGTGGGCAGTCACTGAGTTATTATTAGATCCCAAGAGTATATGAGATCATAGGAGAGTAGAATTGATAGACCTGGAGGAGTTGAGAGATACAACCTTCTCAAGTAGCCTACAACATAAGGATAAAGTGAAGATATGGCATGATTCTCACATCAGCCATAAAATAATTTGAGCCCAACCAACGAGTGTGGCTATTTGATGCTAGGTTGAGATTATTTCCAGGGAAGTTACACATTAAATGGAAGGGACCTTACTTAGTCAGAAAGGCACATGACAACGGTAGCATTTGCATATCTGAGTTGTCTTCCGAGTCCACCTTTTGAGTCAACAAGCAACGCCTGAAGCCATATCTTGATCACGATCAACCCTAGTAAATGCGTGTAAATAGTGTTAATTCATGCATTTTATCATCCATGCATTATTGTGTAAATAACATATAAAATATTGTTTTTAAAGCCGAAATTATAGAATAAAGAAAAGAAAAGAATAAGATATAAATATTACAAATATTTTATAACCCGAAACCCTGAGACCTAGGCATCTCGATGACTAGGTCGACAAGGAATAAAGTAGGGGGAGATAAGGGCCAAAATACAATAAAAATTCCTTTTATTCAATTCATTCTTTATTCATTTTGGGACGTATTTTTATTTCTACTTTTTATACTTCAAATAAAGAAACTTTGTACATGAAAGTTGTAGATAATTAAATAAAGAAAAATACAAAATTTATTTCACAAAAAAATAATGTACAGATAAAAAGTTATGATCCGAATAAGTTTCCAAAGTCCCAACTTCCCAAACCTGTATCTCTCAAATAAAAACTCGAAAAGTGCCAAAATCACTTTAATTGTATATAATTTTTAATAAGCTATTTAATGAAGGTGGTTTCATATTTTTTAGAGTTACGATTTGAAAGTTAGTTTTGGACCCCTATTGTATACTTGTACAGATTAAAATATTCATTTTATTTATTATTCATTATTTTTATACTTCTATATTTTTATAATTTTGTAAATATTGTTTATTGTATATATATAGAATAAAACAGGAATAAAAGTATAAAGAAAATGTAAAAATAAAATACTTGTATATAATACATAGGTATAATTCCTGTAAATATACCTATATAATTAATACTTCTATTTATTTAAGTGTACATAATACTTCAGAAAAATAAAATAAAAATATATTTAAGTTTATAAAAAAAAGTTATATATATTTATAAAATAATAAACCAAAATAACAAATTAATTATATAAAATAAAAATAAAATATTAAAATATATAGATAAATATACCTATACATAGCTTTAAAAGGTAACTTGTAATATTATACCTCGAAAAAATAAATAAAAATCGTAATAAAATACTTTATAAAATAATAAACATTTTTTATTTAATAACCACAAATTAATAAATTCATTTATTATTTTAAAATGAATTAATAAATCCTTTTTACAGGGTTTTTCCTGATTGGTCCACATGGACAAACAAGGAGGGTCTGAGAGTTGACCGCGGGTCAACTCTCTGACCCGCCCCCTGCTCCTGTGTTAGATGTGGTTTTGTCCCCTTCTTCGCGATTTTTTCTAGGAGAGACCTTTCACCATCTCGTGTTGGAGTCTACACGACTTTTCATCACCTCTCATCGATGATACACACCCAAGGTTCATATTGGGGCGTGGATCATCGATGCGATTGCTATGCCTCATTCTTCGCACCACGTCTACCATCCTGTACATAAACCACCCAAGTTTCCTTTGAACCTTGAACACCCTTTCGACCGAGTTTGCCCTAGCCTTGGAGCTCTGGATTGACGGGGGTGACAAAGGATCTCCAGCTCCTTTAGGCGAGGGCCAGCGAGGAAGCAAGGCGGCGTTCCATCCCCATCTCCTGTCATCTTGGCCATGAGGTTTAATCTCACGGTTTACCACCACTCAAGGTCATTCTTGCTCATTTTCTGTACTCTTTAGCTAGCCGTAGTTGATAGCTTTATTCTCGCATGCTTTTTCCTTACTTTTTAGACACGTAATCACCCCATCCACCTCGGCGAGCTTTCATTCCGACGCTTTCCGTCATCTGTCGCCTACTGGAGGGTCGCAGTAGTAGTCCCGCGACCCTCTTAACTTTTTTGCAGGTACTTCGGATGTTACGCGTGGCTAGAGCGAATTTTGGGATCGACGACAACACTTGGGGGCGCGATAGCTTCCACCTCGCCGTGGAAGAGCTCCCGTGCCGCTCTCTCTATTTTGTCGCTTCCAGCCATCAGAGGAGGTCACCGGCGAGCTCTTGAGCTTCATAGCAGCCGCATGTCACGTCGGAGGATGGAGTCTGCGTCGATTCAATCTCACCGGCTCCCTGTTCTCCACTTGTTCTTGTCGATCGACGTAGTGTTGTTGGATCCCTGCCAGTTCTTCAAACAACACATCCACCATCCGATTTTGAAAGCCTTCAACCATTGATCGTCGATTGGCGATCTAATCCAGACCGTTCGGTGGTGAAGGGGTATCATGCACTAGGAGCCCGCTACGTGTTAAGTGGGAGAAATCCCATCATTCGATCGCGCCTAGGATGGGTAAATTGCAGAGCTGTCCAATCATTTTTGTTATTTATTTTGTAGTACTGTATCTCTACTTTGCAGTTCTTTATTTTGTAATAATTGCACTAAACCCCCTGCATTTTGGATAATTATTGTCAGGTCCTTGGCCACGTCACCTCACGTGACACGTGCACGTGAGGTGAGTGGCCATTTTGCAGAAGGGCCCTAAGCCTTTTTCATATTTATATTTAGTCCAGATACATTTTAATTTAGTGTAATATTTTGGGACATTTTGCAACATTGCCCCCAGGTTTTTGTCATATTACTTTTTAGTCCCGACCAGGTCCTAGAATATTTGCACTCTGGCCCTTGAACTTTTTGATAATTATAAAAATACCCCTGCTAGTAGTGTATCTTTTTGTTTCTAGTATTTATTTCGTGCAGCTATAAAATCCTAAAAATTCCCAAAAAATTTAGTATACTTCTTGTTTCAGTGCTCTATCATGCTATATTTTTAGTTTGCATTTTTGTTGCATTTAAATTTTTATAAAAATTCGAAAATTTGCATTTTCATCTCTATTTGCACTAAAAAATAATAAAATATATAAAAGCTTCTCGAAAAATTCTCAAAAATATAATTTTTGTTTATTTAAGTTTGTTTTATATTCAGTCCAAAAATCACTAAAAAATATAAAAAGAAAACTCCTAAAAATTATAAAACCTCAAAAACCTTCATAAAATATTAAAAATTCCTAAAATTCCTAAAAATATAACATCTATTTCTAAATTTTCTCTATTTTATTATCTTTAATTTAAATTAATTTGGAGAATTTGGTTCATGTTTGATATTTTTTATTTCCATTTTAATTCCCAATTGTTATTTTATTCACTATTTTCAGTATTGTTTAACCTTAAAAATACAAAAAAAATTAACAAAAATATAGAAAAATCACAAAAACATTAGAAAAATATAAAAAGCCAAAAAATAATTTATTTCTTGAATTTTTCTTATTTTTACATATTTTTATAAATACATTATGTATCTCTTTTCTTATTTTGTATATATATATTATTTTATAAATTAAAAGAAAAATGAAAATATAAACATAAAAAATATAAATAGAAAATACAAAATCAGAAAACTAAAAATAAAAGTATAAAAAAATATAAAATTAAAAATTAAATAAAAAATATAAAATTAAAACTCACAAAAATAACACATATAAACAATTGATCACATTCACTTTTGTGCATTGAATTGCCCCATTATACCTGTTTGCTCCCTGTGTTCGACCTCTACACTACTTGTACTATACACATCTTTTGTAGAGTTATAATAAATTTTAACTCCACATCGCTTTTCATTATTTGATCTTTGTTGTGGGTTAATTGTTGTTCAAAGATCTGATTTCTTGCGGATCGCCTCAACGACATTGTGATCCTGCCTTATGTGAATTACTCTAGACCCGTGAAAAATCCTCTTCAACAAATGGCACCGTTGCAGGAGAGCAACATCTCATAGATCGGCTTTTTGACTGATCGTGACTTTGCCTATACTTTTGCCTATTTTTGCTTCATTTCTTTTCTTAATTTTTGATATATCTTGTTGAATTGTCTAACCGCTCTCCTTGTTTGGATTTTGTGCGAGGTATGCAGATCGAGGGAGGAGCTCCTCTTTAGAGCACCTGCGCACCCACGTGAGGCGGCTTTGACCTAGCACAAAGGAGGACTTGGAGTGTCTGAAGACAAATTTTGAGCATTTTATTTTATTGCATTTACTTGTGTAATTTTTATAAGAGAGAGGCCACTATTTGTTGTAATAATACATGCACCCAGACTTCGGACACTCAGGCCTAATTTCCAAGTGTTTGTACACTTGGGGGCTCACCACGATTTTCTCGTGTTTTCTTCGCATTTTTTTATTATTTTGTTTCCCAGTTTTATTTTATTTCTTTTGTGTGATTGAGCCCTTAGTTGTAGTACTGCTAATCGATAGTATTAGGTCCAAACACATTAATCACCATTGCATGCTCCTATAGAAAATGTTTGAACTTAGTCAAATTTTGAAAACTGTGCTTCACGTTAATAACAACTTCTCACCCTAGGGAGATTTCATCGGCTTGCATCTGCATATAGTTTAGGTTTCAATTCTGCTGAGCATCCTTGCATGTAGAGTGCTGGAGGCACGGTGAGCATTTACACGTTAGCATTCATCATCGATTGTCGCTTGTAGTGCTTTTTCGCATTTCCCTTTGATTTTGATCACCTAGGTGCTTAAAAGAATTGACTCCTCGGTAGGCTTGTGCATTTCTTATTAAAAATCCAAAAAAAGTGATAACAAATAAAATTGGGACTGCTAACATTACTCTATCCTAAAATCAATTAAAAAGAAAAATTTTGTCTTGGGGCGAGTAATCCCCTCATTGTCTTCGTTTTACATTGTTTGCGTACACATTAAGGACTAGTGCCCAAATCCTATTCTACCCCCTAAGTGTTTGCGTAATCTTTGTCTTCTCACCTAACTCTAAAACAAACAAGATAAAAAGATCGCATTTGCGATCTTCATCGAGTTGAGTAGGTGAATTGAGGGTTTTGTTTTGTGTGAGTTTGTTTGTGATTGCTTGTGTGTATCCTGGATCGCCTCTGCGCATTTGCGTCTTTTTCTTTACTCTTTTGATTTGACCTTCGTGCTCTATCGATCTTTTTCTTTTGTTTTCGAGATGGACCCCTGGAGAATATTTTATCTGAATTTTGTGGATTCCTCTTTCACTCCAGCTGGTCCACCTCCCTTTTATCAGGAGGACCCTCCTCCTACTTTTTCTGATTTTTGTACATATTCGCCTCAGCCACAGTATCAAACCTCAGATTTCTACCCACATCCACCATCACGTGCATATTTTCCACCTTCACATCCCTTCAAGACTGAGTTGTTGGAGTCACCTTTCATGGAGTCCACCCTTGAGCACTTGACCCAGATGATGGATCAGATGATACAGAGGATTGACAACCATTTGATGATATAGGTTCATTCGAGGATTTCCATGAGAGCTTACAATTGTCCAAAATACAAAAAAATGAGAAAATTTTAAAAATCCAAAAAGAATTCGTGAGACCTTTGGTTGATTCAGACTGTGAGGAGAGGGTTCACTTGCCAGATCCCTTAACCACACAACCTCTCACACCTTTTCCCACCATTGACCCCGAGGATGCCGGTGTACAGTCTGCTCTTGGCATGCCTTGTGTATATGATGATTCTGACCTTCTCCCTTATATAGAGGAGGTCTAAAAATTCAAAAAAAAATGTTAACTGAACCCGAAGTGGTGGCCACCATTCATGAGATCACCGTGCCCCACTTCAGCAAGCCATGATCGATTTATCTGCTCCTCTTCCCAAGAAGAGAAAGCAGAGGAGCAGATCTGAGCATCACATTCTGACCATGGCCACTGCCCACACCATCACACACCGTTCCATTCCTCGGAAGAGGAACAACGCTACACCTTTCATCAGCTGGACCTTCTCTAACTTCACATGTGATCACACTCTCCTAGACGACGGTGCTTTGATTAGCATTATACCCTTCTCACTAGTACTATCTCTTCACTTAGGGCCTCTAAAGAAAACCAGGATGATCGTTTAGTTTGCTGATGGATCTATCAAGAGGCCGAAGGGTATCCTTGAAAATGCTGTCATTTCGATTCAGGGCACGAGCTACCATGTTGAGTTTGTCGTTTGCTTATGGAGACCTCCACTGGGGAGCATTCTCCAATCATCCTGGGACGACCATTCCTCACCTCTGCGAGGGTCGTTATTGATTATGGATCAGGAGAGATTCTCTTTCGTCCTGCTGACAAGAGCGAAGTGTTGATCACCGCACCCACAGTTGACCAGAGACCTGCACCTGATGTGACTACACCTATTCTGGCTGACCCTGAGGCCTATGAACTTTATGAGGATATCAGAGAGACTTTCTTTATGACCGATGATGAGACCCGAGAATTCCTCTCCAAGGAGGAAAGCTTGGAAAGCATAGACATTGGAGTTTATATTTCCTGTGATTGGCGATGTGTTGATGACATCCGTGGGATTTACACAATTGACACCTGATGAACTGCAAATTCAACCCATTAATAATGCGGAATTTGCACTCAAGAACGTTGCAGCCGGGCTGGATTCGGTCCATCAAAAGACCATCTAAATGCTAAGTCAAATAGAATCAGATGGTCATGAATTTATTTTTACTTGGCAAGAAACCAAGGTCGAACTCAGGGACACGAGCCTCTCTCATGATTACTCAGACTTTTAATTATTAAATAAGTGTTGAGTTGGAAAACCATAGGTCAAACAATGCAAAAAGACAAGACAATGCAACAAGCAAGTGTAAAACATGCATTTTTTATTTGTATTTTAATTATGCAAATAAATGCGATGAAATGCAAATACCCTAGATCAGAGTAAAATGATGAGAAAATTTAACAATGAGTCAATTTCGGGTTTAATTTAGGTGATAAACTTGATGGACAAATTAAACAAGGCACACGTTTAAGCATTAAGAGACATATGGCTACTAAAATAATATGTAAAGATTACTGTGTCCAAAATAGAAAAAAAACAGGCCATTAGAAAGATCATCAAACAAGCTTCGAAATGAAACTGAAATCGACTGAAACAAAGTTACGATGCTCAAGATATGCATAAAAGAAGACAAGGGCATAACTGAAAGAAAACATGAAAAATAACTACAAACAGGTCCCTGGGAGGGACTCAAATGTAAATAATAGAAAAATCGGGACCTTCCCTGTAAATAACCCACACGCACTGGGGCATTTTTGCAATTATGAAAACCCGTGAGGGCATAACTGCAAAATACCCTAAGTGCGTGTGTGCTGTACGTGATCCAGGACATGTCTGCAATATTGAAGACTTCGGTGGGCCTCCCTGAAATTTTTCCAGATCACACGCACTATGCACATGCTCTCCAGGCTCGGGACGACTCGGAGGCTCGGAAGAGGGTCGGTGCGGCTTCGGCTAGGCTCGGACGGCTCGAGCCTCTCGGCTTGGGCTCGGATGAGGCTCGGTGAGGCTCGGGACATCCAAGCCCAGAGTTCTACACGTGGACGAATGTGAACCATCCGATCATGGCAATCGAATGGCTGCTGTACGTTTCTGACGGCGTGACGTGGCTTCATCTGGGTCGTCAGATGGTCACCGGGATAAGACCATCCAACAACCACTGTACCTCCTTCCTCAGATGCGACCGACGGTGAAGTTCGAGCTCCGACGAAGGAGGTCGAGATCCTCCACCTCCTTTCAAGCTCAGTGACGGTCTCTAGCGGTTTCTGAACGGCTAGAATCCACTGTGGAGTCCTGGCGAAGCATCTGGAAGACCTAAAAGCGTCGGAGGAGGCGTGGATACCGGAGATGAATCTTGTGAAATCTACTCCGGTGATGGTTTCGTCCATTCGAGAAGGTGCCTGCATTGCCAGTCCAATAGCCGAGGCATGCACATGTGTCACGTGGAATGGAGGTGGGATGAAGTAAACGACCGTGATGGGGGCAAAGCAGGTGGTGACCGGGGTTCTTCTCCGGCGAACCCGGAGGAGTTGGGTCGGAGGCGTTAAGGGGTGTGGAAGAAGAAGATGATGAACGAAGATCGATGCGTGAAAGGGGGATGCGAGACGGAGCTCGTAGGTGGTTCAATGGAGGGTGAAGAGGTGGCTTGCGACCTAATTAATGTCGAGAAGAAGGACAAGAAATGCTAGAGAAGTTGGAGAAGCTTACCTGAGATAAGGGTGGAACGGAGCTTGTGCTTGAGCTTCATGGAGAAGCTCGGGTCATCGTTGGACCCCATCAGCTACTTGGGGCAGATTGGCGGTGGTCGAGCACCGCATGCCAGGCCATCATCAGCCAGGGGTCAACACCGGAGGCTAAACACCATTTTTGCGCCTCGATCGTCCCTCCCCCTCTCATGGGAAGGAGGAGAGGGGCTAGGCAGTGCCCCACGTACAAGTGGACACCGTGACAGATGGAGGGGAGTGGTTATTTAAGGCGGTGAAGATGGTGGTTTCGGATGAGGGTGACATGGATTGTGAGGTCAATATGGAGATGTGGAGAGGATGGAGAGGAGTGAATGGTGGCTCGCGAGGATGAGGTATAATGGGGGTACATGGTGAGGCGGTTAGCGAGAGAGGAGGTAGTCAGAGGAGATGGAGAAAATGGGAAGGGCGAGGCGGTTGTGCGAGCTGCGATCGTGGGAGAGAGAGGGTAGAGGGAGATGGAAGAAGGTGTTCTGGACGTTGGATCTGGAGATCCAACGGCTGAAAATCAGGTGCTAACGGGTGATTATGATTAGGTCCACGGCGATGCGATCGAAGGGTCAGGATGTCGCCACATGTCGCTCTGTGGACGCAATGCTAATAGGTGGCTGTGATGTAATCTAGTGCTTGATCTAAGGGCTGAGAGCGGGTGCGAGTTTGGATGGCATTGATGGTGGTTCAAAAGAGGATCGAGTGGTTGATAAGATGGACACGTGGAGAGCTGGGGATGAAGCGCGAGTGGACGGCCTTGATGTGTTGCAGTCTTTGATCAGACGGTTAGGAAATGGATGGATTTGAATGGAGGCGATTCGGAGAGAAAGGAGACAATCGGACGGTGGAGAGAAGAGGTCGGGTGGCACGAAATAAAGCGGGCCGCGTGGCGCAACCAGAAAGCACCATGTGGCCCAATCAATTTATTGCGATAAAGTGTTGAAAGAATGAAGGAATAGATGACCGAATTTGGAAAAACTCAAAAAATTAAAGTTGTAGATCTCGATGAGATCTACAAGTTTTATGTTGACCAAAAACGGAGATGAGGTCAAATGAAGATACAAAATATTTTTGAGGGTATTTTTTAAGGATAAATATACCACGAATTTTAATTTTGTGATTTTTTTGTGATTTTTAATTTATTCAAGACTCTGATAAACACATGACTTTATCAGGTTTTTATTGACACAATTTTAAGCAAGGGGATTAAAAATGAAGAATTAAGATGATGAAATCGAGTTTCATCACCCCCTATACTTAAACTATGCTCATCCCTGAGCATCAAAGAGAATGAATAAACTAGATTAACCCCTTGTGCATGTGAATAAAGGATCCAATCTGTTCAAGTCCACTCAACTTTAGAGGTCCAAAATTTTAGAGCTCAACCCATCCTTAATCAAGAGGCACCCAATTCCTCTAATTTTCCGGACTCTCTCTGATATACATATAGACTAAGGGTATGATCTTTAGTGTTGACTGCGCTCACGAGAGTAGAGTCAAATCTTCACCCAAGGTCTTGGTCTGAAAAACTCTCCTAAGGAACCAATCCTCAACACTAGGGAAGGCCAGTTATGATGAGGGAAAAATATAATTCAAGATAAGTTGATTAATATAGTGTCGTTGTGACTCAAACCAGAATTGCGATCAACGAGAAAATTATTTAAACCACTAATAAGTCAAGCAATGAAAACAAGCGGTTTTGCTAATTTTGTTAACCTAGTATATCGACCAGGGTTGAACTCAAGGAGCACAATTAAAAATTAAGTAGGCGATTCGAAAATCAAAGGATTTTTACTGTCTTTTTAGTAGTTTTTAATTTTGCAAATTTTTAAATTTTCCAATATGGCAAAATAAGAACAACAATGACAAATATGCGCAAGCACTATTTTTGGATTTTTGAAATATGTCAAAAATGCTCAGAAAAATAAAGTACAAATATTTTTGGATTTTCTATATTTTATACTTTTTTTAAAGATTTTTGTGGTATTTTTAAAGTGTTTTTGTAATTTTAATAAAATCAGAAAGGAAGAAATAGTGAAACGATGCACCGTCAGAAGTATTTTTCAATTTAAAAATAGATAAAATGCTCAAAACTTCTGGAAATGATTTTTATTGAACGCTATGCAGAAATATCTATAAAAAGGGAATGAAAATGCAATTTTTTGTTGATTTCATATGATTTTTACAAGTTTTTGAGTATTTTACATTTTTTAGGTTTTTCTACAGTATTTTTGAGCAGAAATTACATAGAAGCAAAAATATGATAAAAGACAACACATAAATTTTTATAGAATTTTTTGAAGAAATTTTCAAATTTTCATGAATGTTCTATGACAAATAGGGGCTTTTTCTACTATTTTTGAAGTTCTAATAATAGAAATTAGAGGCAAATTAATAAGAAGACTACCATAAATAAAACATGTTATTGCAAATAATAAAATACCATAATAAAAAAATGCACAAGGGACCAATATGCAAATTTTAAAGGCCTGGGGCCTACTGGATAACAAATAATGAAAGTATAAGGCCTGCAATATAAAATGTCCAAGCAAACCACATGCTACATGTGTCTCAGCATACACATGGGCATAAATGCAATCACTCAGAACATTTAACTCATTCAATAACCATTTCAAAGTGCGAGGTAAAGTATGCAAATACATCGGTAAAGCACGTGAAGCTACACGTGACTGAAACTCGGCCGGACTGAAGTGCAAATAAAGAAAACATAGGGTCATGGATGCAAAAAGTTTTTAACTATTTATTACAATTATTAGACCAAATTAAAATACGATAAAAGGCAAGGGCACGAGTGAAATATACCTTGTAGTGGCCACGTGGTAGACACTCGTAGAGGCGGAGGCGACGACTCTGATCCTGCTCTACAAAAGGATCTGATGGCTGGTAGGCGTGCAACAGGTGTACGGTCAAGATGACCGTTACTTGCAGGATCTGAAGGTCTTGGAATGCTATGCTAACGTGTGGCTCAGATATGCAAAGGATATGATCTGATGCTGCAAAAAGAAGCGTGTCTCGATGGCTCAGATATGAACTGGACAGGCTGCAGGAAGAACTGAAGCCTGACGAGCTTCGATCGAGAAGATCTGGAGATCCACGGGGGCTGATCGACTCACGGTGAAGTCCAACACCTTTGTGATGGTGCTCCGCATCAAATGGGTGGCTCAGATGAGATAGTGGACGCTCGGATAGTTGTGGTGTAGCTTACCTACCCGAGAGCGCTCCGTCACCTCAAACGAAGCTCAGATTGAGCCTCTCACATATGTTTGTTGTTGACTCGCTCGGTTAACTAGGGTTAAGTAAGAAATAATAGTGTGTCGTTGTGACCCAAATTGACCAAGCGGATCAACGAGAAAAATAAATCACTTTAAGATAAATCAATCAAATGTAAGCGACTTCACTATTTTATTTACCTGGTATAGTGACCAGGGTTGAACACAAGGAGAGCGATTTAAAAAACTTAGTAGTCGGATTTAAGAAAACAAAATATTTTTAGTGCTTTTTAAGTTTTTTTTCAAAATTTTAAGTTTCAATTAAAATAAAAAAAACTCAATAAATAAAGCACACACACGCACACACTTTTTTTTTGTAATTTCCAATAAGTAAAAAATAATTAGGAAATTGAAATAAAAATATTTTTGACTTTATAGGTTTATACTATTTTTGATATTTTTTGTGGGATTTTTAAATGTTTTTGTAGTTTTCTAAATATCAAACAGTGACTAAAATGGTAAACATTGCACAACCAAGAAAAATTTGCTACTTAAAAATATTTAAAATGCCCAAAACTCCTGGATGATATTTTTATGATAAAATATAATAAATATCTACAAACAAAGATTGAAAACAATATTTTTGGATTTTTCTTCAATTTTATATGATTTTATAAGATTCTCAGCATTTTGTAATTTTTAGGGTTTTTATAAGGTATTTTCAAACAAAACTAGTACTAGAGATAAAGCACAACAAAATACAACTACCCTAATTTTAATAGAATTTTTCAAAATATTTTCGAATTTTGACTGGACAATTTTTAGGGGCTTTTGAATTTTTAATAATATCAAATAAAATCAATTTGACAAACCAAAATTACTGTGCAAATAACAAGGAAGCATAAGCTAACAGGTATTTTGTAGAATTTTTAAAGCCAATTTGCTATTTATTTCATCTAATAAAAGACATGCAATTAAAAACAGTTTATAGGGACCTACTTGCAATGATTTTAAGTTTCAAGGGCAAGCATAACACGCTCTAAAAGCTCGAGGGCCAGAGATGCTATTTATCCAATCCAATCATGCACAACATGTGATCTAAACACGCAGGGGTATAAGTGCAAATACTCTGGAATCCAACCTCAATTCATAACATCTAAAAAGTTAAGGACACAGATTGCAAATATCCCAGAAAAAACACTTGGGGACGCACGTGACTCAGACACAGCTGGACTAAAATGCAAATAAAGAAAACTAGGTGGTCCAAATTGCAAATATTCTTAACTACATATTTTATTCACTAGACTAAAGCGAAATAAGAAAAGTGATAGGGTAAAAGATGTAGTATACCCTTGCAGGCACGTGCTTGGCACGTGGAGGGCTCTGACAGCTTTGATGATCCCCTGGCAAAAGATCTGACCATTCTGACGCGGTCGAGGACGTACGACTCAGATCTGCCACACTAGTACGGATCTAACGATTGACAAGGTGGAAGTGGCATGCTGCTCAGATTCTCCCTAGAATATGATCAAACCATTAAGAATAAGGCATGTTTGTACGGTCCCGATCAGATTTGGGACTCAACTTCTCATCGGACGACGAAGGAGGTGTCTAGAAGAATAAATGGCGGGGAACTTCGATCGAGGATGGGTGTCGTGCGACTGGGATGATCTAGTCCCCAATATTCAAGAGGGTCAGGTTGTGCTAGGAGATGGAGGGTGAACTGGCGTATCGATCTTTGCGGTGAGATACGAGTGACGAGGCTCCGATTGGCTGGTCGGAGCTGGTGAACTGGCGGTGGATGATTCAAAGGAAATGGAGTGAAATGTGGAATACGAGTGCGATAGGGGGTACCTGAAGATTCTGACGAGCTCAGGAGCTCCAGGCGAGGCGGACGGTGAGGTTATAGCCTCGACCTAGCTGCGGTGGACCTGGGAGGCTGGTCACATCGTAAGACTCCAACCACGAAGTGAGCTGCGGCCAAACGGCCACCAATCCAAGCTCCGAAGGAGGATACGAGCATCCGTCACTCTGCTGGTGCTAATTAAGGGGCAAGGGTGGCACGAGGCACGAGCTGAGGAGCTAGGGAGAAGGACAAGAGTATATATAGGCGTACTCAAAGGTCTAGAAGGATCGGTGAGGGACGCGAAACCCTAAGCAGATCCGACTGTGCCTAGAGATCCACGGATCTGAGGAGGGCAGTCGGGCGGTGGAATCAAGGTGAATGGATGCCAGACCCGATTTGGATAATTCAAATAAATTGGGTCCGGCGAAGGTCCTTTCGGGTCGGGTCAGCTGGGGGAGAAGGTCAACCGAGGTCAACCTTCTAACGTGGACCAATCAGAGTGTAGGATTTACAAAAATAAAAGAATATTAAATATAAAATAGTAAATAATTTTAAAAAAAGTGGTAAAAATGAAAAATGCTTATTTTTTCAAGCTATTTTTCTATGATTTTTAATTATTTTTATGAATTAATTCATTATGGTATATACAATATATAATATTATGTATAGGTAATATACCTATGTATTATATACATGTATTTTTATTTTATTATTTTTGCAAAAATACATTTTATTTTATATTCTATTTATTAACAAATAATTTGAGGAGTGTAAAATGATTTTTATTTGATTTTTATAAATTAAGTAAGAGTGTTAAATAAATAAGTATTATACACATATGTGGCCTTTGTTCAATGAATTGTGGATTTTAATTTTATTTTATTTTTTGTTTTCTGGTTTCTATTTTATTTTTATATTATTGTTAGGACTATATACAAGTGTTTCAAAATAATAAGGTATTCATACTTTATAAAAAATAAACACGAATAATTATTTATACAGAGATATGCGGCATGTACAATAAACAATATCCCCTCTCTCTCTATTTATTTCTTGTCGACCAGGTCAAGGCTCGACCTTCTCTTGGGGTTTGGGTCACTCTGTATTTATTTTAAATACATCCTTATTTTTTTTCTCTTTATTCTTTTATTTTGGGAAAGCAAACACTAATTATGCAATATTAACAAAGACATGTACAAAGTTAATTTATTGTATTTACATATAATTACAGGTAGTTTTGCTAAAAGATAAAGTTTAAAAAAAGAATAAAGAATGAGAATTGTAGATTCATCACCTGCACCTGTAAAGGGGATCTCGGCTCGAAGACGTACCCTCAACTGTGGTTATAATCAGCTGAAAACGAGAGAAGTCGCGGTGGGACACTCTAGTGATCTCCGACGGAAATGGGAGAGGAGATCTATCCTAATCATGCTCTAAAGAGGAGGATAAAGGGGGATCATGGTATGTGAGAGGGGTGCCGGCGAATCAAGGGATCGATCTGTGCGGGTGAAGCGAAGGATGGAGCTACGGTGGAGACGACTGGAGCTAAGTGGTGGACGATGGAGGAAATGGCTAACTCGAATTGAAACATGAAATGTAGGTAGAATAGTTAGTACCTGAGGTTCTTGGTGTTCTCAGTGACTTCAGGCGAATGAGGAGGTGGGGTTATAGCCTCAACCAGGTGGCGAAGGACCTGGGAGGCTTGTTGCGACGTAGCTCCGGCCACGAGATGAGCAACGTCCAATCCGACACCAAATCAAACTTCCAAGAGCTCCTCTAGAACCCTATCACGATCCTAAAGATGCAAGAGGAGGAGAGGAGACACGAAGGATGAGCTTCTTGGTAATGGAGGTGGAGCTATGAATTCCTACGGTGTCTTCAGGGTCTAGAAGGATCGACATGATGCGGGAAACCCTTGGAGGATCCGACAAGATCTAGGGATCCGTGAGGATCTCGTATCTTCGAGGAATATTGGGGGCCAGATTTCAAGGCAATCAGAGGTCAGAGCGGGTCTGGGAAATGGTGAGAAAATGGCTTCGGCGGGAGCTTGTTGGGTCAGACCTGACTAGGAGGAAAGGTTGACCCGGGCCAACAAACCCGGGACATCCAATTAGAAAAATCCTTTTATTAGTTCAAAGAATATTGAATAAAAATAGTAAACAACTTTAAAATAAAAAATGATAAAAATGAAAAATGTTTATTTTTTCAACCTTTTTTCTATGATTTTTAATTTTTTTTCTGAATTCATATATACAATATTTATAATATAGTGTATTATGTACATGTATAGTATACCTATATATTTTGTTCTTTTATTTTTATTTTTTATTCTTACATTTATATCCTTTATTTTATATTTTATGTATTTACAATATAATTTGAAGAGTATAAAATTATTTTTATTTAATTTTATTTTATGATTTTTATTTTATTTTTATAATTTTTTTAGGAGTATATACAAGTATTTAAAATACAATATTGACAAATTATGTATTAAAATAGTTAAATATAGATATTTATAGGTATAGGTTCTATGTGGCTATACAATGCACCCAAAAAAACCAACTTTTACACCACAACTTTAAGATTTATGAAACCACCCTCACTTGAAAGATAATTTAATTTATAATCCAATAAAGGTGATTTTGGAAGAATTTGAGTTCTTATGGAGCCGTAATTGATCTTTTCATTTCTTGTTGTGTGGCTTTTTATGAGTGGTATTATTTGTATTATGTACATCAAATCATGGTGCATCTATTTTTATTTTTTTTATAAAACATTTTATCTAAAAGTTTTATTAAAAACATAATTTATTTTGAAGTCTTTTTATTGATGAATAAAATAGATGAATGACATGTACATAGAATGCCTAGTGATGATTATACAAAGACCCTATCTCCCCCTACTTTCTTCCTTGTCGACCAGGTCAATAATTGACCTTCTTGTAGGGTTTGGGTCAGTCTGTACTTATTACATAATTACATCCTTCTTCTCATTTTATTTTCCTCTTGATTATTTATTTTGGAAAACGGTATTAATTATACAATATTAACAAGAGTATGTACAATCGCAATTTATAAGATTTACACATATTTACATATGTTTTTGCTAAAAGATATGGCTAAAATAAAAGAATAAAGAACGAGAATCATGGGATTCATCATACATCCATACTGTGATGCATTTGACCTTCAGACAACCTCTTAGATATAAAACTAAATCTACTGTGTTGTTACACTATGAGTACGTATACATGGTTCTAAAATAATTTTGTTCATTTAGTTAGGTTGTTTGGACACCATCATGCCAGATGTGTTGCATATACTTCCTCTATAATGTTAAGTGCAAGATCTACATGTTGGAAGAGTACCAGTCATCCATTTCTGCTTGGTTGAGTTATATACTCCAGATCGTGTCTTATGACAGTTTGGAATAGTGCGGGAATCCCAGGTCCGTGCAACACGTGCACAAAGCTCTGCTCGATATATCTGCAAGAAAAAATCAACGATGATTAGATGCAATTCCATGCCAACTTCTTGGGAATGTGGGAGACCATGGGGGTTATATTGTGGAAACGGTCCATATAGTGCCATGAGGAGATGGGGTAATTGATGAATCTGTGATTCATCACTTCAAAAGTCAAAAATAGAGCCTTGTTCCCGAGTAAATAGAGGCATATTTCCCTTTATGATGCATAAATAGAATTCATGCATACATACATAATACATACATTTTAGCAGTGCATTTGCATTTAAATAAGAAGCCAAAAATCCCTTGTAAAATATCCACCTACTAAAATAACCTCTTCCTTCTAGTATGTACTCCTTAGTTAATAATATAGGGAAGAAGGCCAAAAATCCCCCTTGTAAATTAGTCAATAAAGCCCTAGAACCCCTGTACACTAAAATGCACATAACTTCCTCATACAAACTCCGAAATAGGTCTACTTACTCTTAGAATACTCCACATTAAAAGACCTTTAAAATGAGACTAATTTCATCCAATTTGGAGCTTGTATGAGAAAGTTGGGTTTTTGGGCCACTTTGTATACTACATATATGTATATTTGTATCTTTGTATTTATGTATCATATTTGTCCTCATCTCCGTCTTTGGTCAACATGAAACTTGTAGATCTCATCGAGATCTACAACTTTCATGTTTTCCGTTTTTCCAAATTCGGCCCCCTCTTCTCTCTACACATATATTTCCTTCCAGCCATTCACAGCAGGACACGTGGCGCCCTCTGGTTAAGCCACGTGGCCCGCTGCCCTTGCCTCATCCGCCCGCAGCCACAGCCGTTGGATTGCCCTCTAGATCCAACGGCTTAGCTGCTTCCACGTGCACCTAAATTCCCTACCGTCCGATCATCTCTTGCCCTTAATCTATGCCGCACGTTAGCGCCCTCACCAGAGCTCGCCACGTGGCGGCGTGTACACCGCTTGATCACGCCCGCGATCTTCTCATCCAAGCCGCTCAATCCGCTCTCGGATCCTAACCGCTCGATTAGCCTCAAATCCTCATCCCATCCGTTCGTTCACGCCGCTGCCCTTCCACGACACGTGGCAGCTTCAGCACCCTCAGATCGCTTCGCCTTGACTTGATCTCAGCCGTTCGCTCGCGCTTCGCCCAGCTCACTCCGCATGGCGCCATCACAGCCTCTTATCACCTCGCCTTGATCTAATCCTATACGTCCCTTCGTGCTTTGATCTAGGCCGTCGGATCCCAAGATCCGACGGCCAGGGCCTCGTCTCCTACCTCCGATCGCCTCTCTCCCACGATCTCGCCCTTGCGAAACAAGCCGCTCCCTTTCTATTTTCGCCACCACGCCTACCACCATCTCCGACCACCAATCACTCCACGTTCCTCCCCACTCATCCGTCATCCTCTCCAGTCACTTCATTTCCCACGTTGATCGCCAGCTACGCCCCACTACCTCCATGAACTTCGCTCCATCACCAGGCCGCTCCTCTACTTCACCCTTTAAATACTCCACCACCGGCCATCGTCACACTCATCCGCCATTCCAGAGAGCTTCCCTGAGCTCCGATCTTCCAATTGGTGACAGCAATTTGACGAATCGTTGAGCGAAGAATGGTTTCTTCTCCGGCGAGATCCACGGCATCTCCACCGTGTCGCAGCTGCCCTCCGCGACGCTGCACGAGCTCGGGACATCACCGGCCCCTCGAGCGACGACCTGGAACCCAAGAAGGAGTTTCAAACCCCAGGTGACTCTTCCATTCTTCTCCGATCTTTTCTTCATTTCTTCCTCTATTTTCTAGCTTTTTATTCTCCGCCTCCGGTCACTCCCACGCCTCCATTTCATTCCGCCGAGCTTCGCGTCGAAGCTCCCATCTTCGCGGTACCTTTCACGACCTCCGACGACGCACCTCACAGCACCCCGATCTCCAGCTCCGCCATTTGGCCGGAGCTCCTTCGCCAGACGCCCTCAGTCCCCCTTAGGCCTCTCCGATCACCTTCACTTCTCCACGAGCGCACGCACGAGCTCCGGCTCTATCTCTAACACCTGCAGGTGCCCCTCTGCTCATTGAACGGAAGTTCGCCGGAGCCGACTCGGAGCTTCATCGCCATCGCCTTCAGACCACCCTCCGTCGCTCCTGAGACCACTAAGTGCTTCGCCGCATCGCCACACGTCTTCTGGGATATCTCCGACAAGTCGGAGAGCGTCAGCGACACGAAGAAGGACGGGCAGAGCTAAGGCAGCTTCGCCGGAGCCCCGCCATCTCCTCCGCAGGCGGCGGAGGATCATCGGAGCAGACACACAGATGCCGTTCGATCACGTCGATCGAACGACCCTCAGCGAGCCACGTCGCCTATTCACCGGGCTTCACAGGAGTCGTTGGATTCACTTAGATCCAACGACGCCTAGTGCGGCACACGTCTTCCCTCTGCAGCAGTTCTCAGCCGTGGAGATCTCTCATCTGATCCAGCGGCTGATCTTCAGCCACGTCGCCGTTTCCATCGAGCCCAGGAGCCGTTGGATCCTCCTAGATATAACGGCCTGCGGTCACGCCACGCGTCTTCACCGCCATCCATCGGATCAAGCTCGATCCGAAGGTCACAGCTTGCCGCGTAGCTTCGGCCCGAGCCTCTTCTCCGAGCCTAGGCTCGGGTCGTCCGAGCCTCACTCCAGACCTCCAGAAGCGTTCGAGCCTAGCCCCGAGCCTCCGCAGCCATCCGAGCCTAGGCCGCCCACGTGAGGAGCACGTGCGGTCTGGGAAATTTACACAGAGGCCCCTGGAGCTTTCCAATATTGCAAAAAGGTCCCTGTGAAGCTGAGCCCACGTGAGGAGCACGTGCCTGTTGGAGAAATTGCACTTGAGTCCCCATCATAATAGGTAATTGCATTTTAGTCCCTGTCCGCATATTTGCTTTATGTATTTTTATTTTCCTGTATTGCATTTACACCCCTGTGTTTGCACGCATCCCTAGGTTGCATTTTACATCATTTTTCAAATCTAAAAATTGCATTTTGTTGAGAAACTTGTCCTCTGTCTATTGGTCCATGTGTCACATTTTTGTAATTTCAGTGGAATTATTAATGAATTAATTGGTATATTTTTGAAATATTTTTCCCAGTGACACCTTTTAATTTCTTGTTAATTCTCTGTGGTTCCAAAAATCCTCAAAAATTCACAGTAGCTTAAGGACAGTAGTCTCAACATGCCATAAATATTTCATGTCATTTGCACACATATCGAGGCCTAAATAAATTATTGAGTGATTTTCTTATTTTAATTTTAATTAATTCATGTCACAGTGAAATTAAGATCTGTCAATTTTCCTGGATTCCTTACCATTAGTGCTATCTAGGATAATTTTATTTCTTGAAGAAATTGTGATTTGTTATTTATTAAAAATTAAATAGTGAAAATCACCCTGTCTGCATATTTAATTCACAGTAAATTCATTTAATGTCTAAAAATTCCAAAAAAAAATTAGTGTAGATTATTTTCATTATAATTAACCATCTGGCCAAGTTTTAGAATTTTTGGACTTCATTTGATATCATAATTGAATTGAACTTTATTGTCCTGCTGGTTGCATGTGTCTGCATTGAAATTAAAAAGACCAAAAAAATAATTCCTCAAAAAAAATCTAACACTTGGATGTTTGCTCAAAATCTACCTAAGGAGACAGATGCCTCCCTAAGTTCGACCTTGGACTTTCACCAAGTAAAAAAAATCACCGCTTGAAATTGGCTCAAACCTTATTTAAGTGGTTTTTGATTAGCCCTCGTATCCGACTGCAACGAACGACATTAAACTTAATTTGGACATTAATTTGCTCGAATTAACTAAGGGTGTGGGACGCTATATCAAAATGGCGCCGTTGCCGGGGAGGCACGGCTTAGGTTAATTTTTAGTGATATTTTGAGTGTTTGATTTTTTTCATCCCCGGGTAGTCTGACCCCCGGTTTTCTTGTAATTATTCTCTCTTTTATTCCTTTGCATCATTTTATTTTTTGAGTCACTCTCTGACCTCTCTCCTTTTCTGTGTGAGGAACGCGAGGAGTCTTGGGCGCTTCAACAATCGAGCATTTGAATTGAGTGATTAGAGAGGCATTGTAATTCTTTTTTTATTTTATTTCTTTTTCGCATCATTTCCAGCGGTTCCCGTTTGGGTTCTCGCATCTGTAAAGATAGTGGAACTGTGTCCTGTGTGCTGTGTGGGTGAATGTAATTTAGATTGCACTAGCGGCTCCTCGAGCCACTCTAGGAATTGCTTGTGCTCGTAAATTAATAGGACCACACAATACACTTAAAAGACGCACCTAGACCGCGGTACTTAGTCAAATTAAACTGTTCTTCACGCTAATAGAACTGCCTGTCTAGGAGCGGCTTTCATCGCTTGCATTTGCATCTAGATTAAAAAGTTTTCAATTCTGTTCTGCATCCTGCATAAAAAAAAGCGAAGGGATCACTGTAAGTATTCTTCACTCAGCATATGCATCATTGATTTTTACTTGCATCGGCTTTTCTCGATTTCTCCCTCTGATTTTCACATTTAAATTAAAAAGGAAATTGGGACTGTCCGATAGGCGTGCTGTGTGGTGGACTTAAGCAGTGATAACCAAATTTAAAATCGGGACTGCTAAACAGTATTGACCAAAAAAAGAATAAAATTTGAAAATTGTTTGCGGGAGATTAATCCCCGACCTTGTTTCCAGGATGAGTGAGGGCACTTGAGTGTGTGTGAACACCTTAAGGCAGAGCCCAAATCCCCGCCTTCCATATCACGTTCTAACTGATCCTAGCAAATATCACAAGTCGAATAATTTCACATTCTTTGACTAGTACCAAGTAGCCTCCGCCTGTCTCAGGTAGATAGGGGCGAAATTGCGGTACTTTACGACAAGCTGCCAGTAACCCCCTGGGGTGAAGTTCCGGCCTTGTCAACCTCCGCCTGCTTGCAGGTAGATAGGGGCGTGGTCATTGAATCCATCGGCTTGGGATAGGAGCGAAGAAAGGAAGGAGCAGCGGTATCTTAGGCGACAGGTTAAACAGGGAAGACGCATCTGGCTCTGAGCCAACTTCCCTATAGGCCGCGTAATCCTTGCTTATTTTGCTTGAAAATCACACTTAAAAACTACAAGATTAATTGGACTCGATTTCGAGTCCTTCACTGTGTTGAGTGTGAAACCAGGGTTTTGGATTGATTTTTGCTTGCTTCAGGTAGGAGTAAAATCCTATCTTCTTCTCGCTTCATCAAGATGAGTGACTGGGGAGATCTCGACGCATTATTCACCAATCTCTCTATGAGTCCCCCAAGTAACTCGTCTTCATCGGTCCAAGCGCACCTTGGACCACCCAGGACTCATGACCCTCTTGAGTCCTGGTTCCCTCATGCTCAGGGTGGTTACTCTCAAACCAACCCTTTCATCTCCTCTGAGATTACCGAGGAAGACCATTGCCTCAGTAATCCCTTCCTTAATTTGCCCTCTAACACAGATCTTATTTCCCAATCCCCAGAATTAGAGGACAAGATGCCGCCAAGGATGCCACCGAATGAGGACCAGATACGACATATTCTTGCTCGCCTTGCCGAAGCCGAACAGAAGAATGCAGATCTCACGGCGCGGATGGGACAGATCATAGTAGATGGAGGAATCGACCGACCAATGGGCGATACCTACAACCCGACGGAGAACGAGATTCAGAACTGGTTAGCACCCGCAGTTCCCGCCCAGGCATTTGAGCTGAAGCCCCACTTCCTTAGTCTGCTTCCGAAGTTTAACGGAAACCTCACTGAAGAACCATACACTTTTCTCCATGACTTCGAACTGGTGTGCAACAATCTTAGCCATCCCAATGTTGGCCAAGATTATATCCGACTGAAGGCCACCCCTTTTGCCTTAGGTGATAAGGCTGCTCATTGGATGAAGAACTTAGGGGTGGTATGTACTACCTGGATGCGGTTCAAGGATCTATTCTTGAAAAAGTTCTACCCTCTCAGTAGGACTAACCAGATGAGAACGAAGATTGCCAGCTTCGCTCAAGGACCCAGTGAACCTTTCCATGAAGCTTGGGACATGTTCAATGATTTAGTGCAGAAATGCCCATGCCACGGCATTTCGAAGGCGATCTTAGTCCAGACCTTGTTCTGTGGTCTAACCCCGGAGATGCAGGGGTTAGTCAGTGCCGCTTGTGGAGGAAGCTATCTGAACAAAAACGAGCATGCCGTATGGAAGATCCTAGAATAAATGGCAGAAACCGGCAGGTCACAGGCCACAAGGACCTATCAGTTGTCTCCCTCAATCCTATCCCATGAGACAACTCGAAGGACTGTAGCAGATCTGACTGAGGACCTCATCCCCAGCATGGGGATGATTGCCGACAAACTTACCATGGTCGAGCAGATCCACAAGAGAGTCGCGGAGATGGAGTCTCTTTCGAGCCTACCGAAGCAAGTGGAGGAACTCTCTGAGAAGGTAGCTAAGATCAAGCTACCTACCTCTTCTGCACCACCTGTACCTATACATCGAGTCCATCTTGTACAGGAACAGGCACCGGGGTCTCAGAGTAGCTGGGACCAAACTTACACCCAGCAGAACCAGCATGCACCCCCACAAGTGGAGACGGGATACGAGGAGCCTCCGCCAGTGTACGAGATCAACGAGCTTTGGTATAGCCGTGACCCGATGGTCAGGCAGATCGAAATGGGAAAGGATCAGCCACACCGCCCATCCCCAGTCTACCAAGAAACCAGGCCCGTTCCCATACCGCGCTTTCAGTCCAGGCCAGAACAGGGGTACCAGCAGCAGCAGCACACCTATCAGCAGGGGCCAACACCGTCCCATCAGCAGCAGCAATATCGGCATGGCTAGCAGGGCCAATACAGAACCACATCTACACAGCAGCAAGCCCAGCCCACCGAATTGGAGTCTCTCACCTTGGCGATCCAGACCCTGTCTGATAGGGTCCAACAGATACAGAATGACTACCTGGACATGAGAACCGACATCAATCGGGTATCTCGTGCCCAGGACCAACAGATGACGCCAAAGACCCCAATTCCCGCACAGATTCAGGCCAACCCGAACAGCTTACACCAGGGCGGAACCGACCTCGAGATCAGGTATACTATTCAGATAATTATTTATCTGAACATGAGATCCTTTCGTACGATAATGTAAATCATATATCCCTCAGGAGCGGAAGGACCGTGAACATACCTGATCGGGCACGGGCGCAGAAGGAAGGAGCCTCCGACACTCTACCTGAGGAGAACTCGGAGGAAGAAGAGGAGGAGCATCACCACCATCATCGCCGGCAGAAGAAGAGGACCTCTGAGTCCTCGAAGAAGCATTCTCGCATTCGCATGGAGTCAGACGAAACCGATGAAGAGACCGCACCTCCATCTGAGGAGGATCGTCCAGCAGTCGCGGAAGAAGCGTCACCGGTTTCGCCTCAGCATTTTCTTTTCAGTCAGAGTCAGAGTCCTAGTCTGTATCAGAGTCAGAGTCCTGTTAAGAACTCAGTTCCAGAAGTTAATGAGAATATTTCAGTTTCAGAACCTGAGTTGGAGTCAATAATCCCTTCCCCCGAGCTCTCAAGGGTGGAAAGAAGAAAACCAAAAAAATCCAAAAAGATGACCCTGAGATGGCTGAATTCTGTAATAAACACATCAAGGTCACAATCCCTTTTGACAAGTTCGTGGAAATGACCCCTGCATTCAAAAAATACCTTAAGGTGAGATGCACACCCACTAGGGTTAGCAGGAAGACCAAAAGCCGTATTGATAAACACGTGTTATCATTAGACACGACTTGTGCAATAAAGAACTCGTTTCCTAGGAAACGAAGAGACATGGGTGCACATTATGTAGTGAGTCATGTTGATGACATCGCGTTTGCACGCACTCTCCTAGACAATGGTTCCTCAATCAATCTGATGCCTACAACCCTCCATGAGCGGCTTAATCTCGGACCTCTTAGGAAATCTAGAGCTCTTCTACAGTTTGCTGACAAATCAACCAAGAGGTCCCAAGGAGAATTAAGGAACATTGTGATCAAAGTCGAGGGGCAAGAATACATGGTGGACTTCACTATCTTGGATATGGAAACCCCTCGTAATTGGAGAGATTCCCAGATCATTCTAGGTAGGCCCTTCCTCAGAACAGCAGGGGCCTTATTTGACTATAAGAATGGGAAGATTCAGTTCCAAACTCCAGGCAGAGATGAGGAACTTGAAATGAAGCAGACAAGATGGCAGAGACCGGATTCCGAATCCAGCACCGAGTACTCTTCTACCGGAACAGACTGCGAGCATGTAGACTTAGTTGGGCCATGGAGACAGAACCCAGCCAGCATCGATATTTCCATCTCCTCCGAAGATGATCCAGTGCATGAGTCAGTCTGCGAGATCCTCAGGAACGAGTACAGCTCTGAGCCTGCATCGCCCTACATCTTCGATGACGTAGAGGCCCAGTTGGGCCTGTCAGTCCTTACATCTTTAGGACAATCGGAAGATGAGGATGACGAGTCGAACGAGGCGTTTGCCGATTGTATGGAGACCTTTGACGATCCGACTCCAGAGCCGAACTTGGTGGCAGCTATCACAGAGAACGATCCAGCCACTTCCAACACTGAGCCAGAGCAGATTGAGCCAGACTTCTTAGACAATCACACTATTCCTGAGCTCAAACCCTTACCCACAACTCTAAAGTATGCCTTCCTTGCGGTCCAAGACAAGAAATTTCCGGTCATCATCAGTTCGCGATTGATCGAGGAGCAGGAATCTCGCTTGCTAGAGATCCTGGAGAAAAACCGCAAGGCGATAGGCTGGAGCAATTCCGATCTCCACGGGATAAATCCCGCTCTGTGTTCGCACCATATTTACTTGGAGAATGAGGCCAAACCCTCTCGTGAATTCCAACGCCGGTTGAATCCAAATTTGCGAGAGGTGGTGAAGAAAGAGATAGAAAAATGGTGCGACGTGGGTTTCATTTACCCAATCTCTGACTCTAAGTGGGTGGCCCCAATCCATGTTGTCCCGAAGAAGTCGGGAATTCAGACGACCACCAACGAGGATGGAGAGGAGATCGTGACGAGAGTACCCACGTCGTGGCGCGTCTGTGTGGATTACAGACGCCTGAATGCCGCGACGAAGAATGATCATTTCCCCCTACCATTCATTGATCAGATCTTAGAGAGACTAGCGAGGAAAGAGTTCTTCTGCTTCCTAGATGGGTTCTCGGGATACAATCAAGTAGCCATAGCTCCAGAGGACCAGGAAAAGACCACATTTACATGCCCCTTTGGTACCTATGCTTTCAGGCGCATGCCTTTTGGGTTATGCAATGCTCCAGGTACTTTCCAAAGGTGCATGATTGCTGTATTCGCCGAAATGGTCGGCGAATTCCTGGAAGTCTTCATGGATGACTTCTCGGTCCACGACGATTCTTTCGACTCCTGTCTTAGGAATCTGGACCGAGTCCTCAAAAGATGTTGTGAGGTTAATCTGGTGCTCTCCTGGGAGAAAAGTCACTTCATGGTGACGGAGGGCATAGTGTTGGGGCATGTCATCTCCAAGAGAGGAATGGAGGTTGACCCTGCCAAGGTGGACGTGATCAGACGACTCCAGCCACCAACCAACGTAAAGCAGTTGCGGTCGTTCCTCGGGCATGTTGGATTTTATCGGAGGTTTATTAAGGATTTTTCTAAGATTGCCTGACCGCTAACTGAGCTTTTAGGCAAAGACATGGAGTTTGTTGTAGATCACAAATGTCTTGAGGCCTTTAAGCTTTTACAAGGAATGATTATGGATGCACCCATCCTACAATCCCCAGATTGGTCTCTACCTTTTGAGATCATGACGGACGCCTCTGATTATGCTGTTGGGGCTGTGTTGGGACAAAGAAGAGACGGCGTCCCGTTTTCAATTCACTACGCAAGCAAAGTGCTTGATATTGCTCAGCGTAACTATACAGTTACGGAAAAGGAAATGCTTGCGGTAGTGTTTGCCTTGGACAAATTCAGATCTCACCTAATTGGATCCAAGGTAACTGTGTTCACTGACCACACGACACTACGGTATTTGATGGCGAAGAAGGACGCGAAGGCGCGTCTTCTTTGATGGATTTTACTTATCCAGGAGTTTTATTTGGATATCCGTGATAAACCTGGAAAGAAGAATGTAGTGGCCGATCATCTTTCTCGTCTCGAAGATCTTAATACTTCCGAGGTTTCACCAATTCGAGACTCCTTCCCTGACGAGTCGATTTTTGTTATCGACTCACTCCCATGGTACGCCAATATCGTGAATTATCTTGTCTCCAAGAAAGTTCCCGAAGATTGGCCCAAGAGCCAAATCGACCGACTAAAGTCGGACCCTAGACACTACCATTGGGAGGATCCGATCCTTTTCTTTGAAGGACCGGATTGTGTCTGGAGACAGTGTATTCCTCAGGAGGAATACCAGAGTGTCCTTTCTTTATGCCACAGCTTGGAGGCAGGAGGACACCACTCCGGGAAGAGGACCGCATGGAAGGTACTTCAGTGTGGCTTCTACTAGCCGACTCTGTTTCGCGATGCCATCGCCTTCGTGAAGTCGTGCCCAGTTTGCCAGAGAATGGGAAGAATCGTTGGTTCCAAGGATGAGATGCCAATGCAGCCGGTCATCATTTGTGATGTCTTTGACGCATGGGGCATCGATTTCATGGGCCCATTCCCTGTCAGCCATGGGTTCGAATATATCCTTCTTGCGGTAGACTATCTGTCAAGATGGGTGGAGGCCATCCCGACCCGAGCCGCAGACAGCAGGACTGTCTGCAAATTCATCAGAGAGCACATAATCTCTAGTTTCGGGATCCCCAAAATGATGATATCAGATGGGGGTAGCCACTTTGTGAATCGGGAGGTGAAGAAACTCCTGAAGGACTACGGCATCGAACACCGTGTCGCGAGTCCTTACCACCCACAAACCAATGGTATGGCTGAGGTGTCAAATAGGGAGGTGAAAACCATATTGCAAAAGCTTGTCCGCCCGGACAGGAAGGACTGGTCTCAGATCTTGGATCAAGTCCTCTGGGCGTATAGGACGGCTTACAAGACACCGTTAGGCACCTCCCCATTCCGAATGGTATTCGGAAAGCCGTGCCATTTGCCCGCAGAGTTAGTGCATAAATCAGAATGGGCAATCAAGAAGGCCAACTGGAACACACACCTGGGTCAGAAACAGAGAGACATGGATCTGAATGAGCTTGTGGAAGTCAGAAACCGCGCATATGACAACAGTTTGGTGTACAAGGACAAGGTGAAGCGTTGGCATGATAGATATATCAGACGAAAAACCTTTGTTCCTGGACAGAAGGTATGGTTGTTCAATGCTAGGCTGAAGATTTTCCAAGGCAAGCTGAAGTCTAAGTGGACAGGCCCATTTGTCATCCGTACGGTGCATGATAGTGGATGTGTCGAGATCTCAGAGCTCGCAGATGACACACCGACATTCCTAGTGAATGGACAGCTGTTGAAGCACTTCGTCGAATCCAATGAGCAGTTAGTCCATGTTGAGGAGATTGTATTCATGCGCGAGACAGATACAACAGATACACCTTGAGCCGCGTATGAGACTTTGCAGCAGTGAACTCCAGCCATCCGCAGCATCTCGAAAGATTCAGACCGACTCATCTGTATATATCATCATTCTTGTACATCCTATCCTTTCTCCCGCGACTCTAATAACTCATCCCCGTCTCATTACTATCTTGGACTATACTTAGGATGACCAGATACTAAGTATAGGGGGAAGGAGTCACTTGAGTCGATTCTTTGTACATTCTCCAGATCACATTGGTCCTCATACTCACTCTTGTCCTATACTTAGGCTGAGCAGAGCCTAAGTATAGGGGGGACCGATGCCCGCCATGTATATACTCATTCACTTCCCTTCTTTTCCTCGTCCGCCCCATTTCTGATCTTCTTCTACACTTAGGCTACCAGAGCCTAAGTATAGGGGGGCGGGACGACTTCTATACTTTTTGTTATTTTAGCTCTCCTACGCTTAGCCCGAGCTATGTCTTTTTAGTCGCTTTCGTGCTCTGAGGACATAGCACACGCTAAGTATAGGGGGGCGTGTATATATTACATATATACTTTACCCATAGCTCGTACTTTCGCGTATTTTGTATATATTTTGCAATAATTACGGGTGGGTAAAAGTTTTGAAAAAAAAATTGAAAATTGAAAATAGGCTTCTTATTTAATCTTGCATATCATCTATGCATAAAAAAATATAATAGAGTCTTGCATTTTCATAGCATGTCATCCACATCTCATCAGCATATCTTGCATATGCAAAGTGAAAAGCTAGTGGGTTCTGAACCAAGTTATGAGTAGATATTGAGGATGGACTCGATTTGACCTTAATCCACCTAATTTCAAAGGAACCTTATAGGAACTGGAGTTAAGATTTCTCAGGTCTAGTGACTTAAATCTTTGAGTCCGCAAGTCTATGTTCACATGTCATCTTGATTAGTCTAAGTAGAATATCTCGTGCATACGCATTATTCTTTTAGACAGTGACCTAACTTGGACAAGCACTATGCACGTAGCTCTTCATTGATGAGGTGGTGAGGAGGTAGAATCCTTTAGCTTGGAGTAGCACACGGGTGGAAACATCCGTCCTCCTCTAGGGAGGGTAGTGCATCTCAACCTAGTCTGGTGGTGTTGACATCTAAGGACAGGATGCTGTGGGTTGCAATAATGCTTCAAAAGAGGGATAGTCTACTGGCTCAAGAGGAAAAACTCCTGATGTACATGCTGCACATTGTTGAAAAAAAAATTGCAAAAACTCCAAAAAAAATCAGACAGGTCCAAGAGAAAATAAAATACCTGTCGGAGTATGTATATTAGCAAAAAATGCAGCTGGATGACTTGGCTACACTGGTCAGGCATCCCGGATAGGTAGCTACACTGGCCACCGTCCATTCTTTTCTCTACCCCCTCTTCTTGAGTTGGTCGCACTTGAACTAAGAAGGGAATACCCCGCTCCTCGAGGAAAGAGTTACTGGACTGGGTTATTGAGTTACCTTGTTAAAGGAGGCTGGTTCTGAGCCATTTCTGTTGTGGAGAATTACATATCACTTACACATTACAAGTAAGAATCATAGTCATCAGAAGTTTGCGTTTGAGGATTTGTTCTGACCTGACTATCGAGGAGTCTTGAATAGAAGACTTGTGAAACTTGAAGTCTGTTAGGTCTTAAGTTCAGGTCCAAATAAGGTTCCACCACACAAATAATCCAAAGGTCGAGTCAAGCTCCATTTTTAACTTTTGTTCATGACATTGGTATGGAACCCAAAATCATTTCACTCTTGCATTTCATTTAGTTTCTCGGGGACGAGCAAGGTTTAAGTATAGGGGGTTGATGAATCTGTGATTCATCACTTCAAAAGTCAAAAATAGAGCCTTATTCCCGAGTAAATAGAGGCATATTTCCCTTTATGATGCATAAATAGCATTCATGCATACATACATAATACATACATTTTAGCAGTGCATTTGCATTTAAATAAGAAGCCAAAAATCCCTTGTAAAATATCCACTTACTAAAATAACCTCTTCCTTCTAGTATGTACTCCTTAGTTAATAATATTGGGAAGAAGGCCAAAAATCCCCCTTGTAAATTAGTCAATAAAGCCCTAGAACCCCTGTACACTAAAATGCACATAACTTCCTCATACAAACTCCGAAATAGGTCTACTTACTCTTAGAATACTCCACATTAAAAGACCTTTAAAATGAGACTAATTTCATCCAATTTGGAGCTTGTATGAGAAAGTTGGGTTTTTGGGCCACTTTGTATACTACATATATGTATATTTGTATCTTTGTATTTATGTATCATATTTGTCCTCATCTCCGTCTTTGGTCAACATGAAACTTGTAGATCTCATCGAGATCTAACACTTTCATGTTTTCCGTTTTTCCAAATTCGGCCCCCTCTTCTCTCTACACATATATTTCCTTCCAGCCATTCACAGCAGGCCACGTGGCGCCCTCTGGTTGAGCCACGTGGCCCGCTGCCCTTGCCTCATCCGCCCGCAGCCACAGCCGTTGGATTGCCCTCTAGATCCAACGGCTTAGCTGCTTCCGCGTGCACCTAAATTCCCTACCGTCCGATCATCTCTTGCCCTTAATCTATGCCGCACGTTAGCGCCCTCACCAGAGCTCGCCACGTGGCGGCGTGTACACCGCTTGATCACACCCGCGATCTTCTCATCCAAGCCGCTCAATCCGCTCTCGGATCCTAACCGCTCGATTAGCCTCAACTCCTCATCCCATCCGTTCGTTCACGCCGCTGCCCTTCCACGACACGTGGCAGCTTCAGCACCCTCAGATCGCTTCGCCTTGACTTGATCTCAGCCGCTCGCTCGCGCTTCGCCCAACTCACTCCACGTGGCGCCATCACGGCCTCTTATCACCTCGCCTTGATCTAATCCTATACGTCCCTTCGCGCTTTGATCTAGGCCGTTGGATCCCAAGATCCAACGGCCAGGGCCTCGTCTCCTACCTCCGATCGCCTCTCTCCCACGATCTCGCCCTTGCGAAACAAGCCGCCCCCTTTCTATTTTCGCCACCACGCCTACCACCATCTCCGACCACCAATCACTCCACGTTCCTCCCCACTCATCCGTCATCCTCGCCAGTCACTTCATTTCCCACGTCGATCGCCAGCTACGCCCCACTACCTCCATGAACTTCGCTCCATCACCAGGCCGCTCCTCTACTTCACCCTTTAAATACTCCACCACCGGCCATCGTCGCACTCATCCGCCATTCCAGAGAGCTTCCCTGAGCTCCGATCTTCCAATTGGTGATAGCAATTTGACGAATCGTTGAGCGAAGAAGGGTTTCTTCTCCGGCGAGATCCACGGCATCTCCGCCGTGTCGCAGCTGCCCTCCGCGACGCTGCACGAGCTCGGAACATCACCGGCCCCTCGAGCGACGACCTGGAATCCAAGAAGGAGTTCCAAACCCCAGGTGACTCTTCCATTCTTCTCCGATCTTTTCTTCATTTCTTCCTCTATTTTCTAGCTTTTTATTCTCCACCTCCGGTCACTCCCACGCCTCCATTTCATTCCGCCGAGCTTCGCGTCGAAGCTCCCATCTTCGCGGTACCTTTCACGACCTCCGACGACGCACCTCACAGCACCCCGATCTCCAGCTCCGCCATTTGGCCGGAGCTCCTTCGCCAGACGCCCTCAGTCCCCCTTAGGCCTCTCCGATCACCTTCACTTCTCCACGAGCGCACGCACGAGCTCTGGCTCTGTCTCTAACACCTGCAGGTGCCCCTCTGCTCATTGAACGGAAGTTCGCCGGAGCCGACTCGGAGCTTCATCGCCATCGCCTTCAGACCACCCTCCGTCGCTCCTGAGACCACTAAGAGCTTCGTCGCATCGCCACACGTCTTCTGGGATATCTCCGACAAGTCGGAGAGTGTCAGCGACACGAAGAAGGACAGGCGGAGCTAAGGCAGCTTTGCCGGAGCCCCGCCATCTCCTCCGCAGGCGGCGGAGGATCATCGGAGCAGACGCACAGCTGCCGTTCGATCACGTCGATCGAACGACCCTCAGCGAGCCACGTCGCCTATTCACCGGGCTTCACAGGAGTCGTTTACACTTAGATCCAACGACGCCTAGTGCGCCACGCGTCTTCCCTCTGCAGTAGTTCTCAGCCGTTGAGATCTCTCATCTGATCCAGCGGCTGATCTTCAGCCACGTCATCGTTTCCATCGAGCCCAGGAGCTGTTGGATCCTCCTAGATATAACGGCCTGCGGTCACGCCACGCGTCTTCACCGCCATCCATCGGATCAAGCTCGATCCGAAGGTCCACAGCTTGCCGCGTAGCTTCGGCCCGAGCCTCTTCTCCGAGCCTAGGCTCGGGTCGTCCGAGCCTCACTCCAGACCTCCAGAAGCGTTCGAGCCTAGCCCCGAGCCTCCGCAGCCATCCGAGCCTAGGCCGCCCACGTGAGGAGCACGTGCGGTCTCGGAAATTTACACAGAGGCCCCTGGAGCTTTCCAATATTGCAAAAAGGTCCCTGTGAAGCTGAGCCCACGTGAGGAGCACGTACCTGTTGGAGAAATTGCACTTGAGTCCCCATCATAATAGGTAATTGCATTTTAGTCCCTATCAGCATATTTGCTTTATGTATTTTTATTTTCCTGTATTGTATTTACACCCCTGTGTTTGCACGCAGCCCTAGGTTGTATTTTACATCATTTTTCAAATCTAAAAATTACATTTTGTTGAGAAACTTGTCCTTTGTCTATTGGTCCACGTGTCACATTTTTGTAATTTCAGTGGAATTATTAATGAATTAATTGGTATATTTTTGAAATATTTTGCCCAGTGACACCTTTTAATTTCTTGTTAATTCTCTGTGGTTCCAAAAATCCTCAAAAATTCACAGTAGCTTAAGGACAGTAGTCTCAACATGCCATAAAAATTTCATGTCATTTGCACACATATCGAGGCCTAAATAAATTGTTGAGTGATTTTCTTATTTTAATTTTAATTAATTCATGTCACAGTGAAATTAAGATCTGTCAATTTTCCTGGATTCCTTACCATTAGTGCTATCTAGGATTTTATTTCTTGAAGAAATTGTGATTTGTTATTTATTAAAAATTAAATAGTGAAAATCACCCTGTCTGCATATTTAATTCACAGTAAATTCATTTAATGTCTAAAAATTCCAAAAAAAATTAGTGTAGATCATTTTCATTATAATTAACCATCTGGCCAAGTTTTAGAATTTTTGGACTTCATTTGATATCATAATTGAATTGAACATTATTGGCCTGCTGGTTGCATGTGTCTGCATTGAAATTTAAAAGACCAAAAAAATAATTCCTCAAAAAAAATCTAACACTTAGATATTTTCTCAAAATCTACCTAAGGAGACAGATGCCTCCCTGAGTTCGACCTTGGAATTTCACCAAGTAAAAAAAATTCTGCCGCTTGAAATTAACTTACCATTAATTAATAGTGGTTTTTGATTAGCCCTCGTATCCGACTGCAACGAACGACATTAAACTTAATTTGGACATTAATTTGCTCGAATTAACTAAGGGTGCGGGACGCTTATCAGTAATATGACTACATGACTTGGTACAACCGTATCATCCTATGGTTCACCGGTAGACACAGGTGTATAATGAACTTTGTTGTAAGTAATACGTATAATATCCTTGCATTTTCAACATATCAAGAATATGACTCAAGTCGTTCTCCTTTTCAGGTATCAAGGATTGGAGAGATCCATCTGGTGAGGGATGACCCAGATCGTTTGGCCTTTTTGGCAGTTGATTCTAAGCGTCGACTGGTAGAAGCCATCAAGAGACAGTTTGGAGATGGCCCAGATGATGAGGAGGAGATTGAAAGAAATGAAGAAGGGAAGTCTGCAGAACCAACTCCTACTGAATGGGTTCGAGGTAGAGGACATGGGTGAGGACGTGATGGTGCAAGAGTTGGAGGAGGTTGGCAGCGACGTGTTCAAGCATCTGGTGCCGATGATTTTCAGATTTATTTTCAGGTCTATTGCACCCATGGTAGCCCGCATACACCAACATCTCCGATAAACGAGAGAGGTCCTACCGACGCTGACCCTTCGTATTACTCCGCGCTACTGGCACTTCATATAGATACGTTGAAGTTATTTATGGATATCGGATTTCAGAGATTGACCAAGCTAGCCAGATCTTACCCACAACTCGAGGAACCTCTACAAGAACTAGAGGAAAAACCACCAAACTCTGACTATTTTGTAGAAGGAAATGTGTGTGATGTACTGATGAGCCGAAAAATAGAGAGACTAAGGAGAGAAGGTATCAAGGGTCATTGCGACCTCAACCTCTCGAGTCGGACTCAACAAAAAACAAAGACCACCAAATATCAAAAATTAATCAAGTAAAGCGAATAGCGGTTTCGCTATTTTATTTAACCTGGTATAGCGACCATGGTCGAACTCAAGGAGCACGGACTGGTGAAACGCCTACGAAGTAGTCGAGAGTCAAAAATAAAGAAAAAGAATGTTTTTGGTGGATTTTTAGATTTTTAATTT
This sequence comes from Ottelia alismoides, assembly GCA_037367405.1. Taxonomy (NCBI): domain Eukaryota; kingdom Viridiplantae; phylum Streptophyta; class Magnoliopsida; order Alismatales; family Hydrocharitaceae; genus Ottelia; species Ottelia alismoides. The sequence continues at coordinate 1,129,368 of JAZKJV010008261.1, forward strand.
TTTGTGCTTTTTTTAAACTAAGGAAGATGAATAAAAGAAGGCAAAAAGGCACAATCAACTATTTATTTAATACCACAAAAAGATTCAAAAAATTAAAATAAAATTATTTTGGGGTTTTATGATTTTTCAAGTGTTTTTTGTAATTTTCTTAGATTTTTAGGATTTTTAGTGAATTTTCTAAAAATGAAATAAAGCAAAAAATTAATACCAATGTGTTGTCAGAATCTAAAGGCTATTTAAAAATAAATAAATAGATTGTAAAATTCCAGTGGCAATTTTATGATAAAGTAAAAATAAAAACCTAACTAATAGAAAAGAAATTGCATTTTTTTGATTTTTTTAATAATTGTTAATAATTTTTATAAGTTTTTAGGGCAATTTTTAGGGGTTTTATAAATCCAAAAGAGACAAAAATTGCACGTAATCAGGAATACAACAAAACAAGCTAACACTAATTTTTTTAGAATTTTTAGAGTCTTTTTAATATTTTAGTTGATTTTTAAATTCAAACAGGAGCAAAATAAGAGGTTTTTGAATTTTTAAAAATAGAAAATAAAAAAATGTCCCAAAAATTCACTGAAATTTCTACAACATGGCAGGAGCCATGTGTCCAAATTTCATGAGATTTGGGTGAAAATTGCTATTTTATTCAACCAATTAAACATGCACAGCATACAGAGACCTAGTTGCAAACATGGAAAAATATTCAGCCAAATAATAATACTTAAAAAAATATGCGTGGCTGAAATTGCAAAAAGCCCAAAATAGCACGGGGAAGGCACGTGATTCACACAGGCAGGGGCATAAGTGTCATTCCAAATTATAAAAATGCATTTCATAACAGCAATAAATTCTAGGGTAAAACATGCAAATATCCCCAAAGCACGTGTCGATGCACGCGCACCATACAAAGAGGACTAAAGTGCAAATAAGAAAGACAGTAAGAGCTCACATGCAAAATATCCACAGTGTGCTAATTATTTAATAGACTAAACACGAACAGAAAGAAACTACAGGGGGTTGTGCGCAAATTACCCAACCAGGTGCATGCTGGTCACGTGGGTGACAGGTGGTGCTCGTTGAGTGGAAGCGGATCTACGATGTTGGCGCTGACACCTGGAGGATCTGATGGCTCTGATGAGATGGCGGAAGTGGGGCGTACATGGCCATTAGATCCGCTATCACCTCCACTGTGTACATATCACTAACAAGAATAAGTGAAAAATACAAAAAATACTAACCCAAATAAGTGGACCAAAAACCCAAACCCTAGTTTCAGGATTTCCGGACTAAAAACCTCATATCTTCCTCATCTAGTATCCGTTTTAATCATGCTCACTTTTGAACTAATGTACATTCAATTATCTTCAAAACAAGACCAAGTTCAAGTGAATAGGAGCTCATATGTGAAAGTTGGGTTTTGGGCCTCTTTTGTACATTTTGTATTTTAACAGTTTTTGACCTATTATTTTATGTACATAATTAACCTATTTTAGTTCATTTCTTTTTCATTTGTCTTCTTTGATAAAATTGTTATTAAAATGCACAAAAATCCAAATCCAAATTGAGCTTAAAATCAAAGAAACAAATTGAAACCGAGTCTTCACTAACCAACTGTACAAAATTAGTCTTTTTCGTATTTTATTTTATTTCTTCTTTTTCTTAATTAATAAAAATCCAAAAAAATTAGATTAATGTGTAAATATTTATTTTTGATTTTACCATATTTTTTTGGATTTTTATCTGATTTTAAAATGATAAAAAAATTATAAAAGCAAAAAATCAAGGTATTCTATGTACACGGGATACCCCAAAAATACCACTTTTTGCAATTGATCGATTTTGGTATTGATGTCTTCATGAAAGTTGTAGATCTCATCGAGACAAGCAATTTTTGTAAAGAAACCTTTTCGATCAGAGGTCGTTTGCTATTTATTTTTGATTTTACAAAGTCTTTAATTTTTGAATTTTCTGGTGCTGACACGTGGCACCCCCTGGGGCTGCCACGTGTCAGCCATTTTTGGCATATTTATTGAATCATTTTTATAAAAAAATAATTAAAAGATGCATGTGCGAGGCATGTGCCTCCCAGGCACGCCGCCAAGCATGTGCACCGTCCGCCTCTCCAGAATGCCGCCACGTGGCTCGATCCGTCCGATCACGGCCGATCGGACGGCCGCTGTACGTCTTCTTCGCCCAGCTCTTCCTTCCCCTTTCGGCTGAGCGCCGCCCCCGAAATCTCCGCCGATTTTGCCTCCGCCACTGCGATTTCGCCGACATCCATCAATCGCATCAATCTCCTATACCCAATCCTCCATCAAATCCCTTCCCCGATCTCGTTCAGATCTTCCTCCAATCTAACACCCGACGAAACCCAAATCCCTGATTTTTTCCATCTCCGACGAGCACCCTTCCCTATAAAAATACACCGCCGCCCCTTCGTTTCTCCATCCGCCGATTGCACCCCGCAGACCCTTCGCGGCGGTGACAGCACCGCGTCGCCTCCCCGGCGAGATCCGAGCAATCCAAGCTCGTTGCAGCGGCGTCCTCAGCCTTGCTGCCTTGCTCCGATCTTCCCGTTGAGCTTGACAATGACTCCAACCTTCATATCTCCGCCTCTGCAACTCCAACGAAGATCTCCATGGTCAACGCCTCCGCCTCTTCATCGCCCTTTGCCTCCAACGGAATTCCCCTTCGCATGCCACCAGGAGCTCGGCCTGGGCACAGTCCCTCCGCCTCTGCCATCATCGATAAAGTGCCACAGGAGCAGCGCCTCGTCGTGGATCAACAGAGCCAACAGCCGGAGCACAACCCCTCTGCCTCCCTCCATCAGCCGAGCACGGAGCCCGAGGCTCCCCAAGCACATGCCGGGCACATGCGACAGGGGAGAACATCACCTGGTGTCAGCACCCTGGCTGGGCAAATTGCAAAGCACCCCTTGGAGTCCCTCCCATTTACACCGCAGTCCAAGGGTCACGTGCACAACACGTGACCACTTGGAGATTTTACAAGGAAGTCCCTGAAGATCTTCATATTCGCATCCAATCCATACAACCCCTCCTTTGGCAATTTTGCAAAGTGCCCCTCCAAATAGCGGTAATTACAGAAAGGACCCCCACTGCATTATTTATTTATTTGTTATTTATTGTAATTGCACTTTCACCCCTGTGTTCTCGTATTCTTCTAGACTCGTACATTGCATATTTTATTTATCCAAAAATAGCATTGTGTTCCTCATTTAATTCTCTACAATATGACATATCATGGATATTAATGTGATTGATGGTTAATTAACAATTAATTATTCTGTGGAAAATTGCATAATTTACCCAGTTTGTGCTCTTAAATTTGCCATTGATTAACCGTTACTGTAAAAATTACCAAAAAATCATATATTGTAGAATTAATTGTGCTTGACATTGTGGCATAAATTTCCCTGTAAAAATCATTTTGCATATTTCAGTGTTTGATTTTTAATAGGTATTGAAACTAGTTTTTTCGAGGTTTAAGATTTTTTTGAGATCAATCACCTAGTGATAGATCTTAGATAATTTTATCCCTTGAAAACAATAGGTTTAATATTTATTATAATTAGATATTGAAATTCATTTTGTTTGCATTTAAAAATTCATAAAAAATCACATTGCATTCAAAAATTCCAAAAAAATTACTGTGCATTCATTTCATCATAGTTGCATCTTGGCCAAGTTTCGCATTTTTCGGACACCGTTTGAATGTAATTTACATTTTAGTCCCTAAAATGGGCCAAAATTGCATTTTGCATCCTTTATTGCATTAAAAAATTCCAAAAAAAGATTGCCTTGAAAATCGTGCACTAAATAGGTTGTTCCTTTGCCTCCTTGTGTTCGACCTTGGGACTTGCCCAAGTAAATTAAACATAAAACCACACGATTAAAAATTGAAGAAAAAAATTGTGATTATTTTCTTGACCGATTCCGATTCCCGCCGACAACGAACGATAAATCAAATCATTTATTTTTACACACGACAAATTAATACACATCTTTAATGAGCACAATTACGGATCGTCAGCAGGATCCTCGAAGAAGGGATCCGAGGGGGAGAGTTGACCGGGGGTCAACAATCCCTCGTGGACCAATCATAGAATTCCATGGCTGAAATTCTTTAGAAAATCATTTAAAAATCGAAAATGATTTTATTCTAAAATATTTACAAAATAAAAAATGTTTATTTATTTTCAAACTATTTTTAGTGATTTTTATTTATTTTTTTGAAAAATAAATTATGTTATATACATAATATAGTATTATATACAGGTATAAAATACTTATGTATTTTATACTTTTATTTTTATTATTTTGTTTTTTGTATAAAAACCCCAATTTTATATTTTATTTATTTACAACATAAAATTTGGGATATAAATTAATTATTATTTTATTTTTATTATTTATTTACAAAAGTAAAATAAATAGATATAGGTACATATGTACATGGTATATACAAGGGTGAGAGATAGAACATGGATAACAAGCTTTGCTTTATTTGACTATATACGCTCCGGTGGGATTACCATTTTCTCTCAGACCCACCACTTTTTTGGAGTTATTCTTTTCTTTTTGCACTTTTTTTTGATGTGCATATTTACAACATATCTACAGAGTGCAACATATATACATAAGGAGTTTTTCCTCTTGAGCCAGTAGACTATCCTTCTTTTGAAGCATTATTGCAACCCACAACTCCTGTCGTTAGACCTCATGGCTATCAGACCAAGTTGAGACGCACTTCCTTCACTATAAGAAGAAGAGAGGTTCCGCCTAGAAGTACTACCCTCATATGCTACCCCAAGTCAAAGAAGAATGCCTCCTCACCACCTCATCCGTGGAGAGCTCGGTGTAAAGTGCTGGTCCAAGTAAAGCCATTGTCTGTAAGAGTCATGTGTGCATTGTTAAGTGCTCTACTTAGGCTCATTGAGATGACATATGATCATAGCCTAGTGGACTCAAAGAATTAAGTAACCATGGACCTGAAAAGTCTCAACCCTAAGCCCTATAAGGTTCCTCTTAGAATTAGGTGGATTAAGATCTTAACCAAGCTCCATTTTTCAATTTAATTCCAGGCTAGTTTAAATGTCAACTATGATTCAAGAAAAACTGTACAAGTATTTACAAAGATGCAATTTTTACAAAATTTTGAAAATGTGCAAAATTTTTGAAAAATGTTTGAAAACATGGATGTATGCATGAATGCAAAGTTTTGCAAAATATTTACACAAATTTACACAAGGTTTTTGCAAACTTTTTGTTTTTCAAAACATTTTACAAAAATTTTGTACTCTATACATAACTTTAATATGAAAAATATTTACAAACTCTTTACACAAAAGATTTTTACAAACGTTTGTACAAATATATTTTGTATAAATATCTATGCATGTGCAATAAAGAATTTTATTTACAAGATTTTTTTTATTTTTTATGGATTTTTAAGGTTTTTAGCCATTTTTATTTATTAACACACTCATACAAAGTACGAGTTATGGATAAAGTATATATGAAATATATACGACACCCCCTATACTTAGCTCAAACGATGTCCTCAGAGTGAATCAAGAGCGACGAAGAAGACATAACTCGTGCTTAGTATAGGGAACTGAAAAGAAAGGCTATATACAAAGACGAATGAAAGAATATAAATGAAAAGGAATCTCGGGGTTTCCCCCTATACTTAGGATCAAGTAATCCTAAGTATAGCAGGCTGTACACAAAGGGAAATCTGAGTGGAGAATGTACAGGGTCTACCTCCCCTATACTTAGGGTAAAATATCCCTACGTATAAGCAACAAAACAAAGGTAGAAAAGAATCCAAAGGAAATCGAAAGTCTCACATTTAGGGTAAAGTGCACCCTAAGTATAACATATCAAAGATGGAAATGGGATGTTGGACTGAAGAATAGTGTGATATAGACAACTGGATCTATACAAGTCGGAAGAACAATGATAATCAGGCGTGAGATGCAATAGATGTGAGTCAAGATACCACATCTCATGCAAAATGAATAGGGGCAACATCAACGACCAGCGGCTCATGATCTAGATATGGTTTGAGCCGCTGCCCGTTGATACGAAAGGTAGCCTCAGATGACAACTCGGATATGTCGATGCTTCCGTTGTCGTATACCTTTCGGACCAGATAGGGTCCCTTCCATTTGCTCTGCAACTTCCCTGGAAATAAACGAAGCCTGGCATCGAACAATCATACTCTCTGTCCTGGCTCAAACTGCTTGTGGCTGATATGAGAATCATGGCAGTCCTTCACTCTCTCCTTATACTATAGGCTGATCGAAAAGGCTGCATCACGAAGCTCCTCCAAGGCTGCTAACTCTGCCCTCTGATCTCCTACACTCACTGGATCTAGAAGTATATCAGTGACTGCCCAAAGTGACATATGTCTCAAATCAACAGGTAAATGGCAGGGCTTGCCGTAAACGAGGCAAAAGGGAGATGTACCCAAAGACGTCTTGAAGGACGTACGATATGCCCACAAGACCGAGTCCAAAAGCTGTGACCAATCCTTTCGGCCAGGGCAGACGACCTTCTGCAGAATGGTCTTGATCTCCCTGTTCGACACTTCAACAAGACCATTGGTCTGAGGATGATATAGTGTAGCTACTCGATGGTCTATGCTGAACTCGCTAGCAAGGGCCTTTACCTTATCATTGACGAAATGAGACCCCCTTTAGATATCAAAACTCTAGGCACCACGAACCGTGAAATGATATTCTTCCTCAAAAATCAACAAACAGTCCTAGCATCTGCGGTTCAGGTGGGGATGGCCTCAACCCAACGACTAACATAATCCACGGCCAACAGAATGTACTCAAATCCCTGACTCTTAGGGAATGGACCCATGAAATTGATGCCCCATGCGTCAAAAACCCATGAAATCGATGCCCCATGCGTCAAAAACCTCACAGAAGTGAATGGGTTGCATTAGCATCATATCACGCTGTCCACAAGTGCCCCTCCTCTGACAGTCAGTACATCTCTTCACGAACTCATCAGAGTCCTTGAAGAGGGTAGGCCACCATAGGCCAGATTGGAGCACTTTCTGTGTCGTTCTCCTCCCAGAGTGATGTCCTCCTGCCTCAAGCTTGTGGCAGTAAGTGAGGATGCTATGGTGCTCCTCCTGAGGAATGCACTGACACCAGACGCTATCCCCTCCTTCATGATAAAGGACGGGATCCTCTCAATGGTAGAACTTGGCCTTCGCGAGGAAGGTCTCAAGTCGCTGCCTGGGCCAATCTTGTGGAACTTTCTTGGCAACAAGATAGTTCACAATATCGGCGTACCACGGGAGAGAGGCGATAGCAAGGATCGCCTCATCTGGGAAGGTCTCACAAATAGGCTCAATCTGCTCAGAATCCTCAAGAAACTCCAATCGGGAGAGATGATCCGCCACCACATTCTTGACTCCAGGCTTTTCCTTAATCTCTATGTCAAACTCCTGGAGTAGAAGGATCCATCAGGTCAATCTAGCTTTGGCATCCTTTTTTGCCATGAGGTACGTGATGGCGGTATGATCAGTGAAGATGGTCACCTTAGATCCAATGATGTACGATCTAAACTTATCTAGGGAGAACACTATGGCTAGCATCTCCTTCTCAGTGACGGTGTAGTTCTGCTGAGCGGCATCCAAAGTCTGGCTAGCGTAGTGAATAGCAAAGGGGACTCCATCCCTCCTCTGTCCCAGCACGACTCCTACGGCAAAATCGCATGCATCCGTCATGATCTCGAATGGGAGAGACCAATCAGGCGGCTGGAGGACATGAGCCTCTACAACTAGACTCTTGAGAGTCTCAAATGACGCTAGACACTTATCGTCCACAATGAACTCGGTGTCTTTCATTAGCAGATCAGTCAACGGCCGGGCAATCCTGCTGAAATCATGAATGAATCGTCGGTAGAAACCGACGTGCCCCAGAAAAGACTGTAACTACCGCAAGTTGGACGGTGGACTGAGTTTCCTAATGATATCTACCTTGGCCGGATCAACCTCTATGCCCCTGTTGGAGATGATATGGCCAAGCACCGTCCCTTGAGTCACCATGAAGTGACTCTTCTCCCATGAAAGCACATGATGGACCTCAATGCATCGCTGGAGGATGCGGTCTAGGCAGTCAAGACAAGCATCAAACCCGTCGCCGTAGACCAAAAAGTCGTCCATGAAGACCTCCAAGCACTCACCCACCATGTCCGAAAAGTTGGACAACTTGTACTTCTGGAATGTCGTCGGGGCATTACATAGACTAAAGGGCATCCGTCTGAAAGCATATGTCCCAAAGGGACAGGTGAAGGTGGTCTTATATTGGTCCTCGGGCGCAATGGCCACCTGATTGTATCCAGAGTACCCGTCCAAGAAACAGCAATGGCTCTTCCCAACTAGCTTTTCTATAATCTGATCAATAAAAGGCAGCGAGAAATGATCCTTCTTGGTGGCCTGGTTCAATCGTCTGTAGTCCACACAGACCCTCCAAGAAGTGGGTACCTGGGTAGCGATCTCCTCTCCAGACTCACTAACAATTGTGGTGATGCCCGTCTTCTTGGGCACCACATGCAATGGACTGACCCACTTGGAGTCGGAGATGGGTTAGATAAAATCGGTGCTCCACCATTTTGAGATCTCCTTCATGACAACATCTTAAAGGTTCGAGTTCAGCCGCCGCTGGAACTCACACGACGACTTCACATCCTCCTCGAGATAGATATGGTGAGAGCACAGGGTTAGACTTATCCCCTGCAGATTGGCTACGCTCCATCCTATCGCCTGGTGGTTCTTTTCAAGAACCCCCATCAGATGGGATTCTTGCTCTCCAGTCAAATCCACTGAGATAATGACTGGGTACATCTCATGCTCACCTGCAAGGAACCTATACTTCAGTGTTGATGGCAAAGGCTTCAGCTCTGGACAACTGGGTGCTAGCGGATATGGCCTCTAAAAAGTCTAAGTGAACGCGACCAAATCTGCATGGGAGAATGAGAACTCTCGCTGAACATCTGAATCTGAATCTGGTGAAGACTGCTCGGCTGGTGTGTCTCTGCTCTGCATGGAATCGGTCTTCACCCTAGCTGATGGCTCTGTGGAAGTCAGACACGGTATCAAATCATCAAACTCCGCCCAGTCTATATCTGACTCCGAGGGATCTGAATCAGTATCACAAAAATCATCTACCTCACGATCGGGAACTGGATCTGCTGCCTGAGATGTATCCTGGACCAAGAATGTGCTCTCCAAGCTCTCCTCTGCTGGCATCTGTGCATTAGCGGGATCTAAAGTTGAGAGGATGGCTTATCCAACTGGATCTGCCCATACAGCCTCGTCGTCTGTAATCACAAAATCATAGTCCTGGTGGATGTCTCGCCCTGCCTCTGTCATCTGCTCTGAATCTGAAGGCAGCTCTGAGCAAGCTGAATCTCTGGCTCTAGTCTCCTCAATCGTCTCTATTTGTATACTCTCGCCTTCGACGCGAAAGTATACCTTCCCGCTATCATGATCGGACACTGCCTTGGCTGTGGCCAAGAACGGGCATCCTAAAATGATGGGGGTATCGGTCATGGACTCAAGGGTCGTCATGTCCAACACAACGAAGTCCACAGGGAATTTCATGCCCTGAATCATGATGCCAACATCCTTCAGCAACCCCTTCAGCCTCTTGACAGATCGATCAACAAACTGAAGGACCATCTTGCTCTGTCGTAGAGGTCCCAACTCGAATTAGTCGAGTAGGGATACCAGAAGTAAGTTGATCGAAGAACTGATGTCTAATAGAGTCCGATCGAACCTCTGCTCATGGATGTGGCATCTGACATACGAGGCTCCTGCATCTGGCCTCTTGGCTGGCAGACGGTTCTGAATCAAGAAGCAAGTGGCGCGAGTGAGCACATGGATCTCTGACTGGTAGTTCCGCCTCTTCCTCCAAACTGTTGTCCTGTCTCTGAGGGATCTCTGGAAGAGAGGGATGTGCTCCAAGGCCTCCTGTAGAGTCAGCTGAATGTGAAATCGGTCCATCATCTGCTGGCTGAACTCTAGTTGGTGGGACTTTTTTGGGTCTTTTTTCGTAGGCCCCTTACCCAAGCGGAGTGCTTGGGGAAAGGGGACAACTGGGTCCTTCTCAGATGAAGGACTAGGATCGGGTCTATGCTGCTCAAGCAAAGTAGAATCCATACAAGCATCACCAATCAATACAGATGGATCCGCGAATACTAAACCCTTTCCTTTATTCACAGAAGTGTCCTGAGATACATCAACTGAAGGGAAAACAATAGGAAGTGAAGATCTGGAAATGGTGGCCTCAACACCACCCTCTGCATCTGGAATAGCAGCGTCAGTACCACGCTCTAGCTCAGCAACGTGTATGGTGGCATCAGTACCACCTCCTCCATCTGGTGAAGCGACGACCTCAGTACCGTTGGCTGGATCAACATCCTTGGTGGCGTCAGCACCACCGTCATCATCATGCTCATGAGCGGCATCAGCACCGCTCTCCTCCTCGTCTGACCCTCCTGAAGGTGCGTGGGATCGTCGCTCAGACGAGGCGCTGCCTGTTGGCATCCTACTGCTCCTAAGTGTAACAAAATCAGCATCAAACATATATGCAGTAATATTACCAAGGGAATCACTAGGAGTGGTGGTATCTGTGAACTCTACCTACTCAGACTTCCTCTTGAGTTTGTTCGTGTTCGTCTCTATCTGTGCAGGAATGGCGGCCTTCCCCTTCACTATCTCTCTCATCTCTTGTCTAAACTCATCCATCTCCCGTCAGAAAGTAGCTTGCTGATCGGAGATGAGGCGGGCTAAGTTGTCCAAGGCGGGGTTCTCATAGGCGGGCCCATGAGAACCTGACGGGTGGCATCACTGGTAATGAGGAGGCTGTTGCTGGTGAGAGAGATAAGGGGGCTGATACTACTGGGAGTGATACTGCTGAGGCTGCCTCTAAGACTGTCCCTATTGATAGGGACGGGGACCATGCTGCTGCTGCTGTGATGGCTGCTGGTGTGACGAGAATTGGGACTGCTGGTGAGTCTCTCGGTGCTGGCCGTACTGGCCACCCTGAACTGGAGGCTGCTGCTGGGAATTGGTGCTTCCGATCGACCAACGGAATCCTAGATGTCTCGTCGGATACCGGGCTGGGGTCAGTCATACCATATCTCGTTGACATCCATCAATGTCTCCTGCTCGTAAGTGGGTGGGGGAGTACCACCAGGGGCTGGTCCGGCTGATACACCACCATCTGGCTGTCCTGAGATGGCGGTGACTGGAGGTACTGCTGTTGCGGCTAGCAGGGCTCCGCCTGAATAAGGTGAACCTGTCGGTACTGGGCGGAGGGCTGGGCTGAACTGTTGCTGCTACCGGTGTCTTCTCGTGACCTAAGACGGGGCTGAGAAGCCGTCTGTGCCTCCTGGAGACACATGATCTGTGTCTTTAGGTCACTCAGCATCTGTGCCATCTGATCTATCTGTGACATCCCCTAGCACTGCTTCTTCTCTATCAACTCGATCCGCTCCAGCTTCTCGCTGATGATGCCCATGTCGACGACTATCGACTCTGCCTGTGCTGCTGTCGCTGACAAAGTAGAGGGACCAGCATTGACCCATGCTATCCTCTGATAGGACACGACCTGTGTCTGGGGCTTCCCCTGTGTGTAGAGGCGGGTCTGAGACATGACAATGTAGTTCTCAGCCATCTCCTCGTAGATGGCCCCGACCTGGTCCTCATCTTTGGCAAAATACGATCCTCCACAGGATGTATTCACCAACCCCTGTAGCTCTGGCATAAGCCTGCATAAAAAGCTCTGAACAAGGTTCGGCTTCGAGATATCATGATGCGAGCATTGGTATGTAAGCTCCCTGAAGAGATCCCATGCCTCATGAAACTGCTCGTTGGGGAGCATGGAGAAGTTGCTAATCAGGGCCCTCGCTGGATTGGTCCGACCGAGTGGATAGTACTTGTTGAGATACTCGTTCCGGAGCTGCTCCCATGTCGTCATAAATCTCCCTAAATGCTTCAGCCAGTTGGCTTCTCTATCAACGAGGTAGAAGGGAAATGCCATCATCTTGATGGTGTCTTTGTCCACGCTGCGATTGTGGACAGTGCTGCAGATCATCTCGAACTCCTGGAGATGAAGATGTGGCTCCTCAATGGTGAGTCCGTGAAAATGAGGAAGGAGCTGAATCGTCTGTGGAGGGAACTTGAAGTCTCCCGCTATGACCGGTAACACGATCCATCTATGTGTCAGAGTTGCACCAGGGTTGTGCAACTCTCTCATCTGGTGCGCTCTTGCTGCTGGCTGGGCTGGCTACTCTCCCTCAGGAATGTCTCCTCCACCAGGTCTGCGCTGCTCTCTATCTGTTCTCATCTGCTCCATCTCCCGGTGCATGTCCACCATGAAAGCCCCCTGGTCACGTATCTGTCTCTGCATTGCCTCCAGGGATGCTAACAGGGTGTTGTTGATCGTAACATGGTCCAAAACATATGCCTGCTCTGCTCTGGGGCCCTCGGTGCGGTCCTCACTGCTGGCCATGGTCTCAGCAAAGTCAAAAGACCCAAACTCAGGTGCCGATAAATCAACTGGCTGCTTCTCTCTCTGATCTCTCTGATCAGGCACCTCAGGACTGGTAGTAGAAGGGTGGTCGGGGGGGGGGGACATGATGGAATCGAACTCAGGTTTGGAGAGCGGGTCTCGACTGTCGCGAACCAACCTGGATGAGCAGGCCGGAGTGCTCGAAAGCGGTGCAGCCAGAGGCTGCCTAAGGGACCTCCGACCCATCATCTTGATCTGGCGAGTAAGGCGGATGAGATCTGGAAAGCAAACAGGATCAGGCAAGCAATACCCCAATCCACCAACGCAACACAGAGCTGATGACCGTAAGAGTTCGGTCTTTTATCTTGTCGTTTTTATTTTGGTGATAAGACAGTCTATCAGAGCGATTAGCGAGCTGTTAGGAATCCAACGCCCTCAGGAGACTGTCCCGATCCCAAACTAGATCTTTCCCAGCCAGTACAAGCCGTGGACCGTTTACCGGCTACCCGATCAGCTAGCTCTGTTAAGGATATCGCGGCCCGCTTTATCGGAGACCGGAGCGATCCTCACTGGAGAACGACTAGCTCAAAATCAGTAGTCTAAAAGGGGGTCAAATATGTCTCTAGCCTAGTGTGTGTGTCACTCTCTCGCCCAATCAAACCATCCAATGAGGGGATTGCTCTCCCAATACAATTTTTTGTGAAGTGATTTTTTAAGTCAAGTTTGCTTAAACAGTCCCAATTTTATGATTTCACTTTTTAGGTATTTTTCAAATAAAACAATCGCCTAATAAATTTTTCGATTCTCCAGATGATTATTAAGTCCAAAAAACAGGGGGAGAAGACGAAAAGCTGATGCACGATAAAATTAATGATGCATGCTGAGTAAGAATGCATACCTTTCCTCCAACTCTCTACATGCAAAATGATCCGCGCATAATTAAAAGATAGGAAGTAAACTAATCTAAATGATGCATCGAGGAAAATGTCCATAACAGAAATTTCTACACGTGAAGAACATGAGCTAACGGGTCAACGGGAGGGGTCGGGGTCCGATCTCTGATGCCGATCGGTGTCCGCCACAATGGATCCTGCCAGCGCTGTATACGGCCTCTAGCAGCACGTGACCCCTCAAGTGACCAGGTTAGCTTTTTTTATTTATTAATTAATTAGGTCCAATTATTCGGTCTGTAGGAACATGAAAGAATAATTAATGTTGGGCCCTAATTAATTACGTCACAAAGTAACAAAATTCCTAAGCGAAGGCCAAATCCTCGAGAAACAAAATAAAATAAAAAGCCGTAAAAATTGAAAACTGGCGAAAAACCGCAGAGAGGTCCCCTGAGCACACCGGTGCTCGGCGAAACAGACCTCGATCAATCACCACAAAGTCTGAGTCTGAGTCTGTCCCTGTATTATTACAATAATAATCAGGCTGAAAGGAAACTAAGCTAAACTACAATAAATCTAACTACGCTCCCAGACTCCTGCTCTCCTTCCTCGTGCTCTCCTGCGGCTCTATACAGAAAAGAGCCGCCTCCGGGAGTCGCGGTTACGTCGTCTTTCCGAAGAAAGCCGCCTCGATCCTTGGACCCTTGCAAGAAAAGTAAACAAGAGTGTGTCAGTCCACAATTATTATAATAATGAACATAAAATAAAATAAAATGCAAAAATATATGCAAAAATAAAAACAAAGACAAATAAAATAAAAAGAAAATAAAATAAAACACACAAAAACAAAACAAAAATAAAATAAAAGAAAACAAAAATAAAAAGAAAACAAAAGAAAACGAAATAGCCGTGAAATGAAAATCAAAAAATAAAATCGACTACTAAGCCGTGCTCCCTGGTAACGGCGCCATTTTGATGAGCCGAAAAATTGAGAGACTAAGAAGAGAAGGTATCAAGGGTCGTTGCGACCTCAACTTCTCGAGTCGAACTCAACAAGAAAATAAAGACCACCAAATATCAAAAATTAATCAAGTAAAGCGAATAGCGGTCTCGCTATTTTATTTAACCTGGTATAGCGACTAGGGTCGAACTCAAGGAGCATGGACTGGCGAAATGCCTACGAAGTAGTCGAGAATTGAAAATAAAGAAAAAGAATGTTTTTGGTGGATTTTTTGATTTTTATTTTTTTTTGCGATTTTTAAACTAAGGAAGATGAATAAAAGAAGGCAAACAGGCACAATCAACTATTTATTTAATACCACAAAAAGATTCAGAAAATTAAAATAAAATTGTTTTTAGGTTTTATAATTTTCAAGTGTTTTTGGTAATTTTCTCAGATTTTTAGGATTTTTAGTGAATTTTCTAAAAATGAAATAAAGCAAACAATGAAAACCAATGTGAAGCCAGAATCTAAGGGCTATTTAAAAATAAATAAAAAGCCTGTAAAATTCTAGTGGTAATTTTATGATAAAGTAGAAATAAAAATCTAACTAATAGAAAATAAATTGCATTTTTTTAATAATTTTTAAAAGTTTTTAGGTTTTTTCAATTTTTAGGGTTTTTATAAATCCAAAAGAGACAAAAATTGCATAGAATAAAAAATACAACAAAACAAGCTAACACTAATTTTTTAGAATTTTTAGAGTCTTTTAATATTTTTAGTTGATTTTTAAATTTAAATAGGAGAAAAATAAGAGGTTTTTGAATTTTTAAAAATAGAAAATGAAAACAAAAATGTCCCAAAAATTCACTGAAATTTCTACAACATGGCATGAGATGTATCCAAATTTCACGAGATTTGGGTGAAAATTGCTATTTTATTCAACCACTCAAACATGCACATCACACAGAGACCTAGTAGCAAACAGGGAAAACTATTCAGCCAAATAATAATGCTTAAAAAATATGCGGGGCTGAAATTGCAAAAAGCCCAAAATAGCACAGGGAAGGCACGCGATTCACACAGGCAGGGGCATAAGTGTCATTCCAATTTATAAAAATGCATTTCATAATAGCAATAAATTCTTGGGTAAAACATGCAAATATCCCCAAAGCACGCGTCGATGCACGTGCACCATATAAAGAGGACTAAAGTGCAAATAAGAAAGAAAGTAAGGGCTCACATGCAAAATATCCACAGTGTGCTAATTATTTAATAGACTAAACACGAACAGAAAGAAACTACATGGGGTTGTGCGCAAATTACCCAGCCAGGTGCGTGCTGGTCACGTGGGTGACAGGTGGCGCTCGCTGAGTGGAAGCGGATCTATGGTGCTGGCGCTGACACCTGGAGGATATGATGGCTCTGACGAGATGGCGGACGTGGGGCGTACGTGGCTGTTAGATCTGCTATCTAACGGCCTGTCAGATGCAGGAAAAGGAAGGATCCTACGGCTCCGGGATCGTCAGCAGGATCCGCGAAGAAGGGATCCGAGGGGGAGAGTTGATCGGGGGTCAACAATCCCCCGTGGACCAATCACAGAATTCCAGGGCTGAAATTATTTAGAAAATCATTTAAAAATCGAAAATGATTTTATTTAAAAACATTTACAAAATAAAAAAAATGTTTATTTATTTTCAAACTATTTTTATTGATTTTTATTTATTTTTTTGAAAAATAAATTATGTTATATACATAATATAGTATTATATACAGGTATAAAATACTTATGTATTTTATACTTTTATTTTTATTATTTTGTTTTTTTCATATAAAAACCCCAATTTTATATTTTATTTATTTTCAATATAAAATTTGGGATACAAAATAATTTTTATTTTATTTTTATTATTTATTTACAAAAGTAAAATAAATAGATATATGTACATATGTACATGGTATATACAAGGGTGAGAGAGAGAATTTATTTTGTTTTTATTTTAATTATCTTTTTCTGATTTTTTTATTTTTAGAAATATTTACAAAGTATTAGAAACACATTTTTATTTTTGTTTTTATGAAAATAAAATATATATACACAAGAAGGAAGTCACTCAAAGTTGAATGGCCCTATCTCTCTCTACTCATTTTATTTGGCGATCAGGCCCATATTGGGCCCTCTCTTGGGTTCAGGTCACTCAATATTTATTCTAAATATTTCCTTCTTTTTCTTTATTTCTTTATTCTTTTATTTTTGTACAAAAACATGCTAATTATTGATATTTACAAAAGCATGCCTATTTGATAACTTATTGTATTTACAAGTATCTACATGGTGTTTTGCAAAGTTTTTTAGCTAAAATAAAAGAATAAAGAGTGATGACTGAGGATACATCATGTACTTGTCTTATATAGTTCTATGTATCACATGTATATTAAATAAATAATTTCTTGTTATATTATGAGTCTATGTAGTTCTATATACAGACGAAATCTTAGTGTAACAATTTTATTTATGAGTTTTTCTGCAATTAATTTTATGTGTGATATTATTACTCCTCAAGATAAAAACTCCACAAAGTCTAGGATGTGAATTGAAATCAACTGAAAGGGAATAGAAAGATATTAATTGAGAGAAAGAAAATTCGAGAGGATGGGGTTAATAAATTATTATATTAATCATGTAAGAACGAGCCTCTTCTCCCTATTTTTAGCTTGCAAGGGGTTAACAAATTATTATATTAATCATGCCCCGATGAAATATGATCTTTTTTAAGCCCAATTAGAACTGTTGCAGCTTCCTGGAAAGGGGAACTGTCAGGTTAAGGAACAGAGAAAGCTGTGACTTCAAATCATGGCTTTCCATGATGGGAGCTATGACTTTAGACCTCAACTCCCTAGAAAAGGAGATGTGAGTTGAGGTCGTGGCTTCCTCGTCATACTTAACAAAATATATGTTCGCATGGGGATCACATGGAATAACTTTCCACAAAAAACCGCCCAAGCGAATTTTCCTCATTCTCGGGTTATAGGGGGTATCTCTATATCATTTTATTGGGATTTTTACACCATGAATCCTTGAAACTTTGTTAATTACCTTCTCGATTCTATAAATATTGTCATTATTGCCTCAACCCTGTAAACTTGCTAACTCTTACCCTAATGATCCTGTGGTTAACTTCTATCCATTTGGCTGTTAAAAATGTATGAAATCCGTCAAAAATATGATATATAGACATATTGTTAAAGAGAATTACAAACTTATGTCATTCTCCTTTCTCCTCACCCTTCCCATCATCCTCTTTCTTCATCCTCTTTACTTTATTTTTATTCTTCTGCTACTCTCCTTCCTTCTCCCCCAGCGTCTCTCCCACCGCAGATGGTTAGAGACCCATCAAAGCCTCCATCGAACCTCTGCTTCCACTCCGGTGTCGCCTTCCCTCACATGCTCCTAAGAGTAGGGGTGTGCATGGTTTTCGGGTTGGTCGGATACCAGAACCGATCCACATAGGCTGACCCTAAAACAGTTGATATCCAATGTATCATTACATGTCATGTACCCGTTGTGATATAACCTATCAAATGCGGGGCACCAAACCGATGGACATGGGATAGAGCGACATGTTCCATGATACATGGGGCCTCATATGAGCGCATGTCCTAGGAAACTTGTATCCCCATAGGTATCCTCGCATCTTAGTGATATTCCATGGGTATTCACATATATCCATGACCCATTCATATAGTTCAGGTACCCATTAGGATCGGGTACCCATTGAAATGATCCGATTTGATCTGTGATCTATTAATGATGAGGTGGGATGGATCATGATCGAACTGGTTGCATACCCCTACCTAAGGGGGTATAGTTCTCTTATGTATTTACCCGCTCTGTCTTCTTCCCAAGGCAACCCTCTTAAATCTCTTCTAAAAGATCCAGCCATCGACAACCATGCCCAACCCATCATCATAAAGTTCGCTCTGCAACCATTACATCTCTAGTCTTCGAATCTCGAAACACATATTTTCCATTCCTGTCTCCAATCATCCCCTCCAGTCACTCATAAACCTCTTCTTGTCGACCTTTGTCATGCCCGCTGGAAACCCTAGCACCGTTTTTGCTGGAAAATCATGCGACTAAAATCCTCCCTCAATCTTTATCGCAAGATCTTCGCTTGAAACTCATCAATCACCTTCTCCCTCTAACCCTCGCACCCCTTCCATCAAAACCACCATCGAGCCCCTTTGAATCATAGTTTATCTGCCGCACGATTACGGTCAACCACTAGCTTCCGCTCCTTGATCCGGTGACAACAGTCAGAGTGATGTCGAGGTGACAACATGTGCTCTTCCTCCAGGCGAGATCCGACTGGGAACGATCCCCTCATCCTCCTCCACTACCGTGTCCGTGACCCGTACACCCACATCCTCCATGAGGTCATGGCCTTCAAGTCCAATATCTACTTCATTATGGAGCTCATTCATGGGCAGTGATCTCTTTAAGCGCATCTCCAAGGGATAACTCTTCTTCCAGTAGCTATGCTCACCTTAAGGAGCTCTCTGCCTCATGGAGGATTGTGAGTTCCACAAGGGCTTCCACCTCCACCCCACCCGCTGCCTCTTCTTCCATCACCTCTACCCCTCCCCAACACTGCCCTGAGGAGAGCTGTCGATGTGTTCCTCGATGGGAACAAGTTGGAGAAGAAAGATGAGAGGAAGATTCTCCTCTAGTTATATTTACTTAATACTAACTTGAGGTATTGACTCAAGTAAAAGTAAAATTGATGGCAGGGTTTATAGTACATGACGAAGTATATTTAGGGGATTTAGGTGATAATTATGATGTTTACAGGGTGGAGAAGGTAATGGATAGAGGTTATAAGGTTTGTGGTGTAAAAATATCTATTTTATTTTATATTTATGTCATGTGGGACTGATTGTTCGCAACCTTGTTCACACGTCCTTTTATCATCTTTCTCCCCCAAAATTGCAGATTTATGCCTCATGAAATATGTCAATATCGTCTTTCCCATTTCACACTCTCAAATCTCCCTAGGTCTCCTATGGAAGACGATTGCAATGTCCTACCGCTCCTAAGAATCACTGCATGTGACAACACAAAACATGAAATACTCGATTCCATATGATCATATTGGGTATCACAAACTACTTGCTCTTTTCTCTTGAAATTATTGGGGTTGGCCTCCACCTACGTTGTAATAGGCATCTTGGTTGCAGTGAGGTCATCGAGCTTCTGGCTCATCTCTACTAGGATTTTCACTAGCTGAGCTAGACAGTCTAGAGAGGGGTTCACTGGAGTAGCCTCAGGTTCAGCATGCTGACCACGCTGGGAATGATACTGTTGTGGAGGATGAGAGTGGGAAGAGTGAGGATTGTATTGAGGAGGGAGGTACTGTTGATGCTGAGTAACCATGTAATTGTGATACAACTGGTACTAGCGGTACACGAGCTGCTGGTATGAGTGATTCTATCTAGGGATGAAAACGGATCGGATACGGATCGGATATGCCTATTTCCATATTCATCGCTTCCTCTCTATCGAATACGGATACGGATATGATTCGGATATGAATTATGGAAACCATATCCGTAAAAATGCGGATACGAATCCGAATCGGATATTTATCGAATCCGATTACGGATCGAATAAAGAGCGGATCCGAATACGGATCGAATAAAAAGCTAATCCAAATATGAATCGAATAAAGAGTAAAATCCCAATATGGATCCAATAAACATGGAATCTGAATACGGATTGAATAAAGACCACATACGAATATTAATTGATTTTTATCCAAGTTCATATGATTTTAAAAATAACAATGAAATATAAATAAGTTGCGTCATGACAAAAGGGAGTGTCGAGGTGACATGTATTCTTGACCGGAAGCAAAAAGGGAATAGGATTTCATAAATTTTGTTCACGCTCATACCCAAAGAAATAGAAATTTATTATCGTTAATATATTGTATTATATAATGTATAATACTAATATAATAGCATAAGATTGTAGCTTAACAAATATATAAAATAATATCAAATATTGTATTCGGATATCCGGATCCGAATCCGGATATTCAAGCCATTACCATATCCGTATCCGTATTCGGAAAATTTTTACAACCTATATTCATATCCGATCCGTATTCGATTAATATTCAGATACGGATATCCGTATCTGGTAATTTTTTGAATATGGTAAGCGGATATTCGGATATATCCGTATCCGTTTTCATCCCTAATTCTATCTCCATGTGTTCTGATAAGGCGAATACTGATGCTGTAGAGACTGGTTGTTATGGACAAACCTCCCGATGAATCTCTGATTCTCACTCTTTATTCTTTTGTTTTAGCTACTTATCTTGTCAAAGCATCATGTAAACATGTGTAAATATAATAAGTTAGCATTCTGCATGCATGTGTTAATATTGCATAATTAGCATGTATTTGTGCAAAAATAAAAGAATAAATGAAAAGAAAAAGGAAGGAGATATTTAAAATAAATACAGAGTGACCCGAACCCCAAGAGAAGGTCAAGCCTTGACCTGATCGCCAAACAAAATATGTAGAGAGAGAGGGCCTACTCTATATTGTACATATTGCTTCTATATGTAAATAACTATAGAAAATGAAAATAAAATATTCTTTTTACCTCCTTGTATTCATTCCTAAAAAGAAAATAAAAATAAAACAAAAATCAGAAAAATGAAATAAAAATAAAAATAAAATCATCTCTCACTTGTATAAGGCCCACGTATATATGTCTCACTCCCTATTTCTTATATACCTGTAAATAAATAATAAAAATAAAGTAAAAATTATTTTATACTCCAAAAATTATGTTATAAATGAAAAAAATACAAAATAGAGGTATTTTTGTAAAAATAACAAAATAAAAATAATTGTACAAAATACATAGGTATATAATACATGTATATAATGCATTATACTGTATAGATATTAATTTATTTTACTTAAAAATAATTAAAAATCACAGAAAAATTCCTTGAAAATAATAAACATTTTTCATTTTATTCATTTTTTAATTTAAATTCATTTATTATTTTTAAATCAATTTTCTTTAGCTAGCAATTTTGTCATGTAGTGTATTTTGTCCTTATGCCCCACCCCTTTTGATTGGGCCACGTTGGATCGTTGACCCCAGTCAACTGATCCCCTCGGACCCTGTCTGCGTCGAGTCGGGTTTTTGGCCGATTTTCTCTAATTTCTATAGTCCCGACCCGACCTTCTCTTCGCCCAAATCCTTGCTCCGGATTGAGGTGGCGGATCCATAACCCTCGCTCGTTATCTCTTGCTTGATCCGCGCCTCGGTTCGCGGGAACCATCCCCATCTTCCCGGACTCCCTCGCCTATATAACCAGACTGCCCCCTCCTTTTTTGACACCTTTGGGTGCACCACCTCCTCCTGCATACCCAACCACCTCTCCCAGAGCGACAGTAACAGTGAGAGAGGGTGAGGGACCCTTTGCGAGCGTGGAAACCCCAGGTCCGGTGAGGTGACCTTGAAGCTCAGTCGAAAGGAGCCGAGCCCCTAGCTGTGCCAACCATCGAGGCTAGAACCCCCCTGTGGACTCCGTCGACATCCCCAAGCACTCTCCTTTGCCTTCAGGTACCTTCTTAACCTTCCCTTTCCATTTGAATTCATCTTACGTCCGCGGAACAGAGTAGCTCCGACGAGCTCCCGTTCTCCATCATTCCACACATTTCTGACATGACTCCACCTTGCTCCGACTATCCTCCGCTTCTACACTTTTCCCCGCACTCTTCCATCGATTCTAATCACCGGACTAGAATCGATTAGCAGGTCCTATCCTCTGCCTTCGACGCTACCTGTTCCATTCACCAACCCCCTTGGTTTGTGATGTTTCTGACGCTCTAACCCTCACCAGAGTATCATCCTCCGAGTCTACATAGTATACTGCAGGGTTGGAGCACACTTGGGCCTCATCTGGAGGTCGGAGAGACTGAAGGAAGGGTCCCAGGCTTCAAGTCACCCCCAGGTCCTCTCGTTTGGTCCTGGGCCCACCAGATCCTTCCTGGAGCTGCGGAGCGTCATCACCGGTCAATTCCCTCCATTCGTAGCTTGAGAGAGTGTCGGAGTCATGCGCAGTCGATGGAGGAAGCTCGTCGTAGGCGAGTTCTTCTCAACGTTGCCTCTACCATCCGATCGAAGGAACTTCCAGGTCTAATCCCAGCCTTCCATTCGCGGGAGATCCTCGATCGTCCGATCCATTTGAGGGTCGCTTCACACCTGCCCATCGTCGAAGAGGTATCAACAGATCTCAGCCGTTCATCCATAAGTGGACCTCCTCCTATCGTTGGATCGCTCTTTAATAAAGGGTAAATTACACTTAGAACCTTCTCTTTTCTGCATTTACTTTCTGGTCTTGTAAATATGTGTCAGAGTTAGTTTTATTTTGGACTTTTTGCAATCAAACCCTCGAATTTTCAATTTTTGCATTCTAGTCCAGCCTGTGTGGACTCATGTGTAGCCCCACACGCTCTTCTGGTATTTTTGCATTCTATTCCCTGTACTTCTTGGTTGTTATATTTAGAATGAAATCTTTTTAGTATTTACACTTATGCCCCTCTAAGCCTGTGTCATGTGTATTGCACGTGGTTGCCTGGTTATTTTGCAGATATGAACATGAGATTTTTATCATATTATCTTTTGGTTCGTGACTTTTGAATAATAGCGAATAGGTCCCTGTGTCCCGTGTATATGTTGTTTTAATCAAATAAACTCCTAGTCAACTCCAAAAATTCTGTAAAAATTACATTTAGCTCTTGCTAACATGTAATATTTATGGTAATTTTTGTGACGTGATTTAGTTTCATTTGATATTTTATAAAAATAAAACCCCTAAAAAGTGTCCTGTTTATTTTATAAAATACATAAAAATTACAAAAATATCTTTAAAAATTCCAAAAAATAATAGTTGTTTGATTTTCCATGCTTTGATTCACATGCCATTTTTGTTTCATTATCTTTTACAAAAACCCTAAAAATCACAAAAGACTCAAAAACTTATATAAATTATTAAAAATTCTAGAAAAATAAAAAAATAGGATTTCTGTTGCTGTAGTTAGACCTTTTTATTTGCTTTTTCATAAAAATCATACCAGGACTTTAAGGCATTTTTGATATTTTAAACTTTCCTTTTAGTCCAGGCTGTACATTATTTCCCTGTTTTGAGTTTGTTTTATTTTTAGAAAATCATATAAAAGTCAGAAAAATATCATAAAATCACCAAAACACCTGCGTAATTGAAAAACCTAAAAATATTTTTGTTTTTGACTTTTGAGCATTTTTGGTATTAATAAAAATTGCTCAGGCTTGCTTCGCTTTATTTCCTTATTTTGTCTTCTCACTTTAAAAATATAAGAAAAAAATTTGCAAATTAAAAACCACCAAAAATATGCATTTTCTGATCTGATTACCGACTACTTCGTAGGTTTCTCTTGTGCTCCTTGTGTTCGACCGTGGTCACTATACCAGGTTAAATAAATAGAGGAGACTGCTAACATTTGATTGATTTTGTGCTTGCTTGTTTTATCTTGTGTGGTCTTGATTTTTTTCTTGATTGATCATGCCTCGTGATTCGGGTCATAATGATCCATAGATATTATTTGACCAGAGTCTCCTAGGCGGGTCAACACCTCCCACCGGTTGGTTGATGATTCAGCCGAATAACACACGATTGACCATGTTGTTGTTCGCCTGGATGGGCAAATTATGCATCATTATTCCATATGCCATTAACTTGTTGGATTGGGGCGATGGTGGGGAAAATGGATCAACATATGATGGAGACTGGGGCTCTGGTGTGATGGCTGCTGGGATTCCTGGTCAGGAACCTGCACGTACTATAGGTGTTGGACCTGGGGTTGTCTTGAACTCAACTGAGGTGGCTGTGGTGATGACAGTTCCTTCGACCCAGCAGGAGTTGTAGCTGATGGACTCACAGACTGCACAACATTGATAGTGCTGACCAGCAGTTCCAACTGCTTGGTAATATGATCCAGCTTGTCCATATACTGAGTTCTCTATTCAATCATAGATAGTTTCTCAAGATCCTATGATCGTTTCTCAATTATATAAACCTTGGACAGGTGGCTCCCGATGATGCTGAAGTTGGAGCCCTTGTCTTGTCCGATTCGTGGGACGCCACCATGTTCATTGGCTTGTGGTGGCTACAACTATCTCTCATAAGCACATGACGAGGATAATGTGACCTCTCCTTTGGTTATTTCTTTGAATATCTGCCGGACAACATACTCATCTTTACTGAAGTGAGATCCTCCACATGTGGCATCTACAAGCCTATGACTTTCTTGTGTAAGGCCCCCAAAGAAATGTTGGACCAAGGTGGTCCGCAGGATGTCATGGTGGGGACACTTATATTGTAAATCCTTGAATCTCTCCCATACTTCATGAATAGACTTGTGTGGTCCCTTGAAGAAGTTGTTGATATGCACTCACATCTGATTCAAACAATCTAATGGATAGAACTTGTGGTGGAATGCATACTTTAATTCCTCCCAAGTCGTCACGACCTTCCCCAAGTGGGTGATCCAATAAAGAGCCTTGTCTTGAAGGCTGAAGGGGAATGCAGTCATTTTGACTACACCTAATGAGATGTTAGGGCAGTGAGTGGTGTGGCAAATGCGTGAAAATTGCTGGAGATGGATATACGGCTCTTCATTGCAGTTCCCATGGAAAGAAGGGAGAAGATCCAAGAATTGAGGCTTCAGGTCAAAATGTACATGGACTACAGATATCTATATCCACCCAGTCATCTGGCCAGAGCCAGGATTGTAGGCCTCTTGAAGAGTAGGCTTGGGAGCCTCTGTTCTGGGTTCTTTTTCCCCTCCATGGGGGTCATCTCCATGTTATTCATTGTTTTCTCCTCCTCCTCCTCCTCCTCCTCCTCCTCCTCCTCCTCTTTTCTCTCTGTCTCTTCTCAGGTCATTCATCATGTCCTAGAAGGCAACCTGGGCAAGAGCATGATTTGTCAGCTGTTGTTGGATGGACTGTATGGAATAATGGAAGCAAGCAATTGTACATTCAAGGTGTTCTGATCCGACTGTGGGCCCAGATTTGTCTAATTCGATCCCTTCCCCTTCCCTTGAGGAGCCATCTCTGATTCAAATTCATAGGAATGTATCTGAATGGGGTCCAGCATCGGTTCTTGATCTGCACCGTATCCCGGTTAGACTGTAAATTGGGGCACAATATGAAAAGATGGGTCCAGAATTAGGGTTAAATCCAGAGAATGTGAATGGAGCATCTGATATGAACTAAAATCGATCTCCATCCACAAAGGGAATTTGACGGTACAAGGGCGATCCCAATTTATTTGAAATGAGGATGAAGTTGAGGAGTCTGGAGATCGGTTTGCAAAGTCTGAATCGGGTTCTCGGGAATCACAACAACAACAACAACAAAGCCTTTTCCCACAATTATGTAGGGTCGGCTACATGGATTCTTCGCCTCCATTCAGATCTATCTTGGGTCAATCTCGGACTTATATCCAAAAAGCTAAGATCCCTTCGTATAGTCTCTTTCCAACACTTCTTGGGCCGTCCTCGCCCTCTCTTAGCCGGCTCAACATCCCAACACTCACATCTCCTAACCGGTGCATCAGTTGACCTTCTTTGCAAATGACCAAATCATCTTAAGCGGTTTTCTCGCATCTTATCCTCGATCGGAGCTACACCAACTTTCTTTCTAATTGCATCATTCCGAATCCGATCTTTACGTGTATGTCCACACATCCATCTTAGCATTTTCATTTCTGCTACAGCCATTCTCTGCACATGTCTATGGTTCACAGGCCAAGATTCAGAACCATAAAGCATAGCAGGTCTCACGGCTGCTTTGTAAAACTTTCCTTTAATTTTTAAAGGAATTTTCTTATCACAAAGAACAGCGGAGGCTCCTCTCCACTTTAGCCAGCCTGCATTTATTCTATTAGTAACATCTCCATCAATTTCCCCATCATGTTGCAAAATAGATCCCAGATATCTAAAAGAATCTCTCTTCTGAATGTTTTCGTCACCAATCTTCACCTCGATTCCTTCACCATTGCTTCCATCAAAGGTGCACTCCATATATTCCGTCTTAGCCCTACTTATACGAAAGCCTTTAGTCTCCAATGCATGTCTCCAAACCTCAGGCTTCTCATTTACTCCATCTTTAGTCTCGTCAATCAACACAATATCATTAGCAAATAACATACACCAAGGTAACTCATCCTGAATGTGACTTGTCAACTCGTCCATAATCAAAGTAAAAAGAAATGGACTCAAATCTGAACCTTGATGTAAACCAATGTTGATATCAAAATAGTCAGTCTTCCCCGTCGGGGTCCTTACACAAGATAAAGCCCTATCATACATATCCTTTATGAGATTAGTGTATAGGATATGTATTTGTCTCTTCTCCAAAACTCTCCATAGTATCTCTCGTGGGACGGAATCATAAGCCTTCTCCAAATCAATAAAGATCATATGGATATTCTTCCTTTTAGCTCTATAAATCTCCATTGTTCTCCTCAGTAAATGGATGGCTTCAATAGTTGAGCAACCTGGCATGAATCCGAATTGGTTTTCTTTTACTTGGGCAACTTGCCTCAACCTTCTTTCGATCACACGTTCCCAAATTTTCATAGTGTGAATCATCAGCTTGATACCTCTGTAATTTGAACAATTTTGAATGTATCCTTTGTTCTTATAAAGAGGCACCACGATACTGCTCCTCCAATCTTCAAGCATTTTCTTGCTTCACCAAATAACATTGAATAGATTCGTAAGCCAAGTCAAACCACGCTCACCTAAAACTTTCCATACTTCTACAGGGATGTCATCCGGTCCAACACCTTTCCCAGGTCTCATAACCTTCAAAGCCTCCTCTACTTCTTTTCTTTGTATTCATCTATAGCATGCACGATTCAAGTAACTTCCACTACTAGCTAGATAACCCAAAGTGATCTCTCTACTTCCTTCTCCAATGAAAAGTTTATGGAAGTACTGCTCCCATCTAGTCTCTATATCCTTCTGAGTAACAAGCACGTGACCTTCCTCGTCCTTAATGCATCTCACTTGAGAAAGGTCTTTGGTCTTTCTTTCTCTTTCTTTGGCCAACCTGAATATATCCTTCTGGCCCTCCTTAGAGTTGAGATTTTTATACAAAACCTCATAAGCTTTTGACTTAGCTTCGCTTACAACCTTCTTTGCTACCTTCTTCTCTATTTTATAGTCTGTGACAGTTTCCTCTGTTTTATCCTTAGACATAGCTTTAAAGCAAGCTCTTTTAATTTTTAGCTTCTCTTGCACCCCTTCACTCCACCACCAAGCCTCCTTTTGACCTGGAGCTCCTCCTTTTGACTCGCCTAGCATCTCTTTAGCTACCTTTCGAATACAAGATGCTACTGCCTCCCACATCTCGTTTGCACTACCGCTACAATCCCAAGATAAGTCTTCTAAAACCTTCTCCCTAAAGCTTGATTGCTTCAGCGGGAGATTCCACCACCTAGTTCTAGTGATCTTAGGAACCTTCCTTTTCTTTACCAGCCCTTTTATTTGTAAATCCAAGACTAACAAGCGACTAACAAGCGATGAAGAGGAGATCACTTCTCGGGAATCACTTCAAATTATTAAAGATGTCAAATTTACTAAACCAATGTAGTTGTCAACGAGGTCCTGACTAAACAATCCATGAGTCGACATCTTGGAAGAACAAGAGGAAATAGATGAGGAATTAGAAGGATATGATGATAAACAATATAAATGGTATGAAGAGGATATGAGAAGAAGAAGGCTCAAAATGAGCATAATAAAAGAAATGAAAACATATGAAAATGAAAAAGAAGATGCAAGTACACGTGATTAATCTGCGATTCGTCATCTTTATTCATTTATTTTAGCTTAAAATCCCTTATAAAACACCTGCATATAACAATAACTCCATATTCTTACTAACTTGCATCTCTGTGTAAATATTGTACACTTCTTACTAATTTTAACCTAAAATAAATAAATAAAGAAAGAAAGGAAAAATAAAGAAAATAAAGAAAATAAAATAAAAGAAGGAAGACTGTATACATGCTGACCAAAACCCCGAGAGAAGGTCAAGAATTGACCTGATCGACCATGAATAAATTAGGGGGAGATAGGGTCCTTAAGCAGAAAATCGAAAAAAAATGTATGTGTGTTGTTGTAAATACTTCTCACTTATTTTGTGTATATGTGTATAAAACTACACTAATTTATTTGTGCTTTAATTGACCTCAAATCAAATAACTTTCAAAATCAAAGTTGTAAATAAAAATGTGTTCTAATTAATAATAATAATTGCACAATTAAATCATGTATAGAATAAAAGTAACCACACTTGGAAAAAGACACTAAGCACTAATTAAAAGACCAATTTCGGCTCCATATGAACTCAAATTGAACCAATCTCACTTCCACTGGATTCTAAATTAAATTATCTTTAAAATGCTTGTGATTGCATAATTTTTGGAGTTACGAGTAAAAAGTTGGTTTTCCGGGGTGGTTTATACAATTTCCCATGTATTTTCTACATATTGTATTTGTATATATTTGTAAATAATTTTTACTAATTATTTAAAATAAAAAAATAAAAATAAAAAAAAATAATTTTTTAAAACAAAAAACTAATTTCTTCAATTACTCTTGTTTATAACATCATATATGTATATAATATATGTATATAGTTGCTATTCTCAATTAACCATCATAAAAAATAAAAAAATAACTTTTTTTATTCAAATAAATAAAGTGATGAAAATTCAAAAAA
The DNA here is from genome assembly GCA_037367405.1 of Ottelia alismoides. NCBI lineage: Eukaryota > Viridiplantae > Streptophyta > Magnoliopsida > Alismatales > Hydrocharitaceae > Ottelia > Ottelia alismoides. The sequence goes on from JAZKJV010008261.1 coordinate 1,158,629, forward strand.
TTAGTTAATTTTGTAAATAATTTTATCTCTCTTTTACATTATCTCATTTCAAATTTCATCTCTCTTATCTCTTCCACTAAAAAAATCAAAAAATCAAAAATTCAAATTTCATCTCTATCTTTTCTATTTATATAACTCCTTCTCCCTCATTCCAACTTGATCAATCTTTAGAGAGAGGAGCCCGATCTTCGAGAGAAAATTTCTTCGAAAAAGGTGCCTAGCCTCCGAGCCATCCGATGACAGAAAGTCGGCTTTTATCGAGGCGATCATGGTCCATTTCCGCTCCTAAGGTGAGATCCATATTTTTCTTATTTTTTATCAAGGTTAATTGTAGTTTTATTTCTCGTACTTTTATTTCGTCGTCGTTTTTTATTTAGACCATTAATTTCATCATGATTTGATCCGCTTCGACTCGATTTTTCATCTCACGTTCTTGATCTCTCTGCATTCAATTTCTATCTTCCACGATCTATCAACTCTGACCACGCATGGTGGTCGGAGAATCGGGTTCGATCCTTTCATTTTTGCCGGATCCTCGTTCATTTTTCTATTTGTAAATGAATAAAAAATAATAATACAAAAAAATTATTTATTCTCTTGTTCTCTCTAACATTGGTTTCACAGGATAATCTTAAAAAATAAAAAAATAATAAAAAATTCCTCATTTTCTGTTTTTAATTTTTCAGATTTACAATATATATAATATCTTTTCTATTTCTATTTCTGACGTACAAAAAAATACACTTACAAAAAAAATAAAAAATAAAAAAGGAAAGCAGGTTGACGGCCGCGCCGCCCCCACACGCGCTCCCAGTTGGCGCCCGCAGCTCCGCCTTCGGCCGCTTGTGCGCGGTCCGCCCAGATCCCCGCTTCAGCTCCGCCAGCCGTGCGGGCCCTCTGTCTTCACACGGTGCGGCGCCATCCCCAGCACACCGAATCCCCGTACACGACCCTCCTCCCTCTAAGCCACCACCGAGCGACAGTAGCAGCGCCCTTCCGCTAGCATCGCCACCATGCATCCATTGCAAAAATCTTGGGGCGGAGCCCTCCACCACCCTCCGCCTGATCCAGATCTGCTGGGAGCAAGCGACCACCATCATTCATCAACCGCCGCCTCCAGGTGGCATCCTCCGCGCCATCAGACCGTGTCTGCACCGCCACAAAAGCCGCGTCATCCTTCAACCGTCCCTCCACCACCTCGCCGCCGCCGAAGACCACTCCCTGCGTGGAAGAGAAGAAAGAGGGGTGACACCCCCTCTTGTTGCTTGGAGACGGGATAACTTTGAGAAGAACGAAGGGGAACCCTAGGGTTCCTTTTTAAAATTAAAAAAATGGAAAAATTACAAAGGAGTCCTTGGAACTTTTGGAAATTGCAAGGAAGCCCCTACCAGCCAGGACATCACGTGCTGCACATGCTTAATTCTGGGTAAATTGCTCAAACTTTCCCAACTTTATTTGTATTTGCAAAACAATCTTGAACTGCAAGGTCACGTGATCTGCACATGTCTATTTTGTAAAAATTGCATATATTTCCTCGTTGTATTTCTGAGTTATTCATTGACCCGAACTTTTGCAGAAACAACAATCTATTCTTCCATTTCCAGATTTAATATTCTACCTTGATTTGCATAAAATAAATACCATCCTTGCTTAATAAATTCTTCAAAAATCATGATATGCTCCAGAAATGCTTATCTTTGTAGCATAAAATTTTCATTACATTTTGTCTTCTTTTATTATTATTAAAAAATAAAAAATATGTCCTTTTTCCCTATTTGAAATTCAAAAATTCGTAAAAATTTAAATATAACTTCAAAAAAAATCAAAAAATTAGAGTAGTTTTATCTAATTGTCTTTTAATCTCTGTCCAAATTCCGTGCATTAATTATTTATAAAACCCAAAAAATTGAAAAGTACTAAAAATCTTATAAAAATCATAAAAAATTCTACAAAAAATAAAAAATTGTCATTTCAGTTCTTGTTTGTAGATATTTGCATATAGTTTGTTGTAAAAATAATTGCTAGGGCACTTAAAATATTTTTAAGTTGCAAATTACTCCAGGCTGTGCACAATTTTGCATTTTCTCACCGTCTGATTTTTAGAAAAATAGGAAAACATTTGAAAATTCCACAAAAATTCCCAAAAACATTTTAAAACTTTTAAAACCAGAAATATTTTCTCTGAATTTTTTTGAGCATTTTTTATAAGTTGAAAAATTACAAAAATAGTTGGTGTGTGTATTTTTGATCTTGTGAATATTGCTTCGTATTATTTTTAAAAATAAAAAATTTACAAAACTAAAAACCACTAAAAATTCGAAAATCAGAAATGACAAAAAAAGAAATAAAAAGATTAAAAAATATAGAAAATCACATAAACCAAGGATAGTTATCCTGTGAGATTCCTATTTTCTCTTAATTAATTTTTGATTAATTGAATAACCCTCGGGATTTGTAGCCTCCCTTAGTTCGACCTTGTCCGCTATACATGTTAATAAGTAGCAAAAATAGAATTTTTTTTGCTTGTCATGGGATTTTTGGGGAAAACAACGATACACTTATCAATAAATTCCGATCCTCGAGAAAATCACTAACAACAAAATGGCGCCGTTGCCGGGGAGGCACGGCGAGGGTAGTTAGGTTTCTCTTTTGACCCGCTATTCTTGGTTGTAAATATCTATTTACATTTTTTCCATTCACTTCATTGTTTATATCCACTACATTCATTTCATTTTTCTCTCATATTTGATAATTGTATTTCTTACACATTCTCTTTACTTTTTCTTGCGAGGGCCCGCGGAGCGAAGGAGGCGATCCTAGGAGAGCCGAAGCACCCAAGTGACGTGGAGGCGGCTTGATTCTTCACCAAGCCGTAGGATAGCGTGAGAAGAGGAGAAGAAGAATTGAAAAAAGAAACTTAAAAGAGTGAGAGAGAGTTTTTCTTTTCTACCCTTTGAACTCATGTAAATGGACATTCATTTGTTGCGGGGTCTGTTTCACCAAGTGCCGGTGCACTTGGGGGACCTCACCGATTTGGTTTTCATCGCCTTATTTTTCTTTGTTTCCTGTGGATTTCGTGAGCTACCTCTTGATTGCTTTAATTAAGTTGCTTGAGCCAGTTAATTAATTATGTCCAAACACCCTAAACAAGAAATTTCCGTGCCTATAGAGTAGAGCATAATTTGGACTTAGTCAAATTAACTTGTTCTTGCCCGTTAATAAAAGCTATCATCTAGGACGGTTCACTTGCATCATATAGGATAGTTTATTTAAATTCTGCACGGATCACTTGCATGTAAAGTGTTGGCAACAAGGTATGCATCTCTAACCCCTGCATGCATCATTGCTTTTAATCGCGCATTGGCATTTCTGATCTCCTTCCTTGTTTTCACACACATAAGTTAAAAAGGAAATTGGACACTCGATAGGCGATTCTTTGAAAATATTTTAACCAAGTGACAACTGCCTAAAATACGGGATTGCTAAAGAAAATTCGACCCTAAAAAATACAAGGAAAAATCATTGTTTTTGGGGAGAGTAACCTCCTCATTGTTTGGTTTGTATGTAGCGAGAGAGCGACCAGCACACTAGGATAGAACCACGCCTGAACTCTTTTCATACTAGTATCTTGGGTTAGTCGTTCTCCAGTGAGGATCTCTCCGGTAGCCAGTAAAACAGCCCGCGACATCCTTAACAGATTGAATTGATCGGGTAGCTGGCAAACGGTCTGCAATTCATACTGGCTGGGAAAGATCTAACTTTGAGAATAGTCAGTCTCCTGAGAGCATTGGGTTCCTAACAGCTCGCTTTAACCTCTCTGATATATTGTATTCTCACCAAACTCTAAAATTGACCAGATAATTGACCGAACCTCCACGGTCTTCACATTGAGTTGAGTTGGTGAACTGGGGGTTTATATTGTGTTTTATTGCTTGTGTGCATACTCAATCCTTCTATGCATTTGCGCCTTTTTCTCCATATCTTTTGACTTGACCACTCGTGCTCTCCTGATCCCGTCTTTTGTTTCGGAGATGGCCGATTGGAGTTATTTTAATCCGATCTTCGTAGATACATCGTACTCTCCAGACAATCCACCTTCCTTTTTCCATGAGGACTTTACTTCTGATTTTTGTGCATATCCGCCAAACCCATTATTTCAGGAATCAGAGGACTTTGATTTTCACCCACCCTCATTCAACCCAACCGATCCTAGGATTTTGGAGTCACCTTTCATGATTTCCACACTTGAGACACTGGACCGGATGATGGAGCATATGAATTCAAGGATTAGCAATTTATTTAACATAAATACGAGCCAAAACGCTGCTCCACTATTTGAGGATATGGATTCACTTGAGGATAATCATGAGAGCTTGCAATCATCCAAAATACAAAAAAATGAGAAAATTTTAAAAATCCAAAAAGATTCTGGGAGACACATTATTGATTCATTTTGTGAGGAGAGGACCCAAATGCCCAATCATTTACCCACACATCTATTCACATCATGTCCCATCCTTGACTCCGAGGATTCCATTATACAGACTGCTCTTGGCAATCCTCGTGTAAATGCTGATTCCGATCTCCTCCCTTGTATGGAGGAGGTCAAAAAATTCAAAAAAATGTTGACTGAACCCGAAGTGGTGGCCGCTCTTCACGAGATCATTAAAGCCCCAGTTCAACCGACCATGACAAATTTATCTACTCCTCAACACAAGAAGAGAAAATGAAGGAGAAGATCTGAGCGTCACATCTTGACCATGGCCACTGCCTACGCCATCTCTCACCGTCCGTATTTTAAGAAAGGGAACATTACCATACCTCTTGTGAGCTGCTCCATCTCTGACCATTCTTGTGATAACACTCTCCTTGACGGTGGTTCTTCAATCAATATAATACCCTTCTCTATGGTACATTATCTTCATCTTGGTCCTCTCAAGAAAACCAAGATGATAGTTCAATTTGCTGATGTATCTATCAAGAGGCCGAAGGGTATTCTAGAAAATGTTGTCATTCTTATTCAGGGCATGAATTTCACTTCAGTTTTTGTTGTAATGCACATGGAGACCTCCACCCCTGTGGAGCACCCTCCAATCATCCTGGGACGGCCTTTCCTCGCATATGCAGGAGCCATTATTGATTTTGGTTTAGGAGAGATTCGCTTCCGTTCTGATGTAGGGAGTGATGTGTTGATCACCACACCCACACTGACCAGAGACCTGCATCCCATGAGAGCCTGCCCTTGTTAGCCAACCCCAAAGAATTTGACCTCGATGATAATATCAGAGATTCTTGTTATATATTGGATGATAATGAAACCCAGGAATTCCTCTTGAAGGAGGAAGACTCGGAAAGCATGGACCTTGGAGTTCCCCCTTCTGGTATGTGGAGATGCATTGATGACATCCGCGGAATTCGCACGATAGACACCCTAGAGCGAAAGACAAACTTTGAGACTAGACATGACAAACATGATTTGACTACTTTCACTGATGAGTCCATTCCTATTCACCCTGATTCAGAAGAGACTGATAAGGCCGAATTTGATTTGATTGCTTTTATAAAGGAATTTGGGACTTTTAATGAGGATGGTGATCTAGGAGAGGCTCGCCAGGCTGAAATTGATCCTACTTTTTCTGATAATGATTTCGAGCCATTTTACTTTGATGTTTGCGAGACTTCCCAGGCAGGACATGACCACACTACTTCCAATAACCGATTTAGGCCTGCACAATCTGAAACGTTGAGGATACATTCTTGGTCGATCCTACTCAGTTTATGTCTAATGATGATCCCAATGTCGACCTACACCTTGTAAAATCCATACCTCAGCGGTCCCGCAAGAAGGTTCACTTTCGACCTTCTTGACCTTTGTACATCCACTCCTCTTGTATATCCTTTCGTTTCACTCTTTCTTCTCCCATTTTATCATTCACCCCTTTTTCCGTGTGTGTATATGCTATACTTAGGATGTGCTTTATCCTAAGTATGGGGGGGAGTGAATGATTTGTGTTGTTCATATTCGTCCTGTTCATCACTCTTATTGTTGCCTATACTTAGGGATACTCTACCCTAAGTATAGGGGGGGTGCTGTCGTTCATATTGTGTCTTTTTTTTTTTGAGTCTGTACATTCTCTTCATCGATTTTCCCCTTTTGTACACTCTACTATACTTAGGATTACTTGATCCTAAGTATAGGGGGGATCACCAACTTCTCTTCTTTTTATCCTTTCTTTGAGTCGTTGTGGTATAAGAGTCTTTTCACTTTTCTATACTTAGCACAAGTTATGTCTTCCTTTTTCGCTCTCTGATCACTATGAGGACAGAGCTAAGTATAGGAGGGTGTCGTATATATTGTATATATACTTTAGACATAACTCGTACTTTTAAATATGTTTATTTGGGGGGTTATGTATATAATTTTGTAAAGTCCACGTGTGTAAAAAAAACAAAAAACAAAAAAGAACACAAAAAACAAAAAAAACAAAACAAAACAAAAAAAATAAAAAAATCTTGTATATACTTGTACTTTTTCTACTAACCTTTTTTTCTTTATTTAAAAAAAAACTACAAAACTAAAAATCTATAAAAACTTGCATAATTCAAAAAAATTAATTAAATAAAATAAAAAATACCTTTTCTTTTACATCTGCATTTTTCTCCAAAAATCCATAAAAAGTTCAAAATTAGAAATTATTTTAAAAATGTTCTTTTCACATGTGCATCATTTCTTTTAAAAAAAAACTCTTTTCATTGTTCATATTTTCTTACATTTGCATGTGCATTTTTCAGGATAGTATTGACATTTAAACTATGTCTGGAATAAAATTGAAGAATGGAGCTTAGTTGGACCTTAATCCACCTAATTCTCAGAGGAACATCACCGAGAAATAGGATTTTAGAAGCTTCAGGTCTTTGACTTAATTCTTTGAGTTCGACATGACAATGTGCAGTGTTTGACTCTTAGTGTCTAACCTGGTTTCTTCATTCTGGGTACAACTCTGGAATAGGGAATTAATTTGTACTCTCGCACTATGCACTTAGCTCAAGTCAGACTGGATGTTGGATGACTGTGTGAGTTTTTCTCTGGTAGCATGGATATCTAAAGACTGGAGTACGGGTTGAAATATAGCTTCGGAAAAGGGATGGCCGGCTAGGCACAATTTTTTCTAAGACACCAAAACATGTACGGAAACAAAAAGATTCTATATCCGTAGGGGCACAACAAGATCCAAACAGAACCACCAAAAATCCAAATACAAAGAAGCCACTACCAAATAAATATCTGACCAAAAAGGTCCAAGCCTCAAGAAAACCTGCAGATCTTGGTGGAGACTCGGCTACACTGGTCAGCTTCACAAGGAGAGGTGACTACACTGGCCACCTTCCAGTTCTTTTCTCCTTCTTCTAACTTCTCCCCCAATTCGATTGTGAACACAACACGACCGACCTTAGAAGGAAATACCTGACTCCCCGAGGACGAGTTACTAGAGAGGAGATTTGCATGGTAGTCTGACATTCTGGATGGGAAGAGCTAAAACCTTTCACACACATGAGTCGATTGTTCAATGTTCATAGGGTGTGCTTTGGGAACAGGATTGATCTAAGATGACTTCTGAGCCGAAACTGTGACAATGATATGCAGAACTTGAAGGTTGTCGGTTTTAAAATTCTAAGTCTCACAGAAGTTCCGACACACTAATAATCCAAAGGTCCGACAGAGCTCCAAACTATAATTTTATGAAGATAAGTTTAATACTCAATATTATCCTACTTTCTTTATTTTCCCTTTAGTTTTATTTTTCTTCACTTATTCTTTCAAATAAGTGTTTGCTAAGGGACTAGCAAAGGTAAAGCATAGGGGGTGATGAATCTGCGATTCGTCATCTTTATTCATTTATTTTAGCTTAAAATCCCTTATAAAACACCTGCATATAACACTAACTCCATATTCTTACTAACTTGCATCTGTGTGCAAATATTGTACACTTCTTACTAATTTTAACCTAAAATAAATAAATAAAGAAAGAAAAGAAAAATAAAGAAAATAAAATAAAAAAGGAAGACTGTATACATGCTGACCCAAACCCTGAGAGAAGGTTAAGACTTGACCTGATCGACCAGGAATAAAGTAGGGGGAGATAGGGTCCTCAAGCAAGAAATCAAAAAAAAATGTGTGTGTGTTGTTGTAAATACTTCTCACTTATTTTGTGTATATCTGTATAAAACTTACACTAATTTATTTGTGCCTTAATTGACCTCAAATCAAATAACTTTCAAAATCAAAATTGTAATGAAAAATATGTTCTAATTAATAAAAATAATTGCATAATTAAATCATGTACAGAATAAAAGTAACCACACTTGGAAAAAGCCACTCAACACTAATTGAAAGATCAATTCCGGCTCTATATGAACTCAAATTGAACCAATCTCACTTCCATTGGTATCTAAATTAAATTATCTTTAAAATGGTTGTGATTGCATAATTTTTGGAGTTACGAGTAAAAAGTTGATTTTCTGGGGTGGTTTGTGTAATTTTCCCATGTATTTTGTACATATTGTATTTGTATATATTTATAAATATTTTTTACTAATTATTTAAAATAAAAGAATTAAAATAAAAAATTAAAATTTTTAAAACAAAAAGCTAATTTCCTCAATTACCCTTGTATATAATGTCATATATGTATATAGTATATGTATATAGTTGCTATTCTCAATTAACCACCATAAAAAAATAAAAAATAACATTTTTTATTCAAACAAATAAAGTGATAAAAATTCAAAAAGTTAGTTAATTTTGTAAATAGTTTTATCTCTCTTTTACTTATCTCATTTCAAATTTCATCTCTCTTATCTCTTCCACCAAAACAAATTCAAAAATTCAAAAATTCAAATTTCATCTCTATCTTTTCTAATTATATGGCTCCTTCTCCCTCATTCCAACTTGATCAATCTTTAGAGAGATGAGCCCGATCTTCGAGAGAAAATTTCGTCGAGAAAAGTGCCTAGCCTCCGAGCCGTCCGGTGACAGCGAGTCGGCCTTCATTGAGGCGATCACGGTCCATTTCCGCTCCTAAGGTGAGCCACATTTTTCTTATTTTTTATCTAGGTTAATCGTAGTTTTATTTCTCACACTTTTATTTTGTCGTCATTTTTTATTTAGATCATTAATTTCATCACGATTTGATCCGCTTCGACTCGATTTTTCATTTCACGTTCTTGATCTCTCCGCATTCAATTTCTATTTTCCACCATCTATCAACTCCGACCACGTATGGTTGTCGGAGAATCGGGTTTGATCCTTTCATTTCTGCTGGATCCTTGTTCATTTTTCTATTTGTAAATAAATAAAAAATAATAATACAAAAAAATTATTTGTTTTCTTGTTCTCTCTAACATTGGTTTCACAGGATAATCTTAAAAAAAATAAAAAAAACAATAAAAAAATTTAAAAAAAATTCCTCATTTTCTGTTTTTAGTTATTCAGTTTTATAAAAAATATAAAAACATATCTTTTCTATTCTATTTCTGATATACAAAAAAACATAGTTATAAAAAAGTAAAAAAATAAAAACAATAAAAACGACTGCACCGCCCCCACGCGTGCTCCTAGACGGCGCCCACGGCTCCGCCTTCGGCCGCCTGTGCGCGGTCCGCCCAGATCCCTGCTTCTGCTTCGCCATCTGTACGACCCTTCCGTCTTCGCGTGGTGCAACGCCGCCCCCAGCACACCGAATCCCGTACGCGGCCCTCCTCCCGCTGAGCCACCACCGAGCGGCAGTAGCAACGCCCTTCTGCTAGCATTGCCACCATGCGATCGTCGCCAAAATCTTGGGGCGTAGCCCTCCACTGCCCTCCGCCCGATCCTGATCCACCAGGAGCAAGCGATCACCATCATTCTTCAACCGTCGCCTCCAGGTGGCGTCCTCCGCACCATCAGACCGCATCTGCACCGCCACAGCAGCTGCGTCGTCCTTCAACCATCCCTCCACGACCTCACCGCTGCTAAAGACCACTCCCTGCGTGGAAGAGAAGAAAGAGGGGCGACGCCCCCTCTTGTTGCTTGGAGATGGGAGAACTTTGAGAAGAATGAAGGGGAACCCTAGGGTTCCTTTTTAAAATAAAAAATTGGCAAAAAATATAAAGGAGTCCTTGGAACTTTCGAAAATTACAAGGAAGCCCCTGCCAGCCAGGACATCACGTGCTGCACATGCTTATTTCTGGATAAATTGCTTAAACTTTCCCAACTTTATTTGTATTTGCAAAACAATCTTGAACTACAAGGTTACGTAATCTGCACGTGTCTATTTTGTAAAATTGCATATATTTCCTTGCTGTATTTCTGAGTTATTCATTGACCCGAACTTTTGCAAAAATGACAATCTAGTCTTCCATTTCTAGATTTAATATTCTACCTTGATTTACATAAAATAAATATCATCCTTGCTTAATAAATTCTTCAAAAATCATTATATGCTCCTGAAATGCTTATCTTTGTAGCATAAATTTTTCATGGCATTTTGTCTTCATTTATTATTATTAAAAAAATAAAAAATATGTCATTTTTCCCTGTTTGAAATTCAAAAATTCATAAAAATTCAAAGAGTAGTTTTATTTAATTGTCCTTTAATCTCTGTCCAAATTTCGTGCATTAATTATTTATAAAACCCAAAAAAAATTGAAAAATTCTAAAAAATTTATAAAAACCATAAAAAATTCTACAAAAATTTAAAAATTTACATTTCAGTTCCTGTTTGTAGATATTTTCATATAGTTTGCTATAAAAGTAATTGCCAGGAGTTTTGGGCATTAAAATATTTTTAGGTTGCAAATTACTCCAGACTGTGCACAATTTTGCATTTTCTCACTGTCTGATTTTTAGAAAAATAGAAAAACATCTGAAAATTCCACAAATATTCCCAAAAACGTTTCAAAACTTTTAAAACCCCAAAATATTTTCTCTGAATTTTTCTGAGCATTTTTTTATAAATTGAAAAATTACAAAAATAGTTGGTGTACGTATTTTTGATCTTATGAATATTGCTCCGTATTATTTTGAAAATAAAAAAGTGCAAAACTAAAGACCACTAACATTTTGAAAATCAGAAAAGACAAAAAAATTAGAAATAAAAAGACTAAAAAATATAAAGAAAATCACAAAAACCAAGGACAGTTATCCTTTGAGATTCCTGTTTTCTCTTAATTAATTCTTGATTAATTGAATAACCCTCGAGATTTGTAGCCTCCTTGAGTTCGACCCTGTCCGCTATACAGGTTAATAAGTAGCAAAAATAGAATTTTTTTTGTTTGTCGCGGGATTTTTGGGGATAGCAACGACAATCTTATCAATAATTTCCGATCCTCGAGAAAACCGCTAACAACAACACGAGACTGATTTTTGACCTAAAACTAGATCCACAACAAACACCAAGCAATTGGATCACCAACTCACATAATGTGAAGCCGTAAGAGTTATGTTCGATTTTATTTTGTTATTCAAGCATATCTTTTATCAAGTCCTTAGTGGGCTAACCCTATAGGAGAGTGAGTACTGCCAGAAAAGTATCTCGTACTTCCTACTTCCTTTGGAACCTATAACATATACTTTTTAAGAGAATCCTTGCTATTGGGTTTGGATCCACTACTCAACAAAAGAATAAATGAGGAAGCCAATAGGCAAAATCGATACTTCCCCCTAGTGGGGTACGCGGATGTGGAATGATTAGAAAAAACCCCTGTGAGGGGATGACCTAAGCTCAATAATTCAGACTAAATCTACAATATGATGGAGCCCTACTCGCCCACGTATGATACAAATGCCAATGCTTCGTGAATCCAGTCAATAACAAGGCAATACCCATGATGTGATTTTGGCTCTATTTTCCTAGGGCCGTACCTCTCTCGGTCTGGATGGTACCTGGAAATAATGTGCGCTTTATGAACCCAAAATAATGAATGTCTGTTACAAATTTTAATTTTGGTCAAAGTTATATTAAACGTTCCCGTTTTTTTAGTTGTTGAATTTTACTTTTTTGAGTATTTTTAGAATATTTCGACTAATATTTTTTTTTGGATTTTCATTAATTCCTAAGTGATACAAAATTGGGAGAGAAGACGTAAAACTTGTGCAAGTGGATACTAGGAGGGAAATCTCACCCTTGTATCAAATGATGCATGCTCAGTTAGAAGACTTGCAATACTTCACAACTCTCTCCATGTGGGACGCAAGACAAGGAATTTAAATTACACTACATGCAAATGTAAGCAAGTGAAATCACCCTAAGCAGGAATTGCTATTATCGTGAAGAGAAAATTAACCTAAGTCCAATCGTAGAACTATATGCACAAGCAGATATTAGGTGGTTGGACCTAGATTACTCGATCAAGCCATTCCTAAAATCTAAGGGCTCATTCACATAAAACAAAGAAAATAAAGACATAAAACTTAAACGCGAGAAGCAATTAGAAACAAGTAGAAAAATGGGGGAGAATAAAAAGTGAAAAAAAATGAAGAAAACACGAAAGAACCGATGCAATCCCCCTTGTGAACAAACAATCCCCCTTGTGAACAAACACTTGGTAAAATAGGCTTGCTAAGTCAGAATGTTCAAATGTCCAAGTACCTGTATTATTACAATTTTATTGCTAGAATGTTCAAATGAGGCGTGGCTGCTTGACGATGCTCTATTCTGATGTTGGGTCGATGAAGCTTGGAGATGTACGATGAAGAGGCGGTGTATAGCGAGAAGGTGGAATCATTAAGGTGGGGGTCATTGGAGGGGTAACAGACCACTGGGAGAAACGAAGTGAGTTGAAGGGGAGTGTCAGAGGAAATGCAGGTGGTGGCTCAACGACTACGATGGCCGAAGCAGAGCAAGCCTCGAGGAAGAAGCTTGCGACGAGTGTGATCCTCGAACCTCGTCGTGCGTTGGAGCTTGACGCTGTCACTGTCAGTGCCCTCCTCAACTATGGAAATCGACGGATGGGGAATAAGGAGTCGACAGGGTTTGGGTTAAATAGGATTAGATAGAGATGACGACCGTCGATCTTGTGGATCTTGCGATTGATCAGAGGGGGGAGATAGAAGGAAGGCGGTGGTGGTAATTGATTCTGATGTGGATACGGAGGGTGGCCGATCTGATGAGGGATACGCGGGAGGCGATGAGATTCGCGGGGAGCGGCAGAGATTTCAGAGGTGCGGGCGGTGACACCTCGCCCCTGATTGGGAAAGGAGGCGAAGGAAGGGGGCACACAGGTGCCACCCGATCGGTCGAGATCAGACAACCCTAATGCATCCACGTGGCAGCACTTAGTTATTATTATCTATTATTTTTTATTTATAATTTTATATTTTTTATTAACTAAAATGAATTATAAAAAGCTCAAAAATGGGTGCCATGTGGCACCTCTAGAAAATTCGAAAATTAATTATAAATATAACTAAAAAAAGAATAGCAACCGACCTCGAATCAAAAATTTTCTTCATGAAAGTTGTTCGCTCTATGAGATCTGCAACTTTCGTGAAGGGATCAAAACCAAAATCGATCATTTGTGAAAGTGATATTTTTGGGTATCCCATGTACATAGAATATCCTGTTTTTTGGATTTTCTAATTTTTTATTATTTTAAACCATATAAAAAATCTGGAAAAATATGATAAAATCAAAGATAAATATTTACAGATTAATCTATTTTTTTGAATTTTTATTAATTAAGAAAAAAGAAGAAATAAAATAAAATGCGAAAATGACACCTTTTGTACAAACTGTTGGTGAAGACTCGGACTTAGTTAGTTTCTTTGATTTCGAACTCATTTTGGATTTGGATTTATACGCATTTTAATAAAAATTTTATCAAAAAAACAAATGAAAATAAATAAAATAAAATAAATTATTTATGTACATAAAATAATATGTCAAAAACTGCTAAAATACAAAATGTACAGAAGAGACCCAAAACCCAACTTTCACATATGAGCTCCGATTCACTTGAACTTGGTCTTGTTTTGAAGGTATTTGAATGTACATTAGTTCAAAAGTGAGTAGGATCAAATCAGACACTAGATGAGGAAGATATCAAGGTTTTAGTTCGAGAATCCTACAACTAGGGCCTGGGTTTTGGTCCACTTATTTCAGTTAGTGATTTTTTTGTATTTTTTATTTATTCTTGTAGTAATATGTACAGAATGGAATGGTTTCAGGTCATTTGGAGTTAGCATGAATTAATTAAAAATCAGGGATGTTAGGCTATTTTATAGGTCAATTGGACTGTGATTTTTGGCTTCTTATTTTGTGCAATAATGAGTGATAAAATGCAACTATTATTAATACATGCATGAATGCTAACTATGCATAAGAACAAATAAATTGTAGATGAATTTTGGGGATTTGAGATTAATGAATGTATTTTAGAGTGATGAATCTGAGATTCATCATCCCCCTATACTTAAACCATGCTCGTCCCTGAGCATCAAAAGGAATGCAATAAGGTGAAATGAGATTGGGATCCATACCAAGACCATGAGTAGAAGGTGAAAATGAAGCTCGACCCTGACTTTGGATTATTTGTTTAGCGGAACTTCTGTGTCTTAGGATTTTAAAATCATCAACCTTCAAGTTCTGCACATCATTATCACAGTTTCGGCTCAGAAGTCATCTTAGATCAATTCTCCTCCCAAAGCATATCCCATGAACTGTGTGAAAGGTTTTAGATCTTCCCATCCAGAATGCTGGACTACCATGCAAACCTCCTCTCCAGTAACTCGTCCTCAGGGAGTCATGTATTTCCTTCTAAGGTCTGTCGCGCTGTGTTCAGAATCGAATAGAGGGAGTTGGAAGAAGGAGAAAAGAACTGGAGGGTGACCAGTGTAGTCACCTCTCCTTGTGAAGCCAGCTAGTTTAGCCAGGTCTCCACCAAGATATGCATGTTTTCTTGAAGCTTGGACCTTTTTGGTTAAATATTTATTTGGTAGTAGGCTTCTTTGTATTTGGATTTTTGGTAGCTCTGCATGGATCTTGTTGTGCCCCTACGGATATGGAATCTTTTTTTCCATACATGTTTTGGGGTCTTAAAAAAATATGTCCAGCTGTCCATCCCTTTTCTGAAACTTTATTTCAACCTGTACTCCGGTCTTTAGATGTCCACGCTACCAGAAAAGAAACCCACACAGTCTTCCAACACCCCATCTGAGTTAAGATAAGTGCATAGTGCGAGAGTACAAATTAATTCCCTATTCCAGAGTCGTACCTAGAATGAAGAGGCCTGGTTAGGCACTAAAAGTCAAACGCCGCACATTATCATGCGGAACTTGAAGAATTAAGTCAAAGACCTGAAGCTTCTAAAATCCTATTTCTCGGTGAAGTTCCTCTGAAAATTAGGTGTATTAAGGTCAAGTCCAAAACAATCTCGATTTCTTCTCATAACTCGGTTCAGAACACAAGGGATTTTCACAAATGCAAATGCATGTAATGTTGGATGAAGTGCAGGTGCGTGAGATGCAGACACTTTTTTTATGATTTTTTTGGAAGGAAAGTTTTTTTTTCAAGAATGAATAAGAAGCTATTTTTCAAAAATTTTGGTTGGACACAGTCAGTGTAGTAACAAAACTCTTTTTTTGTTTTTGTTTTTTTAAGTTAGTTACCCACCCCGTAAATACATATAGACTTACGTTAAAGTATGAGATATGGGCAAACTATATACTTAGTATATATACATACACCCCCTATACTTAGCAAGTGCTGTGTCCTCAGAGCACAAGAATCATAAAGAAGACATAGCTCAGGCTAAGTGTAAGAGAGTGAAAAAAGAAAAAGATAGATCGGCTTGCCCCCCTATACTTAGGTTATGAACAATCTAAGTATAAAAGAAGAGAGAAAATGAGGCGGTTGGGATATGTGAATGAGGAAAGTATATACAGATGGCATCGGTCCCCCTATACTCAGGCCTTGGCCTAAGTAGAGGAAGAAGATGTACAAGGAGACCGATGGGGTCGGGAGGGTAGCCGATGATTAAGGTGGTTTTCGGCCGATCTTTTTGTGAGCCTGAGGTGGGAGATCATAATGATAAGATGATGAAGCATATGAGTCCCAACTATTGTTAGTGTTATCTTCAGAAAAGTCATGCTGGAGAGTAGATGAAGCATTTGAATAGGATGATATCCATACATCATCGGAGTTATCCTCAAAAGAATAATACTTGAAGGTGGAGGCACTCCATATATTCTTGTTCTTAAGCTGCTTTAGTTGTTTTCTCAGAATTTGTTTCTTCTTAGGATCAAGCGATTCGTCCTTAGATGAATATTCAGAAGCACCAGTCTCAGTCAGCTGATAAGAAATGATTCTAGTATATTTAATGAGACCAGGAGAATCGGGTTTGGATGAATAATAGTGAGGAACAGGAGTTGTCCAATGGGAATTGAAACTTGGATCCTTGCGTAGATAGGGTTAAGAACTGCCGAACAGACCTCACTCATGTAGATTATCCTTTCCGGACCTGATGAGGTATCATCAGATGAGACCTTTTCCGGTATGTCAAAGGCAACTTTCTTTTTAGATGAAGGAGCAACCATTTTGTTTCGTGTTGTCTATGAAGGTGCTGGTCCTGGGAGTGAGGTGTTGACAATTGAGTCTCCAGATGAATAACCATTGAAAATTTTCTCCTTGGTCGGTGTACGTCCCACGTATTTATTATTAGTTTTCTTAATGTTGGTGCACTCCTAAGTTGGATTGAATTGGTCAAGGTGATCAGAGAAGATTTTGGCCGACTCAGGATGCATCTATGCATATGTCTCAGGATCATAATAGAAACCCTTTCCCATGGTGAGAGCGGCGGGAAATGGAACAGTGAGGAGGGTCTCTGAATTACTGGTTAGTGGACGTTCCGCATATTCATTCTCAATTGACTTGATGTTGGTGCACTCCTAAGTTGGATTGATTTGATCAGCCAAGGTGATTAGAGAAGATTTCAGTCGACTCAGGATGCATCCATGCATATGTCTCAGGGTCATATGAGAAGTCAGTTCCCATGGTTAGAGCAGCGGGAAACGGAACAATAGGATGAGTCTCCAAACTAATAGTCTCTTCAATAGCCGTTATCTCAGGTGTAGCAACGGGGTAGGGCTCGTCTACCGCTAGGTGGTTACATCTGTCAACGACTTCATGGGTTGCCTCAGAAAGTCGTGGTTCCTCAAAGATCGGGTGAGATCGAAGTGATCCCAATGCTGTAAAATTGATTTCTCGAGTCTTGCACTCAATAATTGACTTAGCTAGTGCCAAGAATGGCTTTCCGAGAATAATTAGAGACTGGGTGAATTCTCCTTGATGCTCAATATCAATGATCGTGAATTCCACTTTGAGCGAGGCACCTTGGAATGTAATAATGACTGAAATGGTTTCTCTCGGCCGTTTTATTGATCGATCAACTAATTGAACAATCTCTCTTATCTTCTTGATGGGCCCGAGTTTGAGCTTGTCCGATGCAGAGGTTGGGATGATATTGATTGGTGAGTCATCATCGATTCGAGCATGGGTAAATGTTGTGTCTTTGATTCCACAGTCGAATCTGGGCAACTGCTTCACTATGCGGCTCTTGGTTTTTCTTCTCAACACCAAGGAGGTGGCCATTGACAAGATATGTCTTTCAATTTTTATTCTCATCCTGCCTGACTTTTTCATCATTAATTTGCTCATTACAAATCCTTTAAGGTTGGGGAAGTACTCAATGGCCTGTATCAAGGGAAGTTCACAAATCAGTCTTTTCTCCAGTGCTTACCTTAGAGTAGGATCCAGATTCTTCAAATCTTCTTCAGTTTCAATTTTTATGGTTTTTCTGTTTTTCAATTTTTTTGGTGTTTTCGGTGTGGTGTGTAGCTGAGTTGTGTTCCCTAGATGAGGAGGAGCTTAGATATGCCGAGTCAGATTTAGAGTTGTCTCTAGGGGAGTAGTAGGCAGATGTATCGCTGTCATGGTCGTCCCTAGGGTGATCATAGTCTTTGGATTTCTGATTATCCTCAGAATTTTCAACAGGAGATCCAATCTTTTCATCATCCATTTTTATCCGAACTACCATAAAATGAAATTAGTTGGTCGGTGAACTTGCTAGATTTATCCTCCATTAATTCATACCTCTTATCTATCCCCAAAATATCATCCTCCAAAAACTTTTCATGATCAATCATAGGAGCAGTTGGTGTGTGTTCTCATTTTTGAATTTGAGATCCAGTCATTTCATCTTCCATTTTCCTGTATGAGCTGAGAGGAGATTCTCTTGGAATTTCCAATATATCATTGCTATTTTCTGAAATTTTTTCCTCAAAAATTATGGAAGGAGTCTGCTCAGTGGAAGGTTTTGCGAGAATATATAGGTCTCATACTCAGCATGTCGTGACTCAGGCATGCAATGCTGGTTTGAGTAGAGTCTATTTCCATGGTCATGATTGATCATATTCCCAAACAATGGAGTCATACATGGTTCATATGTGTCGATATCATCAGTCTGGTCCTCTGTATGTGTAGGCTGATCGAAGGAGTGGTATTCAGGGTTGTCAATGTGGATGTGATCATCACAGTTAATCCAACGTTGATGATCATTGGATGCGGACCTCTCCATCTGGTGTGATCGGGTTTCCATATTATTCCCTCTGGTCAAGGAAGGATGTGGATTTGTGTAGTGTTGACCTATCCCAACAAAATTGTGAGGAAAGAATGAAGTTGTTTGGTGTCAATATTGTTACCAGTCATTTGTTTCGATGTTTTGTTCTTCAAATGGTTCTTGGGTCCTAGAATGAAATCTGGCATAAGTCAGGTCATCCGAAGATGGTAGTTGATCATGTGCGGTCACAAGTGGTGGAGGTGAAAATTATGATGCCGTGGTGACTTTGATCGGATGATTCGAGTAAAATGGCTTGGAATTCGAAGATTGGACCAAATTCATCCGAGGGTCAAATTTTCTAGCGAACGTTGGAGGATTCTTGAAAGAAGAGAGTTTAGATGATTTGGGTCTAACCGAGATAAATTCATTTTCATAGTATAGACTAGATGGGTACTCAGATCATTGTCCCGTCTTTATCAAAGGAGGTTGATCATGAATCGACATGGTTGATCTCGGTGCAAGTGTACATGATATTCATAAGAAGAAAATTTTTTATCAAGGAGAGTGATGGCACAAGTGTGCGGTTTTTGATCTTCGAAATCGGTTCACACACACCAATGTAAACACAAATCAAATCCCAGGTTCACCAACTCACACAATTGAGCTGCAAGAGTTCGACAAATTATCTTTATAATTTTAGTTGGTGATAAATTCAATCTTGGAAAAAATCTAGCGAGCTGTTAGGTACCGAAAAATTTCTTAAAGACTGGCCCGAATTCTTACGACTAGTTGCATCCATTTTCAGCTAGTATGGGTGTAAGTATGGACCGTAAAACGACTATTTGTGTTACTTAAGGATGGAGCCTTGCACAATGTCCTTTAAACCACCCACTCTGCTAAGGATATCCGGACCATAAACTGGCTACCCATTATTTCCTCACTGAGAAGTAGCTAATCATTTTAGAATCAGTAGTCTGAACGAAGATTCTGGAGCTGGGCTCTAATCTTAAGTGTCGTCTCTCTCTCACTGAGACAAATAAATGAATCCAAGGTCAGGGTTGCTCTCCCACAAAAATTCTTGATTTTATGGGCTAATTTAAGTCATCTATATTTAGCAGTCCCAATTTTAATTAGGCGATCACTGAAAAATTAGGTGAGCAGAAATACACGTCTACCGTCCAGTCCCAATTTCCTTTAAAATTATGCGACAAAACATGAGGGAGAAATTCAGGAAAAGCTGATGCACGTGAAACACTGATGTATGCTCAGATAGGAGACTTACAATGATTCCTCGCAATCTCCATGTGGGCTGTAATACAAGAATTGCAAATTATTCTAGATGAATGCAAGACGATAAAAACCACACCTAGTAGAAAGTTCTTTAGCCGTGAAGAAATGAGTTAAATTTGACTAAATTGAACGATCTAATGTGCGTCTCAATTAATGTGAAGTGTGGTCCTAGGTTCTACGAGCACAATCATAAATTCTAGAAGCTCTAATAGCCGTATGTGCAGGTCTAACCTACGAGCCACTAAAGTCAGACCCCACCCTCACCGGAGAGTGAAACATGCCACGTCACATTACAGAAAAAGTTCAAGGTCTTGTTACACACGCAAGAGTCCAAACAGACACAGATGTAAATGAGAAATTAATCACAGAAATTAAAATTGCAGAAAAATAAATCCTAGACACTACGCTCTCTCACGACTCGACTCGATCTTAATTTTAATGCGGATTGGCGGTCGGTGAAGATGCATCGGTTTTGAGAGAATTGCTCCACGTACGTCGGGTACCTCGCATGAAAAATAAGAGAGAGAATGTAAGAGAGTGACACAAAAATTAATCAAAAATAAAATAAGAAAATAAATGCTGAAAAAAAATAAATGCAAAAAATGGAAAATATACAGTGGCATGTTCGGGGGTCAGACTACTCGAATGTGTGGAAACACAAATTTTTTTGGGATTTTTACCCAGCAGACCCTATAAACTTTGCCAATTGCCTCCACGACCTTTGAAACAACATAATTCTCCCCTCAACTCCGTAAACTTGCCAACTCTTACCCTATGAACCTTGTGGTTACTCTGTTTGAAGCTTGCAGGGTTCTTGAGGTAATTTATAGGGTCAATATGGTAATTATGTTATGCAAAAGGTCGTAAAGGTGATTGGCAAAGTTTATAGGGTCTGCTAGACAAAATCTAAGCAGTTTGCCTCCCCAACAATGGCGTCATTTGACGAATCCGAAAATACCCTACTTAATTCGCATAAATTATTGTTTAAATTTGTTGTTTCGTTGTAGGCGGGTATTCAGAATCGACCAAGAAATAACCATAATAAATTTATTCAATTTTCAATCGATGTGGTTTATGTTTATTTTACTTGGGCAAGTTCCAAGGTCGAACTCAAGGAGGCAACGGAACAACTTAGAATTTTATCTATCAAACTTCGTGCACGATTTTCAAGACGGTATTTTCTTGTTATTTTTTTAATGTAATTTTGGGATGCAAATGTAAATGAGGTCAATTTTAGAGACTAAAAAACAATTTTCAATCAAACGAAGTCCGAAAATTACAAAATTTGGCTGAGATGTATCTTATGATGAAATGAATGCAATATATATTTTTTGGAATTTTTGGATGCAAGATAAATATTTTATGAATTTATGAATTCAAATAGTATGAATTTCAATATTTAATGATAATAAATATTAAACCTATTTGTTTTCAAGGGATAAAATTATCCAAGATCTATCACTAGGTGGTTGATCTCAGAAAATCCTAAACCTAAAAAATACGAGTTAGTACCTATTAAAAATTAAATATTGAAATATGAATGATTTTTATAGGGTAAACCATGCATGCAAATGCAATTCTTTTTGGGCATGATGTTAAAAAACAACTGATTCTATGATCCATGAATTTTTGGCAATTTTTAGAGCTATGGTTAATCTTGTGAATTTTGAGGCACAAGATGGTCAAAATATGTAATTTTCCAAAAGAATATTAATTTATTAATTAGCCACAGAACACAAAAATATCACAAGCATGCCATATGGTAGAGAATTAATTGTAGAACATCATGCTATTTTTGAATAATTAAAATAATGCAATGTAGAAGTTCAAAATAAGAAGGGAACACATGGGTCTCAATGCAAAATTACAATAATTAATGAAGAAAATGCATGATAAGGGCTAAAGTCTGATTACCGAGATCCAAAGGGCTTCCTGCAAAATTCCCAAGGGGCACGTGCACAGCAAGTGCCCTTGGGGGCGCTTGGACCTATGTGTGAATGGGTAGACTAGAGGGGGGGGGCTTCACAATTTTTCCAACAGGTCATGTGCGATGCACGTGACCTCTGGACTGGGGTTGGCTTCAGAATATTGGAAACCTCCAGGGGCTCGGGTGCAATTCTTCCACCCCGCACGTGCCTATCACGTGGGCGAGTGTGTTCTTGTTGACGTTTCCTCCTCACGTGTCGAGCACGTGGGAGGACCTTGAGCTTCCCGCCTGCTGGTGTACGGTGGTGCTGGCATGGATGCAGGCTGAGTACTCGGTAGAGCTCTGGCTGCTTCTGGCGGTGGATGGCATCTGCAGCATTGGCGGAGCGGGTGGCCGCTATCGGTTGGAGAAGATCGAATGAAGGTTGTATTGTTGAAGAAGATCGGACAAGCCTCGAAGAAGGTGGAGGCGTGGCTGCTTCACGATGCTCTGTTCTGATGTTGGGTCGATGAAGCCTGAAGATGTACGATGGAGAGGCGGCGTATAGAGAGAAGGTGGAATCGTGAAGGTGGGGGTCGTTGGAGGGGTAGCAGACCATTGGGCGAAAGAAAGTGAGTCGAAGGGGTGTCAGAGGAAATGCAGGCGATGGCTCAACGACCACGATGGCCGGAGTAGAGCAAGCCTCGAAGAAGAAGCTTGCGACGAGGGTGATCCTCGGACCTCATCGCGCGTCGGAGGTCGACATTGTCACCGTCAGTGCCCTCCTCAGCTATGGAAATCGACGGATGGGGAACAAGGAGTCGACGGGGTTTGGGTTAAATAGGATTATACGGAGATGGTGGCCGCGATCTTGTGGATCTGGTGATTGATCGGAGGAGGGAGATAGAAGGAAGGCGACGATGGTAATTGATTCTGATGAGGATATGGAGGGTGGCCGATCTGATGAGGATACATAGGAGGAGACGAGATTCGCAAGGAGCGGTGGAGATTTCGGAGGTGCGGGCGGCGGCACCTCGCCCCCGATTGGGAAAGGAGGCGGAGGAACGGGGCCACAGGTGCCGCCCGATCGGACGACCCTAGTGCGGCAGCCACGCGGCAGTACTTTGTTATTATTTTTTATTTTTTATTTTATAATTTTATAATTTTATATTTTTTTATTAATTGAAACGAATTATAAAAAGCTCAAAAATGGGTGCCACGTGGTGGCTCCAGGAGCTGCCACGTGACACCTCTAGAAAATTCAAAAATTAATTATAAGATAATTAAAAAATAGCAAATGACCTCGGAACGAAAAATTTTCTCCACAAAAGTTGTTTATCGATGAGATCTACAACTTTCATGAAGGGATCAAAACCAAAATCGATCATTTATGCAAAGTGATATTTTTGGGGTATCCCATGTACATAGAATATCTTGATTTTTTGGTTTTCAATTTTTTTGTTATTTTTAAACCAGATAAAAAATCCAGAAAAAAATTATATTAAAATCAAATATAAATATTTACACATTAATATATTTTTTGGATTTTTATTAATTAAGAAAAAGAAGAAATAAAATAAAATGTGAAAATGACAGCTTCTGTACAGTCTGTTGGTGACGACTCGGACTTAGTTAGTTTCTTTGATTTGAAGCTCATTTTGGATTTGTATTTTTACGCATTTCAATAAAACTTTTATCAAAGGAAAAAATGAAAATAAATAAAATAAAATAAAATAAATTAATTTTGTACATAAAATAATAGGTCAAAAACTGCTAAAATACAAAATGTACAAAAGAGGCCCAAAACCCAACTTTCACATATGAGCTCCCATTCACTTGAACTTGGTCTTGATTTGAAGGTATTTGAATGTACATTAGGTCAAAAGTGAGTATGATCAAATTAAACCCCGGATGAGGAAGATATCGACGTTTTAGTCTGAGAATCCTGCAACTAGGGCTTGGTTTCTTGGTCCACTTATTTCATTTAGTGATTTTTTGTATTTTTTGTTTATTCTTGTTAGTAATATGTGCACAATGGAATGGTTTCAAGTAATTTGGAGTCAACATGAATTAATTAAAAATCAGGAAAGTTAGGCTATTTTATAGGTTAATTGGACTATGATTTTTGTCTTCTTATTTTGTGCAATAATGAGTGATAAAATGCAATTATTATTAATACATGCATGAATGCTAATTATGCAGAATAATGGATAAAATGCAGACGAATTTTGGGGATTTGAGCTTAATTAATGTATTTTAAAGTGATGAATCTGAGATTCATCACTCCTCCTCTGGCAACTCATCCTCAGGGAGATGGATATTTCCTTCTAAGGTCAAGTGTGTGCTAGTTCACAACCGAAAAGGGGAAGAAGCTAGAAGAATGAGAAAAGAAGTGGGAATGGACCAGTGCAGTCACATTCCCTTGTGAAGCCCGGCTAGTGTAACCGAGTGAGTCTTCACTAAGAATCAGGATTTTTATGAAATTCTTTTGGATATTTTCTTGTATAGCATTTCTCTGCATTCTTGTTTTGCCTCGACGGATATAGAATCTTTTGGTCCATTCATGTTTTAGGGTCTTGAAAAAAGTTGCGGTAGCAGACCATTCCTCATCCAAAGCACTGTTTCAGTCCAATCTCCAGTCGTTAGATGTCCATGCTACTAGAGGAAGTGGGTTGAAGTACCAGTTTCTGTAGTCCCTGAGAATGGTTCCTGAGCCACCCTTGACGAAGCATCCTAGTATCGTCCCGACTTAGACTCCAAGATTTTTCAACAATCCATTTGAGTTGAGATAAGTGTTTAAGTGCGAGGCTTCTAGTCAAGTCACTGTCTCAAGAGTCATACATATGACATGAACAGTTCTAGTTAGACACATTGAATCGACACATGAACATAGTCTTGTGGAACCTAAAAAATTAAGTCAAGGTGACCTGAAACATCTCAATTCTAGTCCTTAATGGGTCCTTCGAAATTAAGTAGATTACAATCTAGACCAAGCTCTAATCTTTAGACTTTATTTAGATTTGTCAATTGTCTAGATCATTCTAGAAAATGAAAATGTAATACGATGCAAGAAAAAATTTTATTGTGAAGTAAATTTCTGAGTTTGAACTTTTTATGGGATTTTGAAAAGTTTTTGCAAGTTTTTATGCAACTTTTAAAACATTTTGCATTTTTATGGGTTTTGAAAATTTTAAAAGATTTGGGGATGCTTGATAACAGTTAGTGAAAGAAGTATGTGCAGATATTTACACGGGAGTGCATCAATATTTATAAGGATTGGGTGAAGAATTGACACTGAGCATTAGTTTAGGTTTAAGTTAGTTGTTATTTGCATGTTTTTATATACAAGAATTGTATATATTTACATAAAGAATTTTATTTGATATAATGATGTATAATTTTTACAAACATTTTGGAAACTTTATTTTGCAAATATTTTTGACACATAATTTTACAGTCATTTACAATATTTGAAAATCAATTTGCAAAGATTTTTCAAATAGTATGAATAGATTTTTCAAAATATTTTTACATCCATTTTCCAAATCATTTGCAAACTAAATTTTCAAAAATTTTATTCAAACAAAGGAAACAATTTTTTTCAAACATTTACAAAAGATTTTTACAAAGGTTTGTGAACGTTTCACAAAAGTTTTCCAAACGATTTTCAAAAGATTTTTAAAGACATTTTCCAACCATTTTTTAAATCATTTTGCAAAACATTTTTAAATTGATTTAACTAAAAGAATGAGAAGTCATTCATCCCACTATACATAGGATCAAATAATCCTAAGTATAACAAACTATATATAAAATGAGGATGATCGAGGATTAGAATGCATGAATTCAATGGGTTCGGCTTTCCCCCCACTAAGGTAAAATATCCATATGGATAGACAAAATATCAATAATTAAGAGACATGCGAGGAAATGAATAATGAATAACCTAATATACTCATCCCCCTATACTTAGGATGACGTATATCCTAAGCATAGCACAATGGGTTGAGTGCAACATGGTACAGTGGAAGAATTGAAAAATAAAAATGAAAAAAAGAAGAAAAGAAGAAAATCAATCAAAGATATTTTGGGAGGCATTGTCTAGCTCCACTATTTTTGTTGTTAAAGCTGTGAAATATTCATCAAAAAATACTTGAATGGAATCAACAACGGCCAGGAATGTGTCATGCTCTAGATACAACTTCAGCAACTGATCGTTGATGATGAATGGTTATGCGTCTGCTGACAATTCTGATATCAAAATGCTTCTGTTGTCACGCACAATCTTCACAATGTAAGGTCCTGTCCATTTACCATTCAATTTTCCTGAGAAAATCTTCAAGTTCGCATCAAACAACCACACTTTTTGTCCAGGTTCGAAGGCCTTTTGTCTGATGTGCCTATCGTTCCAACATTTGATCTTCTCTTTGTACATTAAGTTGTTGTTGTAGGCATAGTCTAGGAATTCTAGGAGCTTGTTCAGATCTATCTTCATGTTCTGACTACCTTTTTGTGAGTCGAGCCACCCAAAGTGATTTATGAATGGAGTTCCATGGGAAGATGGCATGACTTTCCATAGACAAGACGGTAGCGTAGCATTCCCAAAGGAGACTTGTAAGAAGTTATGTATACCCAGAGAACTGAGTCCAGGAGTTGTAACCAGTTCTTGCGGTCTGACATCACAAGTTTCTGCAGGATCATCTTGATTTCTCTGTTTGATAGTCCTGCCAAGCCATTAGATTGAGGAAGATAAATATATGTGACTCGGTGATAGATGTCGTACTCCTTTAATTTCTCAACCTCTTTATTGATGAAGTGTCTACCCTCGTCTAAGATCAGAATTTTCAGTATCCCGAACCATGACACGATGTTATCTTTCAGGAAAGTACAAACTATTCTATTGTTCGCGGCTCGAGAAGGGATAGCTTCAACCCAACCACTCACATAGTCCACGATAAGCAGGAAGTACTCATAACCCTGACTCTTAGGAATTGGCCAATGAAATCAATGCCCCATGCATCGAACACATCAGAAATCTGAATGAATTTTAGGGGCATATAATCTTTAACACCTAGGGTTTTTCCCATCTTCTGACAATTAGTGCAGGCTTTGATGTACTCACTATCATCCTTGAATAGTGTGGGCCACCAGAGACCACACTACAATATCTTTGCTGTCGTTCCACTTCCAAATGGTGTCCACTAGATTTGAGCTTATGGCAGTACTCGAGGACACTTGTGTACTCCTCATGAGGAATACACTGATGCCATGTGCAATATGCTCCTTCCCTGAACAGGTATGGATCGTTCCATTGGTAAAAATGGATGTCGGACATAAACTCATCCTTTATTCTCGTCCAATCTTGTAGGACTTCCCCAAAGACGGGGTAGTTCACAATATCAACATATTAAGGGAGAGATCCAATAACGAGGATGGATTCATTTTGGAAGGTCTCTGTGATCGGTGCACTGATCAGCTGAGTATTTTGGCATTTGATTCTATATAAGTGATATGCTACCACATTCTGAACTCCAAGCTTATCTTTTATTTCCAAGTTGAATTCCTGGAGGAGAAGGATCCATCTGAGTAGAAGTGATTTGGCATCCTTCTTTTGCAGTAGGTATTGGATAGTAGAGTGGTCATTAAAACGATAACTTTTGATCCAAGAAGGTAGGATATAAACTTCTCTAAAGCAAAAACAACTGCCAGTAATTCTTTCTCTGTGACTATATAATTTCTTTATGCTTCACCTAATGTCTTTCTAGTACAATGAATGGCATAGGGAAATTTCTCTCTTCTTTGTCCTAGGACATCCCCAACTGTGAAGTCTGATGCATCTGTCATGATCTTGAATGGAAGAGACCAATCGGGTGACTGTAGGAGTGGAGCATGAGTGACTATTGGAGAACCTGCTAATCAACAATGAACTCGGTCTCCTTGCATAGAAGCTCAGTAAGAGGTCGGGCAAGATTACTAAAGTCCTCGATGAATCTTCTGTAGAATCCAACATGCCCAAGAAATGACCTCACATTCTTCACATTTCGAGGTGGCTCGAGTTTGGCAATGACATCCACTTTCATTGAGTTGACTTCCATGCCTTGCTTGAAAATGACGTGGCCCAGCACAATACCTTCAGTGACATGAAGTGACTCTTTTCCTAAGATATCTCTAGATTGAATTCACGACACTTCTACAATACTTGGTCTAGGTGCATGATGCATGAATCAAAGCTATCACAGTAGACTGAGAGATCATCCATGAAAACTTTGAGAAAACTCTTGGCCATGTCAGAAAAGACGACAAGCATACACCTTTGGAAATTAGTGGGAGCATTGCACAATCCGAAGAGCAATCTAGGAAAGGCATATGCACCGAATGGGCAGGTGGAAATTGTCTTCTCTTAGTCCTCGGGGGTGATCGCCACGTGGTTGTACCTGTAGTACCCATCTGAGAAATAGAAGAATTCTTTCCCAGCTAGTCTCTTAAGCACTTAATCAGTGGATGGTAGTGGAAAATGGTCCTTCTTGGTTGTTGCATTCAGGCAGTAGTAATCAATATACACGTGCCACGATGTCGGTACTCAAGTATAAATATCCTCTCCTTGATTATTTGTAACCATGATGATCCCTGACTTCTTTGATACTACGTGCAAGGGACTCACCCATTTTGAGTCGGAGATGGGGTAAATAAAGCCCGCTTCACACCATTTTGTGTTGTCTTTCATTACTACGTCCCACAGGTTAGGATTTAACCTTCTTTGGAATTCTCAGGATGGTTTGCAATCATCTTCAACATAAATATGGTGTGAACACACGGCTAGATTTATTTCTCGTAGATCCGAAACTTTCCAACCAAGTGCCTTATGATTTTCCCTAGAACCTCGGGCAGTCGAGATTCTCGATCCAGGTCAGCCTACTGCTGAGAATGACTGGATACATGTGTTTTTCACCCACAAGGAAAGCATACTTCAGACCTTCCGGGAGCTATTTTAGTTCAGGTAGTTATTGAATTTGCTTGGTGGATACTTAAGACATCATGCAGGTTGGTGAATGGTTTGCTAAATTCAATGAGGTGTTGTCCACCTCTGTCACTCTTGGCTCTAATATGAATGTACCGAACATGTCTTTAGTTAAATCTTCATGTTCGGTTTGGCATGAATATTCTTCAAAGAGGTTGATCAGTGATTTAGAATATGTCTCCCATTTGACAACGGAGCAAGGATCGACTATGCTCTCTAGGTCCTCCTCTAAAGAGAGGATTTCCTGTGTCAAAATGTCATTCAGAGAAATTTGTTGATCACTGATATCAACAATGTCATAGTCTTCAACTGGTAATGGCTTCCCTTCATCAGATGCGGCTTCCAGCTCGCTGATCATGTCCATTGTGACCTTGTCACTACAGGAGTGAAATGTGATCTTTCCGGACCTATAGTTGACGACCGCTTCGACAATTTGAAGGCATTGCCGACCAAGAATGATGGGAGTCTGGGGTAACAACGCATGAGAGTCCATGTCCAAGACAACAAAATCCATTAGGAAAGCGCATGTCCTAGACAATCACGATAACATCCTCTTGTAAATTTCTGGGTTTCTTGATGGATCGATCAACGAACTGAAGGATCATACACGAAGGCTTAAGCTGTCCCAGCCCAAATTCTTGAAGCAATGAGGAGGGAATGGGGTTTATATAAGAGCAGCTATTAAGCAGATTTCGCTCAAAAACTTGATCAAATATATGACATTTGATTAAGGGTGCTCCCTTGTATTTCTTTTTCTGTGGGAGATCACTGATAGCATTCATATGGGCCATGCTTAAAATGTATTTCTCTCCTCGACTGCATATATTTTTATGGCTCCGATGCTTGGAGTTACATGCCTCTTTCAAACCTTTCTTCACAAATGGTTTGCATTCCATGGCTTTCATTAAATGCCATATTTAAAACAAGATTTTCAATGATTTCCATAACACTAGTGTCAGGCAATGCACTTTTAGTTTTTCTATTTTTTTTAGAATTTTTCATTACATCTGGGAAAATAATACTCATAGAAGGAACTGAATTGTTCATAGTTACAACATTATTTACAAATGGATGGCCATAAGGTGGGCCATCATACAAAACTGACAAAACTATATCTACATGAGCTCTGTCTTCGTCAGTTGGCTCTGGAGTTGCTGCTGGTGCTGGCTCCTCCTAGTCTGGTGCGACTTGGCTTTGACTCTTCTTTTCATTTTGGAGACTTTATTTTTACTGTTTGTTTTGGTATTTTTGCACTTGGTGATGGTGGTGGACTGGTGCTGCTCCTCCATCTTCTTTTTCCTTACCCGACTCTGCTGCTGCACTAGCTGATGTAGGAGACGACTCGCCAGAAGATGCTTTATTCTTACCCTTCTACATGGCAGATGACTGCAATGTCCTGTCGCTCCTGAGAGTCACTACATGAGACAACACAAAATCTGAAATACTTGGCTCTGCGGGACTGATGGGGTATCGCAAACTACCTGCTCTTCTCTCTTGAAAGTATTGGGCTTGTCCTCTACCTACACTAGAATAGGTGTCTTGGGTGCAATGAGGTCATCGAGCTTCTGGCTCATCTCCTCTAGGCTTTTCACTAGCTAAGCCAGATAGTCATGAGCGGGGTTCACTAGAGTAGCCTCAGGTTTAACATGCTGACCACGTTGGGAATGATACTACTGTGGAGACTGACAGTGGGAAGACTGAGGATTGTACTGAGGAGGGAGTTGTTGTTGTTGAGATTGAGGAGGAGGGATGTACTGCTGGTGCTGAGCAATCACGTAATTGTGATACGACTGGTAGTGGAGTACGTGAGCTGATAGTATGAGTGATTCTATCTCCATGTGTTCTGATAAGGTGGAGAATGATGCTGCAGAGGCTAGTTGTCATGGACAATCCTCCCATCAGATGGTTGGTGATATGACCAAATAGCATATGATTGGCCCTGTTGCTATCTACCTGGACTGGCTCATTGTACATCATTGTTCCAGATGCCATTCACTTCTTAGATTTGGGGTGGTGGTGGGAAAAATGGATCAACATATGATGGAGGCTGGGGATATAGTTGGTAGACTATAATCTACTATGACAACTGTTGGGTTGCCTGGTCAGGCACCTTTACGTAATATCTGGACCTGGGCAGTCCTGAACTCAACTGAGGTGGCTGTAGAGATGACGGCTCCTTCAGATCAGCAAGAGTTGTGGCTGATGGGCTCGCAGACTGCACAACTTTGATAGTGCTGACTAACATCTCCTCTTACTTGGTAATATGATCCAGCTTGTCCAGATACCATGTTCTCTTTTGATCACGTATAGTTTCTCAAGATCCTGTGATTGTTTCTCAATTATATCAACATTGGACAGGTGGATCCCGATGATGCTGAGGTTGGAGCTCTCATCCTTGTCCGATTTGTGGGATGCCGCCATGTTCACTGACTTGTGGTGGATCTGCCACTATCTCTAATAAGTACAAGATGAGGATAATGCAACCTCTCCTTCACTTATTTCTTCGAATATCTTCCATACAACATCCTCATCTTTATTAAAGTGAGATCCGCCATACGCATCATCGACAAGCCTCTAACTTTCTTGTGTGAGGCCCCCGAAGAAATTTTGGACCAAGATGGTCTGTGGGAGGTCATGGTGGGAGCACTTTTCTTGTAAATCCTGAAGGCTTCATGAATAGACTTGTGCGGTTCTTGGGAGAAGTTGCTGATACGCGCTCACATCTGATTCAGACAACCTAATGGATAAAACTTGTGGATGAATGCAAACTTTAATTCCTCCTAGGTCATAACGACCTTTCCCAAGTGATTGATCCAATAAAGACCCTTATCCTGAAGGCTGAAGGGGAATGCGATCATTTTGACTACACCTAACAGGATGTTAGGGTAGTGAGTGGTGAGGTAAATGTGTGAAAATTGCTGGAGATGGATATAGAGCTCTTCGTTGGTGTTCTCATGGAAAGAAGGGAGAAAAGCTATGAATTGAGGCTTTAGATCAAAATATTTGTAGACTATAAGGATCTATATCCACTCGGTCATCTGGCCAGAGCTAGGATTGTAGGTCTCTTTGAGAGTAGGCTTGGGAGCCTCTCTTCTGGGTTCTTCTTCCTCTCCATGGGGTCCATCTCCATGTTCTTCATTGTTTTCTCCTCTTCCTCCTTTATTCTCTTTTTCTCTCCTCAGGTCATTCAACATGTCTTAGAAGGCAACTTAGGCAATAGCCTGATCTGTTAGATGCTGGTGGATGGACTGTATGGAAGTGAGCAACTATGCATTCACGATGTTATGATCCGGTTGTGGTCCCTGATCTTTTTGATTCGATCCTTTCAACTTCCCTTGAGGAGCCATCTCTGATTCAGTCTCACAAGAATGTATCTGAATGTGTCCAAGGTTGATTCTCGATCTGCACCATAAAATGTATCCCGATCAGACTAATAAACTGAGGCACTAGATAAAAAGATGGGTCTGGAATTATGGGTCAATTCAAAATGAATGTGAATGGAGCATTTGATATAAAACTGAAATCGATCTCCATCCATAAGGGGTGAATGACGTGACAAGAATGATCTGGGTTTATTTGAAATGAGGATGAAGTCGAGGAGTCCCGAGATTAATTCACAATGTCCAAATCGGGTTCTCGAGAATTGCCTCGAATTATTGAAGATAGCGATTCATGGAATCGATGTAGTTATCGTGAGGTCCCGACTAAACAATCCGCGAGTCGACATCTTGGAAGAACAAGAGGAAATAGTTGATGAATTATAAGGCTACAATGATAAACAATAGAAATGGAATGAAGAGGAGATAAGAAGAAGAAGGCTCAAAATGAGAAGAATATAAGAAATGAAAACATATGAAAATGAAAAAGGCGCAAGTGTGTGCAATTGATTTTTGACCTAAGACTAGATCCACAACAAACACCAAGCAATTGGATTCACCAACTCACACAATGTAAAGACATAAGAGTTCAACTATTTTTATCTTTTTGATTTTTTTATTCAGATAAATCTTTCAACAAATCCTTAGTAGGCCAGCCCTAACGGAGAGTGAGTACTACCAGAAAAGTATCATGTACTTCCCACTTCCTTTGTAACATGTAGCATATACTTTTTTAGAGAATCCTTGCTTCTGTGTTTGGATCCACTACTCATCGAAAGAATAGAGGAGTAAGCCAATAGGCGAAACTGATACTCCCTCCCTGGCAGGGTACCCAGACACGAAACAATGAGACAGACACTCACGTTAGGGGATGGACTAGCTCAATACTTCAAACTAAGTCAGCAAGAAGATGAAACCCTACTCGCCCATGCATGATAGAAGCGTCGATACTTTGTGAATCCAGTCAATAACAAGGCAGTCCCAGGTTGGGATTTTGGCTCTATTTTCCAAGGGTCGTGCCTCTCTTAGTCTGGATGGTACCTGAAAACAATGTAGGCTTTATGAACCTAAAACAATGAATGTTCGTTATGAATTTTAGTTTTGATCAAAGTTTATTAAACAATCCCGTTTTTTTAATTTTTGAATATTAATTTTTTGAGTATTTTTCAGAATAATTTACGTAACAATTTTTTTGGATTTTCTTTAATTCTAAGTGATACAAAACTGGGAGAGAAGACAAAAAAGCCGTGCAAGTGGATACTAGGATGGAAATCTCACCCTTGTATCCAATGATGCATGATCAGTTAGAAGAATTATAACGCTTCCCAGCACTCTCCATGCGGGATGCAAGACACGAAATAAATTATACTACATGCAAATGTAAGCCTATGAAATCACCTTAAGTAGGAATTGCTATTATCGTAAAAAATAGATTAAGTATGATCTAAGTTTAATCATAGAACTATAGGTACATGCAGATATTAGGTGTTTGGACATAGATTACTCGATCAAGCAATTCCTAAAATCTAAAAGGTTCATTCATATAAAACAAAGAAAATAAAGGTGGAAAACTCAAAATGTGGGAAATAAATAGAAACAAGTAGAAAATAAGAAGAATAAAAAGTAAGAAATGTGAAAAAACCGATGCAAGCCCCTAGGTGAACAAACACTTGGTAAAATAGGCTTGTTAAGTCGGAGTGTCCAAATGTCCAAGTACTTGTATTATTACAATTTAATTGCTAAAATAAATATCTCTCACAAAATAAAATAAAAATATTCTACATTATTGCTAAGCTGCTTTGAATGCTCTCTTTGTCTTCTTCTTTCTCTCTCCTACTTACTCGTGAAGAAAGAGATGGTCTACATCGAGCTTGGCTATGTTGGCATCCTAAAAAGTCATCCTTGCATAGAGGACCCTCGCAAAGAAGTCAACAAAAAGATTGGTCAGAAGCAGATAAGAAATTCTTTGAAAAGAAATAAAGCAGATAAATATGCAACTAATATATATAATCATATCCTAGATTGCTCCCTGACAATGATGGCATTTTGTTGAAGAGGTCGGATGAGGATCCTAACGCCCGGTCTTGGAGGGCCTACGGTATCCGATAAGTCAGATCCAACAATCGCTGTATCAGTTGCTCTAATAATACTTGGATCTCAATCAACCAATTCAGATAAACAATCAACCCACAATGTATGATAAAACAATAAAGGAATGTGGGGCGAAATTTATTATACCCTTCATAAAGATGTGTACATACATCATGTTTAGGGGTTGAACCACTGAGAGCAAATCGCAGATAGGTATAAATATTATCAGTTAATGAGAATAAACAATAATTATTTTTGTACTTTATTTATTTATTTTTTTTATTTTTATGGGTTTTGAATTATATTTATTTTTAATGGTTTTTTAATGTTTTATACTTTTAATGTTTTTAATTTTATTTTTGATTTTGCAAAATTTTAGTTTCCTTTTGTTTTTAAGATATAATGTGTGTGTGTATATATATATCTATATATAGTAATAAGTATATTATGAATAATACATAGGGTATATATTAAATAAATATATAAAAATATATGAAATATATACATGAATAGTCCTTTTTATTTTTTAAAGGTTTTAAATATATTTATTGGTATTTATAAACGGCAATAATAATAAGTAATATAATACATATTATATAGGATATATTTTTAAATATTGTTATATATAATCGAAATTTACAAAATAATTTTTTTTTGTGTTTTTAAATATTTTCTATGTTTTTTGTGATTTTTCTTATAATTTTTGCTAATTTTTGTATTTTTAAGTGATTTAAATATACAAAGTAGTTAGTTATATAGATAGAATGAATTGTTATGGGTTTTAAAAATATATAAATGGTTCAAAAATTCTCAAAACTGTTTTTAATATATACTATATAATATAAATAAAATATACTATGGAAAACCATTTTTTTGGAATTTTTACTATTTTTTAGAGGGGGATTAGTGTTTTCCAATTTTTATTAATTTTCAATTATATATTTTTTGTGATTTTTGGTCTAGAGTTAAAATATATACTAATATATACTATTTTTTTGGAAATTTTAAACTTAGTTTAATATTTTTTGTATTTTTATAAACTAACAGGGAATAAATAACAAGTTTAATATTTTTTGTATTTTTATAAACTAACAGGGAATAAATAGCTCCTATTCTATTTTTAATAAATGGTAATGAATAAGCATCATGTTAAGCATATACAACATTTTTCCCAAAATAAATGAAGTACATGAGCTATTTAATAAAATTACAATGACATAAACCAACCTAACATGGGTATTTTTGCAATATTATTAATGTTCGAGGTGTTCTATGCAAAATACCCCAAAATATTACACTTATTTACAAATTTTAAGTGCTAAAAAGAAATAGATGAACTCGGAGGGGCCTCACTACAAAATGTCCCACCTTACATGGGGTCCATGTGAGGTGAGCTTATATGGACCCGATAATAATATACAAGAAATGTAGCGGTTTCTTTGCAAAATACATAAAGTTTTTGAAACTGAATTTAATATTACATGAGCTATTAATAAATGCAAAAGATGCAGAGGAGAGGCTATGTATTTTACCCCTTAAATTGCCAAATCGAAGGGCGCATGGATTTCCCTATGGCAACACTAGAGATGGATGGTGGATGAAACATGCACTGCTTCGATTTAAATTCAAGGGCACAAATTAGATGTGGGTTGGCTTGAGCTGAACTTGGAAGCCGGTGGAAGAACATGGAAGAAGGTTGGCTTGAGCAAACTTTGATTGGCAATATCTTTGACCTCCGACCTCCTCCTTCCTCGCCGATGGGCTCCTTCGCTTCTTGGATCTCTCTCGCACTTGCAGGTGGTTCAAAGAGATACGGGCTCCATCGGTTCAAAGATGGTCAATCTCCATCGATAGGGGCCCAGAGTACTTGAGGTCCCCGAGCTCTGACTTGAACCGTTCTTCATCTCCAGGGTTCATTAAAGCTCGAAACTTGCACAAAAGTGTTTCTTGGCTCGAGGTGATGATCCTCGGCCACAAAGTGAAGCTGGTGGTGCAATGGAATGGTCAGACAACAGAACTCTGACTGTGGGCGGTGGAGGAAGCGCGGATGAACCTCGATCTTTACAGGATCGAGGGGAAACCAAGGGGTTTTGTGGAGAAGTGAACGGGGAATGAAAATGGGGTGACATATGGGTCAAAATAGTCGAAGCACTGTGAATTTCAAGCTGGAGTCGAAGCTCCAGTAGATCTTAAACCGTAAAATTAAGCTAAACTACAAGCTAATTGACGATACTAAAAACTATCCTATGATGGTGGAATGAAAAGCAATTAAAAATCCTAATGCTAGTAGCTCATACCTGGCTGGAATCAAGGAGAAGAAGGTAACTACGTCGGAGCCGACAAGCTTGGCTTTGGTGGATTGACTCATCCCCGTATTCTCCACATCGACAGGTCGGAGAGACTCAACTGTCACCCGAAACTCACACCCGATGGTTCCTTTGGGGTTACAAAGAAGGAATAGGGATCAAATAAAAAAAGTGGACGAAGATCTCTTATTTATGCACAAGCGAGGGGTGATTTTAGAGAGAGGATTGTGTAAAGGATGGAGGAAGTTGGTGGGAGTTATCGAGTGGGTGCGTGTTAGGTGAGATGGAGAACAGAAGGGTGATGAGCTCGAGGGAGCAGATGGCATGGGGGAGTGCCGAGAATTCGGAGAAGAAGAGGTGCCCGTGACTCTAACAGAAGTTAGAGGGAGGATTAGGTACTGTTGACTGAAGGTCAACGGTCGGAGTGATCTGGTTTGTCTACACGGACCAACTAGAAAATAGGGATCCAAAAATCCCTTATCAATTAGATTTGAAATAATAGACGATTTTAATAATTTTAGGTTACAACATAAAATTGCTTATTATTTTATGTAGTTATTTATTTTGATTTTTATTTTTTTTACAAGCTTATTTATTAGGTGTTAATATTTACATGTATATATAGGTATATATACATGCATTTTGGGTCTTTTATTTTTATTTTGTATTATGTAGTTTATTTTTGTATTTACATATTTTTAATATTTATAGATTATTTAATTACATATTTACACATTTTTATTGAATTTTTTGGTTTTATTTATTTATTTAAATAAATATGTATATGCATTATATAACTATAGTTTACCTATATGTTATAATACTTTATTTATTTTAATGAATTTTTAAGTATTTTATTTTATTTTTATTATGTACATGTATTTTGAATAGTATTTACAAATATATAAGAATATAAGAGAGTTAAAAATATAAAGAACCAATATATTGATTGTTATATGCTTGGATATAGTACAATAGGGTCCCAAAAGCCAAATTTTGCATCTTAACTCCATTTATTAATGAAATCACCTTCATCAAATAATTAATTTAATTTTATGAACAATAAATGTGAGTTTGTCAATTTCGAGTCAGTATGGAGGAGATACAAATCTGGGAAGTTTTCTTTGCAGGTTTGTGTTTTGTGTGTCCTAGGTATTTTTGCATGAAATCAATTTTTTATTTTTCTTTATATTTTTATGTACACGTTTCGTATAGAAGATTTTATTATTTGAGGTATAAAAAGTGGAAAATAAAACAGGTCCCATAAGCCTATTTATTGGTAAATAAATTAGGGTTTTTAAAGTGGTATAATATACAATTAGCCACCCTATCTCCCCTACTTTATTTCTTATTGACCAAGTCATCATGATATCTAGATCTCGGGGTCTAGGGTCACTCAGTGTCTTTGACACTTCATTCTTTTTTATTTTATTTACTTTATTCTTTTATTTTCGAATTAAATATGTATAATTATATATTATTTTTAGGTCAATAAACAAATGTTATTTTGTACAAAATTTAATGTTATATACATGCATATAGCTAGGTATTTGAGGCCAAAATGAAAGAATAAAGGTGATGAATTGGAGATTCTTCAATATCTATCTCTAGTCAAATGATATACACGTGCCTATGATATGCGATATATTTCTTTAATATATCAAACTCGTTAAGATAACTCTTTAACTTGACTCATCTGACACCTCTATATCTATATTCCTATGCAAAGGACCAACATTAAGAGTGTCAGTCAGATATCAATTTTTAGAGAAGATTGCTATATATTGTCAATCTAGAAATCCTTCTTAAATATTATTTTGTATGCCAAATGTGTCCTTGATCTAATGGTTTAGATCTACAACCATGCATTGGCTTCTATAACCTAACTCTCTAGATCAACACCTATATGATATCAATATGCCCATGGTATATATCCATGTTCGTATTGAGGGACATGCAAAATAAATTATTTTCTATTTCAGATATATAAATCATACTAATCTTTATTGCATAATGACTCGTCAAGGGATCACATATTTAACAATCTCCTACTAGCCCTCAAAGCTATTTTATAGGCTATTCTTAAACCCGTACTCATGTGCTACTCTTTTGTCTATTCGATCAAATAGTTTGGTTCGTTGACGAAAAACTCTATCATCATAGACCATTGCACGTTCTATTATAAACTTTCATATCTCATGGAAACAATGGTTGTTTGTAATGTAGTTAATGCATCTTATGCAATCAATACTCGGTTTGTTGAAACAATCATAGTGCCCTGTATCTAGAAACACAACTCATAATACTACCATCTTTCATGAAATATAACTAGGATGGGATTTCTTATATCCATGTCAAGATAAAATTCATGAATTATAATGCCATTAGGTCTGGAGATCACTATTTCCATAGACTAAGACATAGTCTTGAGTTTATCTTAGGTATATGTAAATAAATTTTAGATTTCACTATATCCATAGTCTTAAGTATTAAAAAATGTCTATTACTGCAATCTGGTGCTTCTCTTCGTATTAGGAAGGGTAATGGTTTAGCATTCCCAATGCAAGGAAGATATCTGATCTTGTATACATCAAGGAATACATCCATATTCCTATATATTATGTGCAACAACATCCAACTATAGCCTTATCTAGACCTGGCCAAACTATAGAAGGGGCCATGGGTCCGACCAAATGGGTCGAGGTTCTAAATCCCTCATATGGGGCCCGAACCCAACCAAACCATATCCATACTTCAAGGCGAAAGCCTGGCCTAGGTTTGGGCTGGTCCAACCCATGTGCCAAATCTATATTAGTAATTTCTCAACTTTTTATATAATATATATATATATATATATATATTTCAACATCATATAAACTTTCTACATCTATGTAACCAATTATATATGCTACTTGACATGTAAAACACTAAATATAATGTTCAATAACAATGTAAAAGGAAAAACTTGGATTATATTAATATTAAGTGTATGTAAAATCTAAATTTTCAACACATGTTTTCATTTTCACTATCGAGCCAAGATTTTTGGCACATACCATGGCACACCCATTTGATGAGCAGGCCAAAGGGTAGGTTGGGACAACTCATTCCTTAAATTTATCATCCTAGGCCCGACTCATGAATGGGTTGGGTGGACAAGCACCCGACACACTAGCAAGGTCTAGCCTTCTCACCTTCAACACTTTGATGTGTTATCCCTTTAGATAGGTTAATACATTGTCTTAAAGGATGAAGCCTATCTTGGAGTTATCCTTGTAGAATCATTGCAAGATATATCATTATCATGATATTCCCAATGCCTCTTTTTCTGTTTATGAACTGCTTCAAAACCAAGATATAAGCAACACCCTCAAGATCTTTCTTCTTAAAAATATGTGACACCTAGATCTTAACACTAATCATTATTCTTACATAATTCTCAATCATTAGGATGTCATCTACATAAAGCATGATGATCACAATGTCACACCCACTAAGTTTATTGTATGCATATGAAACATCAAGAATCTGAATGAGATCATAACTTTTTATGATTTAATCCAATCAGATGTTCAAACTACTAGATGCTTGTCTAAAGCCATAAATGGACTTCTTTAACTTGCATACATTGACTTCCTCTCTTATGAAGATATGGGGATGCTCCATGTAGATATACCCTCTTGTATCTATTAAGGAACACAATCTTGATATCCATCTGCTAGACGTTGGAGATAAGTTACACAGTTGTAGATGGCAATATCCTGATGGACTTACGTATGTTCACATGAGAGAACGTCTTAATCATAAATGGTATCTTCTTTGTGTGTGTATCTCTTGGCTCCGAGACATGCCTTGAAGGTCTCTACCTTCCTATCGGGTCCCATTTACCCCTTTAGGTGGATCTTCAAGGGTCCACACACCATTTTCTTACATGGAATTTACTTTAAACTTTGTTTCTACCATCCATCTTTCTATGTCATTATGAGTTCCCGAGGATCACAATAACACTATGAGATGAATAATGTATCGATGGCAGTTTGATATTTTTTGTGGAATAATACTAAGCATAATACAACCAACCAATCAGTCTTATACGCACATTGCACATGATGTTTACGTGGAAACCAAACTAGGTAAAACCACAACTTGAATCACTTGACTTAGTATTTCTCGATAAACCGAGCCAACCAATCGATTCCCTATAAAGCCTGAGATATTTATGTGGATATCTCAAACGTTTACAAAAG
The DNA here is from genome assembly GCA_037367405.1 of Ottelia alismoides. NCBI lineage: Eukaryota > Viridiplantae > Streptophyta > Magnoliopsida > Alismatales > Hydrocharitaceae > Ottelia > Ottelia alismoides. The sequence continues at coordinate 1,199,458 of JAZKJV010008261.1, forward strand.
CATGCAACCTCACAACTTTGAATCAGATGCCAAAGTCAACACTACATGTCAAACATTACAACAATTATCGAGGGTGGAATATCTTTGACTATCTTCAAACTTCTTCATTATCTAAGATCACAATAACATTTTTTTGCAATATCACAAATAACTCTCAAAGACAAGTGCAATGATAAGTAGCTTCAAGTACAATTGCGGATATATTTTCAAATATAAGTACACACAATTATATCACATATAACACGTGCTAAATAAGGAATAATCTCACATAATATATATCACCGAAACTTGAAGGTTGCCAAATAAGTTCTGACTATAATTAGAAGAATCAAATAACAGATGGTGATCGGGCACTGCTAGCTTGAATACCTTTCCCAAACAAAGCTATTTTCAGAAAATATTCTACTTTAAATATCAAACAACTCGAAGAACAAGATGGAGAATAATAGACTACTACTTAGAAATAATCTCTTGCTTCAATAAAGATTAATGAGAGCGATTATCAGGATTAGTGTGTGTTCTAATGTAGACATGAGGTCTCTT